>LR991063.1:4710852-5910852 GCA_905163555.1 Notocelia uddmanniana
ATAAGCTGGGATATGAGTTCTTCTCGGTCTGATTGAGAAGTGGGGTAGTAATTGTATGAATTATTACCTAGAATTCCCGATGCAGATGTATAGCGTATTCCGATCTGAATATGCAATACTGAGGTCCTGCTGGGGGCGGGATGTTTCCCTCTCTGTCGTTCAAATATGCAAGCGTGACAGGGAGGCATGTATTTCGTTTTCGGTTCGCGGTAGCACTTCTGTATAGCTGCTTTAAGCAGCCTAAGTTAAATAACTTGTAATATTTTAAGTCATTTTTTTATTATATTCTGCTAGATTACTAATATATTCTAGCTTGGGTTGTTACAGCGAAATTGTATGTATAATTCTTAAATTTCAGTGAATTGGAGCGATTTCCTCTACACCGATGTCAAGTCGGACAGTGTGAAGTCGCTCTAAATTAAACTGGTTTACACGTTCGGAAATTATCTGTGCGTGTATGTCAGGCTTTAAAACCTAAGGATGTGCTGCTAATTATTGTGTCAATTGACATCCGGTACCGATTTTAGTCGGTGAATGTTACAATTAACTATTTTAATTCTTACATATAATTCTTATCAGAAATATTAAAAGAAAATGTTTCTTAGTACGTAATAATTATGATAAGTGTGTAAGGAATGTAAATTCATCGTAATTAGAATGGTTTAGATTCGTGGCTGCATATTGTCCCCTGCCTAGCTAGCACGGTAGCTTATAACGTCACGTTATATGGCCAACATGTACTGAAACGTCACATGTGGTGTGATTAGGTTGGTTGACATGGGCGATAAATACTCTGGATTTTCACTTTCTTGTCTATGTTGTTGTCGACTTCCGGAAAAGATTTGCAATCCAACGGCGTGCTGTTTCAGGAGTTCCAAGATAAAAGTTTTGCTTGGTTTTAAGAAAGTGGAGTTATTCGTGTGTAGTGGCGACTTTCAGCGAAAACTTATAGTTTAATGCTTCCTTTGCTAATCGTCGAAGAAAGCTAGTCGACGTCAATTACAAAGGAAGATTGGAAAAGGACTACACTGATTATACGATTGGGAGGCGAATTTTGTTAAGTTTCCGAGTACTTAAAGTACGTGTTTTACGACAATCGTGAAACTTTCCAACAAGAACAATGGAAGATATTCTAATAAGGAGAGTACAGTTGAGAAGAAGAGCTTTGAAAGCTACATATGACTCGGCCAAAGCTACCTATGAGGCGGGTGGCATGGATGTATCGGAAGCAGACCAAGCGGTGAAGCAATTAAAGGGCCTAATGCTGAATTTGGACTTGGAGACCAAGAGTTACGCCGAAAAGTCCACAATCCATAATGTGGACGTAGTAGAAGAGGCCCTATCCCTTCAAATTGAGTCCGAAGGTCTGTGCTCCCAAATCGAACATTCGCTGAGCTCGACTCATCCAACAGTCACAGAGGTGTCGCCGGAGGCCGCAGCTACTACAAGGCTGCCAAAGCTGCAATTGCCAATGTTTACTGGCGATAGACTCAAATGGACTGAGTTTTGGGACCGCTTCACTGCAAACATTCATAGAAAAAATATTGGAGATGCAGACAAACTCTCGTACCTGATTGGTTGTCTATCGGGAGAGGCATTGGAAGCTGTTTCGGGACTAACCACTACTAATGACAACTACCCTATTGCGATAGACACTCTGATGAAGAGATTCGGCTCCAAGGATATTGTGGTAGATGCTCACTACACGGAGTTGTGTAACCTTAAGCGAGCAGAAGATGATAGCAGGAGTTGTCGAGCCACACTGAATGACATCGAGCGACATTTGCGGGTTTTGGAAAATCTGGGAGAGCCAGCAAATGGTAACCACCTCCGAGCGATGATCCTTCGTAAGTTCCCAGATAGAGTAGTTCATGAGCTGCATTTGGTTGGAACGGACAACACCGTGGCTGGCATAAGGGTAGGGCTACATAAGATCTTGTCAGCCATGGAGAAGTCTGCAACGGTTCTCATGGAACCTGAAGTGCCGAACCTACCAGGGCCTTCAGGTACGACGACGGAAGCCCTACATATCAAGTCCAGGAGAACAGGAACAGCCAATGGATATCATGGAAAGCCCAGACCCAGAACAAGCCCTGGATCAAAGTCCAGGAGAACAGGAACAGCAAATGGATGTGATGGAAATTGCAGACTCAGAACAACCCAACTATGGACCGATGGAGATTGATGAACCAGCACTAGAAACTGAGGCCTATGCATCAGAGGAACTCGCATCTGAAATACAAAACCTGCAAAAGGAATATTTTCCTGAAGGGCTCGAAGGAAAACGAACTCATTTGGCGAGGAATCTGGACGTATTCTTAGACGTTGATGGCATACTAAGAACAAGGGGCCGAATGAGTAATACTTCGTGGAGTTACGATATGAAGCATCCGATACTTCTACCTAGAGATGCAGAATTTACCAAAAGGGTAATTAAAGATACTCACGAGGATAACTACCACGTGGGCGCCCCTCACACTCTCAGTATCATAAGAAGGAAATATTGGATACCACAGGGAAAATCACAAGTGCAGAAAATCATTAAACAGTGTTCCAAATGCATAAGACATGGACGAGGACCCTACAAGCTTCCATCAGCACCGGCGCTGCCGGCGGAGAGAGTGACGTATAGCACTCCGTTCACGTTTACGGGCGTGGATTATTTCGGTCCACTATACGTGAAAGACTCCTCGAACAACAAGGCAAAAAGATGGGTAGCCTTATTTACCTGTTTAACAGTGCGAGCCATCCACTTAGAGGTTGTTAAAGATCTGACGGCAGAAGAATGTCTGTTGGCTATCAGGCGTTTTGCAGCGACTAAAACACGCCGAATAGGATATATTCAGACAATGCAACATACTTCAGGCTAACCAGTGAAGTGATGAAACAGCCCTTCTGCATCGAGAGGGGTATCGAGTGGAAATTTATCCCGCAACTCGCCCCATGGCACGGAGGGTTTTATGAGCGCCTGGTGGGCCTAGTGAAACACTGTCTGAAGCGTACGCTTGACAAGCATTTACTTAATGATAGCCAACTGCTCACAGTAATTAAGGAAGTGGAGTCAGTTGTAAACTCGAGACCGCTAACGAAAGTGGGACCTGAATTAGACCATGTCCTAAGCCCATCAGACTTTCTGAGTTTAGGAAAATGTGTGACCATAAACCCGACAAGTGTAGAAATACCGGTAACCGGCACACAGCTAAAAGGTGACCTAATTGCAAGCTGGAAACGAGGCCTTGTGGTCATTGAAGAGTTTAAAAGGATGTTTGTTGGTCAATACCTCATGAGTCTGAGAGAGAGATCCCGTCATGACCCAAAGCAACCGAGGGTCAAATCTCACAGAGAACCCCATTGTGGGGACCTTGTTCAGATAAAGGCGGATAGCAAGAACAGAGACAATTGTAAAGTTGGCAAAATTGTTGATCTGGTCAAAGGCACTGACGGCGAATGTAGAGTTGCTAGGGTCAAAGTCGACAACTCAATTTTCACCAGGTCTATCGGCCACCTGTATCCGCTGGAGGCAGATAGCGAGGAAGGTAAAAACCCAGGACCAGAATCTACTGTGGATCCTGAGAAGAGACAAGATGTTTCACTTCCGGACGAGAGCGAGCATAGAAGTCGAGAAGCCAGTCCTACACATGTCTCCGATACAGTCCAGAATAGCGAGGATTACATTCCCCTTATAATGGACAATGAGGCAAGAACAGGTTCAGTCGATGAGCCAAGTACATCTGGGCACAATGAGCAAACAGCCCCAGATACACCAGTTGATGGTGTTCAGATACCGCCAGTAGAGGTCGGGATAAAGAAGCGAGGTGCAGCCCTACGAGCCCGGGAGAAGATCCTGGAGTGGACAAAGCATCTCTTTACCCGGCTACAGTGAACATCTCTTGCCCGGAGTGTCGCGCACAGCGCGAGTCGCCATGTTTAAATATGACAGGTGAGCATTTTGGAGCCACTGCCAGGTAATGGCGGGGGCAGTCTAATGACAGCGAGCGCGGAGGTAAGACGCACGTGAGGACCTGGCGATGGGTGAGTCAGCTACCTCTTTCTTTATGATGTCGACTGTTATTCATAGGGTATGGAGACATGATGAAACTGTATGTACGTTGCAGTAGTTTTCCATATAACTGGGTCCAATAAACGCTAGTACAATGTACTTTGAGTAGTGTCTTAGACATGGGGGCGTAGAAATTGGACAGGAGCGAGTATCTCTCGCCCATAGCGACAGTCGACTAATGTTGGAGAAACCGTGGCGGAACTATGGGGAAGGTGGAGGTTCCCGGGGGACCGAAAGGTCCCCTGTCCGGCGGGTGCCAGGTTAGGATCAAGGCAAACTGAAACCGACCGACCAGGAGCCTTGATCCAGGGTGGACAGGGGAGTGTGGAATCTCAGAGGAGACCGGCCCCCCTTGTACCACATACTAGGAAGGCACCCGGGCACATTGTAGTGCTTAGACCGGAGCTAGTCGACTGTATTGTCCGGCCTGACCGATGGCAGTGAACGTGTATAGTGGCACAGCCACATGTTTCATATAGCATTAGCTACAATCCAGATGATTCATGTTTCCATGTTCTATGACGATATGTAAATCTATAAAGGTTACAATTCTTTGTCGCCATATAATATTATTGTGTATGAATCCAAGGCACATATCGTCATTATCTCAGATGCGGCGACAGTTGGGATACGTCAAAGTAGTGAAAGTGTCAGGGTAGGTACTATTGGCTATGTGCACGTCTGAAACGTCAAACGTCAAAGATCCCGAGACAATGTCAAAACTCAGAGATGTCAAATAATGACACATGAATATTTTATTTACTTTAGTAAACGAGAAAGACCCCGTATTGGAAATTTTACTGAAATAAATAAGAGAATAAATAAATACATACAAACGAAACGAATCGTAGGAAACCGTTAAGAAACCAATAGAAAACGTAAAAGTAAATTTGACAGTGGTCCCCGGTAAGTACACATTTCTGCCATGGTGTGCGCTACGATCGCCTAGCTTACCCCCACCACCTACTTCGCACATAGCCAATAATAATCATCTACTTTTGCTGTTGACTATACGAGTAAGTATTGATATATATCGAATCGAATTCGATCTCGACTCGACATGTAATACGCCCTCAGACCACTCAAATTACAGCGTAAAGTTCTAGTTCTACCCTCTATTTTGTTTATGCTCATTGTATTTTGTGGTTTTAGGGGGAGGTCAGTATTGTTTTATGAATTATTAAGAGTCAATTTCGCATAAAATTTTATGTGAAACCAATAGTAATACTTCAATAGGTTGTAAGATGTCTGAGGAACTTTTTTTATGAAGAATGGGTTGTTATTGAGTTCTGTAGTCTTAACTGTGTTCATATTCTTAGGTCAAAAACTCGTAGGTAACATTTTTAAACTTAGGCTACTATCGCATTTGGCTGTGCGATATTGGTATAGTGTAACGTGTAACCCATAGGTTCTCAACGTGGGCGATAAGGCCACCTAGTGGGCGCTGGAAGCTTCCTGGGGGGCAGTAGAAGACCTAGAGAAAAACAGGGGGCGCTGAGAGGGCGAAGGGGGGCGTGGGCAAATGTTATTAGGAATTTTGGCTACAGAAGCCGATTCCGCATCTGTATGGTCGATTGTTCAACGATTTCTGATAGCAATCCCATCGTCATACTTAGCGGAACGTGGACTAGTGCTGTAATAGCAACATTGATATTTTTTTTTTAATAAATATTAGGTGACATTTTTTACACAAATTGAACTAGTCCCACAGTTAGCTCAATAAGGCTTGTGATATGGGTACTAGACGACGATATATTTAATACATAGAAAACGTCCAAGTCTCAGGAACAAATGTCTCTGCTCACCACAGAAACAAATGCCCTTACTGGGAATCGAACCCGGGACCTCTAGCTTCGAAGGCAATGGCACTGCCACCTAGGCCGACAACATTGATAACCAAAACGGGAAAGTGGCTCCTTATTACTGAGCGCGGCGACTTACGGTTGTTTTTAAGTAAAATTGAGCCTGATGTAAAACAAATTACTCAGAATGCATCAGGTTCAACCTTCACACTAATAAAAATATTTCTGTATACAATTAAAGGATGATTCACAGTAGACCGTTCAGTGTCCGGGCCGGCCCGTTTTCTATGACAGCAAACGCAACGGCCCGCGTATTTCTCTAGAAGAAAACGGGCCGGCCCGGACACGGAACGGCCTACTGTGAATCATCCTTAAGTTCGCGTTTTAATTGCTCTCATTGAAACAAAAAATATTTAGAGTCCAAAATGGGAAAAGGGCTTTATCCTATCTTACGACTATATAAAAATATACATTTAAATACTATAATTGTGGCAAAAGCTGTTTCACGTTCATAAGTAAAAAAAGGGGGGGGGGGGATTTAGAAAGATAAAATGATCTCAAAGTGGGCGGTGGACAAAAAAAGGTTGAGAACCTGTGGTGTAACCGATAATTAAGGAAATCTAGCTGACGTCAGTATGCCATCGGGTAAATTAAAAATAACGCATACAGGGTGCATCTAGTCAATTCAGGACGTAGCCATAGATTAGGAAGATATGTCTTTATAATGGACCCGGGTATGTCCTTAAACTACGACCAAGACCACCGGGGAATGGGCAGCAGCATTCCTAGAGTACGGTGGAGATACTGCGATTGCCAACCCGCATGCCAAGCGTGGCGATTATGGCATTTACCCCCCATGAAATTGGGGGAGGCCTATGTCCAGCAGTGGACGTCCTAGGGCTGATATGGCGGTGGTGGTGGTGGTCTTTATAATGATCGTCATTATTTTGCGCAGATAGGCAGTGTAACAATTTTTGAGTGAATTTGAAATTCAGATACTATTAAATTAACACCATATTAAACAATAATAATACAAATATAGTCATCCTTAACCTCCATGCGAGTCACAAACGATATAATAGAATTAAATTTTCAATACGGATGTTTGAATAAATATATCTATATTAATAATTTCGTGCAGGGGTACGGTAGACCCGAACGAGACCTGTCTCAAATTGAAGAACGTATAAAAATAACGATTTTTGAGTTGAACATATGTATCCGCAAAATTCGGATTGTCGCGTATTTTGCATTAAAAAGTGTTAATTTTACGACAAAAGGTCCGCCATATTAAATTTGTTGGTTGACAGCACAGACTACTAAGAAGATACTGTTGACAGCGTCGGGTAGGGTACGTTCGGAAATTGTAAACTATGTTTGCGTCCGGTGTGTTGGCCAGGTTGCCGGGCGTGGATTCGGCTAGCCGCGTCTGCAGCGTTTTGTTTTTGTAGTTTTCAAGCGTTCTATACACCTATCAGCCTAGCTAGCACGATAACTTATACCGTCACGTTATATGGGCGAAATGTATTAAAACGTCACATAAAACGTAACGGTATAATCTATCGTGCTAGCTAGACTGATTGTCACAACAACCGCCTTCAAAGCGAATGTATGGGGCCTGTTACATGGTTATTATTATCACGTGATACATTCATATCACGATAAGTACCACGTGAATATTGAAGCAGAATCCATACAAATTTGAAAACTGCGATAATATTGACACCCCAGTATTGTGATAATATTAATCGTGTAAAGGACACCACTTGAATGTTTGCTGAGTCTGTCCGCCATCTTAAAGCTGCTTCTCTATTTTGTTGTGACAAACTACTAGGTGACTTATGGCTTTTAAACGTCTAGCAAAATTCTATCCCTATCTCGCTCTATCTTATAACTTAGTGGTACTGGGGTCTACTCTGAAATTCGAAATCCGAACTTCGTATGTTGCCGTCCCTTTCACTCATAAAGTCTATGACAGGAGAGTGAAAGGGACGGCACCATACGAAGTTAGGATTTTGAATTTCGGAGTAGACCTCCAGCTCATGCCGTTCGCCGCGCTCGGACGTAAGAGGCGCTACCGCGAACTGAAAACGAAGTATCTGCCTCTCTCTCGCACATGTATATTCGAACGACAGAGAGGAAGATAGTTCGTTTTTGGTTCGCGGTAGGCCCTCAGGCGTCAACTTCAAAACGAATAGGGTATTTTACTATATGCGAAATAAAATTCAAAATTTAAGAAAAACCGGCCAAGTGCGTCGGACTCGCGCACTGAGGGTTCCGTACAACTAAAAAACAAAAGTGATATATCAATATATTTATATTTTTAGTGAAATATACTTCATGATAAACATTATCACCTAATTTCAAGTTATGGTCGATGGGAAGTTAAAAAATTATATGTGTGACAGACACACGGAATGTTCTTTGACTTTCTTCGACCGTCCGCCGCGCTTGGACTAAAGTGCTACCAACCGAAAACTAAATATATATGCCTCTCTGTCGCACTTGCATATTCGAGCGCGGAGAGGGAAATACTTCGTTTTCAGATCGCGGTAGGCTCTCTGGTCTGACGGCTCCTATTCCTGGATGGTGCGCGTATCGGAATGTGAAATACCTTTGGCAAAACGGAACAAGTTGTTAAATAGCTTCCATTAATTGGAGAAAATATTACCAACTGTTATTATTATCACGCGAAACACTGAATATTGAAGCAACATCCATAGGGACCTGTTACATGGTTATTATTATCACGCGATATACTCATATCACGATCCGTATCACGTGCAATGAATATTGAAGAGAAAACCATACGATTTTGAAAACCACGATAATATTGACACACCAGTATTGTGATAATATTAAGCGTTTAACAGACCCCATACAATTTTAAAAATCCCGATAATATTGACACATAATATTGAGTGTAAAGGGCCCCACTTAATAGAATTTGGCGCAGAATAGAGAGCTGCTACCGCGAAACGAACGAACATCGTGTATTTCCCTCTGTGTCGCTCGATTTTGCAAGTTCGTCAGAGAGGGAGATACACGAACTTCATTTGTTTTCGTTCGCCTTAGCAGCTCTAACTTCGCACCAAAAATACTGACTGGCACATCAATATTAACAATTGCACATCTGGACGCCTAGCATAACTTGGCGCGCGAGCTATCTCACGCGCGAGATAGATTATCCGCCTCTTTCTAATTGGTACACACAGAAAGAGACGGATGGTCTATCTCGCGCGTGAGATAGCTCGCGCGCCAAGTTGTGCTAGCCGGGCAGAACTGAATTTTAATGAACAATTAGTATTTTAGCTATACAAATCAGTACTGATTACGGTGTCAAATTTTTTATGTGCCTTTAAATACTACCCTTATAAAAATGCTTAGGATTAACTTGCAAAGATACTAGCCTTTGCCCGTGACGTCGTCAGCGTAATCTTTTAGTCCCTATTCCATATTTTAATCCAGACTACAGACTATATTTCTATACGAAGTTTCATCATAATCCGTTGTTGTAATGTTTTTATTTTATACATTTTTGTACACAATTTCTTTTGTCGTTTGCATAACTGTCACGAATAAATGTTTACTTTATTTATTTCACCCGAGCGAAGCCGGGCTTTCATCTAGTATTATTATAATATCAATAATACCTACCATAAAAAATTGCAAAGTCAATTTTTACTATAGGTTTTTTTTTTGTTCAAATAGGATAATAACCATCACCACCGAACCGCAACTTCTTCAAAGAAACCAATTAAACAAAAAACACAAGTGTCGCGAACAATCCACAACCTGTCATACCTATCACCTACGTCTAGTTCTTAAAAACTCCCTTCAATACATACACCTAATTCACAGGAATTTCAACTTTATCACAATTGTATAAAGGCCGTGTCAACGGTATGAAAACGTTGCGCAAATAATAAGGGGTGTTGTAATTGCGAGAGGAGACAAAGTCGCGTCAAAGGCATTGTGGGTTGTATAGTCTCTTAAGCATTCGAGTTGACATCAGCGAATAATTGCGACGCGTCAATGGGACACCCTGTATAAGTATTCCCTGAAAACAGAACGGCCTAAGAATTAATGTTTTTTTTTACGTTTACAAATTTTGTTTGCTGCGATATAACAGGGTGTCTAAAGACATTATACAGGCGTTTTAGGGTTCCATAGTCAACTAGGAACCCTTATAGTTTCGCCATGTCCGTCCGTCTGTCTGTCTGTCTGTCCGTCTGTCAGTCCGAGACTTTGCTCTGTGATTGTTAGTGCTAGAAACCTGCAATTTGGTATGGATATATAAATCAAAAAACTGACAAAGTCATAAAATAAAAACTAAAAAAAACTTTTTTTTTTAAAGGTCCTCCCCTACACTTAAAGTGGGTATGAATTTTTTTTTGCTTAAACCCTATGGTGTGGGGTGTTGTTGGATAGGTCTTTCAAAATGAATCCAGGTCATCATTAAACATTTTTGGAAATATTCACTCCAAAAGATAAATATGAAAAAAATCATGAAAGTAAAGCTTAATAAATACTTTGAACGAAAACTATAGCGGACATGAGCAGTTAAGCCGTTTTTGACTTATAGTAAAAAAAATCCTTTTTAGTAAAAGTAGTATGAAACGCTGCGAAAGTATTACCTTTTGCTTGTTACTGATTTTTTTTTAATTTAATTCATTGGGCTACTACGGAACCCTACACTGAGCATGGCCCGACATGCTCTTGGCCGATTTTTTAAATTAACGAGCGACAGTTGTTTTTAGGTGTGTTTGTACCATTGTGTGATTGTTAACATAATAATGGTCATTAAGGTTTGCGAATGTCGTCTGTTGTCGAGAAAAGACACTGTTTAGTATAATGAGGTGTTGGGATATGCAGAGGTCTGAAATAGCTACCTACTGGATAATGAGGCAGAACAAGGCTCTATTATGTTGTACACTAGGTTTTGCACGCGACATCGTATATCCTGTAGAATATTAATAATTGGCTATAAGTAGCGTGCGTAGAAGAATAACTATAGTATGAAGGATATAATTCATCGATTCAAATCGAATGGGTAACTTGCGACCTAGAAGCCCTGCGGTGCTCATAGAGAAGTAGAATACCGCTCTGATGGGACGCAATGTTAACATAATGGCTTCTAAACTATATAACAAATTGCCTGTTGCGCTGAAAAATGCTGATGTTAATAAATTTAAACATTCACTATTAAAAATGCTTTTAGATAAATGTTATTATAATATTAAGGAATATATTAATGATGTAGATCTCAATATTGTGACTTAATGTAATTAATAATAATAATAATCGTATGGCTTCTAATTTATATATATATGTAATTGACAATATTTGACATGTAATTTTATATTTTCTAATTGTTTCTATGGGATTTTAATTTTAATTGTAAATGATTATTTAATAATTCGTACGCCAAAAGGCACGTCATAGATCTGCTACCTATTTGTACTGTACACCTATTTTATCACCTGTGAAGACGAAATAAAGATATTTGTATTTGTATATTTTGTATTTGTATAATGATCGCAAATTTCCAGTTATAGTTACTGACGTATCTATACCTACTGTAGATGAATACATATTAGGTACAAGTTTATTGCACTCGTATACTGAGATAAGAATTTATAATTGGTTGGCGACTTCCTCACACAACGTACGAGTATAAGTATTGTAATACAGCGAGGAAATGCCGCCGGCATCCTCGGTACAATACCTCAAGGGCCCGTTTTAGATTTAAGTCAGTTTTAACATTATAGTACATTACTACTGAGGCCGGGACAAAAGGGGTTGCCGGCCGAAGACATATAGACGGCTGAGCGAAGCGAGGCCGGATAGGTCTAAGGCCGGCAACCCCATATTTCCCGCCGAGGTATGTATAGTGCTTTTCTCAAACATGCAATGAAATAAACAACAAAAAAACACAAAGTTTTATTTTTAATACGCATAGTGGCAGAATGTCATGATGCCTGTGCCACAAATCTATGTGGAATGGAAATTAAAAAAGAGGACTTTGCCGGCCTAGGCCTGCAACATTTATATGAAATTGCATTAACGACCTCTTGTCCTAGCCGCACCTGAAACGTCATACTTCGCAGCCTATTGTAAGGAACATAACATTAATATTTCATTGCATGTTTGAGAAAATAATATTATTTATGTTAGGTATTCAAGTTATTTTGGTTAAGTATTGTTGTATATTGGGGTGATTCGGGAGACGTGAGCAAGATCAACACTACGGATTCAGTAGATCATAAGCTACTGCTTCGTGTCACTATTAATGAAATTAACGTTCATTTATCTTTGGTGTTGAAAACAAAATGTTTTAAATTATTTACGAAATCCATGGTCACTCTACAATCAGAATACTTCAGTCAAGTGATACGTGTCAAATTGAATGTCATTTGAGTCCGATTACTTTTGAAATATCGTATCTCACAAAATGTGACAGTTTATTTTCTTCGTAATCAAAGTGCTGTCATAACAGTTAGAGGTTTAATCTCTATAAACCAGTTCTTGTAGGGTGACCATGATTGTAGAGAATTAAACTTTAAGTTAACAAAAATTAAAATACAGGGAAAAGGTATGGGTGTTTCACTTAAATACAATGGTGAACGATTCATTGCCATTTACTATGTATGTAGTGTTGGTCCTGCTCACGTCTCCTGAATCACCCTGTATTTTCTTAGTACATAAATAAATTTGTCTTATTTAACATTTGACCATGAGTTTCAGCGAAAGAGCATCAACCAATACTTTAAATGCAAAAAGTAAAATGTTAAATAATAATCCCCCGTATGGTGCCAGGTTATAATAGCACCACCCCCTTTCTTCCCTTGGGTGTCGTAAAAATCGACTATGGGAACCAGGTTGAAGTGTGTTGTGGGCGATGGGCTAGCTACGTGTCACTGCAATATCACATTTTCTCCACGTATAAACCTACAATTGATAAAGGTGGCACTGAAAGTGGCACCTTTTGGGAAAATAGGCGTGAGTTTATGTATGTATATAAATAATAGAACAATTTAACAACAACATTCATACGCTGGCGATGATCGATGCCGTGCCATTATAACATCAAAGACGTAGGCTTTAGATTATCTTTTGTTCTGCACGTAAAGTGGTATTAGCGTATACAATGATCGTTTATGTAGATTCGCCATCGATCCAGACGGCGACAGTATCAATCCCTTAGGAGCGGGCCACGAAAACAGCGAGAAATCGCTGAGACACCTTATTATGGGTACGCGACACTTGTGTAGATATGTCAAAATAACTACGCTCGAAACCAATTATTTTAAAACCATTTTGTCATTTTACGAAATTCCTAAAAACGTGTGTACCAATCTCATACTTCCAAAATCATAATCCTTCGTACAAATTAAAAATCAGCTTTGAATTTTAAAAAAGTTTTGAGTTAATACCTATATATTTCAAATCTTCTTAGAATGTTGGAACACAAATGGAATTAGAATAAATTCCTTTAGAAATTTTATAATTTAGCAAATTAAATTTTCGATATATTGAATGTAGACATTTTATACTATGTACGGTCGGCCTCATAAGGGACTAACACCTTTGTACCTTGTCGCTTTAACGTCATGTTATAAATGTCATACTAAATGTCTACAGGGTGAAAGCGACAAAGTCCCAAAGTGTCCAGCTACTTACGAGGCCGACTGTACATCGGGACTTTATGCTACGTAACCATTATGAAAGTGTGGTCGATATTCTACGTACAAAAAGTGACGAATCCCTGGAATGTAGTAGTGATATTATCACTTTCAAGTACTTGCCATTCAAGTGTCATTTTTAGTAAAAGATAGATATATCTTTAATGCTTATCTTTATCTATCTCTTTGTCTTTGTTTATCTTTTATGCTTTTCTGTAATTTTTTTTTTTAGCGAATAGTATTTTTAATTAAAACCAAGGGTTTTAGAAGCTTGCCTTGAAAAATTACCAGCTCTTAGATTGTGCGTACTACGAGTACACTAAAACACCCTGTCTACGCTAGACCAAAAAAATCACAGTACCTGCTGAGCAGATAAGGGCTTCCTTATCTGATCAGCAGTATTTATCCTTAGCCTTATCTGATTAACATTTACTTTTCTGCATCTTTAGATGAATAAATAAATTGGTTAAGAATTTTCCGCTGTCTCCCTAGCCCCACAGTTCCCGCTATCTCTCCCCCTCGCACTAATGTGGAAACGCATTAATCATACGGTTTTATACAAGTCTGACTTCGTTGTTGATAGGGCTATCAGATGGGTTCGGGTTTGGGTAATGCTGACAGCCCTGCGATACAATCTATGACGTTTCGGTACCTGTAGTATTCAATCTATGGTGAGTCAAGTTTAAACTATACTAGTAATTATACTGTAAAACTTAGGTGTTAATTGTCAGTATGGGCGATATGTTTCGAATTCGGAATACTCATTTGGAAGAAAAACTTCTGAATGTTTTGAAACATGTTAGCCGTTCGACTATGGCAAAAAATGAATGCGGTTTAACCTATAAAGGGAATAGGTCGATAAGTATGGCTTTGTACAGTTGGCTGCAGAGCAACGTGACTTCCCCCTCTGCATACAAACTTCTATGCAAGGGGGTCACGTTTCTCTGCAACTGACTGTACGTTTAGATTTCTTCTCGGTCTTGTAGTAAAGATTTTTCGCATCATATTATAAATAAACTGTAGTAACGTTATCCATAATTGACTGGCAAGATATTTATGTCACCCAGCGGCCCTTGTTACCGTCTTGGATAAGGTTTCAACGAATAAGAGAAATTCGATTTATTTTCAAGGATATATATTTATATAAATAGTAAGTACTGCGCCAATTAAATATGAATGCACTGCCCACACCCTATTACATACCGGGGGTGAGCTGGGGTGTAGGTACAGATAGATCAGTACAAAATATGGGTGTATACAACTAAGGTATTTAAAAATATGTCTCATCGCTCGAGAGGATTTATTCGCTACATATTTTTACTGAATACTGAATTATTTTTAGTTGGCCGAGTCGTAACGAAGTAACCAGTTCAAAAAGCAACTTTATGATCCAAGCTAGAAGATTCTAAATTTAATAACATTTTTATAAAATAACGGACATTCTAAATAAATCCATTTCAACTATATAGGAAGGTAGTAGCTTCGGTGCAAATGCCACAATTCTTACAAAGAAGCATTCTAATCTTATAAATAGAATGAAATAAAATAGAATATAATGGTTTATTGCGTATCAAATTACAGATTACAGATGGTGAGAACAATAAAATAGGTATACATGTGACGCCCTGCAAGGGCAAAGCAAACATGAATATAATGCCCATGCATATAATACATGAATAAAATACCCGTTGTTGGGCATAACTTCTTTCATAGATAAGTGGAACCCAAAAATTTACCTCTGGGCCTGATTTCTGTGGTGACGGACCTGCTCGACGGGGTGTTTTTCCTATAATAATTTTAAGATACTTTTAGTTTTGTACAATGTATATTGTTTTGAAAATGACACCTCACCATGTTTTTTACGCCGGTTCTTCTCGTGGCAGAGGTTTATATTTCCGAACCGGTGTTAGTTTATTGACGTTGATAGGTGAATGTAATATGCCTAATTTGAAAAATAAATTACTTTTACAGTACACATGGTGCTACATTACCGCAATCAGCAGATTACGTGCATATGTCGAAACTTTAAAGAGCCGTATATATAAGTACTGTAAAACGTTGTACGATACACGTGCGAATAGGTAATTCGCAACTCGTGTCGATTTAAAACACTCCCTTCGGTCGTGTTTTAATTTATCACCACTCGTTGCTAATTTCCTATTCTCTGTGCTTGTATCGTAATATACTATTACTGTTTTTGTTTTACTTTTGTATATCTTTACTTTTTTATGTTACTCTTGTTGTAGTTAATTCTTATTTTACATATTTTAGTTTTAATTCTGTATTTATTACTATTGCTTTAGTTAATTATCATTGTTATTATTTTGTTGCCTAATGATTGGGTAATTATCATTAAACCGTTATTTTTCCATGTGATTCCATAATATTCAGAATAATCCTGATTCAAAAGACGTCTAGAAATTAAGTTTTCATTGAATTTGGGCACTAAGTGCTGACGTTATTGGTCACAATAACGTCAGCACTTAGTGCCTATAAAAGACTTGAGACTATTAGAAGTATAATTAATCACTTTGCTCTGAGTCATAAACTATTAATATTATCAATTTTTCCAGCTTTCAGATCTTATTTAATTCTATATCATATCTATTATATTAATAAATCCAGCTACACCCTAAAGTATAGGTATTATAATGAGTTATTTGTCAAATTTTACAAAAATAACCAGCCGCCGGTATACACTCTATCATACAAAATGTCAAAATCAGCCTCAGTATAATCGTTTGGGATGAAATATTCGTTTAATACGTGACTTTTCGTAAGTTGTTTATAATCTATGGTTTATGGAGCGTTTTATTTGGTGCTACTATTTTGTTTTAATAGATTTCAATGATTGAAAGTTATTTATTTATTCGATAATCACATTTGTTAAAAAATTAAAATATGCAAAATTGTAGTAACAGTAGGACTGTAGGATCGGCAGTGTTGGTTAAGGCATTAATTATTAAAAAGTTATAGTATTATAAATACATTTGTTATTGTCTTAAAATACATTTGTTTTTGTCTTAGTATTATAATACATTTGTTTTTGTCTTAGTATTATAATACATTTGTTTTTGTCTTCGCATTTTATTAATAGATATTGTCAACCAGTTTTCATTGCGTCTTTTATAAACCTCTGTTGAGGCATTCTCTACCTACCAACCATTGCGTTTTGTGGAATAAAGTTAAAATAAATAAATATGATAATATGGTATTAATTGACGACTGAAAGGAGGTCTCTGTTCCAGCTTCGGAAAAAATGCTTCCGTGTATCTTTCCGGCGAATTTCCCGCTGTTCTCCTCTACAGGTCGCATTTCTCAATAGATTTTTTTTCGGGTTAGCTTTTAGCAATTTTGAAAAAAAAACGCGAAATTCTCATATTATTGTCACTGTGACGAGGTACGAAGTGGCCTAGAAATCAAAGTGGTTCACTATACATAAACATATTAGGCGGTAACTATACTACCAACATTAAAAGCAAGTCTTTTATGAAAAACTGAAATAAATAAGTAGTCTTACACTTAAACAAATGACGATTTTTTTGTGAAATACACCAATTCACGTGTATCTCACAAATTATTCATTAATGACTTGCTTTTAATGGCCCTGAAATAGCGTCAATAATAACAATTCACGTTTTATGACATGTCTGAAACAATACTTGAAATTTAAGTGCGAGCCGGACACATACACAACGAGTTTTGCACCACAAACATTAAAAAAAGGTTGTCAGTTGTACTTTTTAATTTTCAAAGTGGCGAAGAGTGGAGTGGCAATTTCCAGTAAATCATCAAAATGAAATAAGTACCTCCGCTCCGCTCCTCTCCGCATCGTTTTAATGAATTCAGATGATTGGTGTATTATGCACTGCACTTATCCACTACGCTCTGAATCATTGGAAAGTCACCCTTAAATAAACTTTCAGTAGCCACGAACTCGCTCAGCGGGCGTTCGGCTCGTAGGCACCTTGCTCTACATACAGGTTTTCGCATATTATCGGCTACGAGCGGTAGCGCTACGAAATTGTTGGCACGTATAAAGAAGTGTAAACTTCTCTCATTCTTTATTCGTCAATTCTTATGAAAAGGAGATTTAAAGTTTTCAAAAAGTTCAAAGCAAGTCTGACGACGAATTCGTTTTAAAAATGTCCGCGCTTACTTTATTGTTGTCATAAAACGTCTGAATTATTCGCTTGTTCAGACTGGTTTATATGCGCGACTGTACTGTTTATGTTGTCTGTTTAATCCATGTGCCACGCTCAAACAAAAGGTACCTCTTTCTCTAAGTCGATAAAGTCGATTTCAAATGGCTAATTCTTGGGATTATGTAGCGGACCCCGGTTGCCCACTCACTTGACAAGCCTATTCCCAATAAGGTCGGTTTCCCCCTCGGGTTGGAAGGTCAGATGGCAGTCGCTTCCGTAAAAACTAGTGCCTACGCCAATTCTTGGGATTAGGTAGCGGACCCCAGGCATTCTTCAGGATGCAACTGTACTGGGAATAACGCTAGGAGGATGATGATGTAGCGGACCCCGGGTATCCTTCTGGATATGCAACTGTACTGGGATAACGCTAGGATGATGATGAATGGCTTGCAAGTATTAGTTGGAAAGTATGGTTTTCTTAGAGTAGGTATACAGGAGGGGGCAATTGCATAAAAGATCCCATTGGATTGAAGTGCCCTCATCTAGATAAGATGGTTTTGCAAGCACTTATATTTTTTTTGACAATCTTACACAAATATACCTAGTCCCAAACTAAGCAAAGCTTGTACTATGGGTACTAGACGACAATATACATACTTATATACATAAATACAAACTTAAATACATAGAAATCATTCAAGACCCATGAACAAATTCCGTGCTAAATGCATAAATAATTGCCCTGGCCTGGATTCGAACCCGGCACCTCTAGCTTCGGAGGCAGTGTCACTACCAACTAAGCTAAACAGGCCGACAAATTACTATAATTACTACGAGTAATGTACCTAATCGTCGGTTACAGAATGTTGTTAGGGTTGTCGTTTAAAAATATTGTGTAGCGTTGAAAAATCCAATCAGTTATACTTAAAATCATTTGAATTAAGCGATTTGTATCTAATTAGTCTGTTCAAAAAGCGACTTTCCCAAGGTTCAAAAACTGATAGCAGTTTTTATAAAAGTCGATCATATTAAAAAAATTCAACTATTATGATTGACTGAATAAGGTATTTGCGGAATACTACAAGTTAGGTAATAGAAAAATATTCCTTTGATCTCTCTTCCGCTGAATAACCGCATTTGAGCATTTTTCTAAATGCCACATTTTAATTGTAAAGGTTTCTGTGAAGCAGAATTACGAGCTCTTTCGATTCCAATATAGGACAAGAAAATGTCGCAAAGCTTTTGTTCCTATTATGTTACCATTTTACGTAAAATTTGCAGGGCGGTTACGTAAGGAAAATTTCATACTTGTGCAAAAAATTAGGGACCCTTTATTTCCTATTGGGGCGGATTCTTAGTAGAAATAACTAAAATCGTTGCAGAAAATGGCACAAACAAGTGGCATTTTTTTGGAGAAATGCTCATTTAACGAATAAGTAAAGATTTTTTAAATGTATTTATAAACAGGGTGGTTTTGTGGTCGTAATCCGGAATGATTGTACATGGTCAAAAATTCAAAGTAGACAACATCACACTTGGTATTCTTAAGGTTTAAAACTCAAATAATTCTCTTTTTTTTTCAAATTGCAATGGGAAATAATACTTTTTCATACAACTTTGTCACCCTACTTTACTCTCAACTCTTCAAACTATCCGTCAAAGAAAAGAATGTAACCATGTTTTTTGGAGATTTTGTATTTTTCTGATCAAAATAAATTAAAAATAAATTTCATTTGTTTTATGTCACTACAATTTTTTTGAAATGGCTAACAGATACCAAGTCGGAAAAACTAATTCATGGTCATGACCTCGGGGTCATCCCTCTGTATAAGTTATTGTACACAATAATAGGTGGACACTGGAAGTCTTGCTGTTGCCTGCGTAAATTTACGTCTTCTGTTTTTAGGATTTTACAACCTTCATATTGCCTTCTTTCGCCATTTTTTAAATTTCCATTTCCAGTTTTCTTCTCCTTCTAGCACTGCGTTAAATATCTAGGTTAATTAATAGGTTAAGTAAAGCATATAATTTTTATTTTATATTTATTTATTTTATAAAAAAATAAATAAGCATATAATAGGTGCATGGCACACAAGATCGAATCAATATCATTGCGCTGACGACATTGTCTAACGGCGAAGTTGTTAATGAGTTTGAGTTCTTTGTGGACTTCGTAACTTTACCTATTTGCAATTCCGTTGAACGGGCGTCGTTTTGCAATTCATTGCGACTAATTACTTAAATGAATGATTATTCCTGCGTGTAGTAACAAAATGTTCTTTAAAAAATGCAAATGCACGTGAAAGGTAAATGTTCCAGTTTTTGACATTTGATTGCCAATAGTTGACAGCTAGATTTCTATTACGTATTTCGTGTACAATTAAATTAATACTTTGCGCAACCACATTGATTAATATCATTTGATGAGCAATTCTTGTCTTATTTATTTTGAAGATCATGGAAACAGCTCTGATTTCTACAATAGGTACCTTTTTACAATTTAGGAATCTAGGCAAGTCTCAATTTCGGGAAAACACGAAATATGCCGAGCGAAGCTCGGTCGCCCTGGTACTATATATAAACTATGTGACAAAGACTTCGCTATCATATATTTTATGTAAAGTGCAGAAATTATTTATAATAAACATCATCCTATACATACGTGAGGTAAATGTCCCAGTGAAATATTCAATCTTGTGACTTAATGACAGAGTTGATCATATTGGGCATTAACGTGTCGAGAATTGGAACTTTTTCCTTACCTATTCCCAAGTAACAAATGTAACACAATATGAAAATAGCGTCTCTAAAAAACTTCGTGACAGCTTAATTTTGTACATCATTACGACATCTTGAAATAGAAAGTACAAATTACCACACAACAACCACAAAAATAAAGCGCCATTAAAACAACATACGCTTAATATTATCCCCATTATAGGCCAAGAAAAGCTACATTATTAATTGTCCGAAAACTAGTTATTTATGGCCAGTTTGTCTACCGTGGACTAAAATAACCGCGGCCCACCCATAGAGCAGATACAATGTCTTTTCGGTTGTAAAATTGAGTGTTTTCCCATTTTATTGGGTTATAATGCTACTGTTATCGATATAAAGCTCTAAAAGCACTTAATTGGGGTCAAATGTTAAAACACAGGAACTTTAAATCAACGTTATCTATTTATTTAGAGTCACAACTGAATACAGTAGCATTCTAACATCAAATTTGCAATGCGGTATACTTTACTAATAATAATTTCAATTTTATACAAATTAAATTACTTGAAATACCATTAGTCTATTTTGTTAACAAAATTTTTCCATTTCTGTTATATTCAGGTTGACAGTTATTATTATATTATTTATTTAAAGATTTGGAATACCTAGTTAACTATACATGAAATATAGCTACCAGTTGGAGAAAATGAAGTTTTATCATGAACTACCGTTTCCCGCGGCCCCGTCCGTTCCGTCGACTCCCAAACTATTTTTATAAAATGACGGTGGCGAAAACGCATTCGGCTTGTCGGATGGTAAGCAGACACCGTAGGCTATGGACGCTGGTGACTCCAGGAGAATCATAAGGACGTTGCCGACCCTTTAATCCCTTTACGGGCTTGAGGATTCCTTGCGTTTTTGCGTATTTTAATTTGTAATTTTAAAGCAAAACTGTTACTTTTTGGCTAGGGTATGTCCTTAAACTACGACCAAGACCACCGGGGGATGGGCAGCAGCATTCCTAGAGTGCGGTGGAGATACTGCGATCGCCAACCCGCATGCCAAGCGTGGCGATTATGGCATTTACCTCCCATTAAATTGGGGGAGGCCTATGTTCAGCAGTGGACGTCCTAGGGCTGATATGGTGGTGGTTACTTTTTGTGGCGTTAAGGCGCATTCTATTTAATGGCGTAATACACCATTTGATTTTTTTATGGTGCCATTCGAACCAGTTTTTAGTAACGATCAAATATATATTGGGACCAATTCAATTAAAAAAAAAAGGCAAAACCTAATTCGACGCTGCCGGCCTGCGAAACGGCTTCGACAAACACTTGGTTATGACGTCACACGCAAGTTACCGAACCAACCGTTGAATGAGAAAATAAATATTACCATTAAAAACAATATATTTTTCAGTTTCCCATAAGACTGGCTTCGTATCCCCTAGAAGGATAGATTCAGAATAAATGTAACTGGCCATGACAATTCTTTTTGAATTATTTTGTTAATAATCTCACGATAAGGTCCCAATGTTTTAAAATTTAATACCCAATTGTTGATATCTCTATTGATATGACATGAGATTGAAAGTTTCAAATTTCGGGCAGTGTCAAACACTCGCACCTTTACCTTCTCTATAATTGATTTTAATACTGTAATTATACAATGAGACACAAGTAAATTTTTAATAAAAAAACACCGACTCCAAACTTTGCCAGACCCCATCCTCCTGCTATATAATTTGAGGAGTTCCTTCGATGTAGCCTTACTTACCCCATCCTCTTGGTATATAATTTGAGGAGTTCCCTCGATTTTTCCGAGATCCCGTTATCAGATCCAGACTTGGTGACAATGGGACCAACTAGAAAACACACCCTTTCAAACAAAAAAAGAATTATTGAAATCGGTCCACTAGTCTCCGAGTAATCGGTGAACATACATAAAAAAAAAATTAAAAAAAATATTTCGACGAATTGAGAACCTCCTCCTTTTTTGAAGTCGGTTAAAAAAGACTGAAATAAGATAAAACTAACCCAATAATAAAAAATAAAAAACAAAAGTGAAATATAACTTTTATTATAATTCAAAATGATGGAACGCAAACAATCTTCATAATCGAACGAGGCGTACTAGAAAATTAATAGATTTCCGGATCCAAGACTTGTAGCTCATAATAATCGCTTTCAGGATGTAGAATAAATGTGGGTAGATGACAAATGGTGGCCATGACAGTTCTTTACTTCGCTGTCAAGGAAGAGAACAATCTGTTTTTGCTTATATTATAAATAATCATTTCAGAATATAAAGAAAAAATATAAAAACTGGGGGGCACCCTATATATGTAACAGGGGGTCAAATATTTTTTTCAATGTACATAAGCGTGTAGGGTATCTATTTCTAATTTTTTTTTTCATTTAAGTCAACTGTTGGTGAGATATTAGCTGTCAAAGTCGTAAAAAGTTTGTCCCCCGTCTAATTTCCAAACTACGAAGTTTAAAATTCTGAAAAAAAGCATGATGATGTACATTAATAAATTCTTTCAACAATTTTTGGTTTGAACAAGATAGGTTTAATGGTTTTTGAGTTATTGCTGAAAAACTGTCTGGCCAAAACAAAAGGGCGTAAGTGTCGTAAGTTTCCTATGAAGATACGACCTTTTGTGATTAAATGTATTGTATAGTGGTTTCAAATGTAGATTAGGAGGTGTCGGTACGGAACACTTCGTGCGCGAGTCCGACTCGCACTTGGCCGGTTTTTTAACTCGAGGATTCGTTGTGTTGACAGCTAGAGACATAAATGAGAAGGAATTTATTTGAGATAATATAGTTGTTTTACGAAAGTTAAGAAATGAAATTGTACTCCCTGTCTTTCTAGTGTTGCATATCGATTATAGGAGGGAAGAGAAGAGAACAGAAGAGAAGAACAGAGAAAATATGGTTTAAACGAGTACAGAACGTATATAAAAATGACAACTGTTTATTAAATCTTTTTTTTACACGATTGCGAGTAAGTATCCCAATTATAAATCGTAATTTTACTACCCGGAAAAAAATATGAAAAGAAACATAAAATGCCGTTTTTATTCGACGTAGACAATTGACGCGACAACTTTTCGAGCTGACGTATTGTGCGTCCAATTAGGAGCTAAAAATAAGAACACACTGTTACCATTAGTCACGACACGCCCTGTATTTATCAAGATACTGCCATGGTATATAGGGTGATGTTTTTTTGAAAAAAAAAATATATTTTTGACGGTGCATTGGCACAGGACATCAATAGTCCTTAAAAATACTATATTGTTCATTATTAATTGATTATAGGACTTATACATTACTAGCTGTTGCCCGCGACTTCGTCCGCGTCTTTGCTTCCATTGGTCACAGCGTGATGTTATATAGCCTAAAGCCTTCCTCGATAAATGGACTAGCCAACACAAAAATAATTTTTCAATTCGAACCAGTAGTTCCTGAGATTAGCGCGTTCAAACAAACGAACAAACTCTTCAGCTTTATAATATTAGTATAGATTTTAACCGAAAATCAATTTAGTTTACTTGGGTAATATTACGTCACAATTTCATATACGAGTTATATTTTTAAAAACAAAGACCGACCAAGCGCGTGTCGGACTGGCTCACGAAGGGTTAAAGGAGGGGAGGAGGGGGTATAGTGCAATTAGACACTTTATTATACCCTTTTTTAATTTCATTTAAATAATAATATTTTTTTATCAGGTATACACAAGCACGTTAAATAATATCAGGTAGAATTTTGATCAAGTGCGAGTCGTTTATTTTTAGTATTTGTTGTTATAGTGGCAACAGTAATACATCATTTGTGAAAATTTCAACTGCCTAACTATCACGGTTCATGAGATACAGCCTGGTGACAGACGGACAGACAGACAGACAGACACAGATAGACGGACAGACAACGAAGTCTTAGTAATAGGGTCCCGTTTTACCCTTTGGGTACGGAACCCTAAAAATCGAAAGGACCATGTTAGGTACCTAACTACATAGTTTGAACGCCATGTTCTTAGATATTGATACAAGTCACGTTCAAGCTCATTACTGTCAAATACGACTCTCTTTTCCTATTTGTCAGGTTTTGACTAATACGAGAGAGAGGAACTATTGATATTGGCGGAATTATCGACAATATCCATGGGGACATAAAACACAAGAATTGATTTATTAAAGGAACTATGTATTAATCTGCTTATAATTTGATGTAACGTAGCTAGTTTCAAAAAAACACTCCACGACATTAGTATCTGCCATTAATGTCTTTCTGTAAAGACAGGTATAGTTCCCGGCAAACTTCTTGAGCGAAAGACCTTGCTTGCGCAAAGGCGAATTGTAAGTACGTGCTATCTTCCCCCCACCCCCGTCCCACACGCTTAAGAAGTTTGTCGGAAAGTACTACAAGTTTACAAAATATTATAGAAACCCCCGTATTGCGCATGCGTGGAAATAACCTCTAACATTCCTATAAACAAGATTGTTGCACGAGATTGATGGAACCCGGCTAATAGACACAAATAATTGGAGAACAAACTGGGGCGTTAGAGACAGGAGAAATAATTGGGAGAAATGTCAAGAATTGAGGCGTAAAGTAGTGTCGAATATCGAGTGGTTACAATAATCACGTAATAAGTAAAGTTACACGCTTCGGTAAGAAAATATTTTGAACATTGCTTGTTAACAGCCTAAATCAGCTTATTTTTATGTTTTTTCAGTCTATCCGTTCACCCAAGCTACGGAAGTCAGAGTTATAATCTTATTAACTCGTATCTACGAGTACCACTAGTTAGATCTAATTAACGAAAAACAAAAACAAATTATTATGGTCAATAAAATACCCACATTTAAAATAATATATAAAAATAAACAGTGCAGAAATCAGCTATCACAACTAGGCTAAACTTGAAAATTTTTGCCTCCAAACGTAATCTTATCTCTCTAAATCTTTATTTTGTTGTTTTAACACATCTTACATAAGCAGATTTTAGTGCATTACACAGAAAATTACACGCTAAAACAATGTTAGGTATATAAGTACAAAACAATAGAAATGCTCTTTATACCCATGCACACCTCACACAAATCAAATGACTAAGCGATTTAAAATTTATTTCACGCTTTTTTTATACAATAACGGTGGCAAACAAGCTTACGGCCTGTCTTAGAGTAAGCAGATACCGTAGCCTAAGGACGCTGTTAAATAAGCTGCGGTGTTCTGTAGGGTACATCACCACACCAGTTGGGTTGCTCCAAATATGAGCATCTGGGCCCTGTCAAATCTGACATGTTCTGCAACGCGCTATGGAAGTTTCTAAAATCAGTTGCATATATATAACCTCCAACCAACTCTCAATGGACTTCGGTCCCTGAGAGATCTCTCTATTGTCGTTTCTTTTTGTGTCTCCGATCTGCTGTATACAGGGTGTTCGGCAGATGAACCGTCAAAATTTTTTGGCGTGCTTCCTACCTTTCCACCCTTGGACCCTGGGTCCTAAGAGTTACGTTCAAGGAGGTAAGATTTTTTAATTTTTTTTCCTAAAATAACCCAAAATCTTACCTGCGAAGCCCCATAACTTTTTTTTGTGTATGGTTTTACATGCATAACTTGCTTAATTGGAGTATTTTTTAAGTATGATTTTTGTGTGTAGCATACCGTTAGAAACGTCATAAACTAAAGAACATTTTAAAATAAAATGAAGCTCTCATTAGCTTTTTTTTTATTGAATTTTAAAGTGTAAATATTTTTCGTACATTTGTTTTGTTGGTTAACAAAAAGCCGCACGTGTTCATTTTGTGGTATTATTTGTTACAAAAAAATGTATTTTTAAACACGCACTACATACACGTAAGACAATTAAACAAGTTATGCATGTAAAAGCATGCAAAAGCTAATATTGGGCTTCGAAGGTCAGATTTCGGGTAATTTAGGCAAAAATTAATAAAAATCATGATCAAATTAACAAAATTAATAAAAATGTTTCTTACCAAAAAAAAAGAAAAAAAAATCGTACCTCCTTGGCCGTAACTCTTAGGACAAAGGGGCCAAGGGTGGAAAAGTAGGAAAGCACCCTACCAGCACGCCAAAAAAATTTGACGGTTCATGTGCCGAATATCCTCAAAATATAAATAAATCAAAATATCTTTATTACCATTAACAAAGTATATACAACGTGCTTCTGAGGAACCCACATAACTTTACCAGCGTATTCCTGATCATATTTAGAGACTAAAATGTCATGTGAAGTTCACTGAATTCAGGCTAGCTTCAGAGATATTACCATATTTTCAGAAAATATTTTTTATTCGTAACTCAGCGCAGAGTGCTTTTTGCGCACGATGTTGTTATTATGTGATTCAGTCTAGACATACTGATTGACAGACTTCAAAGTAACATTCTCATGTCTTCGCAAACAGCAGCCTGATTGCGTAACTTATTGTTCTAACGTTAGGCATATTTTAATGTCACTTTTGAAGTAAAAATCTATTAGCTTATGTCTTATTTTTTCTACCTAACGTTAGGTAATATTTGAGCCGAACTGAATGAACGACTGAATGGAAATCCCATACTAAAATCAGAAAATGATGAAATTATTGGAAACGCGTAACTTTTTGACGGTTAGATTGGACGGTACAAAGTGTCAATTACTGTGTGACAAAGTCATAATGTCTGTCATGTCAAAACATGAATTGTACAAAGATTATAGTTGTTGTTTATTCATTAAAATGCGAAAATTTTCCAACTATTTCATTGTCAAGTTGCTATAACACACGATAGAGTACAAAATATCAATATCACCTTGTAAAAAATCGAAAAGTAAGTAGGTAACAATAAATGTTATGTTATGTCATAATCATAATATTCATTTAATTTTTACTATTGTGTGCTTCGTTTCAGGATGTAAGCCGGAATATCCATCTCTGTGATGATGATGCCATGCTCTATTAAGATGATGAGATTGAGTAGCAAAATGAAATGAAGGAATGTAAAAAACATGTACCCAGCAAAAGAGATCTCTTCTGTGGTATACGTGCCATATTATTAAACAATATATGATGAAATATAGAAGTGTTCTCCTATAAGCATGTATTTTTTCATACACGCGCCCCACACGTTGATGCCAAGGGCGTTGTTCCTACATGCTTGTCGATTTATGGTAGGTACTAGGAATTGATGAAATGACGTGATGAATAAATATCATAATCACAGCATATCATTCTGAATGATTGACACTAGTGTCTACATTCATTTTCAGTAACCGTGAATTTATTGATTCTACTTACTGGTGGGTCTGAATCTTTTCTTTTTACTAGTCTCTTAAATGAAACCTGTGGTATTGATAATGGACATGAGCTATATTTTATCTCGCGGTTTTACCTTTATTACTAAGTAATAATACTTGGGCAAAGTCGCGCAGACAGCTAGTAAATACATAAAACTGCATACAACAGTTATATACTAATGTAAAATGTTATAGGTGATACAAAGGAGATTGCGGAGACGTGGGTGGTGCCGCATGGATTTTCTGGCAAGAAAGGAGTCATCTTTGTACGGCGCCGAGATCACACACTACGGGCAATGGTCGCCTTGTTGATCTACATTATCTACAACAATCATTAAAGCTTGAAACGCACAGAGCGCGGCGCAGCGTCGTTGCGGGGCGGAGGCGGTTTTGCGGTAAAGCGAACGCAATCCGGGGTATGTCGCACCACAAAAACCGCGCGGAGGCAGCGTGTGTGATAAATGAAGCAGTAATTGACACTACCAAGTCTACCAACAGCCGACAGTTACCAACAGCCCCGCACCGCGCCGTGCCCGCTCTGTGCGTGATGAGGCTCTTGTCAAGATTTTATGCAGTATCGACCGGTTTAAGACGTAAAATTACAAAAAATCAAATTAATAATTATACTATACTTTTATTAATAAAACAGTAGCAAAGTACGGACAGATCTATGAACCATGAAGATATAGATACGAAGACTGTCAATGCGCATATATATCGCGCCCAAGCGGACTCTACGCTACAAGCATAACTTTACTATATTATACCTACGTTTAAGCTTTGAAAAATCTTAGTAAGAACAAAAAGGTGCAACCATGCTGCTCGTCAATAACGATCATACAGTTGAGTTTAATGAATCATACATGAATCAAGATTTTATACCTAGAATTATATTGGTGGGGTGTAGTAATGTAATCCATTTATGATGAAAACCATAGTTAACTTTTCATAGGTACATTATATAGAATGTGTCGACCCAGGTTGGTCTAAATACAACAAATGGCAGCTGAGGGAATAAGGACAGCATTCTGGTCTTATGTTTTCAAGGGTACACATATCTACCGATTTTCTCATGTGTGGTTTAGCGTGTTGTGAGACGAAAATATTATTATTGAACGTTTTAAAGTAATCCAATAAGGGGTTTCTAACAAGAGAAATAATTCTCTTTACCTACATGTAAAGTAAGTACATTTTGATTTTACTTATTTACCATATTTCTTTGTCTCCTGCCAAAGGTGCCGATATAAAATAAAAGAACTAAAGTCAACAGCAAACGTAGATGATCATTTTAGTACTTTATCGCACTAACGTAACAATACTGCGACAGTTGGGATGCATCAATGTAGTGAAAGTGACAAGGTACTTGTAATAATACGTTAATTGTAATAACTTATTCTACTTGACACTAGATGTCTATTGCTGTAAACAACTGTGTACATTATCACTCTTGATTCCAATTTTTTAACAACAGTCAGCTAAAATCCGGCAGTCTTCCTCTAACACAAAGAGGCTGATGACTTAAAACCTCCTTGAAACATAAAATTCTGACACGTCATAACAATCAAACTGTAGGCCACATGTAGGTGTCATTTTGAAATTAATGTCGTGTTGTCAAAGAATTAAAAGTAATTGTTATTGGGAAATTATAATCGCAAGAATATGAGACGAGTAAAACATTAACAAGGAAGGTATTTTGGTATGTTATAAAGGATTTATATACACAAATATGCAAACAAGGTGTGTAATGTTTTTATAATTTCAAGTTGTACTCATATTGGCTTTCATGTTGTGCTTCTGATCTTTCACGCCGTAATCGGCGACGGCCATCCTAGTTAGTTGCAGACGTGCGCAGCTGAACTTACTCCGAATACTCAGCTGTTAAATGTATTAGTTGTATGAAGGCTTAGGGCGATTTCGTATATACCTAACGTCGCAATCAAACTTGATGAGACGAGCATCTTTGAAAGCTTGAAGCTCATTTTAATACCACAACGCCATTTTGAGCCCAATTAGGCCCTCCCACTTATGCGTTGGTACCATTTTGCAGGCAGTTAGGTGACGCACGCGGTAAAACACACCCTTGTAACGAAAGAAGATAATGCTCACCTCGAATCCGTTTGCTGGCTGATGAACGGGTTTTGGTAGTCTACAGTCATCCCAACGGCCTTAGCTAATCTTCCAATATCAAACCTTCCATGTCTGATGATATTTTACACCAACGCAGGTAGCAGAGCTACTATGTACGGGGCGCAATCATAATCATGCCACTATAGTGGTGAGCTATAAGGATTTCTACATAAAATTATTTTCTGCCCCACAGCTTTGGCTACATTGTTTAAGTGCTAATCACGTGCTACTACAATATTTTTTGACGGAGGCACGTTCTACGAGTACACTATCTTTTGACGGAGTTTCAATTGAAAATGGCGCACTTAGTTAAGTACCCTTATATTTATTGAATTGCTTAAGATTTTTATTTAAGTAGTTTCTTTTTTTCGTGCTGAAACGATAACTTAAACATTCCGTTTTTAGGGTTCCGTAGTCAACTAGGAACCCTTATAGTTTCACCATGTCTGTCTGTCTGTCTGTCCCTCTGTCTGTCCCAGGCTTTGCTCTGGGACTGTTAGTGCTAGAAAGCTGCAATTTGGTATGGATATATAAATCAATAATTTTTGCTGTAACCCTTGTATTGCGTGGAGTGCTGTTGGTAAGGTTTTCAAAATGAATAGAAGTCTTTATCAAACAATTTTGAAAAATTTAATATTTTCGGAAATATTCACTCAAAAATACAAAAAAAAATGTGTCCCTCTAACTTTTGAACTATGGGTCTAAAAAATATTAAAAAAAAACACGAAAGTAAAGCTTAATAAAGAATTTCAACGAAAACTGTAGCGGCCATGATCAGTGAAGCTGTTTTTGAGTTACCGTAAAAAGTCTTCCCTTCGTAGTAAAAGACGTATGAAATGCTGCGAAAGCATTCTCTTTTGCTTATGGATTTTTTTAGAGTAAGTTCATTGAGCAACTACGGAACATTTACAGCCTACCTGATGGTAAGTAGACACCGTAGCTGGCAGGCGGACGGACAATACGTCCCACTGCTGGGCACGGGCTTTCTCACTAATGAGAGGGATAGAGCAATAATCCCCACGCTGGCCCATTGCGGGTTGGAGACTTCATATACTCCTTGGAATTTATTGGCAGATGTATGTAGTTTTCCCCAAGATGTTTTCCTTCACTAAAAAGCTAACGGTATCAAATGATATCCCGCTGGTACGAGTCGGGATTGGAACCCACGACCACTTTTTACCCGACTACGGCAAAGCCCAAAAGGAGTAGGGTTATGTGTTTGGTCTGTATGTATGTATGTCTGTTCCTATGTCCACTCGTAACTACTTAACAGCTTAACCGATTTTGATGAATGATACGTCATTAGATTCCTCTCAATGGCGCGAAATGGTGGATTTGAGAATCCTCTTTTCACTAACACGCGGTTATCTTCGCCATTTAGCAGGAGGGTGGAGCGTTATATTAATAACGCTGACTGGACTAATAATAGTTATTAGTTTTATTACTAACCACGTTAACTTTGCCAATGGTACCCGTAGGTGTCTCTCAACTCATCGCAGCGCGCATACTCGGGAGCTCTGGTGTCGTTATGCTTTGAGGGTATATATCTTCAGGAATATAACACCACGTACTTACAGAGTTGAATAAGTTCTGCTATCCTCAGTTGCGTTGCTCCAAATATGAGTAAAATGAGTACAATTTGCTGTGTACGCGATGTAGTGAAAATAATTGGGCAGAATTACGATTGTTTAAAAAAATGTTCACAATGAGAGCATAAATAGAATAGAAAACATATAGGTATATTTCCTATTCGTGACAATACAACACAGCAAAAGAGAAACAGTAAAAATAGTAATAATGGTATTGCACGAAATGGTTCAATCTCAGCGATGTGCTGGCGCGATTACCAGCGCTGATCTGAATAAATGAAGAATAGACAAGGAAATTGGAAACAGAACTTTCGAACTTTTTTAGTTTGATTTGATAATTTTCGTCAACTCGTAGTTTCTAGGGCTCCGTACCTCAAAAGGAAAAAAACGGCACTTCGGCATGCTTATAGGATCACTCGCGGGAAGCCGCTGGATGACACGAACTGTATTTAAAAAATAATGTTTAAAAAATTGCGTACGTTAACCAATATTATTTATTATTTTTCTCAAGCATGCAATGAAAATTAATGTATCATGTTGCAGGCGAAACAACTCGGGAGAACTGTAAAGGAATTTCATACAAAATTGAAGGCCTAGTACAGGAAGTATCTTTTTTTATTTTAATGTCAAAAATGGCATTTGTAAAACTTGGTTTTTGAGTGGTGTATTTATTTATTTCATGCATATGTTTGAGAAAAGCACTATACAAATCTCGGCGAGAAACGTTGGGCTGCAGGCCGCGTATCCCTATCCTCGCTACGCTCGGCCGTCTATATCTACTTGGCCTGCAATTCTTCGTTTCCCGGCCCTTATAGTAATGTACTATTGTCTATTACAATAAACACGACTCACCGACCACTGAAATCCAGCACTAGCTGAATTAGGGTAGGGTAAAGTGGTCGTATGTTGTCGTGCCCACCACGCCAAAGCACTAAAAAGGTCGGAGTGAAGGTGTACTTTTATCATGAAAAAATCATATTGATTGATTTATGATTTTAACCGACTTCAAGATTTCAGAAGAAGAGGTTATCAATTCGGTTGTATGTTTTTTTTTAAATGTTTGTTACTCCATAAATCCGTCATTTCATAACCGATTTTAAAAATTCTTCTTTTGATTGTAAGTATATATATCCAAGTTGGTCCAGTTTTTGTCAAACAAAGTTCTGATGATGGGATCCATGAGGAATTGAGGGATCTCCTCATATCTTAAAGGTAAACATATTGTGATTATTGTGTTTTTTATCAGCAAATCGAGAATTTTCATACAAGAATGAAAGATTGTCTATATGTCATCTCCATCTAGACACGCGGCAGCGTGTCCAGCCAAGTTCATCCTAGGAACTGGCGGACAGCAGCCGTGTATTCACCCCAGGAACTGGCGGATAGCAGCCGTGTGTTATTTTACACGAACCGTTTGGAGCCACTTTTGACCCCCCAATAACTCCAAATCTATCTAATAAAAGAATTAATACAACTAGAACCTCAAATTTCATAAATGTAGGTCTAATGGTTATAGAGATATTAAATTCAAAAAACGGCATTTTTACCACTGACTGACTGACTGACTAGTAATCAAAAACCTAACTCACTTCCAGGTAACCTAGGAAGCTGAAATTTGGCATACAGCTTGGTAATTGTGTTTGTACACCAGAAAAAATCAGAAAACAGTGACTTTTTTATTAGTTTTAATATTATTATTATTTATGCTAGTTACCACAGAACTCCGTCATTTATTAACCGATTTAGAAAATTATTTTTTTGTTTAAAACGGTATACTTTAGGGGTGGTCCCTATATGGACCATATAACGGTATACTTTAGGGGTATCAAGTAAGAATCTGATCATAGAGTCCTGGAGAAATCGAGGGAACTCTTCAAATATTTGAGGTGCACCTATAGCGATTTGGATATTTTGTATAGTAACTCGTGCATTTGCTCTTAAAAAGCACCATTTGGCGAAGATTGATAAAAAGTAACCATATCCCATCAAAAACATAAATGTGAAAATGGGAGCCAAATTCAATATTAAGAATATGCGATGCTTGGTTGTCGTCTTCACATTTTTGATGGGATCTGCTTTACTCCAAACGTACGACATACATAATGCTACGAATATAAATAACCCCTTCTCCACGCCAATTCACCACCCAATATTAAGGTGCAGTCGGTGCGTGCTGTCTGTGGGTAAGTTTTACCCGTCTATCCCACTAGTCCCATTGAGTTATTCCATCATGGGACAAGTGAGACGATTCCGCCCCAGTAATCCCATGGGACACGTGGAACTAATATTTTTATTTCATAAGTCCTATTTCCGAAATCACACAGTGTTGTTCAAAAAGTTGGTAGCCGTTATCCGTAGTAACAGAAACATTACGAAATTAAAATCCTTTTGGCGACATAGGTCTATCTGAAAAAATTACTAGGTATAAAAATGTCTAAATACGCTTTGATATGGAAAAATGACAAAGTATTATAGGGTTGAGGAATAATAATAATAATAATCCCCTTGTTCTTCGTACATTACTGAGTTACATTATTGCTCACATTGACAGTTATGTACAAAGAAGTAAATATTCTTCCTACATGACCCGGTTTTGTACAAAGAAATTGCTGTTCCTACTACAAAACCAAGGAGGTTCTCCGAGCAGTGTGTCTAACTTATTAATGTGGGATCATCTTTTACTTGTGTACAACATGTGTACAAACAACGCAGACATCCGGCATTTTGCTGTTTTTTTTTATCCAAGAGGTCTGTCGTAATCGAGCAGTTCCAAATAAATTTCATTTATCGCAATGACAGTTTGAAAGTCATTTTATTTTTAGGGTTCCGTAGCCAAATGGCAAAAAAACGGAACCCTTATGGATTCGTCATGTCTGTCTGTCTGTCCGTCCGTATGTCACAGCCGATTTACTCGGAGAATATGACTACTACAATTATGAAATTTGGTGTGAAGGTGTATGTTATAAACCGATATAGAAATAAAATGTGAAATTACAAAAAATAAATATTAAACTGGGGGGGCACACATGTAACAGGGGGTCAATTTTTTTTTCAATGTACTTAGGCGTGTTGGGTATCTATGGATAGGCCTTTAAAAATGACATAGAGGTTTCTTCTTTTTTTCATTTAAGTCAACGGTTGGTGAGATAATTAGCTGTCGAAGTCGTAAAAAGTGTGTCCCCCCCCTGCCCTCTAATTTCCAATCTATGAAGTTCAAAATTCTGAAAAAAATCATGTTGATGTACATTAATAAATCCTTTTGATAATTTTTGTTTTAACAAGATAGGTGTAACGGTTTTTGAGTTATTACTGAAAAACTGTCTTGCCAAAACAAAAGAGCGTAAGTGTCGTAAGTTTCCTATAAAGATACGACCTTTTAGTGATTAAATGTATTGTATAGTGGTTTTAAATGTAGATAAGGAGGTGTCGGTACGGAACCCTTCGTGCGCGAGTCCGACTCGCACTTGGCCGGTTTTTAAATACTCGACACTAAATGTAAGTATACTATTACATAGTTTATCTACGAGCTACGTAAGTCTACGAGCTTAGTCAATGTACGTACGTTCATAGTCTCGTATTGAAAGCTGAGCGTTTAGTTAAGAGAGTAGATGCTCCTCTCCTGACCCGCAGCTGTGGCTCAGCAGGTTTTTCACGTGTAGGGTAACGGTGGGTACTCCCTACGGACGTGGTGCAACTTCGACTCCCCTATGTCAAGTGAGTGGGAAAATTGACTGTTAGAAGTTCTCAAGCCGCCCGAAGGCCTCTAACTTGACTTAACGACTGCTGTCATAGACAACAGCCGGGATCAACGGCTTAACGTGCCTTCCAAAGCACGGGAACGCTCAGTTAGTAACCTCTCAAAGCGGTCACCCATCCAAGAACTGACCTGAGCCCACATTGCTTAACCTCGCATACCGCACGCGGTTCGCGGGCGCCGCTGGGCCACGAGCGCTCGGAGGAATAAAAATGTCGAAATAGAATTTAGTCGAAGTATTGAAATGACTATAACTTCACTCTGCCTTAAAATTGACGCAGCCCCGCGGAGCTCCTATTTCTGCGCAGTTTGCCCTTCGGGCATCTGATAATACCTAACGAACCTAACCTACCTATCTGATGGGACAACAATATGATAAAAATATTAGTTCCACTTGTCCCGTGGGACTGCTGGGATGTAATCGTCTCAGTTGTCCCATGATGGGACAACTTAATGGAACTAGTGGGATAGACGTAGTTTTACACACAAGGCTTATCATACAATTTCGTGTCCAGTGTAATAACACTATGAGGATGCTTTTGAGGTTGCCGAAGCACTGTAGCGCGTCGGATATGGTCGCGAAGGCGCAAACAAACGACTTCTACGCGATAGGGAGGAAGAGAATAGCCTCATTATTAAGGAGAGTACGATGTAGCAGCAAAAGCCTCATAAGGGAGTTGGCAGAGCGACTTGACTGTCCATTCGCTAAATACTGGATAGAGGTTACAATAGGGAGAGCAATATAATTGTTAGTGATTCGATAGACTTATGTTGCTGTCCATTATAATTAAAATTTAAATATAAATTAACATAGTAAATAAGATAATATTGTTAACTAACCCACTATGGATCGATTAGGTCTGAAATAAACGCTTTATCTTTTTATTTATTTTAAGGTAGCTTGTGGTTCTACTCCGAGCGTACGCGTGGCACGCAACATATCTGTAGAGCGCTAACTACGCGTTTGCGACTACTACACGCGCTGAAGCGGCGGCAGTTTTCTATGCTGTATATTATAATACCATGAAAGCTGTTGGATATTTAAGAAAACTGGCAAGTTAAAGCTCAAAATGCATTACGCCGCAGGAAATTAGCTCTATGGTAAACAATTTAGTGCCAGACTTGGCACCTTTTCAGATAATCTACGGAACTTGGCACCCATTTATGTTTTGTATTGTTTTGTGTTTGTATTTTCGTGTACGTTAAAAAGCAGTGTCGTAACACTTTGTGCTGCGTGTTATCCTATTCTGAAACGCTTGCAGCATTGTAACCTTTGTTGCCATATTTTGTAGTATATGTTAATGTTGTTGTGTCTGTGTTTCGAATAAATGCCTCATTCATTTATTCTATCATTCATTTAGATATCAATGTTTTTACCAGTGAAGACGACAACCACGCATCGCATATTTAACTTGGCTGCCATTTTCACATTTATGTTTTTGATGGGATTTATTTTAAGGTAGCATGTTTTTCTACTCCGAGCTTACGCATGGCACGCAACATATCTGTATTTAGACTAACTTTGCTACAACTACATGCGTTTGAGCGGCGCCGTTTTATATGGATACATTGCAATATGCATAGCAAATATTCGAAATCCATTTACGCCCAACGCCGCGGTGAGCAGCACCAAAATAGTTCATATCTACTGCGCCGCAAAGCAGCAGCTGCTATCACTTCTACATCCATTTTCAGATGATGAAAATTTATGAACGCAAACCATGATCGCGCCGAAAATGATTTTACAGACCAATGAAGAGGAGCCAGCAAACAATAACTGGGCACGGTTACACACAATTTGAACTTCGATTCTTCGGAAGTTTATCAGATCCTTGCCAATAATATAGATACAGTTGTACGTATAATAATATCTGATCTGACTGAACTATAGAGAACATTCAAAACTGTGTGGATATTTTTTGATTAAATTTTTTTAAAATAAGATGCTTGTTTTTTTTTTTTTGGGGAAAGTTTAGGACATTTTTATATTATTTTCTCTTCCAAGCCGAGATAATAGTGGTAATTCCTATAAGTCGCTGTAAGAATAATAGTTCGGACAACTATCCACTTCACAGTGTCCATATACAAGGAGGCCTGATAGGAACAAAAAATTAAACGGTACACTATTGAGCTCCCCAGCAATTATTTCCACCATCATCACCCCCCACCATATCAGCCGAAGGACGTCCACTGCTGGACATAGGCCTTCCCCAATTCCATGGGGGGTAAATGGCATAATCGCCACCCTTGGCATGCGGGTTGGCGATCGCAGTAGGACCCGGGTATGTACTAAAACTACGACCAAGACCACCGGGGGATGGGCAGCAGCGTCCCTGGAGTGCGGTGGAGATACCTACTGCAATTATTTCCAAATGGTTTTAATTGAAAAAAAAATTTTTTTTTTCGCAAATGTATCCTATATGTACTTTGATTCTGATTCCGATTCTAAAAAAAATGCCAAAAATATCGTTTTAAACCATAAATGCAACAACGAGTATGAGTTATAACTAGATACTACCTCAATATCAGCAGTGACTGCCGCGCTATAATCTCATGGTGCCAAGATCCATTAGGTACTTGGAGGTCATAACTTTAGCGCAACGTTTCTACCAAGTGAAAAAGATATATATTTTTTGCACAAGAGGTTACTGCAGATGCTCTACATTTTTTGCTCCTATTAAAGGCCACACCCTTTATAGTTTGGCAAAAAAGTTTTGATATTAAAAAGTGGCAACACTGTAGTATCGTCCCTTTTTTCTTAGATTGATCTGAAAGGGAAGACACTAAAGTGTTGCCACTTTTTAATTTCAAGACTTTTGCCAGACTGGTAAACTTTATCCTTTTATTTTGGCTTTGCCGTCATCAAAGATTTTCTCAGTTTGTAGTGCAGAGTGGTGAGCTATACTAACTCCCGTCGAAGAAGTTCCGTGGTGAGACTTATTTTCCCAATAGTTCCGTCAACGATACAAAGTAGTAGCTACTACGACATCAAGCGAATTTAGGAGGAATGTTAGTAGAACTGCGACCATACAGCGTCAGAACCAAACATTCGGAACGGAACTGAGGGCCTACTACGAACTTCGAAAATCGAAGTTCGTGACGTGCCGTCCCTTTCACTCTTGTATTATACACTATATGACGGAAAGGGACGGCACGATATGAAGTTCGATTTTCGAAGTTCGGAGTAGGCCTTCAGTTTGCAATAAGTCTCACTAGTTCCACCACAGTACTTCTTCCACGAGACTTCTGGAATAAACGGAAACAAGAACGGTAAAACAAGGATTACCATACCTACAATTAATTAATTTCTCCCCTTTTTGGGCTGACATGAAAGACTTGCCAGGTTATACGCTGATATAAGAACAGTTCAATCATAATCTATTGATGAATGTACAATTTCAGCATAAATTTACAATATGCAAATATACGCTGTATTTTAAAATAACAGTTCTCAAATTGTAATTCTGCGAGGGTTTAGCCTTCAGTGTAGAGCCAACATTATTTTATGTCAAAAAGTTTTCCTACTGCATACTAGATGTCGATATTATGAGATTCACGCGCATTAATTTTCATAAAGTTCTGCTATTCCATACTAGATGGCATTTAATCATTAAATGATATATTATTATTGATGCAATATAACTGGTAAATTTATTTTTATATTATTTATATACTATCACTAAATGAATATAATTTAAAATTATAAGTACTATATAAATTACTTTCACCAAAATGTACAATTGTCTTTGATTCATATGCTGCTTTTAATAGTGCGTTTTGTGATTTTTGGTTGCATGGTTAATTTATTTCTTTAAACATACTAGCGTGTGTTTATTTATCAACATCATTTTTCCCAGAATCGAAAACAAAATGCTTTGATTTGATGTATTACTATAGCAAATTTGTGCAACACATTGTAAGAATAAACCATTCGTTCATTTTATCACCTTTGCAATAACGAAACGGCGAGTCTCATTCACCTTGTGAACGGTACTCATCTCAAACCGTACGGACGGAGTTACGCGGTGCGAATTTTTGACAAGCTGCCGTCGGGTCAAAAAATGACATTAAAATATGCCTAACGTTAGAACAATAAGTTACGCAATCAGGCTGCAGGTTCTAACAAAAAGACGTTCCTTGTCGAATTTAAGTCATGGTTTCACCAAATAAAATTTACTTTAAATGTTTAATAGCATTCAAAAAACCTAAAAAAATATATTTTTTTTACGTTACTAAACTAAAGTCATATTATATTTTTTGCTACTTTTAGCCTCAGCAATGCGTGGTTAAAAACTTCTGCTCCCTTTAGGTTTAGAGAGCCTGGGTTGGGACGTCCCGCTCTTCCAACAATTATTAACAAACATGGTACTTATTACTTAGATCGAATCCTGTATATTAATTATGAATCATGACATACACATCATCATCATCATCATCATATCAGCCGAAAGTCGTCCGTTGGGGCGGAAAGGTTCTCCAGTGGCGACCACGTACTGGAAGGTGCAGCGTGGGAAAGAGGCCCCCCACAAGGTGGACTGATGACCTGGTAAAGTTCGCAGGAGTCCATTGGATGTGACATACACATACATACATACATATAATCACGTTTCCCAGAGGGGTAGGCAGAGATCACGGATTCCCATTTGCTACGATCCTGACATACAACTTTCGCTTCATGAACTCTCATAACATTCTTCATGCATGCGCGCTGATTTAGGATATGCTTGACCTGGCCTTACTGCAGAAAGTCTCCGACTTGGTCGGAGTACGTTCGCCGACGTCTTCCCCTACCCTGACGATATTATTTGATTTGATTTAGTATATCGAAGTAATGAATTGGTTTTAATTAATATCAATATTGGGGGACAATCTTACACAAATCGACCTAGTCCCAAACTAAGCAAAGCTTGTACTATGGGTACTAGACGACGATATACATACTTATATAGATAAATACATACTTAAATACATAGAAAACATCCAAGACCCAAGAACAAATATCCGTGAAAAATGCACAAATAAATGCCCTGGCCGGGATTCGAACCCGGGACCTCTAGCTTCGGAAGCAGAGTCACTACCAACTAGGCTAAACAGGTCGTCAAAGGACATTTTATTTATTAGTTAATTGTTATTTTGTTTTATATTAAGTACTTTCACATGCCTATTTCGGCTGAATATATTACGGGACTCATATGTATCTACATCTTAAATAACCATATATTCTTTGTGAAATAAAGATTCATTCATTCATTCAAACCAACTGAAAAATTTATAAATTTTAAATTATGAAGTTTTGAATTATATTTGTTTAAAGCTTGTAATTAACCCTTTTCTGTACAAATACAACCTTGTATGTACATTATTCCTACTAGGACCACATCTCTCCATATCTACAAGCGAAACTCCGCTGTGCCCTACGTCTCTTAAAACTCTACCCAATACTATTAATAATGGAATATGTCACCTATTAAAAGTGGGCAACCGATCTCCATAATAGATCGTCTAGCTAATGTTTATCTTGGCACCGTTCGGGAATGCGGACACCTTGCTGATAACTGACGAGTCGAGGAACGTGATGAGGTGCGACGCTGAAGAATAGACGGGTTTTGTGTCATTGCCCGAAGAGATTTTCAGAATAAATGAAAGTACATTGTAACCAAGTGAATCGTAAGGAAATCTGCATATCTGCAAAGTAATTCAAAGGTAGGAAGACTGGCGCTTTACCTACTATTCCTATACTCTATATATACTCCTGAGGAAACTTATTGGATTTATTATAATAAAACTAATATTGGGGGACAATCTTACACAAATCGACCTAGTCCCAAACTAAGCAAAGCTTGTACTATGGGTGTTAGACGACGATATACATACTAATCCTATGTCCTATGTCCTAAAACTACGACCAAGACCACCGGGGAATGGGCAGCAGCATTCCTAGAGTGCGGTGGAGATACTGCGATCGCCAACCCGTATGCCAAGCGTGGCGATTATGGCATTTACCCCCCATGAAATTGGGGGAGGCCTATGTCCAGCAGTGGACGTCCTAGGGCTGATATGGTGGTGGTGGTGGTGGTGGATACATACTAATATAGATAAATAATTACCTCTCCACACAAATTAGCTCACCACACAAATAATGCCCTGACCGGGATTCGAACCCGGGTCCTCCGGGTTCGTAGGCAGGTTCACTACCAAAGTCAAAGTGGTCGTCAAAGTGGTTGGCTTATCTTAATGTTGACCTTTTAAATCTCTCAAGATATTAGCTTGATTAGTGTACTAGATTAGTTTTATACGAGTGGGCCATGTAACAGGAGCAAAAAATTAAACAGTGGACTATTTCTCGGGCCAACAATTATTTCCAAGTGGTCTGAGTTGAAAAATATATTATTTTTCTTTAAAGATGGCTTACGTGTAGTTTTATTATTTTTCTGAAGTGACATTAATGTGAAATTGTTTCAAAAACTCAGTAAAATTGAAAAAATAAAATTAAAGTATACCAAAAATATCCTAGAAAACAAAAAAACAAAAACAATTATGACTCATAACTTAATACTACCTCAAACACTTCATTGACTGATGCGCTATAATCTCGTGGTGTCAAGATCCATTACTCGGAGGTCATAACTTTAGATCAAAATTTCTCCAAAACTAAAATTATTGAAAAAAAAGTCCGCCAGGTGTTACTGCAGATGCTCTATGGAAGCGTCCTTTTAAATATTTGCTCCACTTCCAGGGCCCACCTTGTATTATTTTGATTGGCTGACTATTGTCTATTCTCTTTTATTTTCATGAAGAGACAAATAATGATGACGATTAGTTGAATTAATGCCACTGCCCTCTTATTCACAAACCGACTCTCCGAAATCTGCCGATTTAATTAACGAAAAGTCAAGTTTCTAATAATTCCTCACATTTTTTACCATCTTTTTAAGGTTCCGTACCCAAAGGGTAAAAACGGGGCCCTATTACTAAGACTTCGCTGTTCGTCCGTCCGTCCGTCTGTCACCAGACTGTATCTCAAGAACCGTAATAGCTAGACAGTTGAAATTTTCACAGATTGTGTATTTCTGTTGCCGCTATAACAACAAATATTGAAAACCGGCCAAATGTGAGTACGGAACCCTCGGTGGGCGAGTCCTACTCGCACTTAGCCGGTTTTTTATTAAAAAGATGTCGAGTTTTTGAAACGACTTAGGTATAGTTGTCAAATCTAATTATGAAAGTAATGCAACCGCTTTGCCAGTCATCGTTACTTTCTTAAAGCAAACAGTAAAAATGAAAGAAACTCACCTAAATATCAAGTGTTTGCCGTCTCTAGTTATTATTATCATATTTGTTTGACGTATATTTTTCAATATTTTTGAAGCGCTATTTTTGTTGCTCGTAGCTCGGGGGTATAGAGTATAAAAATAACAGAACGTGTGGCATAGTCGTAGGTAGCTAACATATCAGTAGCTCACATTATCTTTTGCTGGAAGAGCGGTATCTCCTGCCACAAGTACATCTAGTGCTTACTAGGAGATTCCAACCACGATGTATTCTAGAACCATATTGTAACCTAATAAACATTTTTCATTTTTTCATATTCATTTTTTTCATCAGGTAAATTGCGATGTATTACAATGTCTTGTGTTGCGCCACATCACTCACTTAGTCAACTAATTTTTTCTCATTTCTTGCATCTATACTTAATGATACAATCTGTAAAGTAGCAGGAGAAGGTAAAAGCTAACTTACGGGACCAAAAATCCAATATTTTTGGAAACTATGCTCTCTCCCCTCCTCTATTAACTTAAATTTAAATATCCCACCTATGTTGATATTATACATTGTTAACTTTAAGGAAGAGCGGTGTCTCTTGCCACAGGCATCTTGTTTGCTTAAAAAGAGACACCAGCCTGAATATTGTAAGGTTTTTTGAGATTATGAATAAATCATTTTTTTTTATCACTTTCAATTTTAATACGCGTAATTCCATATCATGTTCCAGTGATGTATTTTTATAGCTAGCGCAATTGTGACAACTAAAAATCCGGCCTGTATGATGGCAAGCATCACCGCAGCCTATTGACGTTTGCGAGTCCATAATAGTCACAAGATTGTTTCCAACCCGTAATGGGTTTGAGAATTCGTGCTGTTGACAGCTCGAGACAAACGCAGGTGCCTCACTTTCATCACAACCCATATTGGGGGCTGCCGACCTTACTCCTGTGTGTTGTGTGCCTGGTGGTGAGGTACTACTAGCTACTAGCGTACTGTCCCCTCTATTCTTGTCAGAATTAATTGCTCTATGACTTCACAAGTCGCCGGTCGTTCTGTGGCCATCCTACATGTCTCTACTGTCCGTCCATTGTTTATTTTAACAATAACCGCCATTTTTATTGCGGTGACATTTTTACGATTACAAACGACGCTGCGATGAAAATGGCTTGTGGGTGGCTATTTGACTTGTATTGGGAAATTGTTTTTTATTTTCCCAAGTTTTTACACTTTTCATTGAAAATGAGTCATCTTTTTCCTAGATTGAATCTTAAAGGGTCCCGGGGTCGCTCTGGCACCCCATCCCCAGACTTGGCGTAGGCATTAGTTTAACGAACTGCCATCTCGACCGTCTAACCCAGAGAAATTAGATTAGGCAGGCTTCCTTACAAAATACCAAGTCGGCGGCAAACAAGCGTATGGCCCGTCTGATGGTAAGCTGTCATCGCAGCCTATGGACGCCTGCAACTCCAGGGGTGGCACATGCTCGTTGCCGGCCATTTAAAAAATTATACACTCCTTTCTTGAAGAACCCCATACTGTAGTCCTTTTAAAAGCCAAAGGTACAGTCAAATGCAAAAATATGGGGGCATACAACTTACTCAAAAATATGTCATATGGCTCTTCTGTCGGCGTGTTAACGTTTCGGTACATATTTATGTGAGGATTAAATCGATACATATTTTTGCACTAAGTCGCGTGCGTTACGAAGCGGCTGCAGTAAGTAGGCATAGGTTTTAAGAAAAACTATGTATATAAATAAAAAAATAAAAAAATATTAGGGGACATTTTTTACACAAATCGAACTAGTCCCACAGTAAGCTCAATAAGGCTTGTGTTATGGGTACGAGACGACGAAATATTTAATAGATATATACATAAATACATAGAAAACATCCAAGTCTCAGGAACAAATGTCTCTGCTCACCACAGAAACAAATGCCCTTACCGGGAATCGAACCCGGGACCTCTAGCTTCGGAGGCAGTGACACTACCAACTGGGCTAAACAGGCCGACAGATGTATGATTCACAAAAAATCACAATGAAACTATAAAACAAGTCCACTGTTTCGTTAATTAACTAAACTATTTGTAAGTTCATACATTTAGGTATACATAAATTATATGTACAGTCAGCATCAAAAGTCTCTACGCGTATGAAGGGACCAAAAGTAGCTACGCGTATGAAGGGACCAAAAGCTCTTATTCCCTAAGGACTTGAACTTTTCAAATGTTTAGCTACTTTTGATGCTGATTGTACTACAAAATAAAATCAAGGTAAATGTCACAATCGGATAGTGGGGCAAAAAAATGCAACATGAATTTAGACATTTTGTAGACAACCCTATTGTTTTCCGCAGACAATTCCATAGTTTTATTTATAAAAGAAACATGCCGTATATTTTCTTATTAGTCGTCCCAAAACATGAACGAAACGACACTAATGCAAACCAGTGAAACAGCTAATAATGCTATTAAAAATAGTTCACTTGGAACAAAAGTGCCTAATTATAACACATTGTAGTTCATTTTTATTTGCGGCTAACCTAAATTTCACGAGTGTAAGTGCTTCATAAATTTGTTGCGTATAACTAATGATAAGAATTCGGTTAAAAGACATAATAGATGATATAATAACGCTACGTTATAACAAAAGCTATTTCTTACGATTGTTTTGACGCGTTTCTATTCTGGTATTCGAGGAATCACTTACAAATCAGCACCTGTCAGTTTTGTTAACGAACCCAGAAATATCTGCCCCATTGTTTTAAATATACTAGACAATTCTATCTTCACTTAAAAATGTTCGTGTTATTTTGGAACATCTTTTTAATGGCACCGTTCGGTTCAGTATACAATAAGAACTATACGTGTCGTTCAGAAGTGAACTATTTGTTGAACTGATAAGGTTCAAATTGGAATTTTTTATCATGTGACATATGTCAAAGAGGTCGAATGTAGTATAGGAGAGCATTGTTGCATGATGACAATAGAGTTGGGAGCGTTGACAGTTGATTATCGCCTAAGAGACAATTGGAATCTTCAGCATCAGAAATGACTGACAAATTGCCACGAAATGATGTTTCTCTTTTGTTTTTTAGAACATTGTATGTCACATCCCTGTCGTGAATTTTAAACATAATTTTCTCTTTACGAGTAGGATTACCAACAGTTTGCATGAAATATGGGATTATTAAATTTTTATAATGCACGACGTTACGCCTGAATGAATGTGATTTTCATATTTGACGTTTTTATTGCTTTTGTTATACGTTGAAAGTTTTATTGTTGTTTTGTCTCGAACTTTTCTTTTGTGCGAAATAATCTTGTTAAAATATTGTTTTGCGCTTTTTCGCCTCTGAGATACTTTATCATTTTTACGAATAAACAAAATCGAATGACGCATGATTCGTGAAATAAATTATATTTGTAGATTGAAACCAATATATTTCCCGTCAAACAATATCAAGACAATGACTTATTTGTTACTATTAAGAAATGTCAAGTCTTTTTAGTCACGTTAATCTGGAGATTATAATGTCAAGGAGGATGTCACCTAAAGTATATTTATTTATTTATTTATTTATTAAGGTTTGCCAACAGATGTAATACAATAAAAAATCTTATTTATAACAGATAATTTTAACTACTGCTAGAGTATTCACCCAATTACAGGCAAACACGGCATGCATTAAACATAGTAAAATCTACTTATATACTTTGACACATTTCGAATACGTGACTATTTTTGTTTACGTTAGCACATCACTAGAGCGCCAGAAAAAAATGCTCCAACTGAAATTGAGTTTTCCTACATTGTAAATAGGGTTTGAATTAGATTGACGGGTTTTTAGACTTATTGTTGTAATGAGAGATTACGAATGTCAAATGCACAGATTTGGAAGTTTCGATTTGGAATATTTTGTCGGCTGCCACTTTGTTCAAGTCAGTTTGTAGTGTACAATAACGTTTATTATTTGTTTTTATTTAAATATTCAGAACTGTACGTAATTTTACTTTTTGTGACAATGTGGGCATCATATACTTACATGTTATTTGAAAAATTAAGTTTTTATTCTGCATTTAACCTATTGTAAACAATTTAATCAGATTAACCGTTGTAAATCTGGTTAAATAAAACACAACTTTAAATCGATGTTCATGAAAGGTTAGTTTTTTAGGGTTCCGTAGTCTACTAAATAGGAACCCTTATAGTTTCGCCATGTCCGTCTGTCCATGTCTGTCCGTCCGTCTGTCCGAGGCTTATTAGTGCTAGAAAGCTGCAATTTGGTATGGATATATAAAGCAATACAACTGACAGTGGTAAAATAAATACAAATAAAAAATATAGGTATGAGTAACCCCAACACGTAAAGTGGGGATGAATTTTTGTTTTGCTTCGACACTATGGTGTTGTAGGTGTTTGTAAAATAGATCTTTCAAAATGAATAAAAGTCTTCATCAAACTCTTTTTGATCAAGTGAATATTTTCAGAAATATTAACTACAAAGGAAAAATAATGTCTATTTTTTGAACTATAGGTCCAAAAAATATCAAAAAAATCATCACAGTAAAACTTAATAAAGACTTTCAAAGAAAACTATAGTGGACATGATCAGTTTACTTGTGTTTGAGTTATAGTAAAAAGTCTTCCCTTCTTATTATAAGACGTATGAAACGCTGCGAAGGTATTCCCTTTTGCTTGTTATTGTTTTTTTTAAAGTAAGTTAATTGGGCAACTACGGAACCCTACACTGAGTTAAAACCTAAGATTTACTAATTCAGTTATTTAAGATAATATTCACTTCAGATATTGGTTTATTAACTACAAACAAAAACAAAGAATACAAAATTAAGAATTAAAAAACCCGAGTGCGTAAAAAAATCGTCTTTAGTGACATTTGGACAATTAAGGCGAATCGATTGACGTAAGAATCATTAAAATCGGCCGAAGCGTTTGTTCTTTAGAGTGCCACAAAGGAACTAACATACATACATAAACTGTTAAACACATTACCCTGCTTTGAGTTGCGCAGTCGGGTAAAAATGTCAAATTTTACGTACCTACTAAAAATTAGACCTACTTATAAAAGACAACCAATCGATTTCAATAAAATTAATCGTAATTCCGTAGAAACTGTACCTAAATGTGAATCGGTGTCTTCTTGTTTCATAGAATGTATTGATTCACAGAATTATTCATTTCATAGAAAGTTTTTTTCCGAAACCGTTAATTTTTATGTAGGCTTTTTTGGTCATTGTATCGAACTCATTTAGGTCTACCAGTAAAGTAGGTTAAGTTAGGTTAGAATTGCGACCCTTTGTAAAAAAATGCTTTCTATGAAATGAAAATGTCTTTGATTCCGTGGAAGATGGGACGTGTGCTAGTGTGGGACGCCACGTGTGTGGACACGTTGGCTCCTTCCCATCTCCACGGAACTTCAGTCAGAGCGGGTGCGGCGGCAGAGGCGGCCGAAAAGGCTAAGCAAAGCAAATATAGGGGTCTCGGCGCCGAATATAACTTCGTTCCGTTCGGCGTTGAGACCCTCGGTCCGTGGGGTCCCAGGGCCCATGACCTCTTTAAAGAAGTGGCAAAGAGGCTAGTGGACACCACTGGTGACCAAAGGGCTGGCAGCTTCCTCGCACAACGCATCAGCATTGCTATACAGCGAGGAAATGCTGCCAGCATCTTTGGCACGATGCCGCGGGGTGACCCCTTATTTTAAATTATTTATTTTGTAAGTTTTTAATAAGTATAGGATATCAGTTGAAATTTGTGATGATGAAAAATGGATGTCATGTATATTAAAATTCTAGGAAACATACATTCTATGAAACTTCTGTCTTCGAAACAAGGTACAACCGTGTAAATCCAAATACTTCCAAATCCCATTTTCTTAACATTTAGTCCGTAAATTTAAAATCAAGAGACCAAATTAGTTTACAATCTGCTCTATTTTAAACTGCCTAATTTATCGAGTTCAGTTGTAGTAAATCACAATAAATATTTGGACGATATTCTAAACATTGGCGTCGAGATATACGTGGCGCGAATGGAATGAACATAATTATATGTGGGGACTATAAACATGAATAAATTTGAGAATGCACTTATCGTTAAAAAGAAGTTCTAATGTTTTTAGGATTCCGTATCAAAATAGTAAAAAAGGAACCCTTATTTCTTACTTGGCGAGGTCAGAGCGATATGTGATAGGTATTTTGTTCTTTTTCGTGAGTTTACTGATGCGAGATTTCTTCACTTGACGAAATAATAATTAACTTAGCGAGCGAAGCGTCTCCGTTTCAGCTTTTGCCAAAAATTCTTTCGTATCTCTACAGGTCGCATTTCTCAACAGATTCTCGTGAAATTTTGTGAGCAGGTTCGATAATTATAAAGAATGTTTTTGTCGAAACAGTTTTTGTGAGGTCTCCACTTCTACAGCTCACAGAGCCACTAGTTAATTACTACTACCATGCGCAGAAGCGGGGCAGTACTGCATTCTTATCGTATCCTAGCCCTGTTTAGCCTAGTTGGTAGTGACACTGCCTCCGAAGCTAGAGGTCCCGGGTTCGAATCCCGGCCACGGCATTATTTGTGCATTTAGCACGGATTTTGTTTTTGGGTCTTGGATGTTCTCTATGTATTTAAGTATGTATTTATCAATATAAATATGTATATCGTCGTCTAGTACCCATAGTACAAGCTTTGCTTAATTTGGGACTAGGTCGATTTGTGTAAGATTGTCCCCCAATATATTTTTTTAATCTCTTTCCATGTACCGTGTAACAGGCCCCTATGGGCCCTACGGAAGATCAGTGCCGGCTGCAAAGCCTGCATATATGCTGAGTAGGTTCCCTTTCGTAACTACGCCTTTGTTTGTGTGTTGTTTATGCATTTATCTAATGTTAATATTGAGCTTGTTACGAATAATTTTTTGAATCTTGAATCTTTATCGGTTGACACTGACAGCTGACAGTTTTCTCATATTGTACCGCCTCCGCATCGACAAATAACGAAGGCCTTGTGGTGCCGCTTTGTCTGCGTGTCACATTTGAAAAAATATGAAATTATTACACAGTTTTAATAGTAATCTGAATAAAGTGTGCCCCTTGCATTTCATTAAATTGTCTAACGGGCCTCTACGTGTTGGCTATGTGGTACGCGTTTGATACTTCCGTATCTCGGTAAATCGGCTCCGAGCACGCCTCGCAAAGGTCCGGGACACCATTTTCCCGTGAGCGGAGAAAATAATCTAAATATTACAGGAAAAATATAATGATCTCTCTTTCTAGATAATCTAGATTATATATTTTTTATTATCATAAACATATATCAAATTATAATAAATAAATAAATATTAAACAATATATGTTTGTATAATGCTCCGATAGATGCGCTGTACCCGTTGCGTTCAATTTATCCTGAATTAATAGGGTCGCGACGGGTACACGGTCGTTGTACGGAACCCTCGGTGTGCGAGTCAGACTCACACTTGACCGGTTTTTTTACAAAATAGGTGGGCATTTGATCACTATTTCACCTGATAGTAAGCGATGATGGGGTCGCGGGTGTTAGATGCGTACCTAGATATTATATTATGTATTTAAGTACAATATCACCTAGATACTAATTAATTAATGATAAAAGGGCTTCAAAATACTGATATTCATAATTAAAAAAAAAACAAAAACCGGGCAATCTAACGCAAATGAGGTTGTAAATATGATTTAGCCACTGCACTGAACATACATATAATGTAAGGACCAATTTGTCACTTTTTATTGCCATTATTTCCTCCGAGACATATAAACGTCCCTTTTCATGTCGATAATTACGCTCAAACAGTCATAAATGCTTTCACATTTATAGTGATTTCAGGAAATTAAATATAAATGTTCCCTTTTACTTAAAAAAACCACTGTAGTCGAGCGGCAAGGCGTTCGTGGGTTATATGTACAGTCGCGGACAAAAAATACGGGTCGGTAGAATACCGTCATATATTTCTAAAACAGAACAAGGTTGTACTGTGTTTTTAATCTTTATTTAATTTTACGTTTAGACGGCAAAAATAAATGTTAAAAAAATATCGTTACCACAGGTTTAAATCGGGCTCGTAAAACCCCATGAAAAAAACAACGTTAACGGAGCGAGATATCGCAAAAAACGTCATGTTTTGATATTGATATTTTTATGATAGGATCCCGGAAATTACTTTACAGTACATATAGTGCTACTTTACCGCACGAGTGCGGTAATCAGCAGATTACGTGCATATGTACCAGAGAGCCATGTGTAAAGAGCCATATGTACTGTAAAACGTTGTATGATACACGTGCGAATAGAAAATCGCAACTCGTGTCGATTTAAAACACTTCCTTCGGTCGTGTTTTAATTTATCACCACTCGTTGCGAATTTCCTGTTCTCTGCACATGTATCGTAATGTACTATTATAGTTGAGTTGGGTGGTAGTTGGTAATAGTAATGTTACTATGTAACTATAAAAATACCTTATTGCGGTTATTCAGTTCAAGATGACCCGACTTTTTTGATGTGGGTATACATTTTTGGACCTTATTTCAATGTCATAAGGGGAAAAGTGTTTACATATTGGTTACCGTACCGTTTGGCTTCAAAAAACATTTATGTGTGAAATATCGTTGGATAGTACAGTAACTTTCCAGTCAAGGAAAACATCAGGCAGGCCGCAGGGTGAAAATAACCAATTTTATACAACGACGTTGGCTAACATGCCCAACGTCGTTGTATAAAATTGGTTATTTTCACCCAAAAGTCGTGAGGAAACCTTTCGAATTACAAATTCTAGTTTTCCCTTTGAGTTAGAAAGACAGATGGCAGTTGCTTTCGTAAAACTAGTGCCTACGTCAAGCTTCAGATTAAGTGGCTTTAGGATACAACTGGGAAACGCTAGGAAGATGTCCTTTTAACACAAATCACGGTGTCACATTATATGAGAGTTATATCGTTCTAGCAGCGATCAACCCAAAACAAACATACGTACATTTGTCTGACGTCCGCAATGATTTGAAATATATAAGTCGCGGTGGAAATTAATGTGGCCGAGTGTAGGATTAATTGTCTGTTTATATTGTCTTGTATGATAGTGTGTTGATTGTAGAATAGTTTTGAGCGTTTATTAGGTCTCAATAGCTTCTTTCGAGAAATGAAAATAATAAAAAGAAAAACCGGCCAAGTGCGAGTCGGACTCGCGCACGACGGGTTCCTTACTATTATCTATACAACATTAGACACTTGATTATAACGTTTTTTAATTTTTTTAACAGTAATAATAACGTTAAATAATATCAAGAAGAAATTTGCTCAAGTGCGAGTCGGATTTTAGTTTTCCCATACATTTTGAGACCCAGTGCCTGATGAAGGCAACGAGCAACTTTAAAAAAGATTTTTGTATGCAAATATAGCAACAGAAATACATCATCTGTGAAAATTTCAACTGTCTAGCTATTACGGTTCATGAGATACTGCCTGGTGACAGACGGACAGACGAACGGACGGACGGACGGACGGACGGACGGACGGACGGACTACGGAGTCTTATGTTGTGGGTCCCCCCGCCTCTGCACGGTTCTACTTCTATGTCTTAGTCGGAGGCAGCAGGTGGGCATATCGCCGGTGCCTGCCTTCTCCCCTGCGCCTACGCAGCGGGTGTGCGGCAGGATCGCGTTCCCGTAGCCGCTCTGCGGGCTCCTTCTGCGAAATTACGTCTTCACAGAAAGAAGACAAAGCTTCCCAGCACCTTTCGCTGTCGAGCATTGCACCTACTAAACTGAGTAGCGATAGGTCAGCTCCCACCTCGTCTATCAGTTCGGCTCGACATGGTCCCCAGGCAGGGCACTCCTCGAGAGTGTGATACACCGAGTCTACCTCGGCTCCACACTCATGACAATTGGGTAGCTCCTCTCGTCCGATCCGGTGCAGGTACTTTCCGAAACATCCGTGTCCGGTAAGCACCTGCACCAGCCTGAACGTGAGAGCCCCGTGACGCCGCTCCACCCAGCGATCCAGGTGGGGGCGGATAGCCTGCACTGTCGTAAGACCGTATGCTACTGTCTCTAGGTCTGCCTCCCATTTTTGTAGCATATTGTATTGGGCCAAGTTCCGAACTTTTTCCACCTCCTCCCTACTAGGAAACTGGCCGTCCGCCCTTTGCCCAGCCTTGAAGGCGTGTACCTCCGTGAGAACTGCGGCTTGAAGCTCCCATGGGGGATCCGCCGCCAACACCGTTGCTGCCGCCCACGAGACTGTTCGGTAGGCTCGCACTACCCTTGTATCTATTGCCCTTTGTGGCCTCCTGAGAAAACTGGTCCAGACTCCTGTGGGATCTAAACAGGGAAAGAAAAATAAACTATTGACAAGAAAAAGATCAACGGACATAACTACTAACACAGAGAACACACAGCTTCTGATCCTGACTCCCGTGAGATCTCATTAGGGAAGGAAACTATCGACACGAGAAAAAGAAGATCAACGGACATAACTACTAACACACAGAACACACAGCTTCTAGTCCTGACTCCCGTGAGATCTCAATAGGGAAAGAAACTAATAGACACAAGAAGAAGAAGATCACCGGACATAACTACTAACACACAGAACACATAGCTTCTGGTCATGACTCCCGTGAGATCTCAATAGGGAAAGAAACTAATAGACACAAGAAGAAGAAGATCAACGGACATAACTACTAACACAGAGAACACACAGCTTCTGGTCCTGACTCCCGTGAGATCTCATTAGGGAAGGAAACTATCGACACGAGAAAAAGAAGATCAACGGACATAACTACTAACACACAGAACACATAGCTTCTGGTCCTGACTCCCGTGAGATCTCAATAGGGAAAGAAATTAATAGACACAAGAAGAAGAAGATCACCGGACATAACTACTAACACAGAGAACACACAGCTTCTAATCTGGTCCTGACTCCCATAAGATCTCAATAGGGAAGGAAACTATCGACACGAGAAAAAGAAGATCAACGGACATAACTACTAACACACAGAACACATAGCTTCTGGTCCTGACTCCCGTGAGATCTCAATAGGGAAAGAAACTAATAGACACAAGAAGAAGAAGATCACCGGACATAACTACTAACACAGAGAACACACAGCTTCTAATCTGGTCCTGACTCCCATAAGATCTCAATAGGGAAAGAAACTATCGACACGAGAAAAAGAAGATCAACGGACATAACTACTAACACACAGAACACATAGCTTCTGGTCCTGACTCCCGTGAGATCTCAATAGGGAAAGAAACTAATAGACACAAGAAGAAGAAAATCACCGGACATAACTACTAACACAGAGAACACATAGCTTCTAATCTGGTCCTGACTCCCATAAGATCTCAATAGGGAAAGAAACTATCGACACGTGAAGAAGAAGATCAACAAACATAAATGTTTGATATGCTTAATGGAATTAAAAATAATTCATAAGTCTTCATGCATTCTAAAAGATAATAGGGAACACTAAAAATATTTTTATACGTTACCTAACCAATAAACAAATCGTACGAAATTACTCGAAAAGAAAAATCAAACTACAGCTGCTTGTTTATGCAATTTTAAAGAATTTTAAATACAATAACATGAAAAAAGGCGCAGTTTGACTATAGAGAATTGTGACTTCATTAGACACATTTACTTTCAAACTTCATACTTACCGAGCATTTTTAACGTTTCGAAAAACGTTGCTGGCTGATTTGACTATAAATCAGTGAAATACCGTATTATAAAGTAATTGTTAATGATATCGTAGATTCTTATAAAAAACAGCTTTATATGTATTTGCATTTATATTTTACCCGACTGTGCGACGCAAAGGAGGGTAATGTGTTTAACAGTCTATGTATGTATGTTTGTTCCTTTGTGGCACTCTAGAGACCAAACGCGTCGGCCGATTATGATGATTCTTACGTCAATGGATTTATCCTAATTGTCCAAATGTCACTAAAGACTTTTTAAGAAGTCCGGTTTTTTAATTTTTAATTTTGATTGTTATAGTTTGCTGTCAACGACACATCAATCGCATTGACCTGATTTTATTTTAAATTGTAAATAGGGTTCCAAAATGCTCATGTATATTTACAGGGACACACGTACACGTTGACGTGCACAGACACTCGTATGTGTGTGTGTGAGGCTGGCTACAGAGGTCACAACCAGGCGCCTTTCAGCTCGAAGTACGATTTTTTCTATGGAAATGTTAGTTTAACTTGTTTGCACCAGATGTCACTGGGTGCTATCTCTATCGCACTTGCATATTGAAGTGACAGGGATGCAGCGGTCGTGCGGTTAGTTCTTACTAAATACACAACGGCGCTACGATCTATGTGGAGTATTTCACTGGTATCTCTATCTTAGTATATATATTGTACTTTGTGGTCACAACTACTAAATATGCAACAACGCCTCGAAAGTAATTTACTTGTAGTAAGCATTATAAAGTAGCGAACAGTTTGCAATTAATAAATAATTGTTTTTCTTGTACATTCACTTTCAACGCACGTATTTTGACGCAATCCCGCCAAAAAATGTAAATAATAATATTTCTCGACACATCATAACATTGGGTGCTAATTTTATACACCCAAATTGGTTATTTTCACCCAAAATACGAGCGATTCTCGTCCGACGCCTGTCGTTAGCGTTATGACATGTCGGGTTTGTGTTTAACTCAATGAAGTTTATGTGCTTGAGTGTACCGCACGTAATCATATTGGAATAGCAACCAAACTCAAAACTTGTCAAACAACTTTGGGCCTTATTTTGTAGATTTAAATGGTTGGACTTTGACTGCATTTTGAAAAAAGTTAAGTCAGTTTCTGTTTAAAGAATATGTCCGATTAGTGGGTTTTTTATTGTGATTTTTGCAATTAATATGACAGTAATTATTGTTTATTCTCTTGATACTCACTTGGCCTAGTTATGAATGAAATGTTATGTTTTTAGGATGCAAAGTTTAATAAATAAAAAATGAAATACCTTTGAATGACAATGTACTGTATTTGTAAACAGTTTATTTTGCAATCTATTACGACGATGTTTCTAGGGGCGGTCATCATCATCATCATGTCAGCCGAAAGACGTCCACTGTTGGACATAGGCCTCCCCCAAAGACTTCCACAAAAACCGGTCCTGCGCCACCCGCATCCAGCGGACACCCGCGACCCTTACAAGGTCATCGGTCCATCGTGTGGGGGGCCTGCCTACGCTAAACCTTCCGGTACGTGGTCGCCACTCGAGAAACTTTCCGCCCCAACGGCCATCGGTTCTACGTGCTATGTGCCCCCCCCACTGCCACTTAAGTTTAATGATTCGGAGGGCTATATCGGTCACTTTGGTTGAAACTCGTAATAAAGCTCTCTCCATTGCTCTTTGGGTGACTTTGAGCCTTCTTATGAAGCCCATAGTAAGCGACCACGTTTCAGCTAGGAGCGGTATTTCATAGTTTTTTAAGGGTCACCAATTGCCGTCGGTGGCGTCAGTGGCACGAATATCCGATGGCGTGGTACGTCGCATTTGGCGCTCAAAAGTCAGCAGCAATTTTATAGGGATGTGCATATATGTACTCACAGTAGTTTAATATTTTTATTCAGTACACAATATTTTTTGTAAATATCAAATATACCGGTTCAAAGCGTTGCTTTTCATTAATATAAATCGGCTAAGTAACGTTAATATTATAATTCATTTCAACTATGAAAACGTAGTTTGGATGATATTCGCAAAAAAAATATGATTTTCTCATATTTATTACATGTTTATACACTCAAAACCCTAAAAACAATACCGCAAGCCATCAATAACTCGTGACGAGCGACGCAATAATTGGCCGATCCATCATCGCCGTGACAAGAACACAACTAAATAATTTCGGGTTAAGCATTCAATCGGGGCGGGGTAATTAGGGGGTTGAAAAATAGGGGGGATTAGAAGCTCGGTAAGTAAATAGGTGGGTACAAATACTTTAATTTGTGCAATAGCTTTATGTACAAAGTAAAGAAAATTGTGCAAATTATTTATAATTGATTTATTGTAACAATAAATTTACACAGCATTACAGTTTTCACCAAGGCGCTGGAAAATTTAGTTAACTATGAGCAACAGAATTAATAAATACCTATGGAATGATGCTAAACAACACTATACAAATTTCGTTCGTTATAGTTAAAATTAAAAGAATTAAACATTGTAAGGCTCCGCGTCAATGTTAAAACTTTTGACGTAGTTATGTGCATAGAGAAGCCGTTTTATTTTTAATAATTTATCACCATATTGCAGATCTCTAAAGTCCAAATATGGGTAATTATTGGAAAACCAAAAAATACATAACTACGTCAAAAGTGTTTAATTGATGCCGTCAACATTTTATTAGTACTATATGAAACGTATTAAACAAAAACTATCCACGATAATTGATTAAATGATATTTTTTCGTATCATAATACAGGTGCTTTTACAAAGTTATTTATTATGGCTTCCTTACACAATCAAAATGTGTTAAAAATTTAACTTTTTGTTTTTTTTTAAACATAGTCGCGAAGCCTTAAAAATGTTTAATTCTTTTTATTTTAACTAGAACTAACAATACTTTAAATCATAGAAAAAGAAAATTACAGTTATCGAATTAGGTATGTCCAGGTTTTGCTAATTTTATGCGCCTATGTACCCATCTGCAGCCTGATTGCGTAACTTATTGTTCTAACGTTAGGCATATTTTAATGTCACTTTTGAAGTAAAAATCTATTAGCTTATGTCATATTTTTTCTACCTAACGTTAGGTAATATTTGAGCCGAACTGAATGAACGACTGAATGGAAATCCCATACTAAAATCAGAAAATGATGAAATTATTGGAAACGCGTAACTTTTTGACGGTTAGATTGGACGGTACAAAATGTCAATTACTGTGTGACAAAGTCATAATGTCTGTCATGTCAAAACATGAATTGAACAAAGATTATAGTAGTTGTTTATTCATTAAAATGGGAAAATTTCCCAACTATTTCATTGTCAAGTCGCTAGAACACACGATAGAGTACAAAATATCAATATCACTTTGTAAAAAATCGAAAAGTAAGTAGGTAACAATAAATGTTATGTTATGTCATGTGGTATTTACTTATTTATTCACATTCGTCATTGATAATTCATTTAATTTTTAGTATTGTGTGCTTCGTTTCAGGATGTAAACCGGAATATCCATCTCTGTGATGATGATGCCATGCTCTATTAAGATGATGAGATTGAGTAGCAAAATGAAATGAAGGAATGTAAAAAACATGTACCCAGCAAAAGAGATCTCTTCTGTGGTATACGTGCCATATTATTAAACAATATATGATGAGATATAGAAGTGTTCACCTATAAGCATGTATTTTTTCATACACGCGCCCCACACGTTGATGCCAAGGGCGTTGTTCCTACATGCTTGTCAATTTATGGTAGGTACTAAGAATTGATATATGACGTGATGAATAAATATCATAATCACAGCATATCATTCTGAATGATTGACACTAGTGTCTACATTCATTTTCAGTAACCGTGAATTTATTGATTCTACTTACTGGTGGGTCTGAATCCTTTCTTTTTACTAGTCTCTTAAAAGAAACCTGTGGTATGGATAATGGACATGAGCTATATTTTATCTCGCGGTTTTACCTTTATTACTAAGTAATAATACTTGGGCAGAGTCGAGCAGACAGCTAGTAAATACACAAAACTGCATACAACAGTTATATACTAATGTAAAATGTTTTAGGTGATACAAAGGAGATTGCGGAGCCGTGGGTGGTGCCGCATGGATTTTCTGGCAAGAAAGGAGTCATCTTTGTACGGCGCCGAGATCACATACTACGGGCAATGGTCGCCTTGTTGATCTACATTATCTACAACAATCATTAAAGCTTGAAACGCACAGAGCGCGGCGCAGCGTCGTTGCGGGGCGGAGGCGGTTTTGCGGTAAAGCGAACGCAATCCGGGGTATGTCGCACCACAAAAACCGCGCGGAGGCAGCGTGTGTGATATATGAAGCAGTAATTGACACTACCAAGTCTACCAACAGCCGACAGTTTCGAAACGACCATGTTAAACTGCCTCCGCCCCGCACCGCGCCGTGCCCGCTCTGTGCGTGATGAGACTCTTGTCATGATTTTATGCAGTATCGACCGGTTTAAGTCGTAAAATTACAAAAAATCAAATTATTAATTATACTATACTTTTATTTTATCTCTTTGAATATAATAAAACAGTAGCAAAGTACGGACAGATCTATGAACCATGAAGATATAGATACGAAGACTGTCAATACGCATATATATCGCGCCCAAAGCGGACTCTACGCTACAAGCATAACTTTACTATATTATACCTACGTTTAAGCTTTGAAAAATCTTAGTAAGAACAAAAAGGTGCAACCATGCTGCTCATCAATAACGATCATATAGTTGAGTTTAATGAATCATACATGAATCAAGATTTTATACCTAGAATTATATTGGTGGGGTGTAGTAATGTAATCCATTTATGATGAAAACCATAGTTAACTTTTCATAGGTACATTATATAGAATGTGTCGACCCAGGTTGGTCTAAATACAACAAATGGCAGCTGAGGGAATAAGGACAGCATTGTGGTCTTATGTTTTCAAGGGTACACATACTACCAATTTTCTCATGTGTGGTTTAGCGTGTTGTGATACGAAAATATTATTATTGAACGTTTTAAAGTATCCCACTGGGTTGATGCGAATCCAATAAGGGGTTTCTAACAAGAGAAATAATTCTCTTTACCTACATGTAAAGTATATGTAAAGTGAGTGTGTGTATGTAAAGTAAGTACATTTTGATTTTACTTATTTACCATATTTCTTTGTCTCCTGCCAAATATGCCGATATAAAATAAAAGGACTAAAGTCAACAGCAAACGTAGATGACCATTTTAGTACTTTATCGCACTAACGTAACAATACTGCGACAGTTGGGATGCATCAATGTAGTGAAAGTGACAAGGTACTTGTAATAATACGTTAATTGTAATAACTTATTCTACTTGACACTAGATGTCTATTGCTGTAAACAACTGTGTACATTATCACTCTTGATTCCAATTTATTAACAACAGTCAGCTAAAATCCGGCAGTCTTTCTCTAGCACAAAGAGGCTGATGACTTAAAACCTCCTTGAAACATAAAATTCTGACACGTCATAACAATCAAAATGTAGGCCACACAAAGTACAATATATAGACTGAGATAGAGATATCAGTGAAATACTCCACGTAGATTGTAGCGCCATAGTGTTATTAGTACCAAACTAACCGCACGGCCACAGGTACTAACTACTAAAATACATTTCAAGTTCCTTTCTGAAACTAATGCAAAAATAAGGAAATAAGTAATGAAATAATAGTTACATTACCTATTTGGCTATCTTTGCATCAATTTCAGACCATTTTTAATAAAATGGGCATGACATTCTTCTGACAATAAAACAAAATAGGTAACTTAGTAAATATCGTTTATTACACAATTTTACTTACAAACATTCGATATTAGCAATCGCACCAAAATTTATCAGTATTATAAACAATAACACAAAATTAACACGTAAAAAGTGGCATATTATATTTTGTAGGGAGCGGCTTTGTCATTCGAAGATAATCAGTTTTCAATGAATCCATTACACTCTGCTTAGCCGCACGATAGCTTTTACCGTTAAGTTGCAAGGTCGAAATTATTTACTGAGACTATTACTATTAACAGCAAATCGTAATATATAGTTATTAACTGCACATAATTATATAAATATACAATTAACCTAAAAAAGCCATTAGACATTTGAATTTTTAAATTGACAGCGATGTCAACGTACCGTGCAAACGTTTAGTTTTACGTAAAATATTTAAGCTTTATAAGATTACTAGCATTTGCCCGCGGCTTCGCCCGCGTACTAAGCGAAATTTTTAACCGTCTACAAAAAACAGGTTCATATGTTTGTCCACGATTATCTCGCGTTTGGCTAAGCCGATTTAGATGCGGTCTCCAGAAAAGTAGTTGTTACAATCTGGGGGTTTCGGTATACGAAGTTTGGTGATTGTGATTCATTAACAGATGAACAGATGAAAAGTCAGTATACATTCTGAGAACCGGCAAACTGTTGAATTACATTTGATTTTGGCAAAAATATGGATCGAAATCTATTAGCATACATTTCCGAAAGGCCGTAGGGGAAAGGGCCGATGAAATAAAAGCATTTCTTAAATGGCCCTTAGTAAAAAAGTCGAAGTTGGTAGGGAGTACCCACCGTTACCCTACACGTGACCCCTGGGTGGTGCTAAAAGTGCAACAAAAACTGGCAACCGTACTTGTCTTCTCGAAAATCTCACGGTTCGTAAATAAATGCCACACGCTTAAAAAAAATCTAAAGGTTGATTAAAATGGAAAAAAAATATCGAAACGTCTATGACGTTTTTAAAAGCGAATCCATAGATACCCCACACGCCTATATAGTAACATTAAACTTTTTTGCATACAGCCATGTATGGAGTGCCAAATTTTACCTCAGATTCGTATTAAGAGACCTCTGGGACGCTCAGATATCGATTTTGAACAAAATCGGGACGAAAAAAAATAAAATCAAGATGGCCGCCACTTTCACAAATTTTACCTCGGATTCGTATTAAGAGACCTCTCGGACGCTCAGATATCGATTTTGAACGAAATCGGGACGGAAATGAAGAAAATAAATATGGCCGTTACTTTATTCAAAGTTTAGGTACCTCGGATTCCTATTAAGAGTCCTCTCGGACGCTCAAATATCGATTTATGTCGAAATCGTATCAGACGGCACTGATTAACAAAACCACTTACAATGCATCGAATCAAAAAAGGTCGTATCTTCATAGGGAACTCACGGCACTTCATGCACCTATAAGACCTTATAAGGAACTTACATGCTAAATTTGGTATCTCTCGAACCAGCAGTTTGGGCTGTGCGTTGATATGTCACTCACTCAGTCAGTCAGTTACTTCTTGCAATTTGGCACCTACTTTTAAGTTTTCATGCCCGCAATATTAAATTTCAAAATCAATGCCATTTACGAAATTAACGACCCAAAAAACCATAAAAACGACACCCATATTAATATTCCAATCCCCTTGCACCCCAAAAGAGGGAATGGTATTTCACGTCCTCCACGTGGGATTTTAAAATCATTAACGTCGCTGACAGCGACCCGATAAACCATAGAAACAATACCCATATCGATTTTCAGAATTCGTCACCACATTCCTCTCTTTTAGGAGTTGATTTCTCATAAAACCTGAAACTCATGTTTACTCATTTATCGTTTGAAATACTCCTGTGAAGTTTCGAATAAAATAGTCCAACTAATCTTGATTCCCCACACACACTTCGAACCCCCATTTTTCCCCCTTCGGGGTTGAATTTTGAAAAATCCTTTCTTAATGCACCTCTAGACCTTATATGGAACCTACATACTAAATTTAGAATCTCTAGAACCGGCAGTTTGAGCTGTGCGTTGATATGTTACTCACTCAGTCAGTCAGTTATTTCTTGCATTTTGGCACAATCTTTCAAAAGTTTTCATGTCCACAACATTAAATTTCAAAATCGATGCCATTTTCGTAATGAACGTCCCAAAAAACCATAAAAACTACACCCATATTAATATTTAGACATTTCATCCCCCTCGCACCCCAACAGAGGGGATGGTATTTCACGTCCTCCACGTGGTATTTTAAAATCATTGTTCTTTTCGTTATCAGCGACCCGATAAACCATAAAAACAATACCCATGTCGGTTTTCAATATTTGTCACCACGTTTCCCCCTTTTAGGGGTAGATTTCTCAAAAAACCTAAAACACGTGTTTACTTAATTATCGTTAGAAATACTCCTGTGAAGTTTCGAATAAAATAGTCCAACTAATCTTGTTTCCCCATACAAACTTCGGACCCCCATTTCACCCCCTTAGAGGTTGAATTTTGAAAAATCCTTTTTTAGTGGTCCCCTAGACCTTATAAGGAACCTACGTGCCAAATTTGGAATCTCTAGGACCAGCGGTTTGGGCTGTGCGTTGATATGTCAGTCAGTCAGTCAGTCAGTCAGTCAGTCAGTTTCTTCTTTTATATATTTAGATATACACTCCACATCGATAAAATTTCACTCGAAATTTGTAAGGTAGCAGAAGTTGAAAACATACATTCTTCTCTTCCTATGGAGCATTTTATAAGCACTCCAATCTACTATCCATTTGCACGAATAATTGACGAAGCTAAATTAGTACAATGTTGTTGTCACAATTTTGTGTACATTACCTAATTATGTAATTATTTTGCGTACGTTGGAACGCTCGAAATGTAAACATGAAAAAAATATTGAACCATAAATTTAGGTAGTAAACACATCATCTGAATTTTAGGTAAAGTATACATGACAGAAGTACAACCGCGAAAGATGTGCCTCTTTGTCACTCACAATGTGCAAGTGCGATAGAGAGGCAGGTGAAACAGTACACACAGTGTCATCTGCTGGCTAAAGTAAAAACTTACATCTCCTTGGAAAAGCTCGTTCTTCGAGCTGAAAGGCCCCTGGTAGGCCACATGTAGGTGTCATTTTGAAATTAATGTCGTGTTGTCAAAGAATTAAAAGTAATTGTTATTGGGAAATTATAATCGCAAGAATATGAGACGAGTAAAACATTAACAAGGAAGGTATTTTGGTATGTTATAAAGGATTTATATACACAAATATGCAAACAAGGTGTGTAATGTTTTTATAATTTCAAGTTGTACTCATATTGGCTTTCATGTTGTGCTTCTGATCTTTCACGCCGTGATCGGCGACGGCCATCCTAGTTAGCTGCAGACGAGCGCAGCTGAACTTACTCGGAATACTCAGCTGTTAAATGTATGAAGACTTAGGGCGATTTCGTATATACCTAACGTCGCATATCAAACTTGATGAGACGAGCATCTTTGAAAGCTTGAAGCTCATTTCAATACCACAACGCCATTTTGAGCCCAATTAGGCCCTCCCACTTATGCGTTGGTACCATTTTGCAGGCAGTTAGGTGACGCACGCGGTAAAACACACCCTTGTAACGAAAGAAGATAGTGCTCACCTCGAATCCGTTTGCTGGCTGATGAACGGGTTTTGGTAGTCTACAGTCATCCCGACGGCCTTAGCTAATCTTCCAATATCAAACCTTCCATGTCTGATGATGTGATGATATTTTACACCAACGCAGGTCGCAGAGCTACCGTGTACGGGGCGCAATCATAATCATGCCACTATAGTGGTGAGCTATAAGGATTTCTACATAAAATTATTTTCTGCCCCACAGCTTTGGCTACATTGTTTAAGTGCTAATCACGTGCTACTACAATATTTTTTGACGGAGGCACGTTCTACGAGTACACTATCTTATTTCAATTGAAAATGGCGCACTTAGTTAAGTACCCTTATATTTATTGAATTGCTTAAGATTTTTATTTAAGTAGTTCCTTTTTTTCGCCTGAAACGATAACTTAAACATTCCGTTTTTAGGGTTCCGTAGTCAACTAGGAACCCTTATAGTTTCGCCATGTCTGTCTGTCTGTCTGTCCCTCTGTCTGTCCCAGGCTTTGCTCTGGGACTGTTAGTGCTAGAAAGCTGCAATTTGGTATGGATATATAAATCAATAATTTTTGCTGTAACCCTTGTATTGTGTGGAGTGCTGTTGGTAAGGTTTTCAAAACGAATAGAAGTCTTTATCAAACAATTTTGATAAATTTAATATTTTCGGAAATATTCACTCAAAAATACAAAAAAAATGTGTCCCTCTAACTTTTGAACTATGGGTCTAAAAAATATTTAAAAATCACGAAAGTAAAGCTTAATAAAGAATTTCAACGAAAACTGTAGCGGCCAGTATCAGTGAAGCTGTTTTTGAGTTATCGTAAACAGTCTTCCCTTCGTAGTAAAAGACGTATGAAATGCTGCGAAAGTATTCTCTCTTGCTTATGGATTTTTTTAGAGTAAGTTCATTGAGCAACTACGGAACATTTACAGCCTACCTGATGGTAAGCAGACACCGTAGCTGGCAGGCGGACGGACAATACGTCCCACTGCTGGGCACAGGCTTTCTCACTAATGAGAGGGATAGAGCAATAATCCCCACGCTGGCCCATTGCGGGTTGGAGACTTCACATACTCCTTGGAATTTATTGGCAGATGTATGTAGTTTTCCCCAAGATGTTTTCCTTCACTAAAAAGCTAACGGTATCAAATGATATCCCGCTAGTACGAGTCGGGATTGGAACCGACGACCACTTTTTACCCGACTACGGCAAAGCCCAAAAGGAGTAGGGTTATGTGTTTGGTCTGTATGTATGTATGTCTGTTCCCATGTCCACTCGTAACTACTTAACAGCTTAACCGATTTTGATGAATGATACGTCATTAGATTCCTCTCAATGGCGCGAAATGGTGGATTTAAGAATCCTCTTTTCAGTAACATGCGGTTATCTACGCCATTTAGCAGGAGGGTGGAGCGTTATATTAATAACGCTGACTGGACTAATAATAGTTATTAGTTTTATTTCTAACCACGTTAACTTTGCCAATGGTACCCGTAGGTGTCTCTCAACTCATCGCAGCGCGCATACTCGGGAGCTCTGGTGTCTTTATGCTTTGAGGGTATCTTCAGGAATATAACACCACGTACTTACAGAGTTGAATAATGTCTGCTATCCTCAGTTGCGTTGCTCCAAATATGAGTAAGACTACAATTTGCTGTGTTCTACCTCTCCAAGAAGTATAATTATAAGAAGTATAATACGTGCTGAGTGAATGACGCGATGTAGTGAAAATAATTGGGCAGAATTACGATTGTTTAAAAAAATATTCACAATGAGAGCATAAATAGAATAGAAAATATATAGGTATATTTCCTATTCGTGACAATACAACACAGCAAAAGAGAAACAGTAAAAATAGTAATAATGGTATTGCACGAAATGGTTCCATCTCAGCGTTGTGCTGGCGCGATTACCAGCGCTGATCTGAATAAATGAAGAATAGACAAGGAAATTGGAAACAGAACTTACGAACTTTTTTAGTTTGATTTGATAATTTTCGTCAACTCGTAGTTTCTAGGGCTCCGTACCTCAAAAGGAAAAAAACGGCACTTCGGCATGCTTATAGGATCACTCGCGGGAAGCCGCTGGATGACACGAACTGTATTTAAAAAATAATGTTTAAAATAAAATTGCGTACGTTAACCAATATTATTTATTATTTTTCTGAAACATGCAATGAAAATTAATGTATTATGTTGCAGGCGAAACAACTCGGGAGAACTGTAAAGGAATTTCATACAAAATTGAAGGCCTAGTACAGGAAGTATCTTTTTTATTTTAATGTCAAAAATGGCATTTGTAAAACTTAGTTTTTGAGTGGTGTATTTTTTTATTTCATGCATATGTTTGAGAAAAGCACTATACAAATCTCGGCGAGAAACGTTGGGCTGCAGGCCGCGTATCCCTATCCTCGCTACGCTGGGCCGTCTATATCTACTTGGCCTGCAATTCTTCGTTTCCCGGCCCTTATAGTAATGTACTATTGTCTATTACAATAAACACGACTCACCGACCACTGAAATCCAGCACTAGCTGAATTAGGATAGGGTAAAGTGGTCGTATGTTGTCGTGCCCACCACGCCAAAGCACTAAAAAGGTCGGAGTGAAGGTGTACTTTTATCATGAAAAAAATCAATTATGAATGTTTTGATTTGATTTTAACCGACTTCAAGATTTCAGAAGAGGAGGTTATCAATTCGGTTGTATGTTTTTTTTAATGTTTGTTACTCCATAAACCCATCATTTCTTAACCGATTTTAAAAAATCTTTTTTTGATTGTAAGTATATATATCCGGGTTGGTCCAGTTTTTGTCAAAAAAGTTCTGATGATGGGATCCGTGAGGTATTGAGGGATCTCCTCATATCTTAAAGGTAAACATATTGTGATTTTTGTGTTTTTTTATCAGCAAATCGAGAATTTTCATACAAAAACCTCTCAAAGCGGTCACCCATCCAAGAACTGACCTGCGCCCACATTGCTTAACCTCGCATACCGCACGCGGTTCGCGGGCGCCGCTGGGCCACGAGCGCTCGGAGAAATAAAAATGTCGAAATAGAATTTAGTCGAAGTATTGAAATGACTAACTTCACTCTGCCTTAAAATTGACGCAGCCCCGCGGAGCTCCTATTTCTGCGCAGTTTGCCCTTCGGGCATCTGATAATACCTAACGAACCTAACCTACCTATCTGATGGGACAACAATATGATAAAAATATTAGTTCTACTTGTCCCGTGGGACTGCTGGGATGTAATCGTCTCAGTTGTCCCATTATGGGACAACTTAATGGAACTAGTGGGATAAACGTAGTTTTACACACAAGGCTTATCATACAATCTCGTGTCCAGTATAATAACACTATGAGGATGCTTTTGAGGTTGCCGAAGCACTGTAGCGCGTCGGATATGGTCTCGGAGGCGCTAACAAACGACTTCTACGCGATAGGGAGAAAGAGAATAGTCTCATTATTAAGGAGAGTACGATGTAGCAGCAAAAGCCTCATAAGGGAGTTGGCAGAGCGACTTGACTGTCCATTCGCTAAATACTGTATAGAGGTTACAATAGGGAGAGCAATAGGTATAATTGTTAGTGTCGATAGACTTATGTTGCTGTCCATTATAATTAAAACTTAAATATAAATTAACATAGTAAATAAGATAATATTGTTAACTAACCCACTATGGATCGATTAGGTCTGAAATAAACGCTTTATCTTTTTATTTATTTTAAGGTAGCTTGTGGTTCTACTCCGAGCATACGCGTGGCACGCAACATATCTGTAGAGCGCTAACTACGCGTTTGCGACTAGCTGAAGCGGCGGCAGTTTTCTATGCTGTATATTATAATACCATGAACGCTGTTGGATATTTAAGAAAACTGGCAAGTTAAAGCTCAAAATGCATTACGCCGCAGTAAATTAGCTCTATGGTAAACAATTTAGTGCCAGACTTGGCACCTTTTCAGATAATCTACGGAACTTGGCACCCATTTATGTTTTGTATTGTTTTGTGTTTGTATTTTCGTGTACGTTAAAATCAGTGTCGTAACACTTTGTGCTGCGTGTTATCCTATTCTGAAACACTTGCAGCATTGTAACCTTTGTTGCCATATTTTGTAGTATATGTTAATGTTGTTGTGTCTGTGTTTCAAATACATGCCTCATTCATTTATTCTATCATTCATTTAGATATCAATGTTTTTACCAGTGAAGACGACAACCACGCATCGCATATTGAACTTGGCTGCCATTTTCACAATTATGTTTTTGATGGGATTTATTTTAAGGTAACATGTTTTTCTACTCCGAGCTTACGCATGGCACGCAACATATCTGTATTTAGACTAACTTTGCTACAACTGCATGCGTTTGAGCGGCGCCGTTTTATATGGATACATTGCAATATGCATAGCAAATATTCGAAATCCATTTACGCCCAACGCCGCGGTGAGCAGCACCAAAATAGTTCATATCTACTGCGCTACAAAGCAGCAGCTGCTATCACTTCTACATCCATTTTCAGATGATGACAATGTATGAACGCAAACCGTGATTGCGCCGAAAATGATTTTACAGACCAATGAAGAAGAGCCACAGCAAACAATAACAGGCACGGTTACACACAATTTGAACTTCGATTCTTCGGAAGTTTGTCAGATCCTTGCCAATAATATAGATATAGTTGTACGTATAATAATATCTGATCTGACTGAACTATAGAGAACATTCAAAACTGTGTGGATATTTTTTGATTAAATTTTTAAAAAAATAAGATGCTTGTTTTATTTTTTTGGGGGAAAGTTTAGGACATTTTTATATTATTTTCTCTTCCAAGCCGAGATAATAGTGGTAATTCCTATAAGCCGCTGTAAGAATAATAGATCGGACAACTATCCACTTCACAGTGTCCATATACAAGGTGTGGCCTGTGATAGGAACAAAAAATTAAACGGTACACTATTGAGCTCCCCAGCAATTATTTCCACCATGATCACCCACCACCATATCAGCCGAAGGACGTCCACTGCTGGACATAGGCCTCCCCCAATTCCATGGGGGGTAAATGGCATAATCGCCACGCTTGGCATGCGGGTTGGCGATCGCAGTAGGACCCGGGTATGTCCTAAAACTACGACCAAGACCACCGGGGGATGGGCAGCAGCGTCCCTGGAGTGCGGTGGAGATACCTACTGCAATTATTTCCAAATGGTTTTAATTGAAAAAATAAAGTTTTTTCTTCGCAAATGTATCCTATATGTACTTTGATTCTGATTCTGAAAAAAATGCCAAAAATATAGTTTTAAACCAAAAATGCAACAACGAGTATTTTGTTGTAACTAGATGCTACCTCAATATCAGCAGTGACTGCCGCGCTATAATCTCATGGTGCCAAGATCCATTACTTGGAGGTCATAACTTTAGCGCAACGTTTCTACCAAGTGAAAAAGATATATTTTTTTTGCACAAGAGGTTACTGCAGATGCTCTACATTTTTTGCTCCTATTAAAGGCCACACCTTTATAGTTTGGCAAAAAAGTTTTGATATTAAAAAGTGGCAACACTGTAGTATCGTCCCTTTTTTCTTAGATTGATCTGAAAGGGAAGACACTACAGTGTTGCCACTTTTTAACTTCAAGACTTGCCAGACTGCTAAACTTATATCTAATCCTTTTATTTTGGCTTTGCCGTCATCAAAGATTTTCTCAGTTTGTAGTGCAGAGTGGTGAGCTATACTAACTCCCGTCGAAGAAGTTCCGTGGTGAGACTTATTTTCCCAATAGTTCCGTCAACGATACAAAGTAGTTGCTAGTACGACATCAAGCGAATCTAGGAGGAATGTTAGTAGAACTGCGACCATACAGCGTCAGAACCAAATATTCGGAACGGAACTGTTTGCAATAAGTCTCACTAGTTCCACCACGGTACTTCTTCCACGAGACTTCTGGAATAAACGGAAACAAGAACGGTAAAACAAGGATTACCATACCTACAATTAATTAATTTCTCCCCTTTTTGGGCTGACATGAAAGACTTGCCAGGTTATACGCTGATATAAGAACAGTTCAATCATAATATATTGATGAATGTACAATTTCAGCATAAATTTACAATATGCAATTATACGCTGTATTTTAAAATAACAGTTCTCAAATTGTAATTCTGCGAGGGTTTAGCCTTCAGTGTAGAGCCAACATTATTTTTTGTCAAAAAGTTTTCCTACTGCATACTAGATGTCGATATTATGAGATTCAAGCGCATTAATTTTCATAAAGTTCTGCTATTCCATACTAGATGGCATTTAATCATTAAATGATATATTATTATTGATGCAATATAGCTGGTAAATTTATTTTTATATTATTTATATACTATCACTAAATGAAAATAATTTAAAATTATAAGTACTATATAAATTACTTTCACCAAAATTTACAATTGTCTTTGATTCATATGCTGCTTTTAAAAGTGCGTTTTGTGATTTTTGGTTGCATGGTTAATTTATTTCTTTAAACATACTAGCGTGTGTTTATTTATCAACATCATTTTTCCCAGAAATGAAAACAAAATGCTTTGATTTGATGTATTACTATAGCAAATTTGTGCAACACATTGTAAGAATAAATCATTCGTTCATTTTATCACCTTTGCAATAACGAAACGGCGAGTCTCATTCACCTAGTGAACGGTACTCATCTCAAACCGTACGGACGGAGTTACGCGGTGCGAATTTTTGACAAGCTGCCGTCGGGTCAAAAAATGACATTAAAATATGCCTAACGTTAGGACAATAAGTTACGCAATCAGGCTGCTGCTCGCAAATAAGTCACAATCAGCTGCTGATGTCAGAAGCGCATTAAGTATGTTGGTTGCTCCAAGTGCTGGAGAGTTTCTATGAGAAACAATGCGCGCCTGTGGAACAGCTAGGAGATTAGGGGTTCGCGGTCTCAGCTGATTCTTAGGTACAAAAGGTACAGCAATTTTTACGAACCTCGACACCAAATCCGGACAATGTATATAAGTATGTATAGTCAACAGCAAAAGTAGATAATTAGTTTAGTACCTTGCTTGTCACTTTCACTACTTTGACGCATCCCAACTGTTGCAGTATTGTTACGTTAGGCGACTTCCTGACTTGGCGGGGCGGGAGCAATATGTCATAGGTATTTTGCTCTGAGACGTGAGCTTACTGATTTGAGATTTCCTCACTTGACGAAATACTGTCAGTATTATGTTAGCGCAGTAGTAATACCATGCGCAGAAGTGGGGCAGTACTGCATTAGTATCGGTTGACACTGACAGCTGACAGTTTTCTCATATCGTACTGCCTCCGCATCGACAAATCAGGAAGGCGACTAAGGGCGAGAAACTACAAAAACCGGCCAAGTGCGAGACGGACTCGCGCACGAAGGGTTCTGTACCAGAAAAAAAACGCCACCAACTACTCTGTTGTATGGGAGCCCCCCTTAATTATTATTGTTATTTTGATTTTAGTATTTTTTGTTGTAGCCACAATAAAAATACATAATCTGTGCAAATTTTAACTGACTAGCTATTACGGTTCTTGAGATCTAGCTCGGCGAGTGGTAGCCATGAAAAAGGGCTAAAATATCACGTTTTTTGTATGGGAGCCCCCCTTAATTATTATTATCATTTTGTTTTTAGTATTTGTTGTTATGACCTAGAAAATTTCAACTGTCTAGCTATTACGGTTCTTGTATGGCTGTATCTACAGCCTGGTGACAGACGGACGGACGGACAGCGAAGTCTTAGTAATAGGTTCCCGTTTTTACCCTTTGGGTACGGAACCCGATCATCTACATTTGCTATTGACTGTACTCTAAAGATCAACTTTTTATTTTTTGCAGCAATGGAGGATTATGACTGTATTTCGAGATTAGAAGGAAAAAAGAAAAAGCGCTCGATGAAATGAATATAGGGTACTGGAAGGCAAAATGAATACTAGGGATATACGAACTCTGAAGTGACATTAAACATAAAAAATATATATATTAGGGGGGACAATCTTACACAAATCGACCTAGTCCCAAACTAAGCAAAGCTTGTACTATGGGTACTAGACGACGATATACATACTTATATAGATAAATACATACTTAAATACATAGAAAACATCCAAGACCCAAGTACAAATATCCGTGAATAATGCAAAAATAAATGCCCTGGCCGGGATTCGAACCCGGGACCTCTAGCTTCGGAGGCAGAGTCACTACCAACTAGGCTAAACAGGTCGTCGGAAAGGGTTATTATTCTTTAACCCTTACCTAGAAACCTCTTTTTATCCAACCTCATCCTATCTATGTCATTCAGTTCTTTCATGAATTTATAGTACATATATAGTTGTTTTAGGGGACCCGGGTATGTCCTTAAACTACGACCAAGACTACAGGGGAATGGGCAGCAGCATTCCTAGAGTGCGGTGGAGATACTGGCGAAGCGTGGCGATTATGGCATTTACCCCCCATGAAATTGGGGGAGGCCTGTGCCCTGCAGTGGACGTCCTAGGGCTGATATGGTGGTGGTGGATATAGTTGTTTATACATAAAAAGCATTCGTATACGGATCTACTCGTAACTCGTTTAACCTTAATTACCGAGGTTTCGCCACTGGTTGCATCGGTCATGTTACAGTATGCCTCATAAACTGACGTCCCAGCAAGTTGTCATTGTCAACGGAGATATGGATACACAAAATGTAACTACCCCCAAATATTTATAAAAATGTGAAGGGTAGAACTGAAAAAAGTTTTCTACCCGCTCATTATGCCACTAATTGTCTAGGGTACGACCAATGATATTTTAAGTATAGATACGGTACCCGCGTTCCTAAAGTGTGCCGCTAAATAGGCGCTAATCATCGCCAAACGCTTCAGTCGTTCCCGGGCAAGTGAGAGAGGCGCAAGGTGACACAAGTTCCCGCTAACTACGTCATTGACCCGAAAAATGCTGCCATGCGTAATCCTTGAGTGCACTAACTATATATCAAAACGCACTAAGGCAACAGGCTTTACAATCCACAAGTAAAATAAGCTGAAATTATGTTATTTTTTCGATTTATTCTTTCAACTTACCATATATGACGCCATAAACACGCTGTCTCAGAGAAAGCGACAACCTAATGTCGTTTACAATGAGAGTGATAAAGATAACGAACATAGATACTACAGGTAACGTAGGCTAGATTACTGTTAATGTCTAACCGGAGTGAATAACCGGATCTCTGAACTATAGATTACTGTTACTAGAAACTTTCAATAATACCAGTAAAGACTCCGAAACATAAACCCAACCTACGAGGGCTGTTCCGAAAGTTTTTAGCTGCTCTCACTCTATTCATGCGATATATTTTTTATTTTTACCATTATGTTGGTAATTTAAATAGTTATGAGCTGGGATAAAATCGTTAGTAGGCAGCAAGTATTTTTTTACAACATTTTTTTTACCAAAAGGCCTTTTGAATGGGCTTTTAAAAATTTGCGAAAATAGTACCATGTTTGATACCTAAAAATAGTTTTGACATCTAAATCCCTAACAACTGTGGCGGAAAATGCCCGGGATGACTTCTTAACTTAGTTTTGCTGATTTTAATGTAAAATCACTAAATGATTTTATTTAATTTAAGTTTTTTTGTGATGATGACCAGTCCCTAGTCTCTCGACCTAAACTAATATTCGACACACCTGCTCATTGTCGCTGATTTTCATGCAATCGAAACAGATTACGTTGGTAGAGACAGGGAAGATTCATAGTTTGTGGTGTATAAAATTTCGTTTAGTTGTGGTGACGTATTAATTAATATTGGGCCGCAACACAAAATTGGTATTGTGACCCGTTCATCGCATATTCGATAGGGCTGTTGCCCAAGCGACTTTCATCAACAGTTTCACCCCAACACATATGTATCGAAATTACCCGCATAATGGTATCATTAAAACATATATCGCATGAATAGAGTGAGAGCAGCTAAAAACTTTCGGAACAGCCCTCGTATACGAGCCCTCCTTGGCAACGGCACATCACTACGCATCGATCAAACTCCCAATAACCTTAAACCCACGCAATACCAAGCCTTAACAAAACTCATCACGCATTATAAAAGTCGAACAAAGCGCCCCCTGGCGGCTCGGCGACAATCTGCCGCACAATGAGGGATTAGCGGTTATTACGTCACCTTTGTGGGTGATCGAGAGCGAATATTAAGGATTATGACGAGGGCTTTTCTTTGGGCTGTTATAGGGCAGGAAGTAGTATGTGATGTTCAATAAACTAATATTAGAATCAGCCTTGTCGGCCTGTTTAGTTTAGTTGGAATTGACACTGCCTACGACTTAGACTAGAGGTGCCGGGTTGGAATCCCAGTAAGGGCATTTGTTTCTCTGGTGAGCAAAAGAAATTTGTTCCCGAGACTTGGATGTTTTCGATGTATGTATAAGTATACATAATACATAGCTATATAGCTAATATAATATTATCGTCTAAAACTCGTAACACAAGCCTTATTGAGCTTAGTATAGGACTAGTTCCATTTTTGTAAAAAAATGTTCACCAATATTTATTTATTTATTATTTTATTTAGCATTGGATGGCCTCTCAACAAAGTGGCAGGGCCTTAGGGTTCACAACTTCCGTTTCCCAACCGCATTTCATTGTTTCGCTTGCTTGCTTCCGCGCTGAGCTAACTCATCAGACCGAGTGCGAGACACATTGAAGCACGATTAGGATACGAAACTGATGAATTGAGGGCTAGCAGAAAACACAGCTTAATTGACAGACAGAGTGCGGGTTAAATTATCAAACTTACCATAAAATTAGATATTAACAAACTACAGACGGATTGGTGTATCTCACTCTTAAACGTTTTTCAGAGATTAACTAATAATGGCTTATACTTGCTTGCGTAGATTTGGTTGTAATAGAGGTCCATTACCTGAAACAATACAATATTTAATCAATAATTATCATATACCAGAATATACAGAAATCACCTTGTTACGGACATTTACATTTTGCGAATTGGGTGCTAATAAACGCCCAGGCATAAGCAGTTAACTTTCTTGACTTCAACGATTCCCTAATAAGTCATTTACATGCAACGGAAGTATTTATGTATAATAAATCACATCATCATCATCATCGTCATTTTCAGTCTATAGCCCACTGCTGTGCATTCGAGTGCCTCTCATCTTGGTCCCGTACTAGTCTTAATATATTGATTTAAACATATCTCTATATTGATTTTATAATCCGTACTAGTCTTATCCAAATATACGAGTATTCGTATAACGTTTATTAATAGTTCACTTCAAAGACTTTCCTTAAGAATGGAAAATATGGAAATTCTATTTCAACCGAAAAAAAGAATAGAATATACTATGAGTTTATATGAAAAACCATATACCCGGTTCCACAGTCGGCCTCATTCCCGGGTATCCTTTGTAAAGTTGTTGGCGCTCCGCATTAAGCTAGTATATTGGTTCCCGGGTTTGTTTTCAAAAGGGTTCCAACTTTGACAAGAAATGTTCGGATTGGAAATCTAATTGGACCTTATTGTCTGTGTTTAAATTGGTTTGAAGGATTGTTGTACTAGTACATACGGGTCATTTGGTAATTAACTTTTATAGGTACCTTGTTTTCATGGTACTACTCTTTTATGTAGTTACTCGGGTTTCGTGTTTCGCTTTTGCAGAGTTTTCGTTTATTCAATCTCAAATTTAAAATTATTTATTTGCTTATATAATTGATATGTATGATTCTATTTTATTTATATTTATTTTCGTAATGTAACCTATGGCATACTTTAATTATTTAATAATTTTGACATGAAAAATTTTATATTTTATCAAAATAAAATGAGTATGAGTATACAGTGCAACCATTGTTAATACAATTTCGGAACTTCCTTGCTCACTACGCTGTATGATAATTAATTTCTAGTTTTTAGAAACATTATAAGTATAGAGATACATCAAAAGAAAAAAAAATTATTTTGAATATTTTGTCTACACACAATGTTTTGGTAAGCAAAAACTTAAAAAAGACAACCTCATCAAAAATAATAGTAAATTTTATATCCACAGATACCTACTATAATACGTAGCAATCAAAATGTTGATTTTGTTGCGTATTCAAGGTACGAATGGCGTACAAACGGAGAATAATTAAGTAATTACTATCAAATTTGAGCCTAAAGTGTCAATATTAAGTTACACTATAACGACTTCACAAAATATTAATATTAATAATGTTGATTAACGATCTAGGACATCTAAATTGGTACAAAAAGATGTATTTTATACGAAAATCAGGGAGCTTACGTCCCTTTCCAATTATTATTTACCTATGTACAAGTTGAGGTTAGGTTTCTTAATCAGCAGGTTGATTCTAGATTTATCCGCTTCTAAGATTTATTGACAGTATAATAGCAAGAAACAAGTAGTTGTTGGCAATAAATAAGTTTGAATGCACTACTCGTTTCTGCAGAGTAGAACAGCGAAGCGTGTTTAAGTAAACGTTTGATTTTGTACCAATTATCACACATTAACACTTTATACAAGAAAAGTACCCGGGTATGTCCTAAAACTACGACCAAGACCACGGTGGGATGGGCAGCAGCATCCCTGGAGTACGATGGAGATACTGCAATCGCCAATCCGCAGGCCAAACGTGGCGATGACTTTTAAACCCAATTAAATGAGGGGAGGCCCATGTCCAGCAGTGGACGTTCTTGGGCTGATATAGTGGATACAAGAACTTAATAGGCTAGCGACACGATAACTGGTGTTGGCCAAGACAGTGGTGTGCCGTCTTCGACTCAATTATTTGTGTGTTAAGAGCCTAAAGTGATTGTAGACTACGATCTTAGCTGACTATACAGGTATGGGTCTACTAACCACCAGCTAGTAGCAATAATAAGGTGTATACGGGGGTTAGTTTAGAAAAAAATGGGGTTACTTTTAATGTATTTAAAGCACGGGTAAACAAATTAACAAAAATCGACCGCACCGAGGGTTCCGTAAAACTAACAAATAAATGTGATAAATAAATATATTGATATTTGTTGATAAAATATACGTAATAATTAACATTATCGCCAAATTCCAAGTTCATAGGTGAATGTAAAATTATAAAATCTTGGGAAAAAAATGTGTGACAGACGACAGACGGGCACGCGAGTGACAGCAACAGGCCTACGTTTAGACCCTTCGTATAAGACACCCTAAACATGTTAGACGTTGTAAGTTAGATATTTTTTACTTAATTTGCGCCCTCGACTTCTTTTTGAATAGTGAACTAGCTGCTGTTATTTAATCCTCTTTATATTTGATCAGGGTGTTCGACAGCTATAATCTTCGATATTATCACACCCTATATTTGAAGCTGTACAAGAATTTATAAGGTTTGAAGCGTAAGATAAACATATTTTACGGTCATAACCTTAGTGATTATCGCTTGGAAGTGCGTGCGAATAAGCCACCGTACTGAGCGTAAGTAATTCATTATTGATATTGCAATTTCAGTTTTTATTTTTATCTTTAGAAATCTGTTAAAGGTTGCTGGTACCTACAAGGCTAGGTGGATTATAGAAAAAGCCATTCTGTTATACATGATTAAACATTCTAAAATAGTGGTAGTAATACGTCATAGCGATTCTATTATCGGGCTCCTTTGATCGAATTAGAGTTCATTGAGTGTTGTCTTTTTAGCCGGAAAGGAGGTGGTTCTCAATTCGACTGTATTTTTTTCATGTGTTTAAGTTAGAACTTTCGATTGGGTGTACCGATTTTGATGATTCTTTTTTTATTTGAAAGCTAGTGCTTCCCGCGTGGTCCCATTTCAATTTGGTCCAGTTCTGACAATGGAATCCCTGAGAAAATCATATAAGTCTTAAATTTGCGTTAAGAATGTGCACGATAAATGGACGAATAACTTGATTGAAGTCGTTTTTTTTTAATTTTCGATTATTACTATTAAACTAAGATTAAATACGTACCGAAGGATCTTCGTAAACGTGTTCTGTGAGAAGCAATCAGTCTTTACGACAATAACTAAGCTGCAGCAAGTTTGATTAGCTCGGAAGCTCCCATCGTTACGTACTCATGCCGGATTACGCTCCGCGGGAGTACGTTCCACATTATATTGTGCTCATCTCATTCAGTATCATGTTCAGTGTACAGTCAGCCGAGAAAATTGTCCTCTTTTGAACCTTAATGTTCAAATAGAGTCGGGTGGTATGTACCAGTTACTTGGCTTACTTGATTGAGTACGTGCTAGGTTAGTAACGTTTCACAGTTTCAATCTCGGGCGCTCATCACGTAGACTTTTTCCTCTACCCCATTACACCCGTACTGAAACGATTATGAGCCCTTAATTACATTGAAATATCATTTTTTAACAGTGTCATTAATTGTATTGTTGGAATTATTAGGTTTCATAAATTATTTCTGCACCAACTACTGCGAATTGTAATTATTAGATTTGATTTCCGATACCTAAAGGTTCGCATCAGGAATGAGGCCATCCGCAGCAGAACCAAAGTGACCGATATAGCCCTCCGAATCGCTAAACTTAAGTGGCAGTGGGCGGGGCACATAGCACGTAGAACCGATGGCCGTTGGGGCGGAAAGGTTCTCGAGTGGCGACCACGTACCGGATACTAGTTTTACACTTGGTTATTTAATAAAAAGTTGAAACTATGGATAGACAGACTAGATAAAATTATTCACAGGGTTCTAAAAGTGTACAAATATTTATTGCAATTTATTTGGTAACGAACGTGCGTTTATGAGTTCATGTAGGTACCTCGTCAGTAACACTGGAATTCTGGACAATGTCATGTAAAATTGTCAAATTCATGATCAGCCTAAATCAAGCCCTCCATAACACTAAACAGCAGTGTTATGTAAACACAAGTGTCCCTGTCACTCCTGACATGACATAATTTACAGCATGTCATATACAAGAGAATTTTGTTTATAATATTGTCACGAAAAGAGAATTATAAAAATTATTTATTTACGGGTTAAACATAACAATCGTATTTTTACTAATAAAACGTGTCAGCGGCGGAATAATTGGGGCAGAAATTATTATGTTATAAATAGTTTAGAGCGGGCATGATTTTATTCGGTGGCGCGGGTTGCGGCGATAATTCATAATTCTGTGACAGGTGTCCGCCCAGTCTTGATACTTGCTGGAGCTCGCATTCTATTGGACACGCACAAAAGCAATACAAGTTATTGTCTTTTAGACGTTCTTGCTCCTAACGAGGTGGAACTCCCGAGGATTTAGGCAGGACTAAGTCAATACTAAATTTCAAGAAGTAACATCGAGTTTCGTATCGTCGAGTTTTCTTTGGTATAAATTACACAAGAAAATATTGCACAACCCATGTATTTAATACCAATATGGATGCCGCTCAGCATGTCATGAATATCATGACACTAATTTTCAGGGAAACTAGGGTGAAATAGGAACTTATACCAAGAATACTATTAACATATAGGTAACGCAAGTTTGTCACGACAGACGATCTAGCCCTCCTTGGTTGTTAGGTTATAAATTAATATCTAAGTAATGCAAATGGAATAAAAAACCGACAAAAAAAATTATTACATGACTAAATAGTTTTATAAGAGTACCCATGAAAAACTTTAGTTTGAAATCATAAGGACATTTTTTTACTTCCAAAATCATTCATCGTGGGCCACATTATCTTTAAAAATAGGATAAGTTGTTCGCCGTCGGAGATCGGAGGTGCGTCGCATCTTTTCCTGTGGCTATAGAGTCCAATCGCAGCACGGCACTTTCTGCCACAAAGATCGCAGGTGAAGCGCGAATCTGTTAATGATTCCTGTGCAGTCAGAAGTCTTTTCTGGTTTAAATCATGCAGCCAGGCTTCGTCATGCTTCGCTACACCATCATATAAAAGATTATGTCATTCCGCTCTTATAAAGGCTTCCGCTTCCCATTTGAACTTCATTATTAAATTTAAATTAAATATATATAACCACCAAATCCATAAATTGTTGAATGAAGAGAGAAACGTAGACCTACATTTCTCGCTAGAGGTCATCCAGAGAGATCATCCACACCTTATGCTTCGAATCTGGTTCCGAAAAACTCGTAGCACGATAATTCAGTGCTCCACCGCCCAGATCATCATTGCACCAATCCGAAGGTCGGTCACATGTTAATATTAAAGTTAATTCAAAAAGTACCTAATTTGTTAAGCTTCGCACGAAAGCTTGCTCTTTTTGTGTTGTTAACAAAATGTCGTAAAACTATTTTCGTGCCTAACAGCCCTTTATAACATTTATGAAGGCGCTAATAAATTTGACATAAGAAATTATTTCTGTAGCTGTCACGCCTCTCAATCGGCGCCGGCATCAACCGATAAACATATGCCCATTTTATCATCGCTACAATTTAGCTACTATCAAAACTGTTACGTCGAAATCCAAACACAAATTTTTATTGTATAAAAATTATAATAATAAAATTGTTCATATAAATAAAAAGCAGTTATTTATATCGCTACGTCAGAAACTACAAGACACTAATTCGTGCTATAATATTATTGTTTTATTGGTTGAAAATATCAAGAAGAGGCGGGTATGTGGACGATTTATCGGGCATTTTATTTTTTGTTTCCATGAAAAATTTTTGAATTTCTGCTCTCTGACGTCACTGATGTATTTTTTACTTCTTTGATCTTGTTCGATTAGTGTGAAATATTGGTCTTGTGTTTTCTAAAAGGATGTGAGTAATAAACCGGAAGTCAATTAGGCGTCTGTGTTCATTTGATTGTTGGTAACAGAGTTGTTAACTTGCTAGTATATTTTTATTCCTGAGGCTGGATTCATCAGTTTTACGATGAGACATCCCACTTGATTTGATCCGTGTTTTACAGCTATTATATTTTTCCAGAATGCTGAAATCTACATGATTGTACTATTTATGTTTGATGTTTAACCCCTGGAACGAAATCACAATTAAAAATGTATTGTAATTTCAACTATAACTATAACAGATCTAGGTTCGAAATTCAAAATTTGTTAGGAACACACATGTGTTCGTAGCGCGCTTGACGGGTTAAGAGTGTGTAATAGTACAAACGATACAAGTGCAGAGAACAGGAAATTCGCAACGAGTGGTGATAAAGTAAAACACGACCGAAGGGAGTGTTTTAAATCGACACGAGTTGCGAATTAGCTGTTCGCACGTGTATCGCACAACGTTTTACAGTACATATATGGCTCTTTGAAGTTTCGACATATGCGCGTAATCTGCTGATTACCGCACTCATGCGGTTATGTAGCACCATATGTACTGTAATAGTACATTACGATACAAGTGCAGAAAATAGGAAATTCGCAACGAGTGGTGATAAATTAAAACACGACCGAAGGGAGTGTTTTAAATCGACACGAGTTGCGAATTACCTATTCGCACGTGTATCGTACAACGTTTGACAGTACATATGGCTCTTTAAAGTTTCGACATATGCACGTAATCTGCTGATTACCGCACTCGTGCGGTAAAGTAGCACCATATGTACTGTAAAAATATTTACAAAATATTGCTACAGGTGCGAGCGGCCTCTATAGCGTAGCGATTTTTTTTTTGTAGAATGCCAGGTAAAGTACATTGTGTGTGTAGTATTGCTATTATTGTTATGATAAGTTTCCTTAATTTTTTTTAATAATGTTAAGGTTACGATAAAATTATTAAATATAATTATGTATGGATTTTTATACTGTAACCCCTTTAATGATAGTGCGTAATTACATTTTGAAGTTTTTTCGAGTAATGCAATAGACATACTATTTATTCAACACTTCTTAGGGGCAAGCAAGTAGTACACTTACTTCGCCTGCTGAATAAATTTGTATGGAAAAAGGTGTAGATTGTAATTAATATATTAATTTATGTTCATATGGACTCCTAGGTTATATACTAAGTTATTTAATAAGAAGTCGATATTATCTATGTGGAAGTATTTTGTCATTTTATGTTTTAAGTTATGTTATTCTTATAAGAATGTATCCTAATAACATCATTAAAGATAAACAAAATTGAAATATACACAGGGTTCTAATAGTGTACAAATATTTATTGCAATTTGGTAACGAACGTACGTTTACGAATTGGTGCTGGTACCTCGTTACACTGGAATTCTGGCCAATGTCATGTAAAATTGACAAATTCATGACGAGCTCTCAAGCCCTCTAACTAAATATAAGTTCGTACGGTAATAATACGCACGAACGGCACGGCTAAATATAGGTTCGTATGAGTATGAGTATGAGTATGAATACACACTGTAACATTATTAACACCTTGTATAACACCAACATTTTATGACTACTAAAATAAAGCTACCAATTCCCACACAAGACTAATATCACACAGATCCCGCTTAAGCTGGCAACTTTTGTCGGAACTAATCAAAGTTGCGCGACTTGGCTGCAGTTTTACGCCACTCTTGATTGTCACGAGGTAATCCCGAGGGTTTGAGCAGTACTGATAGGTTTATTGACCTGATGATAACGGGTGTTATTATTAATAATACGAAGACAGCAAAATTTTTCCTTTTTAACCAACGCAAAAGAGGCGTGTTGTAAATTTCACACGTGTAGCTGTCTATGTGTGTCTGTCTGTGAAATCGTAGCTCTTAAACGGGTGAACCCATTTGACAGTTTTCTTTTTGAAAGTTGATTTACTAGCAATAGTTGTTATGTATGTTTTATGAAAATCGGTTCAACCGTTTTTGAGATATTGAACTTTGAAATTAAAATGTCGGGAAATTTTCAACTTTTCTGAGTTGTTAGTTATTGTATAAGGCTAAGGTGTCTATAAAAGATGACTGCTTACTATCCGGCGGATCTTAGGATTATTTCTAACAGACATAAAGTGGAAAAAAAACTAAAAAATTTTTTGACATTTTCATTGCGACACCAGGTCTAAAGAGCCTAAACCACTGACCAGTAGTCAAATAGATACAGCTGTTTTTTTTTCGAAATGACGAACGAAGAAAACTTGTCATAGGAAAATATTTGTATGACGTTAACATTTTTGCACCTTGTTCCATTGTGATAAAGTAAAAAATTGTTAACTTATGATGTTGAGTTTACAATATTTTCAGCCCATCAGGGTTCAATTCCCTTCTATTTCAGGAGCGCTGTCACACCGATATGACAAGATATGACAATAACCATATTTCCAGCCATATTGTTACTTTAGCTGTCACGCCTGAGTGACGTTCTTTGTATAAAAAATGAATGAGTCACGTTTAAAAATCTAAATATGTGTTGAAGTTTATTCACACTATAATATTTATAGAACTTGGATTGGGAAATTAAGGGCGAGCCAAATATACAACAGGTTTCATGGTATATGGTGTACTAAGTATATTAGAAAACTGCTTAGTTAAGGCGCCTTCCTGGATTGTCAATGCGGGGGCGGTACGATATGAGAAAACTGTCAGCTGTCAGTGTCAACCGATACTAATGCAGTACTGCCCCACTTCTGCGCATGGTATTACTACTGCGCAAACGTATTACTGACAGTATTTCGTCAAGTGAGGAAATCTCACATCGGTAAATTCACGTCAAAGAGAAAAATACCTATGACATATCGCTCTTGACTTGGCGGGGCGGGATCGATATGTCATAGGTATTTTGTTGTTTGACGTAAGCTTACTGATGTGAAATTTTCTCACTTGACGAATTACTGTCAGTATTACGTTTGCGCGGTACTAATACGATGCGCTGAAGTGGGGCAGTACTGCATTGATATCGGTTGACACTGACAGCTGACAGTTTTCTCATATCGTACCGCCCCCGCATCGAAAAATCAGGAAGGGGCCTGCGGAGGCGGTACGATATAAAAAAAACTGTCAGCTGTCAGTCAACAGATTTAAATGCAGTCAGAGTAAAGCAGATTCGCTCATCTGAGTTGAACGATTTCTATAAATCTGATCTATTTTCACTAATGCAAAAATCAGAAAGTTTGAGAGTGACAGACAAGTGACATCTGACAGATCTTCTGCTACAGAAATATGATGTGAAATTACAAAAAAAATATTAAACTGGGGGGGCACCATACATGTGACATGTTACATGTCAATTTTTTTTTCAATGCACATAGTCGTGTGGTGTATCAATGGATAGGCCTTCAAAAATTACATAGAGGTTTCTAAAAAACTTATCCATTTAAGTCAACCATTGGTGAGATATTAGCTGTCAAAGTCGTAAAAAGTGTGTCCCCCCTCTAATTTCCAAACATCTGAAAAAAAACAATATGATGTACAATTATAAATACTTTCAACGATTTTTGGTTTGAACAAGATAGGTTCAACTGTTTTTGAGTTATTACTGAAAACTGTCTTGCCCAAACAAAAGGGCGTAAGTGCCGTGACTTTCCTATGAAGATACGACATTTTTTGATTTACTGTATTGTATAGTGGTTTCAAATGTAGATTAGGAGGTGTCGGTACGGTACCCTTCTCTGTGCATGACCGACACGCACTTGGCCGGTATTTTACTTTACCTACTTGCAAAATGTAATATGACACTAACACTCAAACTTTATAATATTTAACAATACGATAATATATTTTGGTTAGCCTTTTATATAACAATTTCAAATCGATAGCATAAGTAGTTCTGGAGATATTTGACAGACAGACATAGACTAGACAGAGCGATAAGTGTTCTTTTTTACCATTTTGCTACGGAACCAAAAAAGACAATTAGATCTACCTATCGTACGTTCCGTTCGAAAACTTACGTAATTATCCTGCAGGTTATCTAGACCCCGCCATCACTTGCCATCAGGTGGACACTAGACACACAACTAACTATCAATCTAGTCAGTATGTTATGAAAAAAAAACGCACCAACAAGTCTAAATAAGTGAGGTCACGATGAAATTACTATAGTACAAGAACATTTCATATTTTAGTACGTGGTTTCAACTTTTGAGACGAAACTAGGCACCTAAATCTGAAAGCAATCTAAGCTTGGGTTATGTATCTAAGGATTTAGGTCACAGTGGGTGAGAGACATATTGGTGCTTTAAGCGGTCAGTCCGGGATTCAATGGCAAGAAATTTTATCGATCTGGATATACTTTTTAGTGCCTGCTCATTGAAGGTAAAAATGAGTTTCAAGTCTTAAGAGTAAAACAACTTTATGACGGTATCGTAACTATTATTAACCTTTTTAGATGATATATACCTTTTATTACTTTAAATGCATTATGTTCTTCATTGTGTGTTTTTGAGGCGTGCAATAAAGTTTATTTGAGTATTGTATTGTACCTTTAACCTCGTAAGTCCCCACGTACTTGTACAATGTACAAGTACAAAATAACGATAATGCTTCAGACCTGACATTTTAACTGCATAACATAAATAACTGCCTAATGTACTTCACCAAGTACATATTAAGGATGCGCTAAAAACCAAAGATATACCGAATAAAACAAATTGCTTGAATATATACAAAATCGGAAAAGTCACGTCTGGGACTGAAGCACTACTCTTGCAGTCTAGTTTGTACTTGTTGTAGTACACAGGGTAGTTACGACTACTACAGTTGAAAAAAAAAAACAAAGGACTTACGAAGCAATATTAAATAATTTTTAAGAAAAATAAACCGACTTTTATGGGGAAGGCCGGTGAAAGATTATTATACTTAGATGGTGCACTCTTAGATTCCATACAATAAAATAAAAATGGCTATAAGTATGTTTATAATGGTAGAAGACTAAGTACCCTCAATTCCTCATGGAATCATGGAAAAACCTTGCTTGCTTGACAAACAAAACGAAGAGAACAAATCGCCAAACGTGAACTACGCGTCATTGAAGAGTTCCGTTCTGATCATCATCAGCAGTTCCACTTCATCAAATGTCACTTTTATGAACGAAAATGCTTGATTAGTTCATGAAAATACTAAAATCACTATATGTTTGCCTTTAAGATTTGAGGAGTTCCCTCAATTCCTCATGGATCCCATCATCAGAAATCGAGCATGACAAAAATTAATCGTGAAGATAGAACTTGCTTAACAAACACAGCTAGGAGGAGAAATCGCCAAACGTGAACTTTTCGTCGTTGAAGAGTTCTGTTCTGATCATCATCAGCAGTTCCAATTCATCAAATGTCACATTTTTGTATGATAATGCTCGATTTGTTGATAAAAACACAAAAATCACTATATGTTTGCCTTTAAGATTTGAGGAGTTCCCTCAATTCCTCATGGATCCCATCATCAGAAATCGAGCATGACAAAAATTAATCGTGAAGATAGAACTTGCTTAACAAACACAGCTAGGAGGACAAATCGCCAAACGTGAACTTTTAGTCGTTGAAGAGTTCTGTTCTGACCATCATCAGCAGTTCCACTTCATCAAATGTCACATTTTTGGATGAAAATACTCGATTTGTTGATAAAAACACAAAAATCACTATATGTTTGCCTTTAAGATTTGAGGAGTTCCCTCAATTTCTTATGGATTCCATCATCAGAACTGCGTTTTGACAAAAACGGGACCAACTTGGATATATATACTTACAACCAAAAAAAGAATTTTCCAAATCGGTTAAGAATGACGGAGTGGAGGAGTAACAAACATTAAAAAAAAAAACATACAACCTGATTGATAACCTCCTCTTTTGAAATCTTGAAGTCGGTTAATGATATAAATGAACTGTATACATATTCTGCAAGTAGGCTGCAATGGTACTTTTACAGCTCAAAATAGCGCTTCTTAAAAAGAAGACCACTGTCGAGAAGAAACACCAAACAAACTCAACAATCAGACATTTTCTGTTCTCACAAAAATATTATATTATTGACGAATAAAATAACTCAAACTGGCAATGAAAACACAGTTAAATTACAGTTCCACCTCTCCCAAGTATAATGTACGAATAAAATCAAATAAAAAGCAATAAAACTCTTTTCGCATCAATAAATAACCCAGTTAAAGTATTAATTACGAGAAAAATTGCACTTAAAAAGTAATATTACCTCATGTACGATTGATATATCACAGTACAACTTACAAAAACTCTTATCCCATAGTCACTATTAATGTAATTTAAACTCTAGCGTTAGTAACTTAAGGTGGTGATTCAAATACCTGATTTCTCGAGGTAGGAGGGTTTAAAGGTAAAACTGAATATATCTTGGGCCATTAAAAAGAAATGTGAGTTCTTAATTGAGGCACAATGACAAGGGTAAAAAGGAAGGATGTCCCGAAATAGACGGAATAACAAACAGATGGTAAAAAGTGTTGGGTAACGGGTTAAGGGAGCTACACATGAGTGTATAAAACGCAACCTAGTAATCCATATTTTAGTACAAAGAACATCATAATAATATTAATAAAATTAAAACTAAGTAAAATCTAAAACAGGCCCTTGAGGCATTGTACCGAGGATGCTGGCGGCATTTCCTCGCTGTATCGCAAAGCAATGTCTCAAGGGCCTGTTTTAGATTTAAGTAAGTTTAATTTTATATATATTATTTTGGTAAAGTCTTCGTATTAGCAGATACGTGGAGCGCATTTTTACTAATATTTTTTTCGTATTAGTAATATTATAAATACGAAAGTAATACTGTATGTTACCTTAACGAATTAGATGGAATTTGGAATGGAGATACTCATAGTTTGAGACCTCGAGAAAACATAGGGTCTTTTTACCCTGCAAATCATTCCTCAATGTTGGTAAAAAGGAAATGGAAATCTGTTTGGAGATACGATATAAACGAGTATCACGCCAAAAATCGCGGGCACAAGTAATTCTGTATGTTACCTATTAGATGGAATTTGGAATGGAGATACTCATAGTTTGAGACCTCGAGAAAACATAGGGTCTTTTTACCCTGCAAATCATTCCGTAAGGTGGTGAAAAGGAAATGGAAATCTGTTTGGAGATACGATATAAACGAGTATTACGCGAAAAATCGGGGGCAAAAGCTAGTAAAATATAAAAGCCACTTCAAATAATTAAAAAAACGCAACGTTTTCTAACCTCATGTGGTACGCCTTTACCGTACCTACCCTTTTATTTGTCACTCACTATTTATTGTTCGAAAAGCCTCAGGTTACTGCAATAATTTTAAAAATAAAAAACCATTCCAAGGGTTAATTTTAACCCTAAACTGCCAGCGATTTGTTAATTGTTGGGGTGTTTTTGTTTCTTTGAGGGTTTATTTATGAAGCCAAATGGCCTTTGAAGATGGGGTAACGCTAATTTGAATTTTATGAAGTTTATTTTCGATTTGGAAAGGGGAAAAATCCCTTGAGAGTTGCTAGCGAAGGTGTCTTTCAATTTGCTGCTTAAAAATATGTCGAAATGTTTGTGTTTAGTAATTTAACTTTTTTAAGTTTGTTAATTATTGACGTGCATCCATAGGTACGGTAGCGGCCAATAATACTTATACAAGTAAACATAAAATGGAGGCTAGGCCGTCTCTCGGTGAGGCCTTTAGGCAACTACTGTCTATAAGAAAAAATGACGAGGTATAAAAATGTTGAATATTTTTTTTGTCAAGAAATAAAATAGTCGAAATTGAAAATTGACGAAATATAAAAAGTTGAGAAGTAGAAAAGACGAACTGACAATGGTCCGAAAGTAAATACGTCCAGATTTGTAATTCTAGAAAAAGTCCTACTATAAGTGATCTACAACGGCCTCAGGTCTAGGTAGGTTAGGTTATTTTGGTATCTTCTGATGCTCGAAGGGAAAACTGCTCAGAAATAGGAGCCCCGGATCCGTTAATTTGAAGGCAGAGTGAAATTAGTCATTTCAATACAACCACTTAATTCTATTTCGACATTTTTATTCCTCGACCGAAAGTATTATAGATTTTGGTAATTTTTCCATATCGTAATTTTTTTATAAAGCGTTTTATACCTCGTCATTTTTCCTTATAGACAGTAGTTGCCTAAAGGGAGTGAGGCTTATGTCTAGGACTGGACCTCTTTCGGCTGAATATGATGATGGTGAAGTAAACATACACCTTCATGTTACATAATTTTAAGTTTTTAATACTTACTTCCTGAAAGAATATTGTCATTCATCTCGTAAGGACGACGAGAATACATTTACCTATTCAGGTCATACGCAGTTGAGAAAACAAAAGTTTGCTCTTCTGTGGTCAATAGTTAAACGCTTATGTACTATGTAAGTTATGTTTCTTGACCGAGTGAAACGAAGGTCTCCGTTTCAGCTTCGGCAAAATTGCTTTCGTATATCTAGCCGGCGGATAGCGTATTTCCGGATTTTCCGGCGCTGTTCACCTCCACAAGTCGCATTTTTAAAGGATCTCGTGACATTTATTTATATTTATTTATTTAAGGTTTGCCAAAAATTATTTACAATATTACATGTGATTAAAACACATGCGAAACAAACAAACTTGGAGTAATGTAACAACTACTTAAAGGTAAACTCCTCATGCGATATTATAGTGAAGTTAAATTTATAGAAAAAAAAGTTAAACTTAAAATAAACCAGGACTTACCTACTCTTGCGCTCGTTTACTTAGTGATAGTACAATATACATAGAAATATTATACGTCATTTTTACCTCAATACAAACAAAATAGCGACAAGAAGATACAAGATTTTGAGAGCATGTGTAAACAGGAACTTTTTGTCAAAACAGTTTAGTTTTTATTTTTTAAGAAATTCGAAGAGAATCTCGATGTCTGCAGCTTATAAAGCCACTAAACTTGAATTATACATTACATTATATTTTATGTGGATATGTGAGTACAACCTAAAATTAGACTTAGGTACTATCCATAATTTCTGATTGATTAATGGCTCAGCTCGCCCGCGTACCTCGTGCAACGGTCAATTCTTGGACGGGGTGACCGCTTTGAGTAGTGACTGGCCGCTCGCTCCCATGCTTTGGAATTTACGCTAAACTATTCATCCCGGCTGCTGTATATGACAGTAGGAGTTGGTATATTTCCATTACAGTACATATGGTGCTATATTACCGCACGAGTGCGGTAATCAGCGGATTACGTACATATGTCGAAACTTTAAAGAGCCATATGTACTTGTAAAACGTTGTACGATACACGTGCGAACAAGTTAATCGCAACTCGTGTCGATTTAAAACACTCCCTTCGGTCGTGTTCCAATTTATCACCACTCGTTGCGAATTTCCTGTTCTCTGCACTTGTATCGTAATGTACTATTATCGACGATTTTTTTTAACATTGAAAATGTTTCTTCGATCGCTTCAGTGCTGCCCCCAATTTCAGCCAGAGTGAGACATCGCCCTGGTCTCGTGAGTTTTGGGGCTACGTAAATAAATGGTTTAAGTCTCAAAAGATGCGTCTTGATAAGGGATATAATATGGTGAAAAAATATTTTAAAAAAGTAAAAAAAAAACTATAATCGCAAAAATGTAGAAAAATGACGCATTTTTTCGGTGTCTTTTCGTACTAAATTGACAATTTATCGAAAACAAAGATATGAAGAAAAATAGATTGATCAAACTTTCCTATCCATTGTGGTGTGGCAACGTTACAGGTCACGACATCTATCGCCGCATCATGAAACTATTCTAACATTTTGTTACTCGGAAACCTAAGGCGTGGTAAAAACGAAAATCAAAAACACACAGACATACAAGAGTTATTTTTGAAATAGTATGGATTTTCTCATTTCGGCTCGCGACTGTAGCTCTAAATATGGATAGAGTCATAACGTCGGTTAGTAATAAGCTAATATAGTGTGCTGGTTTGCGACCACTTGGATGTGTTGGGGAACCCAAAGAATATTTCCTTGTTTTTTATTGGTTTCAAATTCAACAAATTTCTAATAATGTAAACTCGCATTAGAAAAAGAAATATTTTTAATTGAATAAATTCTCGTCTTTTAATTGGCCACAAACTGACACTGGTCGCGTAATCGGTGTAACTACCCTACTTATTTTAAATACTTAAAACTCTTACAATTTTAAATTTCTGGACCTATAAACCTAAAAGTACTATTAAGAATGATAAAAATAGACACAGGAAAACCAAATTATACGACGATTCCACATCGTAAAAGTTCATTTATGAACAGTTAAGTTAGTTCGCGAAATGACCGTGTAAGGTAGCTTTACTTGCAAACATAGCACACGGAATAATAAAATAGTTGGCTAGAAGCAGATCACGGCGGAGAGATGCGCACGACCAAGCTATAGCACAGGTTTAAAACAGTAAGTATCTGTCAAATTTATAATTCATATAGAATGGCCAAGGAAAAGGTGGATGGAATGTGTGAGAGATAATAAGAATAGAATATGTAAATGTAGAGATGACGCGGGATAGAGATGTATGTAAGAAAAAGACATGCTGCGCCGACCCCCAATAAATGGGAAAAGGGCAAGCGAATGATGATCGTTGAATCAGCATCTTACATGGCGGTTACGATATAATGATATTCTAAAGTTTCATTGTGGATTAGGATAAGGCTTGACCTCCATTATATATGGTTTGTGGAAATGTTGGAGAGAAGTTGTGATATAAAGGAGGGGACAATTACAAAATATCCGATTGCGTCGAAGTGCATCCGCAAGGGACACCTTCTAGTTAAGATAAGATAAGGATTATTTCGACCCCATGTCGTATAAGGAAATCGAGGAGGTGGCCCTAGTGGCAGATAGAGAAAGCTACACCAACAATTATCTAGCTTTTGTGATGATACATGACCGACACTTCTTTCTTAAGTACCAATCTGTTACTTGATTACGAAACGTTTCACGCTAAAAATCATTACGTTATCACCCCTCTGTTCAAGTTTTTGGCCCATCCACCGTAAGACCCGCGATCGAGCTTTGAATACGTAACAATAAGCTTCTGCCTCGGCTGGGCAGCGTTCGGGAAGCTACGGCACATCTTTTCGTCCAATATTCCGCAGTGTCTCAAGACAAAAGTCTTTGACCAGTGTGTGTTGCCAGTGATGACATATGGCACTGAAACGTGGTCGCTTACTATGGGCCTCATAAGAAGGCTCAAAGTCACCCAAAGGGCAATGGAGAGAGCTATGTTGGGAGTTTCTCTGCGTGATCGCATCAGGAATGAGGCCATCCGCAGCAGAACCAAAGTGACCGATATAGCCCTCCGAATCGCTAAACTTAAGTGGCAGTGGGCGGGGCACATAGCACGTAGAACCGATGGCCGTTGGGGCGGAAAGGTTCTCGAGTGGCGACCACGTACCGGAAGGCGTAGCGTGGGCAGGCCCCCCACACGGTGGACTGATGACCTGGTGAAGGTCGCGGGTGTCCGCTGGATGCGGGTGGCGCAGGACCGGTCATTGTGGAAGTCTTTGGGGGAGGCCTATGTCCAGCAGTGGACGTCTTTCGGCTGACATGATGAAGCTTCTGCCATAAATTTCATTGTTGGTACAAGCATTTATTGCCTACTATACTTTTTTCCACAATCATCAACTACTCGTTGAGATGGTTCAAATGAGCTTATGAGTTGCTATGGCGACCTTCTGTCTGCATCATCAGATCAAATCGGTGGTACCATAATATTGTATTGCCACCGAACTTACGTAAGTACCGTAAAATGGGGTGAGTAAGGTCAAAACTGAAATTCAAACCTGGATAAAAAAAAATTTACATATGAAAATTTAATGGTGTATATAATAATTGTTCCGGACGTTTGTATTTTAGTTTTTATTTTATTTTGGGTAGTTCCATTTCATAACTTTGACGATAAAGAGAAAAACCCACCTCACCCCGTAGTGACTCGTATTTGGGGTGAGAGGGGTTTTCATACGAAGGTGATTTTGGAAGATTGTTGCATCGATTTTTTTTTATTATGCGTATGACTATAGCTCCATTTTAAATTGGAATACATTATTTTTGTAGCAGTAGGTAGCCTTAAAATCCCTTCTCACCCCCTCTTAAACCTTCTCTCCCCATTCATAACCCACCTCTCCCCGCGAAACCTACTCACCCCGTTTTACGGTATGCGAAACTTCAGCTTAATCGGATACCGGCAAGTGGCTGAAAAAGAATTGCAAATTTTGCAAGTGGCTGAATAAACTTGTAATAAGTAAAATCTGTGTGCCATGACGGCAGTAAACTAGACCCCCGCGGAGGCGCATCTTGATGCAGTTAACGAGGAACAATGTCTCTATTAGCTTATTCTGGACTTTTTGATTAGGACAGTGAAGCCCGTGGAGCCGACTAAGTTTGATTATGCCAATAAATTATTGTACACAATACTGACCATTTCCTTGGAAGGAATTAATCTTTAAGCAATTGAGTGGAAAACAGGTACCTAAAGTAAGACTTACGGAATCTCTCATCACCCACCACCATTTAGTAGAATGATCATCTTTGTTATCGGTGGAGAAATGCTCTGTTAGACAAAATACATTCGAATTTCGTTAATTTTAAATGGATTGCCAAATCTTCATATCCTCAATAGTTTTGAACTTTTTAAAATTATTATGTTTAAAAAATTAAATTTGAGATAAAAATACCATCTAAAATTTAATTACTATAATATCCCTAATCGATAAAGTATTAAATATATTTATAAAGACTTTCTTTGAGGATACCTTTTGTTTTTCCGTACCAATTGCCGTTCATAACAGTAAAAATAAAAAATAAATGTGTTAAAACAGACTTTTTTTTCACTTTTACTGAATTGTAGTAATAAAAAATACCACTATTAAGCAAATTGGTTGCCTAAATTGGTTAACCCCAAGTAGGCAACCAGCGTCAGTTTTGCGACCACTTGAAGTTTTTTTAAACTTAAAACTAAAACCCCGGGAAGCCATATGCATTTTAGTTAGTAGTTATTGAATCGGAATACATTAAAAATCCTGAAAATATTCTTTCAGTTCACCATTTCATCCTAGTGGTCGAAAACAACCGCACTAAATTAGCAGATCGCTAACCGGCAGAATAACAAAAAAAAATGAAAAATTTATTTACTCAATAATTCACCGCGACTCCACACGTCTGTTCTGGCGAAGAATTCCTTCCCTCGGCTATGCAAATAAAGTCGGTAGCAAAAACAAAGCGATACACGGTAATTACACGGGAAATTAACTGACATCGATACTGGCCGTTAATGAGGGCGGGCTAGCTCTCTAATAGGACACTATTTGGATGCTATCTAGTGTGGCAACTTGGTCTGCCCACTGTCACACCCCCGTCGTAGTAACGACCTTATAAGGTAAACGTCATAGTGCTGGGCACTGGCCCAATACTGGTCCATTCAATTCTGTGTCATAATGATGATGATGATGTCCTCCCAGACGTATATGTCGAAGGCGACAACCTGACAAGACAAATAAAAAATTAATCGATGTTTATTGACGACCTGTTTAGCCTAGAGTGACACTGCTTCCGAAGCTAGAGGGTGCGAATCCCGGCCAGGGCATTATTTGTGCATTTAGCACGGGTTTCTTTTTTTTTAAGTATCGTCGTCTAGTACCCATAGTACAAGCTTTGCTTAGTTTGGGACTAGGTCAATTTGTGTAAGATTGTCCCCAATATTTATTTATTTATTTATTATTCATAGATGTTGATTACGTGTCTTTACGTTACGTGCATGTGCGCGATTGTGATTTGCAAAGCCAAATTTGGTTTTGAAGTTTCGGCGACATGTGAAACAGCATAGTTCTCCACTTGAGTGTCATAATTAAAGGGAGGTGCCACCTGACGTCACATTATCCGGAACGTTTTTGGAAATTTAAATTTAAAAAATATATATTCGCGAGCTCAAAGAGCCATCACTCCCATCAGTACTTTTGTTACAGTTTTTTTGGCGTAATTAATTCTACTCCTATTAAGGTTTGTAACAGAATGCCCATAATATTGACCACCGGGGAATGGGCAGCAGCATTCCTTGAGTGCGGTGGAGATACTGCGATCGCCAACCCGCATGCCAAGCGTGGCGATTATGGCATTTACCCCCCATGAAATTGGGGGAGGCCTATGTCCAGCAGTGGACGTCTTAGGGCTGATATGGTAGTGGTGGTGGTGGTGGTGGCCCATAATATTTGTTATTCTGACAGCTTGTTCACATACATTTTGGAATTCAAATGCATGGAGTAGAAGCTAAAAATAGGGGCGCCGCCTACGTTACGTTTTCGGGCGTGCTTAAGTTGGATCTAAATGTCATTTTCCATGTTAAAAATCGGACAAGTGCGTGTCGGATTCGCCCACCGAGAGTTCCGTACAAATCTGTAAGTACGTACTTAAAATAAAGACATATCTATTATGATTTTATGACAAATGTATAATTTTCAGATTTTTCCTGTACTTTTAGTAAATGACGATTTTACTTGTCAAATATACCTTATAAATTTTGATTCCCTTGATAGTATCGTATGTAATATACATTTTTTTGCGGCATAAACAGCCGCATCTTTTTTACGCAAACTTGGATTTTTCTTCTACTGCTTGAAGGAACTGTATACCTGAGTATATGCTTTTACTTTCAACTCGATACCTCCACGCGTTCTCTTTCTCCACGGGTCTTGACAGACAGACATACGGACAACAAATTGATCCTATAAGGCTTCCGATATATCCTTTTGCAGTACGGAACCCTAAAAATGACAATAAGGTCTACTTAGCGTAAGTTTGAAACGTTAGATTCAACTAACTGTTCTACAATACACATAAAAAACCCACGCCATAATAACAATATTATCCTTAAAACTCACTTTTTCAATATTTTCGAAGTCATTCCGAAGGAGTTAGATGCAACAAAAAGCCAGTGCACGATAATTGCAGCCTCATCAGACATCGATACAGAGCTAATGAGGACAGATCCGTCTAATGGGGCATGTCCCGACCGCTCGTGTTAAGAGTTAAGACTAATTGGACGTTTAAAAACACTATAGTAGGCATTGAAACTAAGACTTCGTGTTACAGCCAATAGGTTCCTAATAAAAAGAATCCAAAGAAATGGAATAAAATAAATAAATATTGAAGGCAACCTTATGAGAATCGATCTAGTTTCAAACTAAGCAAACCATAAAACTAAAGCGGAATACGGAGTTGTACATTATTCTGAAAGTCTTCAAGAGCAACAAATATTAGGTATCTCATAATTAGTTAAGTTTGAACCCAAAAATTTAAAGATTTCCCAAAATAGGACGGTATCTTGGCATAGAAAAAAAAGAATGAAATCTCCATATTTCAAAATAAATAAATTGTGTAAATGTGCCGTACCATCACTTTGTTTATTGGTAAAATGATACCTAGAAAAGTGTTACATCATCACGCAAATAGCTATCCCAAAATAGCCCAAACTTTTTACAAGCCGCACTCTATTTCCGTGGGCAATTTATAAAATAACGAAACACGATCTTTTCTGCATGTGAGGGTTAACTTAACCCTATGAACGCCACATAAATCTGCAGGCAAAGGGTTGTAAATCCACCACCCTTCCCGAACTGTGATGTAGTGCTGACCATTTCAAAAGATCTCCTTCGTATTTCTTTGTGGAACAAAGTTGGTTTGTGGATGCGGATTTATATATGTATTCAGGGGTAAAGTTAAGTTGGTCACGTTGTAAATGCGAATGAAATTTTGAAGATGTTGTAAAGATGCGGTTCCCTTTTCCAGTGTATTCAGCAAATTGATATCGGTGCTCGGACGCCGTTCACCCCGTGGGTGAATTTTTAATCGATTGAAGATCGATGTTTATCGCCGATTTTTTTTATTTATGCGAGGCGTGAGGGTGATTTTAGTAATGATCAATGATGTTTAACGGATTTATTTGTCTATTGGGAATCATTAAAGAACTCTTGCCGTCAAATCATCGTTATATATCAGAACTACTTATTTATTGATGGTTTTGGACCTTTAGAATTCATTACTTTTAATTTACCTTCTACATTTCGGCAGCTTTTGGGTAGTGTTGATATGCGCTGTTTGTCTTTAAGCTCACTGGTCCTAAAGTATAATAAGATCTTTATTTTTATTTTAAACGTCAAAATTTTATGAACTACTATGGTCTAATTGGCACTAAAATGGTTAATGGGAGAACTATTTACACAAATAGGCAAATTTATAAGGATTTCGCACAGAGTTATTATTATGATACAAGAGGTCCAATAAATGGCCGTTTGTTTGCTTTTAAAACGTACAGGGTTGTTACGCTCTTTCGCCACCGGCCTCAGTTTGCGACCACATGAAGAACAAGGAATTTTCAATTTACAGACTCTAAAACACAGTGAGAACGCGGTTTATTTAGTAGTTACTGAATTGGAACCCATAAAAAATCGAGGAAATATCATTTCATCTCATCCGAGTGGTCGAAAACTGGCACAATAAATTAGCCAGTCACTAACCGACACAATGACCCTAGCTGGGCAAAATAAAACTTTGCTAAAACAGAATTTGCAATTCATTTGTTTTATGCTCGACAATGAGAGTCCAACCTGAGACTCGGCATCGAAAAGTATAGCAGAATTGTCGTATCGTATACCTATGGGCGGTCCCAGGAGCGAAGCCGCTATCGTTATATTGTACACGCTGAGTTACGAGTGTTCGGGCACAGAGTACTCTGTGGACAGAGCTGGCTTTAACCGATTTGTTAAAAGGATAACCATTTTTACTTTTACAATCTTGTAGGATAATGGAGATTGAAGTATTATAGTTTTTTTTTTAATAAATAAATAAATATTAGGGGGTCAATTTTTTACAGAAATCGGACTAGACCCATAGTAAGCTCAATAAGATTATGTTAGATATATTTAATAGATATATACTTAAATACATAGAAAACATCCAAGCCTCAGGAACAAATGTCTCTGCTCAGTGCTCACCACAGAAACAAATGCCCTTACCGGGATTCGAACCCGGGACCTCTAGCTTCGGAGGCAGTGACACTACCAACTAGGCTAAACAGGCCGACAGGCTAAACAGTTTGATCAAATAAAATTGTTTTCACTTTGGCCACCAAATGCTTACATTTTTTTAATACCATGTCGTTGGCAAACAAACTGACGGCCCACCTGATGGTACGTGGTCACCGTTGCCTATGGACGCTTGCAACACCAGAGGCGTCACTCGCGTGTGGCCGACCCGTAAGAAACATTGTCACGCCTTTGTTGAAGAGTCCCATGCTGTAAGCCTATCGGAAATACCTCGGCAGGGAGTGCATTCCACAACCTAAGTGTTCTCGGTATGAAGTACCTATCGAAACGAGAACGCAATGGCTCCAACTTGTGAGGATGAGCTCGCTGGCGATGGCGAGAGCTGAGATAATGAAAGATAGCCGTGGACATCATTTCAAACAGCTAAGCAGAAACAACAGTCATAATGCATGTTACGGTTCTAGAGGGATTAATTCCCACGACCGTTCCAGCTGTGGAATGGACTCTCCGACGCGGTTTTCCCTAGTACCTATTTGGCTTTAAGTAAAAAACACGCTGAGTTAATTTGTAGGAAAAGAAACGTACTCATACTCTTTTATTTGCAATGATTTTACACATTACACGTCAAAATAATACATTACATCATACTAGTTACGAGTACATTAACATAAGTACTTAAAGGTTCAAAAACTTTACCCATTAAATATGGCAGTGTCTCTTACAGTTAAAGTTAAATTACAAATTAAGATACAAAATAAAATATTCTATGACATATAAGAATTTATCTTTATATATATAATTCTTCTGTACTTGACTTAGCGGTGTGGGGAGCATGCGTCAAAAACGGTACGCATACGACGCGTCACTGCGATTCCGTATCGTGACCGTTTTTTAAACTGCGGTCTGGTCGCACCTTTATACAGTTGTCTAAAAAATGAATTTAGTGTACTGCGGCTTAAAATTTACCTTATTTTGTACATATACATTTGTAAATCGTTCTTATTTGTACGTTTTATATACATATTTAAAAACTTTGAACAGCCCCCGAAATGGCTAAAAAAATAAGTAATAATAAATATCTCCGGAATGACCCATTCCATTTTGAAAACTTATTATGAGTGTATAGAATGGACCTTTTGTCCCTTGAATTATTTGTAATACGCGAGCGAAGCCACGCTGGGCAGCTAGTAAACATATAAATTCTTAAAAATATTCGTATCCGGGTCTAACGCAAAATTTATTTATTTACCTTAATTATTTTATGAATATTTTCAAGAATGTGTTTAAAGCGCGAGGGTTTAAACTGTTATAAGAAATATATATATTTCACATTGAGGATATTAAATTATGTTTCAAAGGGCATATTATTTCAGCTTATGAAATGTAATGACACACAATGTATTAACTAATACAAATGTTCCATGTTATTGGCTATGTGCGAAGTAGGTGGTGGGGGTAACCTAGGCGATCGTAGCGCACACCATGGCAGAAATGTGTACTTACCGGGGACCACTGTCAAATTTACTTTCACGTTTTCTATTGGTTTCTTAACGGTTTCCTACGATTCGTTTCGTTTGTATGTATTTTATATTCTTTTATTTATTTCAGTAAAATTTCGAATACGGGGTCTTTCTCGTTTACTAAAGTAAATAAAATATTCATGTGTCATTATTTGACATCTCTGAGCTTTGACATTGTCTCGGGACCGTTGACGTTTGACGTTTCAGACGTGCACATAGCCAATATCTTAACGCCAATATCGTGGAAGTATCTAGCTGAAATTATTTCGCCAGGCTTTGTATTCAGTTTTAGTTCCTTTTCAATATTTCCTCCAAAAAAGTCCCGAACATCGACAAACTCTATGCCTAAAACTACTTCTATTTGCGAAGGCTTTCTTTGTGAATTATTGCGGTTTCCGCGCCCGTGTCAATACCCTAATGGCGACTGTACCTGTAAAGAGTAAAAAATAAGAGGCTTTTTGGGCTGTCTTGTGGTAGTTCAATCTTTGGAGTGCTTGGTTTATATTGATTGGGAGTGCTAAAAAGGTAGTTTTAACGCTAGGGTACTAAGTGAGTACTTTTTCAACGGTTTATTCGTATTTTAATTTTGAAACACGGTGTAGCACCTTTGTGGTGTTTGTCTTTTTAGCAACAATTGCAGTTTACCTATAATGAAGTTCTCAAATCTGATAAAATATAAGTAAAACAAAAGGTTTAGCAAGCAAAAAACTGATTTTTATTATAATAACAACTATTTGTTTTTGATCTCTCACATGCTACAAAACCAGACAGTTGACAGCTGAGCGGTGCTGCCAGTATATAAAACGTATTTCATTGCCTTATATTATAACAAAATCATTAATTAATTAACCCCCGACGCAAAAAGAGAGGTTTTATAATTTTAACGTGTCTGTCTGTGTATCTGTGTATATGTGTGTCTGTGTATCTGTCTGTGCTATCGTAGCTCCCAAACGGAAGAACCGATTTTCGTTTAGTTTTTTGTGTCATAGATAATTTTATCCCGAGTGTTCTTAGCCATGTTTCATGAAAATCTGTTTAGCCGTTTTTGAGATATTGAGCTATCGGATAACTACCTCTATGTCTATATAATGTACCTACATGTTAATATCTGGAATTTGTTTTAGATAAATAAATATTAGGTCACAATTTTTACACAAATCGAACTTGTCCCTTGTGTAGTAAGCTCTATGAGGCACAATAAGATTGTTAAAAATAACAAAACAAGAAAAAAAAACTATATAGTGCAACGAACATTGACGACCACTTTTGCCCACCTGGTACCTAAAGGTCATGCTTACGAATGCATGAATCTTCTGTCCATGAGTCTACGATGTATGTCATCGTCTAGTATAGTCAACAGCAAAAGTAGACGATCATTTTAGTACTTGGTCGCACTAACGTAACAATACTGTGACAGTTGGGATGCGTGTAAGTAGTGAAAGTGACAAGGTACTAAAATGATCATCAGCTGTTTACTGTACCCATAGTACAATCTTTGCTTATTTTGGAATTTGGTCGATTGGTGTAAGGTTGTCCCCCAGTATTATTTATTTATAATAAGTATTGGATGAACAAAAAGTAAAAGGCCATTAATAATTATTCTTATAAAACCCACTTAATATATTTCTACAAATTGCCAACAAATTAAAGAAAAATAATCAAAACAAGATAACATGACAGCCACTAAAAGACTCGAAAAAGAATTTGGTTAAAAGGTTAAACTGTCCAAAATAGGTAATTTTAAAAATGTCGAGTTATACAGTAGGTATGTGACACAGAGGTTAATATGTCATTAATCTTGACAGCAATGATGTCATCCTGATCCGTATATTAATAGCATTATCATCTCCAATAATATATTGAATAATCATTAATAATAATTGATTACCTTCTTACCTATAAACAACCGAGCTTTTGCCGTGAAACACTATATTCCACTATTATAATATACATCTTAAAGACAGATTTACGACTTTGGTAATAAATTGACAAACAGTTTAGTTACTTTAGAAAAATAAACGTAAATCACATAAATAGATTTTAATGCCGTTCAAATCATTTCATTCAATATACGGGTCAGAGGGCATATATGGAATGTGGAATGTAAAAATCTTTATAATATCTTAAAAAACGGGTGACCCTACAGAACTTTTGAAGCCTGAAGAGGACGACTATGACAGACAGAGAGGTGGTGCTGAGAACATGTCTCTTTCTGTCGAAACGAATCAACATTTACTAAGTATTTAAAAATATATATTCATACGGGGACAATATGCTAAATCACCACCAATCTTACTCATAGCTATACTTATACAACAATTTAGAAAGCATTCCCACAAATTCGTAAATTAACAACAACGAAGACCCTGACGCTCTCTATTTGCAACAAAATGCCGGTTTTCGTAAATTATTGAGTTAAAACACGATTATGTAAATGAAATGGCGTTGGGTACGTGTGGAGGCCGCGGGGCGACATTGGGTCTAGCTCACGAGTTATTGACCCTGGTGAAATCGAGAAAAAAACCGCTATGTCGCATGGTTGCTAGACAGTGTGTACTGATGTTTATGTGATGCCTTTAAACAGCCGTTTCGACATTTACGGAACTAATACCGTGGGCAAGAAATTACGTTTGCTTTACCGATTAATACTTTGGGTTATGTTCATTTTTACCCTGTTTTCATTTCATTTGTGTCATGTGTTTTTTTTTTAACCTAAAAGTCACCTTGAGGTTATGAACTGTATATGGATATGACAAGTGTCAGAATTGACTTCTTAACCGCCGACTATTATAGTCCAATTATTAGGACTAGTGGCTCCGTGAGTTGTAGACCTCGCAAAATATTTTTTTCCTCGCAAAATATTTTTTTTTCAAATCTAAAAGTTTCCAAAAAATATATATATATTTATCGAACCTGCTCACATTATTTCACGAGAATCGGTTGAGAAATGCGACCTGTAGAGGAGAACATCCGGACATACAACGTCAATGTCAAATTTAATTTATTTAATCGTACGTGTACCTATGTCATACATACGATAAAATTTTATATATTTTTTCAATTATTAAAATTTCCGTAAACTGACTTGACACCATAATTCTATATAATATTTCTGATGAGAAATACGACCTATAGAGGAGAACATCCGGACACAGCCATACGAAATTTTTTTTTTGTAAATTTCAAAATTTCCAATAACTGGCTCGAAAAAAAAAATTCATATAAATATTGATCCTGCTCACAAAATTTCACGAAAATCGGTTGAGAAATGCTACCTGTAGAGGAGAACATCCATTGTCGAGGAGAACATCCGGACATACATACGATAAAATTTTGTATACATATTGTTTCAAATTTCAAAATTTTCAAAAACTGGCTCCGACAAAAAACCTATATAATTATAGAACCTGCTCACAAAATTTCACGAGAATCGGCTGATAAATGCGACCTGTAGAGGAGAACATCCGGACATACAGACAGACAGACAGACAGACAGACATACGAAGAATTTTATCCGAAACCTGAAACGGAGACGCTTCGCTCGCTCGGTCAATAACAAGAAGTTCCACGCTAGTTCCGATATTAATTAATTTATTTGCTTCAGGCAACAAAAGGCCTATATTAACATATACCTGACAGATTTACATACTTACCTATCAAAATATTCTTAAAAACTAAAAACACATTATTTAAGCGACGTAACAGCGTAACTCATGCCAGCATTGCACTTTTGTAATACCGTGTTATGCAATAAATATAAACGGTGCAATTATATGCCATAATTAACACAATTTGATATTGATATTAGTAACACATTTTTTACGTTAATACAAATAAATATATTGGGGGACAATCTTACACTAATCGACCTAGTCCCAAACTAAGCAAAGCTTGTACTATGGGTACTAGATGACGATATACATACTTATATAGATAAATACATACTTAAATACATAGAAAACATCCAAGACCCAAGAACAAACATCCGTGAAAAATGCACAAATAAATGCCCTGGCCGGGATTCGAACCCGGGACCTCTAGCTTCGGAGGCAGAGTCACTACCAACTAGGCTAAACAGGTCGTCAACACTCCCGGCTGATTTATTGTCCTAAAACTACGACCAAGACCACCGGGGGTTGGTCAGCAGCATCCCCGGAGTGATGTGGAGATACTGCGATCGCCAACCCGCATTTCAAGCGTACCGATTATGGCGTTTACCCCCCATCCTTCAGCTGATATAGTGGTGATGGTAAATACTATACCTTTTTATACTTGCTGCACCTTCCTCTTACTATATAACATGGTGTTACAATATTCGTTAATTTTCGTCATCCTAAATACATCATCATCATCACATCATCATGTCAGCCGAAAGACGTCCACTGCTGGACATAGGCCTCCCCCAAAGACTTCCACAATGACCGGTCCTGCGCCACCCGCATCCAGCGGACACCCGCGACCTTCACCAGGTCATCGGTCCACCGTGTGGGGGGCCTGCCCACGCTACGCCTTCCGGTACGTGGTCGCCACTCGAGAACCTTTCCGCCCCAACGGCCATCGGTTCTACGTGCTATGTGCCCCGCCCATTGCCACTTAAGTTTAGCAATAAATACATATCAAGGTATTAATAATTCTTATCACCATAACAACTCGATAATCAAATCAAGACGACCATTTCAAACATCTCAGAATCTTGTTCGAAATCTGATCGGTAGTCCACAAATCTACGGAATTAATGTGAGAACTAAATACAAACTTTTCTAATATCATAATCGTTAATTTTATTAACTGCCCCCCTGGTGTTTTGGTAAGCTATTAAGTGGTCTTACTAGATATTAGTGTAACATGAGCAGGCTAGGTACTATGACCTAATTTTCAAAGGAATTTAGTTTTTTGTATAATTTTGTTAATGATATGCGACTATGATTTTTAGGGTTCCGTACTTAAAGGGTAAAACGGGACCCTATTACTAAGACTCAGCCGACTGTCCGTCTGTCTGTCTGTCTGTCCGTCTGTCATCAGGCTGTATCTCATGAACCGTGATAGTTAGACAGTAGAAATTTTCACAGATGATGTATTTCTGTTGCCGCTATAATAACAAATACTAAAAACAAAATAAATAAATATTTAAAGGTAGTCCCATACAAAGAAACTTTTAAATAGTTTCTTGTTGTGTTCATCAGGCGCTGGGTCTCAAAATGTATGGGAAAACTAGAATCCAACTCGCACTTGACCAAAATTCTACTTGACATTATTAAATTTTAACGTTCTTAATACTGATAAAAAAACATTAATATTAAATTAAAACAGGTTATAATAAAATGTCTAATGCTGTATAGATAAAGTACGCAACCCTTCGTGCGCGAGTCCGTGTCGCACTTGGCCGTTTTTTCTTAATTATTTTTCAATAAAATCTTATTTATTGTTGTTGGTAACAATTTTAAATCTCCGTTGCTCTTTACATTTAATTATCGTGTCAGTGTTTCTATGTACCTACTCTCACGTCACTTAACAATACAATTGTAAATATATTTGTAAAACTGTGATAAGCAAAAGAGACCTTGAGACCTATTTGCAGAATAATATGTTTTATTTTGATCGACCTTACCATTAATACCTATATTTTAGCCTATGAACATACCACACTGTACGAAAATCGCGCAAGATAGTTCGTCAAATTAACAAAATGTCGCACATACTGAAAACCTTACTGTATTTCGTGGCTAAAAATCGAAGGCTGTTCCCCTTTTTCAGACTAACCACAAAGACCGCACCTTTGGGATTGATTAGCAAATGCAAGATCCAAACGGATAAGCTTTTTGACTGGGGTAAAAAAAGGAGTGTTTGACTGAACTAAAAGCACTATTGGGCTAGTTACGCTAAAAGGCGTTGAAACCACACGTGAGGTCACCCTCGGATATAGAAATAGAAATAGAAAAGCTTTATTCATGGCAAACAGACAAAATGTTAAGAAGTTACAAGTTTTTCAATTTTTTAAAGTTTACCATGAAATGGTCCCGCCTCAGCATGGTGCTAACTCAGGAGTCAGCGCTGGTCTTCCGGCAGGACCATTGATGAGACATATGAGTTTCGTATTACAATTAAATTTATTTGAGCTTGTGTTTTGGCATAACTGCAAAACACGTTTAAAATAGTGGCTCTGTGAACTGTAGACTTCGCCAGTGATTTGTTTACGTTCTCACCCCCATGACTCTGCTATTTAGAAAAAAAACTAAAAACTTAATCCACAAAAAAACATATAATAGGTATCGAACACGGAGTTTAACTAAGCAACATTTCCGAGCGTACGTAATTTTCTATGGTGAAAAATGACACTTAAATTATATTTGTACAGTCAACAGCAAAAATCATTTTACGAGTAGTACTAACATAACAATACTGTGACAGTTGGGATGCGTCAAAGTAGTGAAAGTGACAAAGTACTAAAATGATCATATAACACCTTTGCTGTGGACTATACGTTCGAAAAGTTACGTAGATAAGTACCCTCCTAATAGCAAAATTTCACGACAATCGGTTGAGGAATACGACTAGGGGTATTATTTACTAACAGTACAGTATACATATAATGTAAGTTTAACTACATACCCATTTTAAATGGGTTTTATATTTTATTTTTCGGATGTTGGACCCTACAAACAGTAAAACAATAAAAAATCTAACAAACACATCGAAAACAATTATCAACTTCTGTTATAGACTTCACAATCATATTATTAAGATATAAAGAACACAAGATTGCGTCTACGAATAACCAGCATATATTGAACCGTTATCCCATAAACTTGCAAACAATGATAGGTCATTTTAGTGTGTTATTACAAAAATAATGCCGAAGTAATAAAATCTTCTAACAAGCAATTAGTAAGAAAGGCAATCAAATAACTCAAATAACTTTGTTGCATAGCGGTAGGTAATTGTTATAGGAACCGTTAGACTAGAAAAGTTTTAGAAATTTGCCAAATTCGCTCTTAATTGTATGTAGAAAAGGCAATCGGTTAAGCGTTTATGGAAGTTACAGTTCATTAGTATTTCAAGTCATTTACGCGGCGTGCCGATGACCATGTTGTTCCTAGTTGGTATCAACAACATGGTGGAGTTACATCATTATGGCTCACCTATATAGGTATCCTACTGCTTGGCAAAGGCCTCTCCATTTGATTGCCCTGACTCCCGTGTCTGTGCTTCTTGCGACCGATTGCCGAGGAATTCATTTAAGTCATTCCGCCAGATCCGCCATCTCCGGCTTTTTTTTTGCGTGGTGAAAATCTGCAATCCAGATGCCCAGTCATTGGGTAATGACTGTGTTATGTGGTATTACTATCCACTAAAAACTCCACGGTGACCGCCATCTGCGCTCTAATGCGGAGGACTCCAGGATTTCAGTACACAATGTACTGAAATCCTGGAGTCCTTGGCGCTTTACTGCTTTTGAGTCCTATCAATTGACATTATCTTCCCTGGGGTTGATAGTCAGGTGCTGTGGTCTCCGCCACGTGGTGTCCTCGCAACTCCGGTGACCCCCTTTAGTCGCCTTTCACGGCGGGGGAGACCGTAGACCTATTCTTGCCCGAATCTACAAGGTTGCTTGCCTGGTCTCCGCCTAGGACTAGTGTTGGTAGACTCAAGTTTTTGAAGTCTCGAATTCAAAAACTCGACCAGTACTTACGGGACTCCAAGCTTAAAAGACTTCCGAGTCTTTTGAGTCACGAGTCGAGTCCTTTTTCGAGTCTTATCGAGTCCTGTAGTCACAACTCGAGCCTTAGAAAAGACTCGAACGATCGTATCTTTTATAGTATTTTATTATTTTTACTTTAGGCGTGCCTCAAAATACTTGAATCTAATAGCAAAGACTCACTTTTGAAGTTTTTATTCAAAGAACTGACTTCTACAGTACCTACTTCACTGAGTAGGCCGCGTAACCTTACGTGTTTCTACAAGTAAGTACAGTTGAGTTCTAATCATAATGAGTCTTTTGTTTACACTTAGGAAACAAAACTCTCAAGTCTCTATAGAAGACTCGAGTATTTTTAGAGGACTCAAGTCTTTACAAACACTCAAGCTTCGATTAGTCTAAAAAACTAAGTCGAGTCTTCGGAATGAGTCTCTTTACCAACACTACCTAGGACTGCCCCGTCCGGGTCTCTCTTGGTGGCTATATTAACCCACCTATCAGGATGCACGCGAGACGTGACCGGCCCAGTTCCACTTGAGCCTGGCAGTTCTTTCGTCTACATAAGCTTTGCGTGTTTTGAAGCGCAAGTCCCATAGGAGTCCTAAAACTGTAGATTGTCTAGTCTACAATCAATCACATCACAATCCTCCTAATATTTTCTCAATTTAACCTAAAGGAGGCCAGAGTCCGCTGTAACACCTAAATAATAATCTCAAGATTATCGTAGGCACTACGTAGTATTTGGTGGTAGGAAATTTAGGTAAACATATTCATTTTAATTTATGAAAATCTTAAGCTTACCCTTACCTTCTTCTAACTCATCCCGAAAATGTAGATTGCTTGGATCCTCCACCGCTTTTCAAAGATACTGCATAAAATACCTGAAACAATATAATAGTATTAACATCTGTCAGTTTTTTCGTCGTGAGAGAGGAATGATTGTTAAAATTAACCAATTTCTCATTAGGTTACTAGCATTCAAATGCATCGTTACATGCAAGGACGCTAAAAATATATGAACATCACGCCTACCCGTCTTAATAGGTATGTCAGGATAGAACCCTCGGTTACGTAATGACTTGTATATTTTTACTTCTTTTTTTATATACTACGACGGTGGCAAACAAGCATATGGTGCAGCAGTCTGATGGTAAGCAGACACCGTAGACTATAAGTATGGACGCTGGCGACTGCAGAAGAATAACAAGGGCGCTTCCGACCCTACTAACTTACTGACATATTATTTGGTACACGAGCGATTGTTTTTTTTTTTTTTTTTATTCAAGAAAAATACATTAAATTTTACATTTTTTTAGTTATCTATCTCTAGTTTCGCTTACAGTAGCCCCTATCCCTACCTCTAATTAGCCCTACAGTAGCCTTTTACTATCAGTAATTGAAGCTCAAACAAAGGTAATAGCAATTTGAACGATTTCAGCCACAATCGAATCACTATCGCCAGTTATCTGCAATAAAAACTCTTTGAGCCGTACCGAGCATCCGTTGGCATCGATTCCCGCGGATAATTTTAAAATATATCTGAAAAAGAACAAAGGGTCCGCCGCTTTGTAAAATTCACAGATTACCCAGGCATCCGATAAGCCAATAACGCGTATAGTGTGGACGGCGAGAAATGGTTAGTGCGCATTCTTCGTCTTAAAAAAAAGTTTTTTTTTACTAGGATATTGGTTATCAGTATCTTAAGTAGACACTGTAGCCTGTGGACGCCTGCGTCTCCAGAACAATCACAAGCGCGCTGCCGATTCTTTCGATGTGAGGATTCGTTGGTCTGCTAACGCAAGAAATATTGCTTTGATATCTAACCAATAGTATAATCTGATAATAGAATAACTTTCTTCTGATCCCTACCTAGCCCAGATTCCGTTAGATTGACTGATTGATTTACATTCCGTTTAAATTCGTAATCAAACAAAATAGAATAAGAGTAAGGTGTGGTAATAAGTATGCGATTTTCCTTTCAACTTCTAAAAAACAGCGTGCAATTATTAAGCTTTCCAAATATTTTGACTATCACGAAACATACTTATCATAGCACTTTATCAAGTCCAACGTGATTCCGTTATCAAAAAAACCCGTCCAAAAACAAGTGAAAGCCGGTACATCAGCCAATCCACTCCGGCGCACTGTAAAAGACAAAGTGTCAAGATGAAAGGCGCCGCCGCCGATTGTCGCGGCATTGTATCGTCACTCGTTAGCTGGCATTATCGTACCAAGATTTATTTTAACGATTAAGTGGGTGGTGTGAGCTAAGAGCGACGAGCGGAAGAAATAACGTACCCAAGTCTTTTATGAGTGCCAATTTGCAAAAGACTGGAGCTTGGCTACAAACATAACGTTTAATCTCAGCTGCAGAAGTCCTTATCCTCATCATGTCAGCCGAGGAACATCCACTGCAGGACATAGGCTTCGCCCAATGAATGCCACAATGACCCATTCCTGCGCCACCCGCATACAGCGGACTCCTGCGACCTTTACCACGCTGCGCCTTTCGGTACGTGGTCGCCACTCGAGAACCTTTCCGACCCATTTACCAAATAAATTCAACCGTCGAATCCGGCCAAGTTTTCTTCTATAAATTCAGGTTCAGAGTTTTATATTTTTATATTTTATTGATTCGGGAAACATACAGCACACAATAATACAAAAAGTTAAACAAATAGTAAAAACATAAGCCAAAACAGTTTCCACTTATAGCTAATACAAAATTCCTTTGCTCTGAAAATAGTTCCTTTATCTTCTATACATATTCCAGGCAATTTGTATCATTTGAACTAGATTTTATTTATCAGGCTTGGAAATTTTATTTAGAACGTGACACTTTGTTAATCCGGTATAGAACCGGATTAACAAAGTGTCCCGTTCCCATTACTTACCTAAGCGGCATTAAATTGGTAAGTATAAGGGTAGGGTAAGTGTCGTATCGAGACATATAAAAAAAAAAACAAATTTGTATTGTATTTTTTTATATAATGTATTGTAAGTTTATTTTAATTGAATATTGTAAGTTTGTTAATCAGTAAAGTTTTGAAATCATTATTATTATTGTGTACTTTTTTTAGTTGTACAATTCATGTCTTGAAATCATAATAATTATTAGTGTCCATTTATTTAATTGTTTTATTCATGCGTTGACTTGTAAAAGTGCCCTTGTTGCCTATTTGCAGAATAAAAAAAATTATATTGATTTTTGATTTTGATCATACATGTAGAAATAGTAAACTCATAGAGACTTGCCTTGTTTTTTAAAATATTATCAGATTTTATGTTACGCTATGCTATTATAATATTCCGAATTGAATTATAAAAATAAAGTTTATGAAATAAACTAACAATATCACAATGGCAATGACCACTTTTGGTATTCAATTTTGAATTTTCGTATAAATTGAAACTGCATACGAAAGTCAAACGCTACCGCTCTCCTACCCGCTATCGCTGCCTCCTATGAACCAGACCACTAGTGGCTCCAACGATTAACGCTTATAGCCAGTCATTAAACCACAATTGGTCCGTGTGTGCCCCTTTACAATTTTAGTATGTCGCCACTATTGTTTTAGATAACAATAGGCATTTATTTATGCCTAATACGAAGTCACGTAAACTATCATAATTAGGAGTTTAATTATAGAAAAATAGAGAAGAGTAAATACAATATTCGATGTTTGTTTTTGTGATTGGGTTTCCATTAAGGAACTGTGTCTAGAATTGGGATATACCATCATGAATCGAATAATAGATGTTGTTATACTGTGGGCTGGTGCTTGCTTATTTTGTTCCAAATCAACATCAGTGATAGATAACATAAAAAAACGCGACTTTTTTTAACCACAAATGGGAATGCTCTTGGCCACCATCTAGCCAGGGGGCAAAGATGAGGCCGACGATGAAGCGAGCTCACCCAGAAGATGCCTATTCACTCGTGCCTTAAAAAGGTCTAGGTTATATGAACTGTCGCGGATAAGCATATAGCATCATGATCAGCCTAATATACGTCCCACTGCTGGGCACAGGGACCTCCTTACATACATGAGACGGTAAATATCAAATTGTAGAAGATAAACCAGATAACAGGCACGGCCCTCCAAAATTCAAAACGCTTCAATGTATTTGTGAAAGTATTTACTAAGCACCACCAAGACCCCCAACTCGTGTGTGCGTGCTGAGACAACCGTATGTGACTACCTATATAAACACATTGAAATTAATTTTGTACTAAAGCAGTAACGCTGCTAACGATAATTTCAAATTAAAGGGAAAAAAATCAAAATCAAAATCATAAAAAAAAGTCAAAGTCATAATCATAATCAATGTCAAATTAATTGAAATTGTAATTTGGAGAGGCGGGCTTGTTATCGTAGATTATCTTTCTACCCCCGTATTCATAAAACTTAACAAACCTCTGTTACCTAAAAGTTATTTTGTCCCTTTCTCACAAACATAAATGTCAAAGTGACAGATAATGACGAACTAACTTTAGCGGCTTGTTAACTAATAGAGGCTTGATGTACGTTTATCAATAAGGGGGTTTTGTAAAAAGTATGAGTAGTTGTGTTAGATATTGTTACTCAAATGGCACTACGCTATATAATTCTGAAGAGGGTAGCGTACTGTAGTAGTTTATTGTATAGTCGAGGGCTTTAATTTCGGATGGCAGGTTGACAGGAATGTGTGTTCAAAGAAAAATGGCGAAATGGGTCTCAAACGACCCCCGATTAGTAGTATTTAGTGCGATAAACAGTCAAGAAATTTGAATGTCTGTCACTTTATTACTCTTTTTGAATAGAAATAGAGTTCAAAAGTGACAAACATCTAATCCCTCGATTTCCCATTCCCATTCCCTCATCGAATCCCAGGCTGGCCATTATAATCAATACTCAATTATACAGGGTGATTCGAGAGACGAGAGCAAGATCAACACTACGGATTCAGTAGATCATAAGCTACTGCTTCGTGCCACTATTAGTAAAATTAACGTTCATTTATCTTTGGTGTTGAAAACAAAATGTTTTTCACTCTTGTTTGTCACTCTACAATCAGAAGTCAAGTCATACGTGTCAAATTGAATGTCTTCTGAGTCCGATTACTTTTGAAATATCGTATCTCACTCAATGTGACAATTTACTTTCTTCGTAATCAAAGTGCTGTCATAACAGTTAGAGGTTTCATCTTTATAAACAAGTTGTTGTAGGGTGGCCATGATTGTTTGTAGAGAATTAAACTATAACTTAACAAAAATTAAAATACAGGAAAAAGGTATGGGTGTTTCACTTAAATACAATGGTGAACGATTGCCATTTACTATGTATGTAGTGTTGGTCCTGCTCACGTCTCCTGAATCACCCGGTATTGTTTTACAGGTAGATTATTATCGTGGCCTTATCATAGGATATTTTTTATTCGACTGCGACATTTAATTACATTTTACGAAATTAGTGACCTCTTTTGATATTAATTTTCTTTTATCTAAAGTTAATCGCCGTCATATCTGTCACTGTCAGTGGGGTCAGTAGATAACGTAAAAAAAAAACAATTATCAAAATGGGGTCCGATTAGTGCATGTCCATGATTGACCGAACCAGACTCGACATCAAACAATAATACGACTATCTACCGACCGAGATAGTCATAACATAAGACTTTGCATAAGATCGTCCGAGAGAGACATCAATAGTCGTCCGTGTCATATTTTCACTTTTTTTAATATACAAAAAAGAGGACAAATATTTAAAATGCGTAGTTCAACAAGACCACCATATCAGCCAAAAGACGTCCATTGCTGGACATGGGCCTCCCCCAAACTAACGGGGGGTATATGCCATAATCACCACGCTTGGCATGCGGGTTGGCGATCGCAGTATCTCCACCGCACTCCAGGGATGCTGCTGCCCATACCCCGGTGGTCTTGGTCGTAGTTTTAGGACATACCCGGGTCCAACAAGACAACATGACGGAACTGTATTACCGAATTTGAGATAGGCAAAAATGGAAATATGAGAGCTGTGCCCAGCAGTGGGATATAATGTAGGATGATGATTATGTATGTATGTTTCAAGCTGAATTGATCCCCAGCTGGCGTGCAATTGTTTACTCTTTTTATTTACATACCCACACAAAAAATAAATACCTTTGTCATGTCCCGCGTGAACGACGCCTTTACAGAATCTGTACAAAAACGATTTAATGTTTTGTTAAACTTGTTCATTCGACCTGTAATAATCGCACTCAATAAAATTTAACGTCCAAAGTAACCCACTTTCGTGTGGCTGTGTTAACTCGAATGCCTTTAGCAACCCTTTAAATAAAGTCATTTGTAGCCATCATTAAGAAATCTCATGGGAAAGGTGTTCCGTATAAAATGGTTTAAACTACTTTTAACATTATACGTACGTAAGGAATGAACCTAGTAACGGACTGACCGTCGTGTTTGGTAGGCCTATTAATGAGACAAAAGAAAATCGATCGAAGGGTTTCCGATTTACGGGTGGGCCGTGTAACAGGAGCAACTATTTAAAAGGACGCTTCCTTAGAGAACCCGCAGTAGCTCCATGTGTCCCAATTTTTTTTTTCAATTCGGAGTTTTAATGTAATGTAATGGATCTTGAGACTACGAGATTAATGCAGTCTTTGAGGTAGTATTAAGTTAAGAGTCATAATAGTTTATTAAACTTTTGGTTCTATGGATATTATAGGCGAAAAGGCTTTCGCCTATAATATCCATAGAAAATATATAGAAAAAACATGTCTTCGTAAGTCTACATTTAGGAATAATTAAAGCAGGCGCTTTAATTATTCCTAAATGTAGACTTACGAAGACATGTTTTCAAATTATGGGGCCTCGTATTTTCAATAGGCTACCTGCCGAAATAAAAGATGCTTCCTCAGATGTCAAATTTTCGCACATAATCTTAAGTGTTTCCTGGTCGAAAAGGCCTTTTTTTCGATTACCAAATTTTTGCAGGGGCCATTAATATATAAGTAATTTACTCTGTTTGACTTACGTAATTTTTTTAAAATATTGTGTATTTCATTAGTACTACTTATTATTATTATATTAATTTAATTGTCAATTTATGTAGCCTGTAGTGAATATATTTGACATGTTTATTGTGTATGACGATGTATGATTTTTTTTATTATAAATTTAAGATTCTCACAATAAGTGAATTGTAAATTCTTAATGAGAATAAATGATCTTTAAACCAACAAAAATAATCAATGCAAATAAATGATATCATATGATATTTTTGTTTTTCCTTATTTTTATATATTTTTTTGTATTTTTTTAAATAAATTGTTATTAACTACTGTGTTAACGTAATACCGAATAAGCTCACGTAAAATAACACATCGATTCCGTCCCACCAAGTCAAGAAGTCACATATTTATATATAGCTAGTTCACAGTTCAGGCGAACTATTAGTTAACTGAAGTGTAATTACCATAAAACATTCATACAAAATGACACAAATTCATTCCTTCCGAGTGTATTTTTATAGGTAAAATAAACCCTAAGGCCCAATAAATATAATATACCATTATTACGACTGATATGCACACACAACTGTGCAGGCCTGCACAAGGTGGACTGATGACCTGGTAAGGGTCGCGGGTGTCCGCTGGATGCGGGTGGCGCAGGATCGGTCATTGTGGAGGTCTCTGGAGGCATATGTCCAGCAGTGGACGTCCGTCGGCTGACATGATGAACATACAACAGGACAAAAAGTACTACACATGTGTGTCTTGCTTGCAAGCCTACCGAACCCTTTTAACGGCACATAATAACAATGCAATATAATTCAATACTGTCCGGTACAGAAAATTAATGATTATTTTCTGTACCGGACTGTACTGTAATAATTAATGTTTATTCATAAAAAATGTTTTTAAATATATGCACATTTCGAAAGTGAAACAAAAAGTACCGTCCTATACGCTCTTGAAATGAATGTCATGTTATTTTATATTTTTCGTCACTAATTGCGTAAGTATAGATTTTTTTCGATGTCGATTGTACTCTACATTTTTTTAACAACGACGATGGCAAACAAGCGTACGATCTGCCTGATGGTACGCAGACACCGTAGCCTATGGAATATTATCATCATCATAATGTCAGCTGGGACGTCTACTGCTGGACATAGGCCTCCCCCAAGGAGTTCTACTTCTGCAATGACCGATCCTGCGCCAGTCTTCCTATTAATTAATCTATATACTCATAAGCAATTAAAACAGCTAGGACAATTTTAAGGAGACTCGATACAAAGTATACCCATTTCATTAGGTCTTGACCACATTTGCTGTATTCTAGCAAATTAAAGAAATCATCATTAATTAAAGAGTAACCCCCTTATTCATAAAACTTAACAAACCTCTGTTAACTATAAGTTGTTTTGTCCCTTTCTCATAAACACAAAAGTCAAAGTGACAGATAAGGACAAACCAACTTTAGCGGCTTGTTAGCTAATAGAGGCTTGATGGACGTTTATGAATAAGGGGGTAAAACTCTTGTCGGTGTAGCCGATGATGCATGCAGTTCTCTTCACTTTATCTATCCAGAGCCATTTCTTTGGTTTCCTTGTACGACACGACTTCTATATTGTCTTTTATTAACCGACTTCAAAAAAGGAGGAGGTTCTCAATTCGTCGCAATATTTTTTTTATGTATGTTCACCGATTACTCGGAGACTAGTGACCGATTTCAAAAATTCTTTTTTGTTTGAATGAGTGTGTTTTCTAGTTGGTCCCATTGTCACCAAGTCTGGATCTGATAACGGGATCTTGGAAAAATCGAAGGAACTCCTGAAATTATATACCAAGAGGATGGGGTAAGGCAAAATAAGGAACTCCTCGAATTATATACCAAGAGGATGGGGTCTGGTAAACTTTGGACTCGGTGTTTTTTTGTTAAAAATTTACTTGTTGGTCTCATGTAGCTTATCCTCGGTCTTCCTCTTCCTCTCTTGCCTTCTAACTCGAATGCCTTTAGCAACCCTTTAAATGAAGTCGTTTGTAGCCATCATTAAGAAATCTCATGGGAAAGTATTCCATATGAAATGGTTTAAACTACTTTAAACATAAAGTATTCTAGCAAATAAAATAATTGATTGATTCATTGTGAATAAGCTCTATCGCTGTTTGGTCGAAATACTCGTAAAATAAATAACAATATCTTCCAGGCAACCTTCGGGCTATGAACTGTCATTTCCACTTTTAAACCAGTTAGCCCACTCGAACAAAACGCCAGCCAACTTTTCCATCGCATGGAACTTTCAAAAATCTATTTCCCGTCTGGACGCGTTTCCGTTCGATCGCGCCAGTTTCCGGTCATTTTGGAAGCCATTATTTTCCGTAATAAAAGGGTGTGAGGGTTTTTAAACCGATTTCGAAAAGGAACGTGCTTTTCTCTATAATACAATATTAGATATGTGCAACCGATAGGTACGGTAATAGGCAGAGCCGTTATCCTATTTCCACACGAAGGAAAAATACTACTATATAGGTCGTCCTACCTACTGCTATGCCATAGGCGACTGTAAAGGATTACAATTTGATTTTCTTTTGTTTTCAATATATTTTACGTGCTTAATACTTCGTGCGTAAACCTAATGTGTATGAACGAGAGCGCAACACGTTAAATGCGATTACACTTGAAATGCAAATCGATAATCATTATTATTATTATCGTATGGCTTTAATCCTGTCTAACCACCACCACCATATCAGCCCTAGGACGTCCACTGCTGGACATAGGCCTCCCCCAATTTCATGGGGGGTAAATGCCATAATCGCCACGCTTGGCATGCGGGTTGGCGATCGCAGTATCTCCACCGCACTCAAGGAATGCTGCTGCCCATTCCCCGGTGGTCTTGGTCGTAGTTTTAGGACATACCCGGGTCCAACCATTAATGTTTAATTATTACATATTTAAAACCAAAATACACGTTAATAATTACAATTTTAAATCTAAGTTGAGTAGCCAGTCCCTTGCTGCAGGAGTCAGCGCCAATAAGTCTCTCATACCTCCTGAAATTTTTCTTCCAGGACATTTCTCAACAATGTGGAGGATAGTTTGTGCTGGCGCACCACAGTCACAGTCTGCTGCTGTTGATATCCCCCACTTGTGTAGGTGGTGGTTGCAGCGCCCAACGCCCGTCCGGATGCGGTTCAGAGTAACCCAGATCTTGCGATGTTCACTGAAGCCTATTGGAACTCTAGTGGGGTCTATGTTATCGGCCCCAGCCTGATCCTGCCACTGCTTTTTCCACTCCGCAAGGGTACTAAAAGGCTGCGGGCCCTGCAGCTGGCAGTCGGTCCATATAGGTTTGCGGGACTGTAAACGCAGGTGTGGTAAGTGCTGGAGCGTCTCTCTAATGGGCAGAGTTTGGTCTGCTCTGCCCTTTAGAGAGATAATCATTTTTTTATTACACACAAATACGTAGAGTTAAACTAGACTTAATCTGAACCACAGTATATATGAGTACTGTGTCTGAACGCCCCACCCCCTTCCAGGTTTCTCCGTTTACACATGACGTACAGAATACATAAACTGGCACATTGAATCAAAGCCTGTTTGGAGAGAGGCATTCTATTTAAAATTGGTTTATTTTTGGAACAAGTAAATATCCTGTCAAACTACTTTAATAGATATTGTAAGGCTGTCTACTTTTACCGCTACAAAAATTGATTTAATAAAAAAAAAGCAATAACTAACTCGAAATTACTTCTTTCATTGAATAACAAAAATCTTCATTTAAATGCATTGAATTAGAAAGAAACAAAATGAACCGTTAAATAAACAAACAGTTCAAACAATCGATTATTGCATTAGAAATCGGCATTTTTGTATTAAACTGGCACCACCCGTGGACACCACACGTTACGTGGGGAAGGCGACAAATTACATGTTCTTTTCGAGTGTAATAGTTCTAAAATTATGGTCACCCTACACCCAAATCAAAAAGACCTGAACTAGCGAACTTTTTATGAGTCACAAAAGGCCTGGTAATGCTGGTCTTCTAATCAGTTGGAGTTTTTTTTCTACATAGCCTAAGCATCGAAGTGTAATCAATATAAACAGCAGGAGGCCTCTAATTAAATGATTTTCTTCGTATACATAAGTTAGTGGGTTTACCATACAAATTGTCTGTCTAATGGCGGTTGCTACGGTGGCCAACGCCGTATGAAATTCGATATGGAAATTAACTAATTATTAATGTTATTTTGTTGGAATTTTTAATAACGGCCGATTGTTAAATGAGCGTGTGAATTTATTTTAGTTTGATTTGTGTTTGTTAATGATAACATTTAATATGTTTGTGTCGTATTTATAAGAGACATTGGTAGGTAGCGATTGCTTTGCTAATTTAAAATGTCTGCCACATATAATGTAAACGGTTTTAATTTTAATATCGGAACGAACAAGGTGCATATAATTTGGAACACAATTGATTTATTTTCATCTAAAACGTGTTAAGATGTTTATGAACACCCTGAAATACAGATATATTTGATGGTGACTGTATTATGAGACCGCCTTGCCGTCCTATTGCTTTGTGGGTGTAAAATGTTTATTGTAACATTTTTTACGCGACTGCGGCGAAGCCCAAATGGAGGGTTATGTTTGACGTGTATGTATGTATGTGTATGTCCGTTTTTATACACCTTTCAACTACTCACGGCTCAACCGATTCACAACATTTAATTTTTTAAGGGGACTTTTTCCGATTCAAACAAATAGAGGATATAATATTAAATATAACCACATTTTTATGATCTCGAATATCGACATTTCAATATTAAAAACTTAGTTTCAAAAGTTTCTCATTCTCAAAGAGAGTAAGTGACAAAAAAGACACAGAAAGAAAGTGTCCTGCTGTTCTCTTTGTGCGTTGTGACTGTCACAATTCAGCCTTGTGACTTCATATACTCGTAGTCGAAGGGAGGCTTTCTTCACATTTTCGTGAATATCTTCAAAAACAAGATTATACTACTATTCTTTAAAGGAATAAAGTTTATAATTTTAAATAAAAAACACAAACGAAATAAATAATAACTTAAAATATACCTAATTAATAGCTAATGATAATAATAGTAACAAAAAAGGAACCCCAATTATAAAAAGAACACCCAGTCCAGAAGGTCAGCCTGCGGCATGGTGCCCAGAACGCTGGCCGCGTTACCTCTCTGAACGGCGAGGGAAATCCTCTGCGAGAGGTAAGCGCCAGCCCTGGGGTCACCCGAAGCGTCAACCAGCCGCGACGACAAGGCTCTCATGAAGGCTTTCATGTCAGCCGACCAAGGACCCAGTGTCTACTACTTGAAAATTTGAAATGATTGTCCATTTTGATAAATGATAGATATGTCATTAGATTATTAAAAAAAAAAAACAAAATTTCAGCTTTTGCGATATAAGAAATATTTCGTTTTTCCAGATCCTCGAGTGGGGCTTTAAAAGGCGCGTACGAAAATGTATACAAAAGAGTCGGGTTTATAACAAAACTTTTAATTTTACTTGTTAGTGTTGCTAAGTAAGCAAGGGGCCCTTTTCATTATAGAAGTTGCTTTGCCTGTCAGTCAATTCTACCGCGTTCTGCATGGTATAGGTATGTACATCGATGTTTTTGTAAATTGGCTGCAAAACCTTCTTAAAAACCTTACCTGCTAAATATCGTTGGCTTCAGGCATAATGTGCTTAAAAAGAGATTTCCGTCAAATATTCCCACTAGTTTTACCTAAATTAATGCGACACGATCGGTATTGACTACCAAAGCTGGCTGTGACTAATAAATACAAGCTCCCCATACGACATTAACCGTAAAACTCTTAAACTGATGAATAAATCATCTACAGATAACCATCTAACCACTTCCAATAACTCATAAGAAACGCGGCAAAATTATTCCAAAACCATCGCTTTTCTATTTCAATACGACGTAAAACAAATTGTATAAAAATTACTTTTCATGTTCGAATAAAAATCAATTTCTCGAGGTCATTGATTCTTTTGGGGTCACATTGTTATGCATAAATACATTTTAATACAGTAGTAACAACTATACAATTTTCTCGAAGAGACCAACTTAAAAATACTACTCTATACAACCTTATTCCTAAAATTGTAAAGTTTATTTTCGCCTGATTTGGGTGTTTGTATACGTTGGTCTGAATGTTATGGACAGACGGACGGGCCCAGAATGAGTTTGTGCATATTTCAAACGCAATCTCGAGTTGCGCTTAAGTCGCTATTGTTCTGCATTGTGCGAGCGTGTGGTTGCTCCACTTTTGGAAATGTTTTTGCAATATTGAAATTTCTGGTGGGTAAAACACTTCACGTTTTAGTTGACTACTTGACTTGTTGGTGTGGAGGCAGTAGGTACCATAAATACCATACCAGTACCAGTAGTAGGTTGTACCATATTATCAGAAAGCTGTCAGCTGTTAGTCAAGTCAGTAGGTGCTGTTTCTTTATGCGCGCCTACATTTTATAATTGAGTGCTTCCTCCGCGGAAGCGGGCCAATACAAATTCAGTATTATGCCGGTGGAAACAATCGTTTTAAAGCAAAAAAATATAATATTATACACTTTATATATGTAGTTTAATAGTACATTACGATACAACGGTTGTAAAACAAAGAAAGGCCGATATCGCAGAAGTTTGAGGCCCGAGCCGCAGGCGAGGGTCATAAAAATGCGAGAGAGGGCTTTCTGTTTTACGACCCATGTTTTGTACACAATTTTACGTTACCACTTGGCCAAGAAGTCGGTTTTTCCGGACGCGCAGCGTGCGGAAAAACGCGCTTTTTGGCAAGGTGTGGTGTAAAATAAATTAACAGACTTCCCCATACTGACCAATCTAAAAAAATTAAGGTATTATTTAATTAATAATTATATATCCGTGCACTCAAAGGAACAGACTTATCCACATTTTTTTGTGAGCAATATTTTTTTAGTAAGTTTAACCTCAGATCTACGGATCGAAAATTCTATGAAATAAGTACGACACGAGACTATTTTTATAAACATTAATTAATCTGCATATAACATGTTATCCGTGTACCAATTAGTTTGGTCAAGTCATATTTAGATACTCAGTAGTTTTCCTTTTACTCACTGTTCATCATCATAACCATATCAGTCGAACGTCCACTGCTGGACTTAAGCCTTCCCCAAAGAGTGCTACAATACTGAACATGGGCGGTTGCGGTGTATAACCTGAAACTAAACCCCGCCACCGGAGAATGGGCAGCAGCATCCATGGGTTAATTTCAGTGGAAATACTGCTAGTTACAATTTGCCCACGACTTTCTTAAAATTGTACTATTACTTAAATTGGTATACTAAGTTATACTCCGTTATTTAGTAAATTTATATAAAAAACAAAATGAAAGAAATGGCTCCTGGATGACCTAACCTAACCTGACAAATTGTATCCTACTTGGTACTTATGTCCATGAAAGATGTCAAGCCTCTTTCAGCTAGAATGTGTTTTTTTCCCTTCTCACAAAGTTGTATGTGAAGAAATATAAGCCCTACACCCTGCGCATAGCTACCTGTCTGCGGCTTGAAGTCCGGGTATGTGCTCCACACACATGCCCTTGCGGCATTAAGGTTGATGCACTGGGGCATCACGGACTATCGTGCCAAAAGATCGCGGGCCGCTTCTCCAGACACGCCGCTCTCAATGACATCCTACGCCGCTCTCTTGCCAGCGTCAATGTGCCGGTTCTCTTGGAGCCAAGATGGGTAGGGTGCTTGTGTGGGACGCCACCTGTGTCGACACATTGGCCCCTTCCCATCTTCACGGAACATCCATCAGAGCTGGTTCGGCTGCGGCGGCGGCCGAAAAGTCAAAAACGAATAAGTATAGGGGTCTAGGCGCCGAATACTGTTTTGTACCGTTCGGCGTCGAGACCCTCGGTCCGTGGGGTCCCAGTGCCCAAGAACTCTTCAAAGAGTTGTCTAAAAGGCTGGCTGATACCACCGGAGACCGTAGAGCTGGCAGCTTCCTCGCTCAACGCATCAGTATTGCAATTCAGCGAGGAAATGCTGCCAGCATCTTCGGAACCATGCCTCGGGGCGACCCCTTATTATAGCTTTAATTTATTTTGATTACCTAGTTTTAGTTCTTAGTTACGTTTTTTGTTTTATCCATATGTAGTTATATAAAGTTTTGTAATCAGATGATGAAATCAAATAAATACGTATGTTATGTTAAGAAATATTTGGTTTAATTAGGTTTGATTAAAAATTTTGAATAAAAAACCATTAGCATTTAAGCTGGTAATGAAATAGGTTAAATTACTTTTGTTATAATAACTGAGCGCGTCTCGCCATCAAACGTTTAGTTTGACGAGTAATTTTGAATTTGAAAAATGTAACTTTTTTTGTAAAAAAAGACGTATTCTGTGGTTGTAGGTACATGTAAAATTGAATATCGCAGTAGAGCATTTCCCCTTACAAGTGAACGCAAGTCAACAGCTTGTCACCGCATTGTGGCTGAAAACAAACAACAATAGCCCTCTCTCCATACAATATCCTTTGTCAACCTTTTTATCAGACCGCCGGCACAAGGAACTCCGAGGAGAGGGCTGGTAAGTTGTTACAACTAATATTGTTATGTAGCAGAGTTGTTTAAGTAATATTAGTAGTAACATTTGTTGGTACGAGTAGATGGCGCAGTTACGATCGACGGGACTCCTGAAACGGGCGAGCGAAATGTTTCCGTTATTTTGCGCATATAAGCGGTTGTTTTTTGTTTCTGCGTTTTCTACTGGATTTTCCGCAGGCTACTCTCTCGTCTATTGCTTTTATGGACACGATCTGTAAAGCCACAGTCAGGCAAAAAAGGGTGCTTGTTGAAATAAATTACTATGTCTTGTGATTTAGGTAAGATTCGACTTTACTTTAAATACCTCTAGTAAGTACATTTTGTAAATGACTAATCGTCAGAAATTATAACTGCAAATTGGTGACACAAGTGGTTGCGACAACTTATCTCGCGATACATTTATATGGCATCCATCACACGTAGCATGATCGGTTTTATATGTCAGACATAAAACTTTCGTCGTTGTCTAGCAAGCTTAGTTGTTTTGTTAGTGATCCTGCCTACGAAGTTGTTGTCCTGGGTTCAAATTCCGGTGGGAGCATTTATTTGTGTGATGAGCACGTATTACTGAGTCTTGTATGTTTTCTATTTATTTAAGTGTTTTTCTATGTTTTGTATATCGTCGCCTAGTACCTCATAGTACATGCTTTACTTAGTTTATGACTAGGTCGATTTGTCTAAGATAAGCTCCATTTTTTTTTAAAGTTAATATTAGTGCGAGAGGGACCAATGTCCCACATAAATACGACCATGGTAGAGCTAGGCAGTATGCGTATGGTCATTGTTATCAAGTGATAAATGACGAGACGAAGCATCAGTCATATTTAGGGGTATAAGCGCCAAACACAACTTACTAGGAAAGAACGATTCATACTTATAGCTTGACACAATTATATCGCATGATAGGTACAGATGTATTATCGAACGGCGAATGAAGCGCCATTGATTGACAGGTACAACATATATACGCAGCGGAAAAAAATGGTCCAAAATCGTAGGAAAATGTACGAAAACCATACCAAATTTGGACCAGTTTTTCCGCTAAATATACGTACTACTAGTAGGTATACGTACTGAAGGTACAAGGAGTGAGGTAATAGGCGTAATGTAACGTGGAGTGAGTATAGCTTCCTCGTAAATTCTACGATCTATACCCAAAATGGTAAAAGGTACAAATGGTAAAAGGTGCAATTTCATTCTTGTAATACCTAGTTAAAATTCGCTAACATTAAAATATACGCTCTCAGTGACAATTATGCGACACATGGCTTTGATGATAAGGGAGGGAGGAATGAGAGCTTACAGTCATTTTTGTTACTGTGGAACTATATAATATTTGTTTATATTACTATACCGAATCTTTGCAAATTGTATTCATCAATCACTAGTGATATGTAAATCAATCGTACCTGGACATAACTAGTATGTAATGACATTACATAATATGCTAATAATCATATTAATGAAAGTGAACGGAATCCTTAGTAATGATAGATGAATAAATAATATTGCATACGTTTGTGTGTCAAGGCCGTCGCCATGTATGTACTCGTATGTCTGTCCGTTTGTAACAGCCAGTCATTGCTATGATTTGCATAATCTCTAGTTAATTGTTTATGAGGCTTAGTAGAATTGTTAAAGTGTGCTATTAAGATTAAAGTAATTACAGTGATTCAGGCTACTAAGAAACCTAATATGACAATTATATTACAATTATTAAAACTGTGATTTGTCACGTTCTACTAGGTATGCAATGCAGTTTGCTGGTTGCAAATATTGAGGTGAGCGCGTCTACCCGTCTCAAACTCCCTGAGTTAAGGATGATTCACAGTAGGCCGTTCCGTGTCCGGGCCGGCCCGTTTTCTTCTAGACAAATACGCCGGCCGTTGCGTTTGCTGTCATAGAAAACGGGCCGGCCCGGACACGGAACGGCCTACTGTAAATCATCCTTTACTCGCTTAGCATTGAAATATACGGAAATTCAGTTTCTCTGTGATTATTCCTCCGCGGTATGTCCGATTTTCAATTTTTTAAAATCTATACCATCGTCATGATGTCACCTATCGACATGCGAAATGTGAGTCTGATCGGTTGAAGCGTCTAAGGAGGAGTACAAACTCAAACGAAATACATCTGTCGCCTAAGAATGAGCTTCGCCTCGCTCAGCTCAACTAGTTACTCGTATATATGTAACCAGCTCTTAAACTAAGCATGGCAACACCTTCTAATAGGTACGTAATGATACATACAAAACCGGTCAAGTGTCAGTCCGACTCGCGCACCGAGGGTTCCGTTCAACGATCGTGTACTCGTCCCGACCAAATTAATTCTGGAAAATTGAAAAACAGAAACGGAAACTTCGGGTTGATTACAAATGCAGGACAGGTTTTATTACACTTATAACTGAACCACATCCTAGCAATTACTAAATAAAAATAAACAGAAGTTTATCTTACATTTTATCACTTGCAATGGTAGCTAATCAAAAATCAATGCTATAAACCCACATCCAGGATATACAAAAAAACAGATTAATTGCTATACACTAAACTAAAAATGAACAGCTATCAAATAAATCGAACTAACAACACATAGCGTCTCTGTGATGCAGGATCTGGCGCAAGCACTCAAGTGGCCGCAAGTGTACATTGTTACAACCACAACAAACTAGACGACACACATCCATTACATCTACAATTCACTTTAGACTTTAAAACAAGGGTTTTCAGTTGACATTCCTTTGAGAAGGGCCTGTTTGTTGTGTCCTTTTGGGTGTTAAAGTGGACTATTGTTGCGAAAAATTGATTTACGTATGGCATCTGTTAAAAGCTTAGCCTTATTGCTTATGTTCGCAAGTTACGTTCGTAAGCTCGGTGTGAACTGCGGCTAATGTTTGTCTTGCAAACAGTTTGGTGAGAAAGTAGAATTGTCTGTGCTTGGGCCTGTACCTGTATAGTTGGTTTATCCCTTGCAGGCTAGTCCTGAAACGTTATGGAAGCGATTATACGAAACATATTGAGCAATAACCTCCTCTGACCCCGCGTGAAAAAATTAGTACAAAAACAAAAAATAAATTTCAACTTTTCATGAAAAATGAACAGTTCTAAATTCAATAGTACATTACTACAGAGGCCGGGACGAAAGGGGTTGCCGGCCGAAGACATATAGATGGCCGAGCTAAGCGAGGCCGGATAGGTCTAAGGCGGGCAACCCCGTATTTCCCGCCGAGGTATGTATAGTGTTTTTCTCAATCGTGCAATGAAATAAACAACAAAAAAAATCAAAGTTTTATTTTTAATACGCATAGTGGCAGAATGTCATGATGCCTGTGTCACAAATTTATGTGGAATGGATATTAAAAAACAGGATTTTGCCGGCTTAGGCCAGGAAGATTTGTATGAAATTCCATTAACGACCTCATGTCCTAGCCGCACCTGAAACGTCATACTTCGCAGCCTATTATAAGGAACATAACACCAATATTTCATTGCATGTTTGAGAAAAAATTCAAAATAGTAGTAGTTCAGTAATACGCCCCTTCGTCTTCTCGGTGCAATGGTAACCATATTGCTAGCGGCCTTTACACATTGGATAATATTAAATTTTTGCTATTGAGATTACACACTACTTATATCTATTGTAAATGTTCACTCTGTGTTGAAATATGTAGGACTGCGAGGTTATTTAGGCAAGTTAACACAGACAAGATCAAGTCAATAATAGCTACTAATGTACAGGACTCGGCAACCGGTATTCTCTCCATACAAAAAACCGGTTATGCTTTTCATTCTTTCATTTACTATTTCATGATTAATCGGGCAAAACAATAATACGAAGTAAAAGCCTAAATACATTTCTGAGTCCTACATTAAGTGCGTAAATTAATTCAATCCTGCTAACGTAGCCGTCAAAAGGTATGGATAAATATTAAATATAATGAAACGGGTCACTCACGTCTTTAAGGTCGAATATCGCTCGACATGTAACCGAGCGGACAGGGCACGGGCACGCAGTGCTAAGAAAACCGCCGCCGCGATAGGTGCTCATGATTAAGGACCGCGAACCGGTCTGAAACATGTCGAGCGATATTCGACCTTAAAGACGTGAGTGACCCGTTCCATTATATTTAATATGTCTCAAACTCACGGGAGTTTTCTATATAAAAAGGTATGGATAAAAGCGATTTTATTCATTTAAATCTGTTTTTTTAATACTACGACGGTGGCAAACAAGCTTACGGCCTGCCTGATGGTAAGCATGAATCTCTTCTAGTTAACCTTTTACCATAACAATCACAATGTGGTAATTAAATCCTCAAACCTATACATTACACGCTGTCTCAATACTCGTTGGACAAGAATATACAACAATTGGTTACAGCGTCGATTAATTATACTACCATCTTGATTCAAAATGGCGGATGCTATTAGGCAAGTAAGGGCGGTTAAGACCTTTTGCGCACGGGGTTTGCTTTGATCGAATCTTGCGCAGGCGACAACTCATCGATCAAAGATGGCGCCCGCCTGATGGATGGTGCGGCAGCTTCAAGGGATTGTTAAAGGTTTCGTTAAGACAATTGATTAGACTACGAGGTCCCGTAGGTAAAACAGCAAATGTAGATGATTATTTTGGTACTTTGTCGCACTAACATAACAGTACTGCGACAGCTGGGATGCGTCAAAGTACCTAATGAAAGTGACAAGGTACTAAAATGATCATCTACTTTTGCTGTTGACTATAATAGCTTTTTCAAGCAACGTTGGTAGCAAACAAGCTTACAGAAATCACAAATCAGAAATGAGAAATCATTTTATTGTAAAAATCATGCCATGTCCAGAAGATGTTGGATAATTAAATATAGATAGAGTGCGTCAAAATCAATCAATCAATCTGGTGTTGCGAGTGTCCATGGGCGGCGCTAATCGCTTACCATCAGGCGATTCGTCTGCTCGTTTGCCTCCTATGCCATAAAAAAAACAACATAATATAAAACAAGTCAATACATTCTAAATCCTCCCAATTTATTTTCCTTCCAATTTTTTATCCTGCATGAAGGTAACGTAGCCTATGGACGCTTGCGTTTCCAGAAAAATAACAAACGCATTGCGGTTCTTTATTGATTTGAGGATTTGTTGTGTTGCCAGCTGGAGACATATGCATGTCCCTCACTCGCAAGACAGCGCGTCCTAAGGAGCTCTGGTGGTGACCTTACTCACCGCCAGGAACACAACACTACGTATCTAAAGAGCAAGCAGCGGTGTTATTGTGGCTGCGGTCTTATGTAAGGTGGAGGTGTTTCCCCAGAACTGTTCCTAATATCCAAGACCACCGGGGGATGGGCAGCAGCATCCCTGGAGTGCGGTGGAGATACTGCGATCGCCAATCCGCATCCGAAGCGTGGTGTATGTCCTAAAACTACGACCATACCCTGGTGGTCTTGGTCTTAGTTTTAGGACATATCCGGGTCCTTATATAGGGCATACTGAGTACCAATATTGCCAATCACAAGATAACTCTAATTAACATAAGCGTCAGAATACTAAAACATTTTCTTTATTTAATCTGCAGGTTATTATTTTCCAGCAATGTAAAATAATTGTAAATTCAATGAATTGGGCCTATTTTCGTACTTTTTGTTTGTTACTAAACCGTAAATCAGAGATATCATATCAGTCAACGAAAATCATGTCTAAGTACACATTAATCTCAAGGAAAATGTCTTAAAATATACTAGACTTGGAAACAGACTTAGAAGAGCTTGATTATGAAAAAACTTGCATTTGGTTATGTCTGTGTATGTACGTCAGCTGCACAAATATGGTTGCATACAACCTGCTCAAAAATATGTCCTGTAGTTCTTATGTCGACGGATTGAGGTTGCGGTACGTATTTCATCATCCTCCTAGCGTTATTCCCAGTACAGTTGCATCCTGAAGAATGCCTGGGGTCCGCTACCTAATCCCAAGAATTGGCGTAGGCACTAGTTTTTACGGAAGCGACTGCCATCTGACCTTCCAACCCGAGGGGGAAACCGACCTTATTGGGAATAGGCTTGTTAAGTGAGTGGGCAACTTGACTGTTAGAAGTTCTCAAGCCGCCCTGAGGCCTCTAACTTGGCTTAACGATTGCTATCATAGACAGTAACCGGGATCAACGGCTTAACGTGCCTTCCAAAGCACGGGAGCGCTCAGTTAGTAACCACTCAAAGCGGTCACCCATCCAAGGACTGTCCTCGCCCGACATTGCTTAACCTCGCATACCGCACGCAGTACGCGGGTGCCACTGGGCCACGAGCGCTCCGTTGCGGTACGTATTTATGAGAGGATTAAATCGATACGTATTTTTGCAGTTCACCGTACCTAAATTCCATTTTATTTAATTAACCCAATCCATTAAGTATTAGCAACGCTAATAAACTTTACTACCTAAATCTAGATCATCAATAAAGTAAGCATTTCCTTAAAAGGCATAAAACAGCATTGGGCAACGACCGTAACACTGGTCACTTAGTTACTCTAGTCAGTGTTTGGTTCTCACACTAAATTATAATGTTTGCAATGAAGTGGAGCAGCTTGCCTTGCTTCTATACAGGCTGTTTATAATATGAGCATTTTTATACAATGCCGGTGGCAAACAAGCTTACGGCCTGCCTGATCGTAAGCAGACACGGGAGTCAATAAATGCTCGAGAAATCACTGGCGCGTTACCGATCCTTCATTAGCTCGAGGATTCGTTGTGGAAGACATGGGTATTTAGGTCCCGCACTGTCAACACAGCGCATCCTCAGGAGCTCTGTGGACCTTACTCACCACTGGAAACATATCACTTATACCTATATAAATCTATACTCATATTATAAAGCTGAAGAGTTTGTTTGTTTGAACGCGCTAATCACAAGAACTACTGGTTCGAATTGAAAAATTCTTTTTGTGTTGGATAGTCCATTTATCGAGGAAAGCTTTAGGCTATATAACATCACGCTGCGACCAATAGGAGCGAAGACGCGGACGAAATCGCTGGCATCAGCTAGTAATAAATATTAGAGGACAATTTCACCTATAGGGGATTTATAGAGAAAGTAGTGGTGTCAAGATGGATGGGGTCTCCTATAAAGTGGAGGTATTTCACCAATGGTGCGGTGCTCCAGATATGAGCGACACGGCTTTCCGCTATGCCCTACCTTTCATTAATTAGGTTTTTGGTATTTTATTAAAAAAAAAACCTGAATTAAGTGGTTATAAAGACCACATGCGTCATTTTCTAGCAAGATATTCCTCGTTGTCGAAGTCATTAAGGATATCTCTGAATTTTTTGATCGCATCGTTCTCGTCCTGAAACTCCCAGTTACCTAAACCGATACTGACTCGATTGACAGTTGAAACTAACAGTTTTCACATATCGTATCGGCTGCGCACCTACAAATCAGGAAATCGTCTTAGGTTGACCTGCCTCCAGAGATGTGCTAACCTGCATTCCCATGCAAGTGACAGCTAACAGGCAAACATGCCAGTTGTAAAATATAATGCCACCACAATGCTATAATATTTTAACCTCCTGAGGCCCAGAAAAGTTATTGTGTTTTTGAATTAGGAATTCTTTTGTTATTCATTTTAAGTTCAAATCAATTTTGGAATTTGTTCAAAACATTGTACGCGGAGGAGGTTAAGACTAAAATTACATACATACATAAACTCACGCCTATATTCCCAAAAGGGGTAGGCAGAGCACATGAAAATAATTTTTCAATGCCCCGTGTGGTGCTGGGTTAGAATAGCACCACCCCCTTTCCTCCCTTGGGTGTCGTAAGAGTCGACTATGGGAACCAGGTTGAAGTGTGTTTATTATTTATTTAATCTTTATTGCACAAAAGTAAAACTTATGGTACAAAAGGCGGACTTAATGCCATAAAGCATTCTCTACCAGTCAACCTTAAGGCAAAGCAGAAAAATGTGTTGTAGTAGATGGTCTAGTAACCTGTCACTGCAATACTCGTATGACATTTTCTCCATCTATAAACCTGCAAAAACTAAAAGTGGCACTGACTAAAATTAATGTTCAAATAAAATCACGCTGTATATGGGCTCGCCCACCGCCGAAAGTGGACTCCTCATTGTGCAAGCAACAATCGAGAGTGGCAACTTGTACGATAATTAAATAAATGTGGGCTCTTAGATAACTAGTTCTGACCTCTTGGATCACGCAGAGTTAAGAGTGTTGTAGAGGCGACCAGAAATAAATATAATTTTTTTCGACATCCTAGGTAACTATGAGGTTGTCGATATTTCGAATATCTAGAGCAGCGCAGTTTGGGAGCATTGTGTCAAAAATATTTTTTTTAAGTCTCCACGCAATCCCTTAAAGCAGGATTTCTTAAACTGTTTGCACTCACGCACCACTTTCAGGATTAAAACAATTCCACGGACCCCTGTCAAGTATTATTATATGAAAATAATACAAGCCTTAAATCAAAATAAAATGTATATCATCTCAAAGATATCTTAAGTTCGTGGATGGGCCGACAGCACAATTTCCTAATAAATAGGTACGTTAAGGGTTTAATTGGGATACTGCGGATCCCTGATACACATGCTACGGACCCCTAAGGGGTCTGTGGACCCCACTTTAGGAAACCCTGCCTTAAAGGTTAGCTGGAAGAGTTCCCGCATAGGGATAAGTTCGCCTTTGTACGTTCATCTAATGTGACATATATATTGTTTTAACCTGTTATTGTCTACAATAAAGTGCTTACCTATACATATAGGTACATACAAAAACATGGGATTTGAAGAAATACACGGTGTATAAAGTTATTTAGTAGATAAAGTAGGTATGTCGTGTTGTATTAGAGTTGGATCGCCAGACCTCCCGGAGATGCGATGTGTTGAGAATTGAGAATAATATCTAAGCAATTTCTTGAACCAACAAAGTATTGATAACGAACATGTGACTATTCTAAAGTTGCAAGCATATACTATCAGACAGACTGCGCTTGTTTGCCCTAATCCTCCACCACTACCATATCAGCCCTCTGCTGGACATAGCCTTCCCCCAATTTCATGGGGAATAAATGCCATAACGCTACGCTTGGCATGCGGGTTGGCGCTCGCAGTATCTCCACCGCACTCCAGGACGCTGCTGCCTATCCCACGGTGGTCTTGGTCGTAGTTTTAAGTACCCAAGCCAATTTGCCCCAATTATGGAAAAAAATAATAAAGTTGTCTTGAGCTTTTAGATTATACTAGCTCTATGGCCAAAACCGATGTGCCAAACCATCGCAATCCTAATTGATTGTTGTGATTAGAGATGTTTCAGATATTTATCGACCTGTAATTACCTAACACCCATGCCTTTAAACCAAACAGCCCTAAATCCGTTACATACACAATCGAATATCAACTTTAACACGAATGAATTAGTTTCGAAATTAAATAACAGATATTTACAGTTAGTGTAGGTTTGCTGAATGATATTTAACTATATGGATCAATAAAATGTTATTAATAGCGTTTAAAATAAGAAAGTAAGACAATTACCACTTAAGTGATAGATTATCGGTTTTATGCGTAGAATGTACAGTTGGAATCATTTATCGTAGGCAAGACAAATATTCTATGATGTATGTACTTAGTGTAACAATGCATTGTGAATAGTAATGTTATATCAATATCATTACAACATCACAATTAATGCTACAATGGCGGGTATCAATCGGATCAATCGCATCTTTTCGCCATCGTTTAAATCTACCGTTATTGGATGACTGCATCCGCTATTAATTCTTTTGGTTTGTATAAAGCTCAATGTAAAACGAGATAGATCAAAAATGGGTCTAATTAGAAATTCGGAAGTAATTTTGGTAACATAGAATTTTAACACAAAATGGCCAAATAAGACCAATGCAATACAACTTAGATTCGGTATAATTTAGATTAAGTGATGAATGCGTTTTTTTTATATAAGAAAGTCTTCTCAAAACTTAGCTAATATGGATGGAAATTAACACCCGCCAAATATAAATCTTGCAGTGTGGAAAAATAAAAGCACTTTACATAGCGTTTTTCATTTTCGTAAATCGGAGTTTTCTCAGATTCAGGTACACTATAGACAAAGAGTCGAATTTTCCATTTTTACTATTTCAAGTTTATTAATATGCAGGCTTACACATTTTGCTTTCGATATACCTATTAAAAAGTCAGAAGACGACTCGACTGGTAACCCTGAGGGTCAACTATTAATATCATTTTTGGAGTTTTAGTTTACCTAAAATCATTTTCTTCTCTGTTGAAACGAAGTCTTGTGCCGTATTCTGGAGCCTAAAATTCTCTATTCAAAATTTGAATACCCTTTGCTTTATAAGCATGAAAATCATCGAGAAATTGCTGCAAATATTAGTTGTTTATTGATTCCTACGGTACCCCTGTGCTACAGAAGGCCTTCACAAGTACACGCCATGCCTTACGATTCCCAGCAGCGTATCTAGCTTCATCCCAAGTCAATCGGACGGGTTATAGCTCCTTCTCAACAGAACGCTGCCATGTCTGTAGGTACAGTCAAGAGTAAAAGTAAGTTAACCCTTTTTTTTACATCTTATTTCTTATTATTTTGGTCGCCCTGTTTAGCCTAGTTGGTGTAGTGACACTGCCTCCGAAGCTAGAGGTCCCGGGTTCGAATCCCGGTAAGGACATTTGTTTTTGTGGCGAGCAGAAACATTTATTCCTGAGTCTTGGATGTTTTGTATGTATTTAAGTATATAGCATATATACATATATATCTATTAAATATATCGTCGTCTAGTACCCATAACACAAGCCTTATTGAGCTTATTATGGGACTAGTTCAATTTGTGTAAAAAAATATCCCCCAATATTTATTTAATTTATATATTTCGTTGTGATAAGGTCAAAAAGTGTTAACTTACTTTTGCTCTTGACTGTACCTACAGGACGGCCAGGTCTTTCTCCAAACTCAAAAATATATCAGAATTAAAGTATACAAAGCATACCTTTCACTTGCCCACCATGTAGATATGAATGTACTTACCTTAAAAAACCTTTCGCAAGCTTAGTAAATTCATAAAGAAGGCTGACATTCAAAATATTCACGTGGCCCTACCTAACGGCTATTTACTTAACAACTTCCAATTATCTCGTCCACAAATAGCTCATTATCTCATTAAGAAGAACGCCTCAACAATGCGCCTCAACTTTGATCCGGGATGCGCGATTTTCCGTTAAATCATTCGAAGTGACTTAGGTAACCGCAAAAAGTCTGACCGTATGTGAGTCGCTAAAATGCTGCTTGAATTAAAGTTAATACACGGTTTTAATACTTTGCTCAAAGAGTCAAGAATAGAGCTGAGGATCGCTCGTGTTATACAGTAATACATCATTCATTATCGAGTGGCGACCACGTACTGGAAAACGCAGCGTGGGTGAGCCCTCCACAAGGTTGGACTGATGACCTAGTAAAGGTCGCGGGAGTCCGCTGGATTCGGGTGGCGCTGGAGCGGTTATTGTGGCACTCTTTAGGGAGGCCTATGTCCTGCAGTGGACGTCCATCGGCTGATATGATGATGATGATAATGATAATGTAGCCGTAAAATTAGTAAGTTCTTTAATATATCACCAGTATCCTCCTAGAGTTTTCTTTTCCTAGATAAGAAGGTGGGGGCCCACGCTGACCCTGTTCGTGTGGGAACTTCACATAGACCTTTGAGTTTCTTCGCAGGTGTATCCCTGTTTCCTAACGATGTCTTCCTTCACCGAAAAGCTAACCGTAAAATATCAAATCATATTTTGATCACAATAAGGTAATTCGAACCCACAACCGCCTCTTGACGGCTGCATGCTATAACCACTGGGCGACCACAGCTTTTTTGACCAGTGATTTTATATTATCATCATCATCATCTTATAATTCTCTCCACTGCTGGACACAATCCTCCTCATATATTATTTTGTATAAATAAGACTGTTGGTTAGGGTGTCCCAAAAAAAACTTTTTTCACATTGCTTAATTAAAGACCTCTTGAAATTCGCGTAATTGACTGTAGATTACCCAAATAACAATAGAAATAAAATCAAAGTATATCTTTAGGTTACGGTTCTACCTACCAACAGTGTTGGTTAGTCAGCTCAAATCGATGATTTATTTTTTCCATTTAATTTAAAATGGGAAAGCGTCATTTTACGTGCCAATCGAACAATACAGAATCGTGTATTAACACGTCACACGTACTATTTATCATGCGCGCGCCGACTCAACAATGGCTCGTATTACAATACACGGATTTCGAATTTTTTACATATTTTTATTCTTAGTGTGAAGCCATTAATTGTGTTGAGGAAAATAAAAATGTTCGACATTGACCTTTCGAAGGTACGATGTGAGAATTAATGGGTTTATAGTATTGTCTTCTTATGACTTTGAAATCGAAGTATAGTTTAGGTATAAAATTGTTACTGTTGCTAAGTCAGTCAGCCATTAATAAGTAATCAGTCATTTTATTCGCTAAAACATACTACAAATAGGTGATTTTCTAACAATATAACAAAACTACTTGTTTGGTCTTATTTTCTTATTTTTTTGACCTGTATGCTATGTAAATTATATTCATTGACATTTTTGTATTATTAATTCATATATTAATTGTATTTTTACTTTATGATGTTAGATTAAGTTTTTTTGTATTTCAAACACAATTGACATTGTTATAGAATAAATAAATGAAATGAAATGGTCACAAAAACTTGCAAATATTTTAGAGTGATAGCAGGATAATCTATTTTTTATACCACATCGGTGGCAAATAAGCGTACGGCTCGTCTGATGGTTAGCGGTCACCGCAGCCTACGGACGCCTGCAACTCTAAGGGTGTTGCCGACCCTTAAAAAAATGTATACACTCCTTTCTTGAAGAACTCCTATTGTAAAAATCATAGCAGTCACATTTTGTATACCGCTTCTGATTGCATTAAAAAAAAAATTGTGCGTTCGCTTGCATGCGCGCTGAACTAACGTATCAAAATCAGCACGGGAACATATCCAATTTAATATATTTATAATATCAACAACTATAATAAAACATCATCATCATCATCATCATGTCAGCCGAAGGACGTCTGCTGGACTTAGGGCTCTCCCAAAGAATTCGACAATGACCGGTTCTGCGCCACCCGCATTCAGCGGACACCCGCGATTCGACGATTAACCTCTTTCCCCTGGGTCCCCTTTAAACATAATATATTATGAAATAACTAATTTTTAAACAATGGATAAAATCGGAACATTAAAAAATATATTTTTGTATCATCATTCTTTATTATGGTGCAATAAAGCATATTTATAATTTTTAATTATATTCAAGAAAATCTAATTAAAACAGACGCAAACTTAGTCATCATCATGTCAGCCGAAAGACGTCCACTGCTGGACATAGGCCTCCCCTAAAGACTTCCACAATGACCGGTCCTGCGCCACCCGCATCCAGCGGACACCCGCGACCCTTACCAGGTCATCAGTCCACCGTAGCGTGCCTGCCTGCCCACGCTACGCCTTCCGGTACGTGGTCGCCACTCGAGAACCTTTCCGCCCCAACGGCCATCGGTTCTACGTGCTATGTGTCCCGCCCACTGCCACTTAAGTTTAGCGATTCGATGGGCTATATCGGTCAGGCAAACTTAATAAAACGTAACTAACCAAAATAATAAAATTACCAATTGTAATGCGATGTGACAGTGATGAATTAATTGCGGGCCAGATCTAGGCAGTGCGTTGCTTAGAATTGATCGGAAAACAATCTCACAATAGCAACGAAAAATAAACATAACTCAACATAAAACTAATAATTCACAATGAATGTATGAAATTACAACAACATCTTGTAACAAACGTCTGAATAAACACTTGACTAAGCCGTCCCACCCAAAACTTGAATGTGACCAATTGTTCAATAACATCTAGAAATATTTTAAACCTTATCTCCGTGGCCTAAGGTTTAAATTAGAATACATGTTACAGTCGAGTTTGACCACTAGCCACTTGACTTTTGAGGTTGGTGATTTCATGGTTTCTATTATAAATACAGTCTATTAATGAGAATAATTGTATGTCTCGAGTGTTTGCGGTTTTGACATACTTTTTGACAAAAGGATGTCGTTTTATCTTACCTATAGGATGAAATAGACATTGTGAAGTTCAAATAATACGCAACTGGCTATTCCAAACCAGTAAGTAGCTATTAATCGTGCAAGACTTCAAAAAAGGAGGAGGTTCTCAATTCGTCGGAATATATATATATATATATATATATATATATATACATTATTTATGTATATTCACCGATTTCTCGGAGACTATTGGACCGAATCCAAAAATTCTTCTTTTGTTTAAAGGGTACGATGTTTCCTAGTTGGTCCCCGTGTCATCAAGTCTGGATATGATGACGGGATCTTGGAGAAATCGAGGGAACTCCTTAAATATACTTCAGGAGACGCCGAGTGTGAGTATGGAAATATTTGGAGTCGGTTTTTTTTTGTTAAACAATTATTTGTTTAGGAATAATATCCAGAGATACTCATCCGAACTCTAAAAACCTTTGACTGGTTGGAAAATAGGCTTACTGGATCGGGAGACTTACATTTTAAGTAACTATAGTTTTAAGTGTTGTTAGCATTATTATCGAAATAATACAATAATAGTGCCTAATTATTTTTTTAAGATTTCTCGAGCAGCAAAGAAATTCAACACATATATGCCAGTTGGTTGGCACATCTTAGAGACAATCAAAAGTCAGCGATATTTTAGTTTGCTAGTTACCTATTGCATGCCAAATTAAATTGTATGGATTTTTGAAATTTATATTAGATGTATTAAATAAATAAATAACATCTTTATTGCCACAAACTTAAACTAGACATTACGAAGAAGAGATGCGTAGACTTAAAGCTAATTTAAAAGAGTTTACCAAAATAAAAATGAAGTTTTAAGCTGGGGGCTATGGGACCCAATCTCAGCATATGCTGGGCATGGGATACCCAGTGCTGGTTATCAGACTGGTCTCTGGGAAAAGGGCCAATCGCAGTAGTTCTTACATCTAGGTATTTATGATCTAAGTAAGCTGAGAGTAAAAACAAACTTAATCGAAAACATAAAAAGTAAAGATTTTTTTTGAACCTATGACAAAACTAATTTTGTTCTAACTACCATCACCACCACCATATCAGCCCTAGGACGTCCACTGCTGGACATATTATAGGCCTCCCCCAATTTCATGTTATATTATGTTATGTGTTTATTTGTACTAATCATACATTGTCAATTACATTCATTAAAATTTCATTCATGGGGGGTAAATGCCATAATCGCCACTCTTGGCATGCGGGTTGGCGATCGCAGTATCTCCACTGCACTCTAGGAATGCTGCTGCCCATTCCCCGGTGGTCTTGGTCGTAGTTTAAGGACATTCCCGGGATCTAACTTAAGTACATAGGTACTTAATTAAATTATGTTCATCAGGGCTTATACTTATAAGTTCAGTATGGAAGTTACAATTTGTATTATAATTTTGGGAAGTTTTATAAAACGGAAGTCTTTTGTCTCGTTGTACATGAAACGTTTTGTGCGCATCCATGAAATGTTTAGTGTAAAAATAAATGACTGCTGTTTTAATAGGATGTAGCAGCGATGATTGTCTACTATTTTCGGCAACATTTTCGATACCAAGTGTCACAAATATCATTACAAAATTAGCCTGGCTGGCCATATCGAAACAAGTCTTTTTGTTCTAGGTAATAAAGTTTAAATTAGTAAATCGATAAACAGGTAGCCATTGAAGCCTCTTGTATTTGGAGGGCCCTCACAGCCGCTCTCAATTACGAAACAATGTGGGCACAGCAAACACGTAAACGTGTCGTTTAAACACGCGAGATGACACGTAGTTCCGGATACAATAATTTAACACTAGTTTGTTATAATGACGTTTGTTGCGATGTACTCGTTGTCTTCTTCTTCCGTCCCTGCTCCCCTTATTAGGGGTCGGGTCTCCTCACCTTTCTACGCCAAGACAGTCATCTTGGGTTGTTGGTTCCGTCAATTGGGCTTGCTTGAGGTTTCTTTTCATCTTAGACCACCAGGTCAATGGCGGGCGGCCTATATGTAGGTACCACATTGTGTTCGCTGCGTTTTACATGTCCGTACTATCTTAGGCAGTTTTCCGTGATTTCCTTGGCTATTGGAGCGACTTTAAAGCTACCGCGGATAAATTTATTACGGACTTTATCGAGCCTAGTCACACCGCATAAAAAATACTCGTAGAACAAATCGCGAAAGCACTTGTTGTAGCATCTTATTTAGAGGTATAATCTTCTTTATAAATGCAGTTCATAATTGTCTCCGCTAGTCTGCAGAAAAAAAGAGACCACAATATAAAATTTTGCTTCCTCATGTCACAATCTAATATTTCCTACCAACATAACGCGTCGGTAAAGAAGCATATTGTTGTATCACCAATCGATCTTCCACGCTGACAAGCAATTCATAGCTGATCGTACCGTGACTAAACATATTGTAGGTCATGGTTAGAAAATAGGCAGAAAATCAATCGACTACCCACATCAAATGGACGCCATGCGTATTAGAAACGTGTCATTTGGAACTTTATTTTAGTTTATGGAAGTTTAAAAGTACGAGTATATCATGGTTAATATGGTTATGCTAATTTCGAATTATGTGGGAAAATATTGAAAATATAGCATTCCTTACTTTATCTACGGTTTACCTAGCGAACATATTGAAAAGTGTCATATAATATTGTAGTAAAATATGTATGTAACCATATCCTCATATATTTTTTTTCCAAAATCAATAATCATACAAACCATGATGAATATCTAAATCTGTTATTTTTTCCTTACTTTAGATTTATTAGGTTATACCTACTCTAACTTAATTAAACTTTCTCTAAATCTTATTTTTAATTGTTCCATTATGGTTCATAAATAAATTAGCTTTATATTTAAATACTAAATTCTGCATGGAACCACGACGCGCCGTTCGTTTTCGCACTGGCCCGGTTTATGTATTAATTTGTAAAGTAAACATGCATTTGTTTCTTTTATTTGAGAGAGCGTTGTATTTTGATAAATATTTAAAACCCGCAATATTTTCTTCTATATTCTAATATCTTCTATATTCTAATATTTTCTTCTTTTCTATTATATTCTTACAATAGAAAACCACGCTGACCAACCGCATAGGAAACAAAAGCATCCATTACGTTGCACAAAACCAACGTTTTCACACTACAATGTCCACTGTCCAAATAAAGCTAATCAAACAACAATACAGGTGAGGTCCAGACCACACAGTGTCGTTGCTTTCACAATTAACGAAGATACGGAAAAAATGACAGTCATTGTAGCATTGAAATGATGTGTAAGGAAATTAACGAATGGAAAATTGCTACGCGATTGAAGCGAGCGAGATTCTCCGAGTCCAATATATACGATAATGTATAAACGTTTCTCGACAATAACTTGAATATATCTTTGAAAGGAACGTAATATTGCTGGTAGGTGAATTAATAATACATTATTGTTGTTGTACTTGTTTAAAAAGATGGTTTCTCTAAACACCAGTAGAAGAAGCTGGATCGGCCATCATGAGTTCACATTTCGAGGCTAACCATTATTTAGTTATCGTTGATTCTAAAATCAAGTTTAATACAGGGCGTAACATTTAAATCGGTCAGTATGGGAAAGTCTGAAGATCAGTTCTTAGGAACCATGTCATTTAAACAAGGAAAACTGTATTATTACATTTAAAAGAAACATGTTCTCAGCTCGGGAATAGAACCCGGACGTTTTGAACAATAAATCTAACACTATTTCTATTTAGATATCGATATACACCTACTAAAATAAATTGAAAGATAAATTATAACAATGCATTTTTTTAATTTTAGACAATAGATCATGTTTCATAGTAACATTTACTGCTTAAGACCTACACAATCAATATCTAGAAATAGAAATACATTCGTGGCATAAATACAGAATAAAAAACAAAATATCACAATATACAAGACAGCCACGACATGGCCCCAAATCAGCATGTGAAGCTAAGTAGAAATAGTGTTAGTTTTATTTTTCAAAACGTCCGGGTTCGATTCCCGAGCGGAGTACAAGTTTTTTTTTTAAATCCATGAATGCAGGTTTCTTTGTTCGATCGATGATAAATGCTAAAATCGATGATGTGGTTCCTAAGAACAGATCTTCGTTTGGCTTATAGTTTCAGACTTTCCCATACTGACCGATCTAAATGTTACGTCCTGTATAGTAAGTAAAACGTCCCAGTGATCGACATTGAATCAATACATGGCACTTTCAATCTTATGTCTTTAGGGATTTAAAATAGGAGTACGCTCTTTTTTTGAAAGTTTGAAGGTCGTATCGGTCCGTAAATACCGCAAGCCACAGTTCATTCCACAGTTTAGCTGTGCGAGGCAGGAAGTTTCCGGAGAAACGCACAGTTGAGGACTGCCAATCATCTAAATAGTGAGGATGGAAATGTTGGGCGACGCGACGGCGGAAAGAAGCGGCATGGATTAATCCAAACAATTCCTCGGAGCACTCCCCGTAATATATGCGGTAGAAAATGCAGAGCGAGGCTACATTTATACGCAGCGCCAAGGCATCAAGCCAATCCGAAACACGCTGGCAGGCGACAATTTGAGTCACTCTCCATTAGATGCGGTCTAGAGGGAGAAGCTGGTACTGTGGTGTCCCTGCCCACAGATGAGAATAGTATTCCATATGTAGGCGGACCAGTGCCTTATAAAGCTGTAGGCGATGGGCCAGCGTGAAATATTGTCTCGATCTGTTGAGCACACCGAGCTTTTTCGAGGCTGATTTGGCCTTACCCTCTAAATGACTGCGGAACTGGACTTGAGAAGTCGTCGCCAAGGATTTCGATACTGGCTGTGACAGTTAGGGGAGTGCTCTCAAAGCGAGGTAACGCGATAAACGCAAGATTTTTTTGTAGTAAACGCGTAAGCCTGCGTCCTTGTAAGGTTAACACGGACCAGATTAAGTCGACCCCATTCTGATACTTCATCCAGGGAAGTCTCAATTTCTGATACAAGTTTGTTTCGGCTCACAGTGACTTATCCCCGAGAAATATTGGCGCGGCCGGTGCAAGAAACATCACACGTACTATCATCCGCATAACAGTGAATGCCGCTGATTTGCAGCATATCATTGATATGCAGAAGGAATAGCATGGGTGATAGCACACAGCCTTGAGGGACACAAGCATTCACAGACATGGCGTCAGAGCATACACTGTCAACTACGACCTTTTATGCTTCTGTCTGCTAGAAAGCCGCTGACTCAATCACATAATTTCTCGGGAAGCCCATAGGATGGAAGCTTCGAAAGAAGTGCTTTGTGCCAAACGCCTTTGATCGCGTTTCGCTATATCCAAACTAACAGCCAATGCCTTTTGTCTCGATCGCATGAGCCCGACGATGTGTCAGGTAAACCAGAAGAACACCAGCCAAGCGGCCCCTACGGAAACCGTATTGTCGGTCACTGTGCTACTGGTGGTTATCTAGGTACCGAAGGAGCTGGCAGTTGATAATGGACTCCTTTATCTTCGAGAAAAGGAGGTTATAGCTATTGACCTGTAGTTGGACGGATTTGAGCGATCGCCTGGGATGGGATGCACCAAAGCTAACTTCCACGAGGTCAGAACTAAGCAAGAAGAGTAAGAAAACCGAAAAAGACGCGTTCAAACTGGTGCCAACTCAGGAGCACACATCTTCAGCACAATGGCACACTGAGCTTTGGTGGAACCAGACATCCGGCATACATTTCTCCCACCGCGGTATGGTCGGCGGCGCGAGTCGAGTTGGACGCAAAGAGTTTACCCAGAAGATCAGCTTTGTCTTTTGCGTCGTGGGCCAATAAATCATTTCCCATGTGCAGAAGTAGAAAAGACGGCGTGCAGAAATTCCCCTGGATAGCTTTGGCAAGAGACCAGAACGCACGCAATGTTGTTGATAATGTATGATTAATACGAATAAAAATATATAAGATATACTCGTAGTCAAGAGTAAAAGTAAGTTAACTCTTTTTCACCTTATCTCAATGAAATAAGGTGCAAAAGTGTTAACTTATATTTACTCTTGACTGTACAAGTTTTGCTTAGTTTTGGATTATGTCGATTTGTAAAACACGCGTATTTATTAATTAATTGCGTCCACAAATATTTATTTATTTAATTTTTTTATATCGCCTATTTTATGTGACGTAAACTCGTTGCCTTAACTTTTGAATAAAGTAAGAGAAACATTTACTCACATAAATACAGTCATAATTATATTTTAGCATTTAGTACCTAATATTAGGCGTGAGTTTATGTATGTATCTATGTATTAGGCGAAAATTAGTCGATAATCAACACTAAACTTATTCTTAATATTATGTGCCTATTAACGGTTTACATGTTTAGAAGCGCTGACCTTTACAACGATATACGAAAAATAATATATCTGAATATCGATCTAGCTGCAAGTCGAATAAGGTTTATATTCCAATGAACACCAAATAGTAGCATGATCGAGACAAACATATGTTCGGTATCAGAGACCATGGGTACGCTTTGCCGAACGCCGGTTCGGTAAATTGAACGCGCAAATTATGTGGAACGTATCACACGAACGGATTTAAAAAATAGTGTTTTAATCATAATGATTACGTCATAACAACAAAACTACAATTTTAGCTAGTAATAAGAAATATTTTAAAACAATACATACACTTGTCGTTTGCAACTAATGGTGTTAAGTAATTTTTATAATCACCTTGCCAAAAAGCTTATTTTGACGTCAAAAAGTCGTGAAAGTTATAAATTTCAAATGCAGTTTTACAAAAATCTATCTAGTTCATACTTGTTCGGTAATTACTCATTAATTTAATTATTTAAATAGCTGATTAGTTTATTTGTATAGTGTATGATCAAGGAGAAAAAATATTTTTCTAAACATACGTTTTCCCTGATCCCGAACTCTGTTCGTTGAAACCTTCAAGTCAAAATGAGGGCAGACTCTTCACCGAACTCACGTTTTAGTCACTTTTTATGAATTTGACGGCACTAAATTCACTTATTTAATTAAAACACACAAATTAACTTATGATACTGTAATACCCTATTTTCAAGAATAAAGTAAGTTTTAAACGGTTTTATGACCTTACGAAGTACACTCAAATTCTTATCGATTTTCATAAGGAGTCCCATACAAAGCGGCGATTGACTAACTCAATCGATCGTCCCGTCGCGACAGAGATACAAAATTGCTGCCTTTGCCGCGTAGTGGAAGGAATAGCTATCTATCTAGCGAAAAAAAAAAACACAACGTAAAATTAGCTGTAAATACTGGACTTATAGCTTAAAATAGCAAAAATTCGGCGATAGGGCAGATTCGGTGAAGGGTACATTTACCTTACTAATAATAATTGATTTAAAATGAGTATAACAAACCCTACAGTGGAACTGACGACGCAGCGGAGTTACGTTATGTAACTTTTTATATTGAAATGTATGTTGGTCTGTAAGATATCAAAATATTAGCCTTGTCGTCTGATACAAATTGGAACATAAATAGTACAATATTGTCAGCTTAAGAGGTTGTTAGCGTTATAAGTTATAACCAGAATGTTTCTACTCAAACAATACCGCTGGCAAAACCTAGTTGAAAATTGTCCAAATCATCAGAACAAAGCCCAATGACTTAACGGAACAATTGATTTCGAGCTCCGTGTCAATAGAGTAATTGTAAAAGCAGAAAGACATAAGAATACATCAATAGTAGTGCAACATAAGATCTTATGATTTAAGTTAGCTTTAAGTTTAGTCATGGTGAATGCGTTATTGAATTTACGTGCCGTACGAGAAATGTTCTAGTGTACTTAACATGGAAACGGTGAAAACGGATAAAAATGTTACACACATGATGACAATTTGTTCAAAAGTAGTCAACAGGAGTTATGATGATGATATGATCTGCACAAGTACTGATGTGCTAATGTTCCTAGTGCGACTCGCATTATTGCTAAGAATTGTTATTAGAAAGGAGGGATTCAAAAATAAATACAAAAGAGCCTTGCTTAAATACTAACTCGACAGCATTTAAATAGAATATACCGTAGGTATTTTATGTTTATATACTCGTACATTAAGACGTAACCACTAATTTATAGACTCATGGATCCCACAGTCAAACTGTGCAAACGGTGCAAACAGTTTTGCTGGACGCTGTATATATTTTTAAGTTTTTGTCAATTGTTTTGAAAATAAATAAATAATAAAAAACGGACAATGCGAGTGGTGCTAGCAAGGAAATGAATTGTGATATTTCATCATCATCATGTTAGCCGAAAGACGTCCACTGCTGTACATATGCCTCCCCCAAAGATTTCCACAATGACCGGTCCTGCGCCGCACGCATCCAGCGGACACCCACATTGTGATATTTACTTGATTTTAATGCCAAACACTAAAAAACGTTTGCTGTCGCACACACAGTTTGCAAACTATTTATCAGGCTTGGTGGCGAAAATAATAAATATTTTCCAAAAAATATGGGGTGACAGCGAGGCTGTCAGATTCAAAGTTATCGGGAACTATCCTATGGCAACATTTTGTATAAGTCCTTCTCAATAAATAGCCGCGCAGCGTGCGCGCCGCGCCATCGCCAGCCGCTACAATCTCTTGGACGTAATCGCTAGTAGATATGGGAGAGTAGCCTATTGAGGCACAAGGTTCCCTACATTTAAGTTTATAGTTATACAGGGTGTGGCCTGTAATAGGAGCAATAAATTTAAAGGACGCTTCCTTAGAGCATCTACAGTAACCTCTTGTGGCCAAAAAACAATTATCTGTTTTCAATTGGGAGAAATTTTGATCTAATGTTATGACCTCCAAGTAATGGATCTTGGCACCCAGAGATTATAGCGCGGTAGTCAATGCTGATTTTGAGGTTGCTTCAAGTTATGACTCATTATCGTTTTCGCATTTTTGTTTTAAAAGCATATTTTTGGGATTTTTAATTTTTTTAAATATTTTTTTGTGTTTTTAAATAAATAGTTATTAATATAGCTCCAGTAGAGTAAAAAAGTCTTAAAAGCTAATTTCACGAAAAAAGAATTTTTTTCTATTAAAACCATTTAGAATAATCATTTATTTATGTACAACGAAAATATATACAAGAATACTTAACCAAAATAATATAAAGAAAATTAAAACTAACTTAAATCTAAAACGGGCCCTTGAGGCATTGTACCGAGGATGCTGGCGGCATTTCCTCGCTGTATCCAATGCTGATACGTTGAGCGAGGAAACCGCCAGCTCTTCGGTCACCAGTTACGTCAACCAGACGCTTCGCAATTTCTGCAAATAACTTATGCGCGCTGGGACCCCATGGACCTAGAGTTTCGACGCCAAAAGGTACAAACATGTACTCTCTGCCGAGGCCCTTGTATTTATTATGCTTTAGAATTTCGGCGTTTTCCGCCGCTGCACCCGCTTTTACTGTAGTCCGTTGGAGGTGAGACGGTGCCAGTGTGTCTACACAGGTAGCATCCCACACCAACATCCGTCCCACGCTCCAAGGAACTAAAGACACCCCATCAGGTCTCTTACCATCGTCCCTGACCATGCCAGTCGGCTCAAGAAGAGCAGGCACATTGACGGTGGCAAGAGACCGGCGGATTATATCATTAAGCTTCGCATGTCTCGAAAAACGGCCTGCACTTTTTTGACAACACAATCCATGGTGTCCCAGTCGGTCCACGTTCGTGCCACTTGGAATTAATTGCTGGAGAGCTCAATAGTGTACCGTTTAATTTTTTGCTCCTATTAGAATATAGGCCACACCCTGTATAAGTACCTAACTAACAATCTATGGATCGTGAAGTCTGAAATAAATTCATTTTATTTTATTGATAGAGTTGACGAAGGTATTCGTTTCAGCTTCGGCAAAAATGTCCGGCCGGCCCGGATTCTGCTGTTCTCTTCTACGTCTCATTTCTCAACCGACTATCGTGAAATTTTGTGACCAGGTTTAATTATTTTATCTATATTTTTTGACGGGTCAGCTTTTAGATTAGAAAGAAACTAAGAAATTAAAAAAAAAACACGTTTTTTTTTAACACTGAGATCCGTATGATTTGTTGATTGACATTTTGGTCAGTATAAAATACTTAAAATGAAAGCCGGAACTCAATTTCTGAAGTAGAAACTAAGGCACCCAATTGTTATCAGATTGAAGCGAAATAGTATTTGTTAATGTGCTGTATGCGCGCACTCTCTCTCTTTGGAATAAGTACTATTGAAAGTAAGAGCCTATTAACTAATACAATTCCGATCTAATTTGAATACGATTAAATCATGCGCTTCAATACATGTCTGTAATTCTACTTCATTCACTCTTATTATTTCTGTCTTCTAAAAGTAAAAGTAGTTTATTCTTCAAATTAGGCGTATTACATGCACCTATGAACGTCAATAAACTACCACCGGTTCGGTAAATATAACTCTGCCACGAGAAGAACCGGCGTAATAAACTCGGCGAGGTGTCATTTTTTCAAAACAATATACATTGTATAGTTAACTATAAATTACAGTGTCAGCTACTACAAAATAACTGAAATAACAATGCTACAGTAGAAAACATATTTTCGCGATTTCATGTCCATAAACGCATTATTACGCTTCTTTTGTATTATCCTTTCTTTAAATTTAGCACGGGTTGCACCGACTTACGATTACAGACCGACCTAAGTTTAGGCGAAGTCCTGACTTGGCGGAGCGCGATCGATAATGACATAAAATGTCATAGGTATTTTGCTCTTTGATGTGAGCTTACTGATGTGAGATTTCCTCGCTTGACGAAATACTGTCAGTATTACGTTTGCGCAGTAGTAATACCATGCGCAGAAGCGGGGCAGTACTGCATTAGTATCGGTTGACACTGACAGCTGACAGTTTTTTCATATCGTACCGCCTCCGCATCGACTAATCAGGAAGGCGCCTTAAATATGGCGTAGGTACTGTCATCCTCTTATCATCCAATTCTGACAATCAGGGTTTAACAAACACCGCGTTTGACTATAGACTGGGTGCAACCCTCCCTTACTATGCAATATTGTTCCGATACTTCACATACGAATAAAACAGAAAGTAAAAATAAAAGTATGATTAACTCACGTTAATAAAAACAAAAGCTAAACAAAATCAACAGCGATAAGTCAACGGACACTCAGCATCCATTACTGCGGACATTGTGTGAGCGTACAAATCGATTGTGCAGGTGGCCGGTGTGCGCTGACCCTTATCCTTGTACTGGGAACTCACTGGGAACATACCTGTAACAAAAGTAATAACATATTTTACAAAAAAGGTATATATTTATTATAGTCGTGTAGTACGTATAACGTTAAGACTAGGCCGTATTGTGCCCCAAACATAATTATCACTAAATACCTGAATATTATAAATGATAGACCCCCCCGCGTCTATTTTTATGTCTGTACCTACACGATAAAAAAACTACCATTATAACTTTCATTCTTTTTCAATATGTATTATTGACCGAACGAGCGAAGCGAGAGAACCGTCCGTTTCAGCTTTCGACAAAAATTCTTTCGTATGTCTGTCTGTCCGGATATTCTCCTGTACAGGTCACACCTCTCAACAAATTCTCTTGAAATTTTGTGAGCAGTTTCGTTAATCAAAAAAAAGAATCTTTTTGTCGAGTTAGTTCTTGGAAACTTCGAAATTTGAAAAAAAAATTTTTTTTGAGAGTTGGACAGCCACAGAGCCACTACTTTAAATTGACTAAATCATAACGATAAATGTCACCTTTTTAAGGCTAGTCCCTTATAAACTGAATTCCATGCGTACATATCACCCCTCAAATTGTGTCACTGATTTGAAAGACGTTAGTCGACAATAAAACCATTGTTAACTTAAATTTCTAATACATAGGCTCAAGAAACGCTGGTCGAGTGAAATTTTAAAACCAAAGCCAAAGGTTAAGCATTATCTTATGTTAATGCTCAGTGCAACGGCATAAATCAATTATGTGCGTGACCCTGAGGTCAGCCGGTTGGGTTCCCGAGCTTTTACACCTATTAGTGTTATGTAAGTGCAATAGATTCGTAATGGGATGCCAGTCTATTGTTTTGTTGGCTATGATCGCGGTAAGAAATGCGATTGCCAAAGAACAACACCAATTGTTTTTTTAAAACAATGAAAATAATCTTAAGTTGTCATTAGGGCCATTAGGGGGCGATGCTAAAGACACACGTAAAAGTAAAGATCAATAGCGAATAATAGAAAAAAACGAAACCCCTAGACCTATAGATTAAGTAAGAAAGTCATCTGCTAGAGACAGGCAATAAATGTAATGTAAGGGCACTGTTGCAAAACAACTAGTAAGATTTACGAGTAATACAAGTGGAAATACTTTTCAAATAAAAGGTGACGAAAAGTGGTTCCCACTTGCTTCAGAAGTTACAACTTAGTATGTAACAACAGTTAGTTGACTATGTAACATGTCATACTTATCTACGTTTTGTAGATCTGTCATGTTTAGGTATCCAAAGGGTAAAACGGGACCCTTTTATTAAGACTCCGCTGTCCGTCCGTCCGTCTGTCACCAGGCTATCTCATGAACCGTGATAGCTAGACAGTTCAAATTTTCACACAATATGATGTATTTCTGTTGCCGCTATAGCAACAAATAAAAAAAAAAGAAAAGTTGATCGTTGTCTTCAAGCTTGCGCTGGGTCTCAAAGTGTATGGGAAAACTAAAATCCGACTCGCACTTGACCAAGACTCTACTTAATATTATTCAACGTTATTATTATCATGAGACTGAGGCTTTACTTCTAAATAATATTAGTTTAAGGATATTAAGTGTTCCAATCCCAACAAAGGGAGGTTTGTAAAATTACCACTGATCATAATTAAAATAGATAATTTTGTACTCAAATTTTACGCATGACATTTAAATATATAACTGGTCTCACGCGATACCGACCTAGCCTAGTGCGGGGAAACCTGGAATGTCGGCAAATTCAAATGACATGCACCTCATGCCTATTTTATAATCCTTTGTTTATGTATTTATTATTACTGTTAAAAAAATATTTAAATTAAATTTAAAAAGGTTTTTATAAAGTGTCTAATGTTGTATAGATAATAGTACCGAACCCTTCGTGCGCAAGTACGACTCGCACTTGGCCGTTTTTATTTATATGTAATCACCTCTCACGGTGGTTCGAAATCCGAAGATGCTGATTCATAGCAAAATGTTCTTTACTGTCCAGCCCGGACACACTCCCAACCCGCAAAATTTTCTATTTTGAATGTTTTAACAAAACTCTGGCTACCTCTTGTTTACTTTTATGTCGTTGGACTTCATGAAAATTTTAACCTTATTCACTCCATTACTGCAGAAGCCATAAGCGTAGCATCTAAACCAGCTACGCGGATTTTTCAACAGTACCTTTAGCAACCTATTACCTACTTATGTAAGGGAGCTCCAATAGAGGAGCGTTCGTGGCCCGGCGGCGCCCGCGTACCGCGTGCGGTATGCGAGGTTAAGCAATATCGGCCGAGGTCAGTCCTTGGATGGGTGACCGCTTTGAGTGGTTAATAACTGAGCGCTCCCGTGCTTTGGAAGGCACGTTAAGCCGTTGATCCCGGTTGCTGTCTATGATAGCAGTCGTTAAGCCAAGTTAGAGGCCTCCGGGCGGCTTGAGAACCTCTAACAGTCAAGTGACCCACTCACTTGACAAGCCTAATCCCAATAAGGTCTAGTTTCCCCTCGGGTTGGAAGGTCAGATGGCAGTCGCTTCCGTAAAAAACTAGTGCCTACGCCAATTCTTGTGATTAGGTAGCGGACGCCAGGCATCCTTCAGGATGCAACTGTACTGGGAACAATGCTAGGAGGATGATGAGGATGATGATACCTACTTATGTAATTTTCTGTGCAAACGTATGAACAAAACATGAATTTACCAACTGCTTAAATGACACGAGAAACTCAATTTTGAATTGTAATTTAGGTCAACGACATGTAACCTTTCAAGACGCATGTTAACACCAAATTTATTGATAATCATTCTAAAAACACAAAAAGTGATGACTGAGCGTTTCTTTAACGGGCAACAAAACAGTTAAGCTTCCTATTGACAATAGAGGTTTTAGGTTTTTTTTGGCTACTTACAGAGTGATTACAATTGAATCTTGATGGGAGAGTCGGAAGATAATCTAATTGTAAGATTGTGTATAGATTTAGAAGGAACGTCAGCAATCATATATAAATTGATTTGTTTATTATCTCCAATTTGGTAATATAGTTTCGACATGTCTTGTTGAACTACGTATTGTAAATATTTTTCTTCTTTTACTTTTACGCATAAAAATAAGATTGTATGAACGAAATAAAATTATGCGAAGTAAAAAATATACAAAATGATTCTAGATTTAGTTTAACTTTTAACTACTACTAACATGATACTCTTAAAAAAGTTGTCATACAACGGAATAAAGGGGAATCTCCTCAGGTGGTTTGCCTCCTACCTCCAAAATCGTATTCAAACTGTCGTAGTTAATGGGCACATGTCTCCACCTGCTGTTGTAACATCTGGAGTGCCACAGGGTTCAGTAATTGGTCCATTCCTGTTATTTTATTTATTAATGACATATCATCTTGCTTCAAAAACTGTGACTTTCTCATGTACGCTGACGACTTGAAAATTTACAAAAAAGTGCAAGATAAAGAAGACGTGCAACTTATTACAGGACGACTTAAATAGGATTACACGAGTACTGTAATTCTAACAAATTATTCTTAGCATACAACAAATGTAAACATGTAACTTTTACAAGAAAGCGTAACATACTATTAAACAAATATAAATTAAACGAATATCCACTGGAAACAGTTTCAAGTATACGAGATCTTGGTGTGATTCTCGATGCAAAGCTGACACTGGACACACATATTGAGTGTGTGGTGAAAAAATCGTATCAAATGTTAGGCTTTATAATGCGTGTCACTAAACCTTTCAAACAAAAACGAAGTGTTATTCATCTTTATCAATCATTAGTACGATCTAACCTCGAATACGCCTCAATTGCATGGAATCCTTATTATAGTGTTTACAATAACAAATTAGAAATGTTACAAAAAAAATTTTTACGTCGACTTAATATCCGAATGCAATCGCCTCGGTGCTCCTATGATCAGCTTTTGACCAAATATAACATGTTATCCCTCCGTGATAGACGGTCAGTCGCCGATGCTGTCATGCTCCGTGACATATGTGTGAGTGATATCGATTGCCCGCAACTACTATCGAAGCTACACTTTCGCGCTCCTTCTACTGCAACAAGGTGCAAACACCTATTGAGTCTCCCTAAAATTAAGACTAATGCCGGAAAACGTGCACCTATTTACAGACTTTGCAACCACTACAACAGATTTCTGAATAACATAGACCTTATGTCAAATTCTCGCGCCCAGTTCAAGTTCAAGGCAGCCATTTCAAATTTACACAAAGGTTAACTCTTATTTACTTTACTCTTATGCGCTTATATCCATATTGTTGAATCCTGCTGATTACTATCATATCAAGCATTGCAAATCATGTGCACAATATTTAATCATTAAGTTATATATTTAAGTACAAACTTGGTAGTTATAATTCTAGTATTGGTATCTTGTGTCCATAGTGAGAAACGTTAAAGGAAGCATATGTACTTATTCACCTGATCTAAATCTGTTTGTGTCCTCTTCATGTATGTTTCTGTGTTATCTCCTGAATAAATAAATAAATAAATATACTTAGACTATCGAAGGGGGCCATCCACATATTACGTCACAGCAATGGGGGGGGGGGGGTGTTACTGAACGTGACAGTACATGTTAAAGGGATAGGAAAAATGCGTGACTAGGGGGAGGGGGGGGTTCAAGTAGTCCAAATTTTGCGTGACGTAATATGTGGACGGCCCCAAATGAGGCAAACATTTGTTGGACCAAACAATGATAAACCTCAGCATCTATAGCAAATGATCGCATTAGGATTGCTCGTTTGTTACTTTCTCCTTAATCAGTTAAAACCGTCGGAGAAGTAATTAATAAATTGATGTATTTAGCAGGACATATTTCCAGGCCACGTGCCATAAGTTGAACAAATTCGTCATTTACAGGCAAAAGATATGTCGATCGTCTACCAGCTCGTTGGATGACAAACTTAAAAAGACTGCGGGTCCTCTCTTAGACCAGGTTAGCCTGAGACCGGGCGTACTTGAAGAGAGGCCTAACTCTATGCTCAGTGGAGGACAATTACAAACCGACGATGATGATGATGAATCCACTCCTTTCATCAGTGGGGCCGCCGTTTTATGATCATTTTTTAACCTTAACTGAGACATGGTTAAAATTCAATAACTGGCACCCGGCGGTGCCAGTTTTTGAAGAAAGACGAGAGGTTAAACTCTCGAGTAATGGCTGACAGATGGCGTGTAGTTACCAACATGATTAGATTTTGAACGAGGATTAGGCATGAAATGTTACATACAATAACGCAAGTTAAAATTAAAATTGTATTCTTATACATATAAGACCGAATAAATGATTAAAATTCATGTAGTCACTTCAATGATTAAAAAAAAAACAATCGGAGTTGAAAATATTAAAATCGCTTACTAATTCCTCAATTTTTTTACCTCCAGCACGTTGGCTATCTTCAAAACGTAGATCACGATCCGGGGTCAGACCGAGTCACTCTGAGCGAGTTGTATTGTCTTAGCTGGGCCGATTGTTGGCACAGTCAGGTTTGATTTCACACGCTCTTCCCATTTTGAGCGTAAGGCATGAGAGACTAGAGGGAAGGAAAACTGATCACCCTCATCCTCCTAGCGTTTTTTTTAATATAACCTAAAAGAGTGCGGGACTGCATTGGCCCATAATCCGAAAGTGACTGCCATCTGATCTTCGAACTCAGAGGGAAACCTAGAATTTGTTGGTATTAGCCTGGTTTCTGGCTAATGATATACTGACCAGCGATTGGCCTTAGTCTCACCTGATGGAAAGCATTGACAAGGCCTAAGATGTTGCTCGCTGGTTCAGTAATAGCTTATTCACTCTTGTCTTGAACGACCCAGATTGTATGTATCAGGAAATACAGACGGCGGCAGCCAATTCCAGCCCTTAGCTGTTCGCATTAGGAAAGAAGAGAATAGATCGGTTTCTCAGGAAATCAGCAATCCAAGAGCACAGACCAGATGAAGAAGAAGAAGGAAAAAGATGAAAAAGCATTTATTTATGACAAACAGAAATACATATAAATAGTAGATAAAAATAAGACTAAATAACATTGTTTGCCAGAAAAGGGCCACAGCTCAGCATGAAGCTGGCAAAGCCAGCGCTGTTCTTCCGTTGTGGCCCAGGTGCAAGTCACAGTGCGTTGACGAGGCGGCTGTACTACTAACTTAACTTTAATTCTAATCTAATAGTTATCTAACAATATTATGCAATTAAGATGAAAAAGTAAATGTACATACGTGCATACCACACATAAACATGCTTAAACTATTCTTAATCCATGGGATGGGATCCCATACACAGAAAGCTTGCTTATAAGGCTGTCATGCCAAACCCTATCGAAGGCCTTGGAGATATCGAGAGACACGGCTAAGGCTTCACCATGCTTCTCGATGGCCTCGCCCCAAAGGTGTGTCGCATGTATCAGAAGGTTCCCAGAGGACCGGTTTCGGCGGAACCCGTACTGCCGGTCACTGATGAGATCGTTACCTTCAAGGTGAGCCAGGAGCTTGGTGTTCAGAACACCGTTCCATAGTCCTTGCAGAGTACGGAGGTAATCGCGATGGGCCGATAGTTCGATGGTTAGCACGACTACCCTTTTTCGGCACAGGCTGCACGTTTGCAAGCTTCCACGACTCAGGAACTAGACCCACCCTCAGAGAAAGTCGAAACAGGCGTGTCAACACGGGAGACAACTCAGGAGCACAAGTTCTTAACACTAAGGCTGGAATACCGTCAGGACCACTAGCCTTATTAACGTCAAGACAGCGCAACGCTTTCAGTACCTCCCTCTGGTGTATTTTTAACTCGGACATTGAAGTACCACAATATGGTATGGAGAGAGGTATTGCATTGCTAGCATCCAGACGCGAATTTTCCGCAAATAATGAGACAAATAAATTTGCCTTCTCTGCCGCTGTATGAGCCAGTGATCCATCAGGCTTAAGTAGTGGAGGAAGTGAAGGTCGACAGAAATTCGACTCTATCGATTTCGCAAGCGACCAGAACGCCTTACTACCAGAAGGGTAAGAGGCTAGTTTGGCCCCGATGCGACTGACGTGCAGAAATCGAGCCTTCCGCATCACCTTCTTGCAGGACTTGGCAGCCTTGTTGAACAGTCGTTTCTTTACGCTTAGCATCAGCCCATGATAGATAAGCCGAGTGCTTGAGCGCTTCAGCCTGAGCACATTCGGTGCTAAACCATGGGCGAGCTAAGTCACTAGCAGAAACGTCAGAGTAAGGAATAAAGTCTTCCATGCCCTGACGCAACACGTCCGTGACAACCTTCGCGCAGCTCGACGGTTTCTCGCTGGTGAAACAAACTTGCTGCCAAGCTGAATGCAGATGCAGAACTACTATGATTGTAAACAGGGTCAGGATGGTAGAAGTAAGGCATAACAGGACCCTATTTTGTGTCAAATTTGAGACAGCCCAATGGGGAAGAATGTTACAGAAGATAACGGCTAAATTACTTTGATGAACCTAGTAATTTGATTAGTTCCACCAAAACTGAGGCTTTGGAGATGCGCTGTGTTAAGATGACATTTATTATGTCCCATACACACACACATACACATACACATTTATTATGTCAGCGGCAAATCGTCTTAAGAAATGAAGAGGACAGCAACGATCATGACACCTCTGAGCTTTGCAATTGTCATTCACAGGCTACGGTCACCTTTACCATCAGACCTTATGACGTCAGAATCAGAGTGCATCATATTCATGAATCTGGATCGAACCATACTAAATGTGACAAATCGATAGCGTTCCTTCGCGTTACGACACGTCACGTCAAACAAATATGAATCAGGCTAAATTATTGTCACAATAGTAAAATGAAATCGCTCTTCACTTGAAACAACCACTAGACAACTCGCGCATCAATCATCCGCTCGAAACAATCGTGCTGCGCTGGCGCAGGTTTTACGCCGTTGACAGATTGTTAGTACAACGCGTACACCACATCACATATGGCCACACATCCATACAAAACCTTACAGCTCTTATAATACCGTTGATTTTACCACATTGGTTGACCACTGTACATTTGTGGACACGGTTAGAAATGATAAACTTTATAGCAAAGCAATAAGGTTCAAGTTATATAGTGGTTTCCTCGATACCTCATGCTGTTTTGTGACGTTTATTTGACAGGGAACGCGAAGTTTAGAAGTGATTTTTGCGTAATGGGCTATGCTATGAAATAATGGAGGTGCCGCGAACACGGTGGGGTCTCAATGTCAATGGGCCATCGTGATAACATCGGCGTGTAGAGGACCTACGATGTCCGCGTTAACATTTGCATAGGAAACTTTCATGATAGAAATTTATGGAGGTACAGTCAGCATCAAAAGGAGCTACGCATATGAACGGGTCACAAGCTCTTTTTCCCTTGTAATAAAGACTTTTGAACCTTTCAAATGCATAGCTACTTTTGATGCTGAGTGTACCATATTGAGAGGAAATAAATGATGATATTAGCAGTTAACAAGAATTAGGTATAACAAAGAACTAATATTAAACGCATTGACCTATCTTTGACCACAAGGTAGTAAAGTAGCAATTTTAAGATTTTGATCAAAGAATAAACCTAGATATGTAGGTTTGGCTATCAGGCCGCTATTTGACAACTTAACAACTGTCACATTTTGAAGTACTTTTCAGGGTCGATTAGTACCTCAAATGATTTTTGGGCAGCATCACATACTTATCGATCCGCTAATGTACGTCGACATGTCATTACCAGCTGAGTTAATAAGGGGCCTGAAAAGACAACGCCGGCAGCCGTCTGGGTACCACATTTACATATTTCCGTCAGTACATATTTTTCATTGATTTTCTTACCAAATCATCATTTTGTTGTCTAGTGGTTGTTTCATTTTTCATGGATTACAGTTAATTCACTTCCCCGTGCGTCAAAATGCACTTAACTAAAATATTATCGCCTCATCAATTGAAACCAAGCACCTACCACTTCTTACAACAACAGCCATAAAAAAGCTATTTCTGTGAAAATTCTACGACACCTAACTAAAATAAACGGGATAGTACAAGCAGCATGCGTTTGACCTCCGCTTTAAGCGTTAAGACCAATAAAAATGTATAATTTTATTGTATTTTACAACAAGGAGCCGATGTGAAATTGTCGTAAAAAGTTGATGGCTACGACAACCCATTTTATACCCTCTAAACGGATATTAAAGTTAGAAATATGCGAAAGGTCTTCGCATAATACGAGTAGGGATTGTTTAATGTCGCTTTTACAACCATAGGTTTACGCGTATAGGTATGCGAGGATTTGAAAAAGGCATTTAAAATTTTCTATTTATTAGTTTTAAGCTACATTTTTTAGCTCTTACAAATTATTTATGACCGAAGTAGGATTTTTAGACGATTCATATTGGTTATTCTTTCTCTCAAATTTTGATTTTAAAGACATGAAAATGAGAATATCCCCTCGAATTCACATTTTAAACCTTGAATCAAACCAACGGCTTAAGAGGGCGCAGTACGTTTGGTTCTCCATACAAACGTATTTATGCTCTCATTTTAAAACGCCATGCTAGAATAACATGAAACTTTGTATACACAATGGGATCCAGCTTGTCTAGGGCGGAAATTAGTTTCTGTTGATTGAAATTATAATGGCGAAAAAATACAGCGATTATTAAGGTTTTCATACAAGCCGTAAAAAACTCAAAAAACCGCTGTATTTCTTTTCTTTTTCAATTTCTAGCAACAGAAACTAATTTTCAACCTAGGTATGCTGGATCCCATTGTGTATACAAAGTTTCATGTTATTCTAGCATGCCGTTTTAAAATGAAAGCCTAAATACGTTTGTATGGAGAACCGATCCACACCGATCGTACTGCGCCGTCTTAATTAGTAATGTTAGTAGGTATGAAAGTTAGATTGCTTATCATGTAAAAGATTCATATGGACAAACGACCAATTCATAACCGATTTGTAATAGAAATAGTAGGTACATAAAATTATAAGATTCTTAGCCATTTACATCGTTAGCATTTTTCATTCCCATAAATTTCTACCAAGACGTAGTGCTAGTATAGCAGTATAAACTATAGACACGTACTTAGTTACGTCTTTAATCGCATCATATATCTGTTTACAAGGTAACAGTAAAAGGAGCTACAGCCATCCCATACCTTATATAGATATGTGGTCTAGATGCAAAGAGTAACTGGAAGTGGCCATTTTTCGTTTTGACTAGGTATACTTACTGAAGCATACGGAGACTAAGCCTTTTTTTCTCGCAACAGTGCCGCCCTAGAGTCACATCTCTGTGGGTCCGACATCTGTTCTCATAGACGATCGCAGCCCCAAAGACGACCGTCTACGACCCTAAGGACTCCCTTTTAGTCACTTTGTACGATAGGCAGGGGATACCGTAGTCGTATTCTATGCCCGGGCTACAGGGCGCATGGAAGCTACGCCTAAGGTAGCCTTAGTGGTTAAAGCATACAGCTGTCAAGCGGTAGTCGTGGGTTTGAATACCGGCTCATATGAATGGGTTTTTAAACTTCAAACTTCTAAACTTCAAACGTTTATTCGTGACAACACAAAATAGTACAATTTATTTACAGACAATAAAGAAAAACAGTGTAGGTGCCACGAAGTTGCTGGCTTAAAGCCAGCGCTGTTCTTCCGCAGAGTCCGAGAGAGAGAGAGACAGAGAGAGAGAGAGAGAGTGTATAGGCATAAAATGAACGTTGGTATCGTTCACTTTATCAGCAATAAAGTGAACGCAACCATATATTATAGATAGCGCCACTTGCACCGTATCGAAAGAAAACTACGATCAAAACAAGACATCTGCCCGGCTAGTATGATAGCTTATACCGTCACGTTTTATGTGAATTTCAGTACATTTTTGCCATATAACGTGACGGTATAAGTTATCATACTAGGCGGGCAGACGTCAAATTAATTACAATTCACGGCGTGGTTCGTAACTAAATAACATTAACATTTTAAAATTAAGTAAGTACTACCGAACTACAAAGTAACTTTCACAGCAACGTATTATGTTACCTGGGAATGCAAATGGGGCATAACTAACAGGTGAGGAAAGTCCTGCACTAAAACATACACAGTTGAATAAACAAAAGTCGTCTTTACTGTGACTAATAAGGTAACGGGTTATGAGCATGTAACTAATGTTTTATGCCATTTTTTTAAAACGAAGACCGTACTTATAAATTTATGTTCCGTATGCCCGTTCTTATTATTAAACTTTTTTTAAGGCACGCTCAGGATAGTTGGCACTTCTTGCTCTGTAGTTCCATGCTCCCGCGCACACCACGCCGCCTAATCAACGCAATGCTCAGCGGTCATGTGTGCGCGTTGTCATACTACTTTCTACATAATTTTTTACACCGGCTACGTTATAGTGCGGCTTTTGTACCATTTTTATAAACTGGTTCTTGTGAAGAGCACTATTTATTGATATCATGGAGTAGGTTGTAATTAGGAATATCGTGTTTGAAGTTTGTTGATAAAATAGTGTTGTTGTAGCTGTATGATCTTGTCGGCAGTTAATAACAATTTACTTAATGGTCTTTTAGTTCTGAACCAATACTATTATGAACAAGTGAGAACTAGGAATGCAGTATTGAGTAGAATGATAACGTGTGTTGTACCTAGACATATATGTTTGTATGTTTTTTTTTAATTAGGCAGTAATTTTAATGTACGAAAGAAATAGGTAGTTCTCAATTCCTTGACCTGATTGTCCCACGCAATTATTTCTCACGCTCAGCTATTTTACGGCTCAATCCTAAAACAATGGTTTTACTTTTCAATACCTTCAAATATGGTCATGACTATAAATACGGCCACCAGACTGGTCATCTGTAGCACTTTTAAATCAATAATGTTTTAAGTCCAAACCCGAATTCAACTGAAATTCAATCTTAAACCAAACCCATTTATGTGTAAAATTATATACGCATATATTGAGATTTGATATTTTTTGTCTCAAGATATTGATATGTTCTGTTTGCTTTGTTATACCCACAACACGATACCATCTAAAGATATATCTCGAGATAAATCTAGTTATATTTGGAACGTATGAACGAATTTATGTTAATGAGACATTTGGATCTGATGATAAAGAAATGAGGAGATAAAATTCTAAAACGTTCCGTATCGAGTTGAAATGACATAATTGATTTGTACGTTTGTGGACGTAAATTGCAATCATTGATTGGTTATGAAAAACATTCTTCTTACTTACTTAAAACCTCTAACTTAAAAACATTTATCAACTTAACGCGCATTTGGGACAAAATATAAAGTAAAACCATGCAGAACTTGACGGTAATGACTTTTTGCATAACAAACTCATTAATATAATGAAAGAGAGAACTTAAGAGCTTTAAAAATGCGGTTTTTTCTAATTAATTTAGACAATTATAAACCGAAATAATTAAATAGACAACAAATACGTACTTAAATTATTTACGCGCTGGAATAGGATGCCTAAATCGATTTAGACAAATGCATATTGCTGAGTGAAATGAACTATCGATAGTCGATAATTCATTTTAATTGAAATGTTCGACTAATAGTTCTGGGACTCTGGACGTTTGACAGCGCATCATTAGTGATGTGATAGAGACGCGATTGAAAATACAATTAATTGTCTACTTTTAGTCAGATTGAAATAATTTAGATTTTAACGGTTTCTCGATGGTGAAAAGTTTGTATCGATTACCGTTAAGGATTTCGATTAGGTGTGGTTGTTAATCGATGGCTTGTAATCTTTTACGTGTTGAAAGCTATAATAATATCTGGCAATTACGATAGTTAATTACTGTTTAATGTTAGTAGCAACATCACATTTTTGATCTATCATATATATGTAAAAGTTTTTTTACAAATACTTTTTGTGATCGAATAATTTTAATCTTCCTGTTCAAAATGTTGATCTACAAATATTTCACAGAGACCCCATTCGAGATTCAAATTTAGATGTTCCTGTCGTGTCACAGGGATATTCTCACTTATGAAACTTACTATACCTCTTTATTTGTAACTTATAACAAAAGAAAGAAAAGAAAGCGACATCCTATTAGGGAGGTTTCCTTAAGACGACTGCAAACGGGGACTAGTTTTATCGCCTTACATTTGACAGGCCTCTTCCTCTCGCCACTTCAGCTAAGCTTGATTCTACTACACCTCCAAGGTTTCGATATACCCGGATGCGCCAAAAATTAAAGAGCACATGCTGTGCAGCGGACGCTTGCGCGTGCGAAGCCATAATTTGCTGTCAAACATCGGTATTATTGGTAGTATATACAACTAGAGGAGACGACCTGATACTTATGTACTATTAGTTGTTCTGTGCTAATGACCAAGCACCAAGGACATCATGAGTTCCAAACAAACATCACACATACTGCCTCCCGTTAAACGTTTATTAAACAAAAATAAAACTAAGCAGCATTAAGGTTCGTCGGCGACAAATAAAGTGGCGATCTCGAGATGTTATCGGCGGACAAATCGGCCGCACGCACACACGGAGCTGTGAGAACCTAACGCACCTGTAGCGACCGGTCGGCGCAAGCGCAGCGGGACGCGTGTCGATGGATTTATCGATGGACGTTTGATTTATCGAAGTGCACACTATTGGAAAAACAATACTTGTATTTTATACAAATATTCTTCATTGCTACCAAACACAGTACACAATAAAAAAATTAAACGTATACAATGTTTAGACAACAGACGGTTTTATTGCTAGATAGAGATCTCTTACATAAATTTTTTGGGTACCGTATTATTTGTTGTAAAAATGGTCAGAACACATTCATAGACACATCATGACAGCACCATTCAGAAAATTGACAGGTATGACGCTTTCTTCAAACGATTTTTTTACTGCCATGAACGGACTGCGGACTGTCTCATTAAGACCTTTTAACTGTGGATAGATCAGCTTGTAGCGGTAATTAGTTCTTCTTGGACTCCACTTATTGGACTGTGGTTTTTTTAAGTAGCAGATTTTATCATATCCGTCCAGCGCGTAGGCAGGTGACCGCTTCTCTTCCACCCGTCCTTGGTTGACAGTCATTCTGTAGAGTTTTGATTTCGAATAATATACACCTCTTATGGATTAGAAGGATTTAAAACTTGGGAGGCAAAATTGTTAACAGAAATCTTTTTGATAATTATAATGTAAAACATCGATAAATGCATGGGGGCGCATCCCTAACATCCCATGCGGCGTTCCATCGCTCCGCTCACATCATAAATCACCCGCTAATAGCCGGTGCATTCGCTAATCCGACGCGAGCGCATATCTTATTGAAAACCCTTCCCGATTGATTGAGATGCTTTGTTAAGGGAAATTTTAGAGTTCCTGGTGGTGACTAAGGTCGTCAGAGCTTTCAAAGATACGCTGCGTTGAAATCCTCAAATCAATACAACCGCTTTGAGCGGTTACTAACTTAGCTCTCCCGTGCTTTGGAAAGCACGTTAAGCCGTTGATCCCGGCTGCTACCTACGACAGGTGCATTCGGGTGGCTTGCGAACTTCTAACAGTCAAGTTGCCTACTCACTTGACAAGGGGGTCGAAGTTGCACCACGTCCGTAGGGAGTATCCATCGTTACGCTACACGTAACCCCTGGGTGGTGCTAAAAGTGCAGCAAACTGGCAACCGTCCTGTCTTCTCGAAGATCTCACGGATTATTTTTATTTCATACAACGTCGGTAACGCACTAGCTCCTCTGCAATTGCATCGTCCAGAGGCTACCAAATTCACTAACAAGCTGCTGTCGATAGAGCGAATCTTCAAGTCAATAATCTAGTAAAAAATAATCAATAATTTGGTCGACGTAAAAACGACTCCTATAGAGTCGGAAAGGTCCGAGACTACGGTGTACGCTAACCGTGTGCTTGTGCTTCAATGGTGCCATAATCATATTTAAAATTTGATAGGGATTTTATGGCATATTATACGCGTCCATTCCATACCATTTTGTTCCTAAGAGGCATTGCCTGACAGCGCATGTGTCGTTGCTGTTCGATCTTTCTTTTATCAGGACTTGAGTTGATAGGCATTTTATGGCATATTATACGCGTAAATACCATTTTGTTCCTAAGAGGCATTGCCTGACAGCGCATGTGTCGTTGCTGTTCGAACTTTCTTTTATCAGGACTTGAGTGACTATCTCTAGACGTGAAGGTATAAGTTCGAATACTTGACACTTTACACTGTGGTGGTGGTCTTAGGGGACGAACATTAAGACGTTTACCTTACTTGCCTAGAAATAGGTAGGTACGCGGTATAGCGTTACTGCTTTAGTACAAAATTACTTAAGTATGGGATGGCGCATCGTTACTGACGATTTTCTCAATGTAATTTGAGACGTTGGTGCCGTTAATAGAAGCCTAAGTCTTCTACGGTAGATGTCGCTGTACGCCTCCCTAAGGCGTTGTAAGAGGGAACTAGTGAAGGATTTCGTGGACGAGCTTGATTGTTCCGATAGCTCAGAGGCTAGAGCGATTGGCCGCGTATGCCAGATGTCGCAGGTTCAAATCCTGCTCGGAGAATGAAATTTTTAAATTTTTCCTTTCAATTTGGAATAGGTAGGAACTCACTCCAGTCCTGTAGTAACTTAACGAATACGGCTCAATCTAGAAAAAATCGATCAACTCTGGTTATTATTGTATGTAATCTAGAGGATAATCTTTGGTCTAGGGTTGTTAGTTATAGGTCTAATGAACGACTAGGGAAATCAAAGCGTGTAATAATGCCCATCCGGCGCGGGCGCCGGTTTGTCAAGCGGGATAAAAACGCGCGTTCGTGGCATAATCGCATGGGCATTACGGGACCGCGTTTCCACTGCACGGCGAACAACGGCACGAGTTTAGCGATACAACTGTAATTTTGGAAAACAGTGGTAGTGTAGTTAAGTTTCTGAAAGCATCGTTAGTTGATAAATTTCATTTAATTTTCTGAATTGTTTCCGTCATAATTACTTTGATTGGTCTAATGACATGTAATGAGCTAGTTCAGAAGTTTCATGCCAGTAACCAAATCACAAAAAAAGTTTTATGAGAACGACTATAGTTTGAAACATACCAGATATGTATAATTAGCAATATTTGTAACTCAAGTGATTTTTTATTAAAGGAACGTTTCACTTTGGAATATTTGGGATGTGATAGAGTGATAGAGATGATCGGGAGAGTCCATGATTTCATTTGTGAATTGAAATCTGGATTGATATACCGAAAAAAAGTTCTATCCAATTCGAAACATGAATTTCTACACCTGCTTTCATAATAACTGATGCCGTACAACAACGGGCACAAACACCAACTATGAAAATAATTACGAATCGTTCGCTTATAATTGGCGGCTGCGCGTACGCACGATAAACCATCATTAGCCGTGACATTACCCGATATTACTTATTGTAGTGAGGAGTTTACGGCCTATTACTTTATAACGGCGTTGGACAGTTCAAAGCGAGGGATAGAAATCGGGCTTATTGATTCCTGGGCTATTGAGGGCGTCACAACAAAGAGAGTCGTAATGCGTCGCGAATACATACCTATATATCGCGTATACGTATACACATGCTAAGCGTATTATTATAGGAACCTCCATATCGAATGGAAGAAGGTTCTTACTCGTCGTAGTGTACAGAAGCAAAGGCGAATGCGCTTAAGAAACTGTCTATTCGACATTCTCCTCAAGTTTTCCTGCTTGTGGTGTAAAGGAGCCCGTTGAACGAAAGCGACTTCCATCTGACCTTCCAGTCTAGAAGGAAAACTAGAGTTAATTGTGTTTTCTTAGGGTGTTTTACAATACAATACAAATATTCTTTATTGCACACCTCACATAATAAAACATCATGAAAAGCTTCTGTTTTTCCAGGATAGAAGAGAAGAGTTTGTTGGGTTTTCTTAGGGTGTTTTCTTCACTAAAAGCTACGCTACTGTTGCTACCGTTTTAAATCGAATTTCATAATAACTCTTTTTTTGACATAGGAGGCCAACGAGCAGGCGAATCTGATGGTAAGCGATTTGCGCCGCCCATGGACACTCGCAACATCAGAGGGGTTGTAAGTACGTTGCCCGCCTTTAGGATGGGAGTACGCTTTGTTCTTGAAGGCTTTTTCTTTTATACAAAGCCAAGGTTCAAACCTATCGCACGACCTTCAGATTGATAGTGGTGTACCATACCATCTGGCTGCAGTGGTAGACACTATATGTGATAGTGACATCAATAAAACTGTCATTCCTTCCTTTTGTACTGTCGATTCCTTCAATTCAGGCACTACACTCTTAGTATTACTGAGTGTCTGTATATTTGTATACTACTATTTTAAAGTCAAAATTGTGTCTGCCTGTTTCCTTTTCATGATTATACAGCTAAAATTGTTTTATGAAATATTTTCAAAGAAGGACAAAGGTTTTATGTTCCAGAAATCCTCCTGTAAGGTGATGTAATTTAGAGTTTCTATGCATGGGAGTGTAAATTATCGAGCAGAACGCCCGGAGTAGTAAGAAAATGCTATCGTGTCATATAAGTGCTAAAAAATATCGTATTTAATTGCAACTTTGTTAATAGTATTAGATCATCAGGGTCAATCCAGCACGCAACTGTCTAGCAGCTATCATGATACGCTTTATGTGGGAGATATACTTATCATTCGTCCTTCAACAGTAAGTTATAAGTGCGAGAGGAACAAACCTACGCTGCACAGACCATGACCACTAATCATTACTTTAAAGAATTTGATACTATATATTCTCGTATCATTCATACTCGTAGAATAACGAAACAACACAAAGAGCGGGTTCCTTATGTAAGGCTGAGGGCCAAAGGGCCGAAGCAGAGCGGCAAGGCACGCAAGACTTAGGCCGAACGTCCCAACAGAGCGGGTTCTTCATGTAAGGATGATGTCCGAAGACATTCAAGTAAAGTAATTGACTTGTTATTTCTATTAGTTATTCCCTTTTATATGGATAGACATTTATTTATTGTTTTTTATATAAATTGTAAATTATCAGTTCTAAATTAAAATTTAATCTGGCATATGTATTGTAAAATTAATAATATATTTATTATTTTTTATAAATTATTTCTTTTTTAAATGGACTGACATTGCTGATATAAAAATTATGTGCTGACATGTCCTGATCCTTACTTAATTATACATTCGTAAACATGTAACTAGTTTTTAAGTTTTTATAACACAATGTAATATTGTTATAGACATAAATGAAATGAAATAAATCACTGTGTACTAATTTTACTAAGAAGGTGTAGGTTATTCTATGTTGGAAGCCCTCCTGGAGAATTCGTTATTAAGCTGATTATAATGGTGCAAATTATTATTAATACTCGTAATCACACTTTTCTACGAATATTGATTCCTAGTAGTGATATATTTAGTCACATCTATATTATTTTAATAAACTGAAAAAAAATCCTCTTCATGATATTAATGGAATTATACTGATATTTTCAACGGATAGAATGGAAGATATCATCAAATACAGGTATTTATTCTATTCCAGATGTACTTTTTGCTGCTCTGGGAGAATTTTGCGGGACCGGCTCTAAGTAATAATTTCATGTACTTTATATAGAAATACACAGTTATTAGACAAGAATACTTAGCAACAAAGATATTGGTCCAATCAGATTGTAAACAGATACAATTTATCTGGCATCTACCAGTTTGTTAAATACGTACTTACAGCTTGACAGTCTGTATTATCTGTACTTTCTGTATTACGAAACACACTTGAATGGGCAGCCGATAGACACAATGTGGGAGGAAGCGGATGGCAAGAGATTCCGTTTAAATTGAATACAACAGAAATACTTTTTATTGCACACTTCTTACAAATAGAACAGTTAACTGCATGATAAACAATTACATGTAGGCAGGCAAGTCCTTTCGGTAGCAGAAAAAAAAGAAGAGTAGATTATGTAGTAGGTGGTGCAGGAATATGGGATGATTGCAAGACTTTGTGGTTAAAGAAGTCTTGATCGTCCACCATCTCGACGGGTCGACATAGAAAAGTCAAGCACTCACTCGTGCTCAAATAGTTTATGACACATTGTTCCAAGTAATTAGAATTAAATGAGAATTTGCCACGATCACCCACCATATCAGCCAAAGGACGTCCACTGCTGGACATAGGCCTCCCCCAAATTCAGGGGGGGGTATTTGCCATAATCGCCACGCTTGGCATGCGGGTTGGCGATCGCAGTATCTCCACCGTACTCCAGGGATGCTGCTGCCCATCCCCCGGTGGTCTTGGTCGTAGTTTTAGGACATACCCGGATCCTGCCATGATCATACCGCGAGATTATACAATAATATCGGTCCGACATTATCGTTTATTTGTCATACAATGGAAGACAAAACATTTCAAAAGAATGTCAATTAAAGGTCGACTGTAAAAACAGAGACAGCGCGGGAGTATAGTGCATGACTTCGCCGCCCGCTACCCTCTGACGACTCCCCTCTTGCCCCTGTCCCGTCTCAGACGTCGACTTAGTCTAACAGAAGACCTATTAGGAAACATTTCATAGACCACAATAACAAGGAATTCAAAGCAATATATGAGAGTACTGACATCATTACAATAATACTCTGATAGTAGGCACCTCAGAGTAAACAAGCGAATAAATATTCACAATACATTGTCCGCGGAATAGCTTGGTCCACTCTAAACATTGATTTTACGACATACGCTTAAGCTCGAGTGAACCTCGATATATAAGCACAAGAAGGGACTTGTGAATATTTATAATCATGTCTGTTTTCGCATCCAATTGTTAATGAGGTAGGAAGGATTACTTAGCAGATTCCATAAAATATACCGACAAATAACGGTAAAAAATAAATAAATAATGAAAGCGTTAACTTAAAGGGTAACAAAGAAAAGAAAAAAGATAGGGCAAATTAAGGGTAAAATACGAGATAGGACATCTGGTGGACCAGGTGGTACGGTAACAATTAGTTAGATCTAGAAGTTGAAACACACCGAAAATCTTTCAAAGGCAAATAGCATAATTAAAATGAAATAAAAATGAAAAATATTTATTTCTTTGACGACTGACGACCTGTTTAGCCTAGTTGGTAGTGACTCTGCCTCCGAAGCTAGAGGTCCCGGGTTCGAATCCCGGCCAGGGCATTTATTTGTGCGTTTTTCACGGGTATTTGTTCTTGAGTCTTGGATGTTTTCTATGTATTTAAGTATGTATTTATCTATATAAGTATTTATATCGTCGTCTAGTACCCATAGTACAAGCTTTGCTTAGTTTGGGACTAGGTCGATATGTGTAAGATTGTCCCCCAATATTTATTTATTTATTTTATCTATTTCTTCATGGGGCATATACAAGGTCGGTTGAGACTTCCTATTAAGTAATAAAATATACTTGTATCAGGAAATCCCGCTCTTCCACTTCAATTTTGGGAACAGTATACTATAAAAAAAAGTAGCATAATTAAAAAGAAACAAAGCTATGGTTTATTTTTAATTTTAAGTTCTTTGACAATCGAGAGGTTTTAACCGCAGTACATAAGCTAATAATAATAAATGCGATGGGAATATAACATTATAAAGGTGCTATGCCACATCTAGTATTGTTTAATCTGAGCCAAATCTCTTACATGTCGCTGCGGCCTCTATGACATCACGCCTTTGTGCGCAGTGGGCAGACAAAAGCTTGCAAGTGTATGTCAAGACACTATTGACACGCTAGAATATTGGAATAACTTATGCTCAGATATGGCAATGGGTACATGGATTTAGATTTGCGCCGGCAAGGCATATAATGTTAAACTTATTAGATTATCTATACTACGTGCTAAAGATAAGTTAGAGATTAAGAGCATGCAAGATCTGTGGATGATTGTGTATGTGTGTAGCTTCTATGTAGAAAGAATTACCTTTATAATAAAGCTACTTCTCTGTGTCGTGTTGAGGATTCAGTCTCCAAATCATCTTCCAACAAAATGTTTTTCCTGCTATTCTATTATTTCACTTGTCATTAACTTTAAATTATCCAGCCATAACATGGCCATCGCCCGTTTGCATTTTCTTATCACATTCTTTGATTATGAGTTATTATAAAAACTCCAACCTCGCCTAGATTCTTACGCCGGTTCTTCTCGTGGCGGAGGTTTATTTTTCCGAGTTTATTGACGTTTATAGGTGCATGTTATATGCTTAATTTGAAGAATACATAACTTTTACTTTTTTTACAAGGTCACTATCACTTAAACACAAGACTTTTTTTTAATTTGATAGTGCTAAGTTTCCACTGTTTATTGTGAATCCGACACGCTTGTGATTCTAGAACTACGCTGTGATTCAGAACAACCTTGATTCAACTAACAAGATTTACAATTGAGAAGTTTAAACAACCGCGTCCAAGTTTTCGAAACCGCAAACAATAGAAGCTGCCAGAGTGTTTACGGAGCGTGTTTGTTCGGCGACAAAGACTTGCGTCAGCGCAGGTTGGACGGTAAGAGATTTACTTCAAATTGAAAGCGTGTGGCAAAATATTGGATTGTGTGTTGTGGGAGTGGCAGAACTGAGTTTGGCTTCTAGTAAAAAATGAACTGTAAATGTTGATTCCCTGTACAGCAGTAAGATTTTAATTTCTAACCCGTGGGACCTAAATGATGTTTGAAATTGAGGTAGCATCGTAAAAGTAGATAGAGAGCAGACCTAAGGAATCGTCAACATTCCCTAATTACCAATTATTGATCAATGGGAGGTGTCTTTGTTATAGAGGTATCATTCCATGTATGTGTTGATTCTCAATGATAAGAATGGACAATTATTTTCAAAACCAACGTGGATAACTTACTCTTGCGCATTTTATTGATCTGAACTCATATTTTAGTATCAATTAGTTAGTTACGCGTTGTGTTGTGTCAAACTTAATTTGATGATCTGACAGTTTCAGTGTAAAAATGACATTTAGATCAACCTTACGTACGTTTGAAAACGATACGTAACCACCCCTCAAATGTCTAATAAAAGCTAGTACATATTAAGATAATCTATGATAACAAACCTCAATATAATAATTTAATATCGAACCGAGTCAGATAACCGGTAGCCACAATCTCCATTGTCCAGATGAGATGCGGAGATGCGATACATCTCGACGTTTGTTTGTCTGTCGAGATTTATCGTCGGGGACGCCGGAACACGCTATATTACAATAGTAATGATTAATGTAGAATTATGTGGTAATTTATGTGCGTTTTGTTATTTGAGCTGCGATATCCGCTGTTAGTTGCAGTGCGTTTGTCCTTTAATTCATAACGTCTGGTGGTAGTTGCTTAAAACTCGTAGTTGCGCAAAATCAGGATCGCATAACAGGGACCTGCCGACTTCTAATACTTATCCGCTATCCTTTGTTGAATCTCATTCTTACTCCTAACCCAACACAGTCGTCATCGTCTCAGTCTAATAGGGTCTAAGATAACACTCCGTTCGCTAATACCTAAGATCCGCAATTCCGCATTTATTTCAATGTCTTTATGATCTTTCTGGCATTATATTTGTAACCGAGTAACTAAACTGTATAAATAACTGTTGTTGACTTTGTATTCGTTTCAATTTTTTTTTGTAAATTTTAATAACAGGCCCGATACAAGCTGGACTACTGCAGAAGTACGAAGAGTGGAAGAAACTTCAAAAAATAAAAATAAAATATTCTAACTTCAAAGAAATGTTACAGGGGAAAAGAATAGAGTATGTAGCCTAGCTACAATACAGCTTGCATAATTATAATCTCATATACATATAATGAAATTATAAAAAAAAAGAGCTGGCGGCTTCCTCGCCCAACGCATAAGTATTGCGATCCAGCGAGGAAATGCTGCCAGCATCCTCGGCACCATGCCACAGAGGCTAATTTTAGACTTAGGTTTTTAGATTTGTAATTAGTTTTTTATCTATTATGGATAAATAAATTTAATAAATACTAACTTTTCAGTCAAAAAAAATTAAATGTTACATATTTTATTGCATAATAATACTCCTTTATGTTCTCAACTCACGGTACCAGAAGGTCCAGAAGCAATGATAACTCCCACTGTCCGCACCAAGATTAGAAACGGACCATAAAAGTCGAGTCCCCCGCACTAAAAAGTAAAACCAAAGACAATGCCCTGCGTCTCAATCTCAGCCGGCCACTTATCATAAATCTAAATCAAGATAAACGACATTTAGCCTTTTAATGGACCTTTCGATTTATTAATGCCTCATTCACTTGTACGGAATGCTAGCGGGTGGACGCACTGTTTCAAACGTTATCTGGGCTGTTATTCACAACTCACCTGACCTCGCACCAGTGTAAGTAAGATCCACGATTCATCATTATCATCGGTCTATATAGGATTGATATTTTACCGCCACCTGTTGTAAAAGTTCTCTAAATGCAGAAGATAGAATAATGTGCAAAAGACAAATTCTTTAAAAAAAACCTTTTCAACAATTTTGGAAAATACAGATATTATTAAAGGAAGGGAAGCTTGTGATAATTAAGCGTGCACGTAAATTATATTAACAGCAGTTACTTCTCAAAAACGTGGAACAAGTAAGTTCTTTCAAGTAAAGTATGCCAGAAAAAGTTAAGATCGTTAAATACATTTGTATAATCTCAGATCAAACTTATTCTGGCTTACTTAAGGGTAGATGTTCAGTTGCCTTGTGAATAAATTAACAGGTGATTTTTAATTGGACGCATAAAATGAGGCATTTACGGTGGGAACGTGGTGGTTATCGTCGATCGGTTGGTTTTCATTTGTTTTGCGGTTTTTGGTTTATAATGGGGGTAACAAATTATATAAAGCAAATGAGCAAATGGCGAATTGCATTCGATTTTGGAATCTTCGTGTGATTTAGTCACCGCTAGTGCACCGCACTGTTTTCTATAAATTTTGCTTTGCTTGCGGAAGTAATAATTCAATAGATACTAAACAAAAATGAGATGATCCGATATAGCCCTCCGAATTGCTAAACTTAAGTGGCAATGGGCGGGGCACATAGCACGTAGAACCGATGGCCGTTGGGGCGGAAAGGTTCTCGAGTGGCGACCATGTACCGGAAGGCGTAGCGTGGGCAGGCCCCCCACACGGTGGACCGATGACCTGGTGAAGGTCGCGGGTGTCCGCTGGATGCGGGTGGCGCAGGACCGGTCATTGTGGAAGTCTTTGGGCGAGGCCTATGTCCAGCAGTGGACGTCTTTCGGCTGACATGATGATGATGATGATGAAACAAAAATGAGCCGTTCTCAAGGCAAGGGTCTCATTAATTTATCATACAACTCATCTACTTATTTCTAATGTTGTCAATAAAGAAGAGATACCTTATTGTCATCTTCATACGCTACAGTTTGGCTTAAAGAAATAGTAATACATATGTACTTCACAGATTCAAGCTAACTGTCATATAAGCTATAGAGTTAAGCCTTATTTACACACGTACATACTTACGAGACTCGTGTGCGAGTTTCACTACATTGCGCGGTTTGACAGATCGATTGAACTCATTATACCACGGTAACCCGCAATATAATGAAACTCACGTGCGAGTCTCGTATGTGTGTGTAGGCCTTTATGAGAATATTGATTCTAGTAGTCTATATTAACGGCTTACGAACACATATAATTTTGTATAAGGTTCGTCACTTTTCGAATCTATGTCAATGCTGTTAAGGTTGAAAAGTGACGAACGATTTCATTCTTCGAGTACACAGGAAAACCAATCTTAAAACGAGTGCCCCCGCTGCTACAGGCGCAATACACAGAAGCTCACACCATTGCAACAATATCAATTAGAAGAAGCGCATTTATTAGGATTCCGCACCCAATAAGGTAAAAACAGAACCCTTCTGGTGCAACTCTGTCTGCAGTTTGTCACATCGCTAAATATCTTAAGCTATCAATTTACTCGAAATACCGAATACTTATGATATCGATTTGTAATTTGGAACAGTTATAAGTTATAAAAAAACTCTAACCCAGATGCATTATATATGATTTTTTAAATACTTATCTTTTAAGTTTACCAAGATAAAGTGCCTGCAGGGTGGGCACCCTGCCTAAGGGGCCAAATTAAGTTTTTTGTTATGTTATTTTTAATTATTTTTAAGTTAGTGTCATTACTATTTTACCTTATTTTCTGAATAAAAATGGATTGGTAATAGATAAAAATATGAAATTATTACATAACGTTCATATCAATATAAATATTACAGAAAAAACATAAGTTAACATAACTATATCTGATCGCGCTGTACCCATGGCGTTCAATTTCTATATCGCGCTGTTAAGATTTCTTCTGAATTAATTGGGTCGGGACGGGTACACGATCTGTGTCCGGAACCCTCGGTACGCGAGTCGCACTCGCCCTTGAACGGTCTTTTTAAACTGGTTTTACTCTAGTGAATTTTCTGTAACTTGACATATCATCTGTGGAATAGATTCCACATACTCAGCTCAACTACAAACTGTTTCTTAGTCGGTTAGTTCTGGGAAACTAGTGTCCTATCCATGTTACTAAAAAGGCAGATCTTGGAAGAAATTCCCAATAGTTACTCCCTTATTATTCTAAGTACACATTCTTCAACATCTGAGTAATTTTATTGAAATCTCGTTGAGAAAGTGCGGTCTCGCAATGGTAGTCGTATTGGATATTATAATTAATCATATTGGTTTTATATGGGCTTGGACGTATACATAAATGGGACGGATATTGCACATAGGCGTGAGAGCAAATGATTTCGCATAGCAGCAGCACAGAATAGTTAATAGGCACTGTTATTAAGTAGCTACTTAGGGTACGGAAGGTTTTCTATTGTATAATACCGAAGATTATCAACATACATAAATATTATATCAATTTTAATGTTATAAACAAGCGTGCGTTGAATGATTGTATCTATTTTTGTAACTCGTAAGCCATTGACTATTTTTTTTATCATTTCGATGAGCAATAGCAATTTGTACGTTATTTAAAAACAACATTGTTTCCACCGCACAGACTTTCGTTACTTTGTAATTGAAAAAACGAAATTAAATTACTTCTTTTATCTAATTTGTAAGCCACTTTTACACCACAACAATAATTACTTTCCATTCGTAAATAAAAACAAATTGTTGTTTCAATTTTCTTTATATTATTTTGGTTAGGTATTCTTGTATATATTTTCGTTGTACATAAATAAATGACATTTTTAATTGTGTGGTGATGCCATAGTAATTTTGACGTAGGGTTCAAAGACGTTACACATTTCTGTCACGGCGTGCGCTGCGATCGTTTTACTTACCCTTACCACGCGAGTAATTCGCACATTGCCAAAATTGTTCAGCTAATTTTGCATTTGTATGTACACTCTGCAATTCAGATTTATCTCCTTTAATATTACTTACGTATAATGTGTTAATCCTTGATATACTATGTTAATTTTTTATTATTGTATTTCAGTTGTACTTTTTGACCTGTAATGTGTATTACCAATAAAGAATGTGTATGTCATATGTATGTATATGTCTATGTCATTTTTTTGGATTCAAACCAATATTCGCGATGAATACTTCATATGCATATATCAACTACTATGTAGACTCTAGTCTGTAGACTAGTCAATGACCTTTAAACTGCATAACACATTAGCTAATCCCGGTTTTGCAGTATAGCTTACATTTAGGACGATTAAAAACCTATAAAGATTTCACGCTATTTGGTTACGAGTATCTCTAAACTTTGCAACTTAAAAAGAATATTAGAAAGCCGACTACCGATTTACTTCTATAATTAATTCAACACATTCTCAATTATATTATACCACAACAATCTAACTTCACAATCTATAAGGTCACATCTTCTATGAATCTAACGAAAGCATTTGACTTTATAGTTCTATATTCAAAAATCACGTTAGAATATAGTGCCGCGACGAATTGAATCGATATGTCGGAATCGATATCGAAGAATCGGTATCGTAAATCGAATGGGTTTGGCTACCAAAATGTACAGTCGATTTATCAAGCCGTGCTTTCTAGTGTTGTGGACAAAACGAATTTCACCTCGATTGGGTTATTTATACCGGCCGGTCCAAACAGGTGTGGAGTATACAGGCTGTTTCTTTTTATCTTCTGTGTGAAACAAGTGACAGTGTTTTTTTATTGTAAAATAAGATCATCAAAATACAACGCGAACGCAGAACTCCAGCGGCCACTCCGTCTGCACGGCCTCTAAATACCCCGTTATAGTAATTCTAAAATTAGTTAGTAGTTAACAGTATTAAAGGTTCTTGTATAAAGGTGAACGTATAAGTGATCTCTTTCAGCTTCTTTATTCTTAGTTCAAACATTTTTCTTTTTTTCTCTTATTCGAGCCATAGGTATTAAAGGCATGGCTAATTGACCGAGCAAGCATTTTCTTTCGTATATATGTCTGTCTGTCCGGATGTTCTCCTGTACAAGTCGCATTTCTCTGCCGATTCTCGTGAAAATTTGTGAGCAGATTCGATAATTATATAGATGTTTTTTGTCGAGCCAGTATATTGGAAATTTTAAAATTTGACAAATAAAAAAAAATTGCGAGGTCTGCAGCTCACAGAGCCACTAGTGGCTAACCTTTTACCACACTTAAAAGATTCGAGTTCTAACTCGAATCTTTATATACGATATACTGTGCTCTTCGCCTGGGTTCTGACCTATATTTATAAATCAGAAAACTGATGATTATAATTAGCAAACATACTACACGTATGATATAAATCAGCAAACGTCTTAGTATGATCGTGATGTGATTGTGGTAATAATTATGATCACCTAAGTTAAAAAAAAAAACAGAACTGTTGTTGAAATGGGATATTTTAATGGGTCCGAATTTTTTTTATTATACAATGAATATTAACAAATAGTTAATCAAATAGATTTCTTTAAAATACTTTCCAAGTGAAGTTAATTTTGGTTTTGTCTGCGCTTTTTTTGTATTAAAAATGGGATTGCTCTTGGCCATTGCGCTCTAAACGATTGGCCGATCTCTAACTTAAGTATAACTTGACTTAAAATGTTTATATCATGCAAACGCATCACTCGGTTTTTAAAGTTTTCGTCCACACCCTGTATCCGAAGCGGCAATGCCCAGAGGAATGTTATTAATTCGGAATTTGTTACAGCCTATACTTAAGCGCCGAGCTAAACATAAATATGACTGAGCTTTGTGCGCATACGCACGATATTTACAGGATGTGGCCTGTAACAGGAGCAAAAAATTAAACCGTACACTATTAAGCAATTATTTGCAAATGGTTTTACTGAATTTTTATTTTTTTATTTTTTTGCAAATATAGCTTATAAAGTGTTTTTTTACTCTACTGGAGCTATATTAATAACTATTTATTTAGAAAATAAAAAAAACTGAATAAAAAAAATTTTAGAATCCAAAAAATATCCTTTTAAACCAAAAATGCAACAAAGATTATGAGTCATAACTAGATGCTACCTCAATATCAGCAGTGATTGCCGCGCTATGATCTCGTGGTGCCAAGATCCATTACTTGGAGGTCATAACTTTAGATCAAAATTTCTCCCAAGTGGAAAAAGATTTTTTTTCTTGACATAAGAGATTACTGTACATGCTCTAAGGAAGCAGCCTTTAAATTTTTTGCTCCTATTACAGGCCACATCCTGTATATGATGTTCGTATGATAGTGTTGTCATAAGTGTGAATTTTGTAAGGTATTTGAATTTGATTTTGCTGGATGCGGGTGGCGCAGGTCTGAGGGCCTACTCCGAACTTCGAAAATCGAACTTTACGTACGTATCGTGCCGTCCCTTTCCGTCATATAGTGTATAACACGAGAGTGAAAGGGACGGCACGACACGAAGTTCGATTTTCGAAGTTCGGAGTAGGCCCTCTGGTCATTGTGGCACTCATTGGGGGAGGCCTTATGTCTAGCAGTGGATATTCTTTGGCTGATAATGTTGATTTGAACTTCATATGTTTTGTTGGTAATTTAGTTTAAGGAGTGCTTCCTTTTAATTTAAGAGTTGCGTAATATACACTATGATGATAGCTTATTTTGTTTGCTGTAAAATTTGCCAGTAAAAAGATTGACTGATTGTCTTTATTACAGTAGAATAAATGCCTACATTAGTGTTGTCAAGCATTTTTGATGGAGATGTTGAAACTAAACAATATATTTTGTTTTAATCCATCTTCAAGATAAAAAGAAAATTGTATCATAGTTGTTATCCAAATCCATATCAGTTAAATAATAAACAGTTACCTAATACCTATACGTAAGTACAATAAATCGATTTGTGTTGGTTACTGTTCGTTTTCGAGTTATTAGGTATACTTACATTAATCGAATATGTCCAGTTTAATACAGTGTGCGTCTTTTATATAAACTTATATTTTAAGATGCATACATACATAATTATAATCACGTCTGTTTCCCAGAGGGGTAGGCAGAGATCACTTATTTCTATTTGCTACGATCCTGACATACAACTTTCGCTTTATCAACTAAGATCTTATCAAAAATAAGATCTATTTAAAAATTATACTTAACATTTTTTTTTCATACAAATTAATTCAGCTCGCTATGAATCGGTAACAACTTTTACAAATGATATTTATTATGTTGTAATGCAAAACATAATAAAATTGCCGGTCGAGAAAACTTTTTTAATTAATCAATCACTATTATCAAGAGTAATACCTATATTTTTGATAAATCTTCTAACAACACTTAAAAACTTCTACAGACTATGTGTATACTCATGTATAGCATCTAACAATGCACTACAATTAGTCTCTAAGGTCAACGGACATATTCCGCTTTTTAGCGGCAAAAGGATAAAATATCTTCTATACCATAAGAGCTTAAGCGACGTTCATATTCTTCTGATTAACATCGTTTTTATTTCCGAGAAAAAAACGGAGTTGTGGTTTAGATTTTACTTAGAAATGGCCTGTGACTAACTGAATTGTTATCTCGCTTAAAAGCATTTTTACATAATGGATTATTGTTCTGGTAAGTCGTTTTGTTATTTAAATTAGGTGATTCAAGGTTTTGGGGTTTTAGACGTTGATTCAAGTTTGCTAATTTGGCTGTTTTTGTCTTCTGCTGTTAAATATATTTGTTAATATTTAAATCGATACCATACTTACATAATGGAATGTCGATAGGAATTATTATTTGTAGATAGGGCAAATCTTAATACGATGTGTAAAAAGTACTAGCACAAGTGTTAACATAGAATGTATATTCCCACCATGTTGGTACTTATTCTCCATGCAATATGATTAAATTTTACGAAAAAACCTTCACGGTCGTTAAAGGATTATCAGGAGACAACATTGGTTTGCTCAATGATAATATTTTCTGGCACATTTGTTTATCATAAAAACGCTCTATTAGTATATAATAATAATCGATGCCGTTGTGAGTGAAAAATGAAAGTTTATAGCCAACAACAAGGACCTGTCGTAATAATGAAGGAAGTGGCATAAGCCGCGTTTGCGCAAATCGGATGTCGGCGATTACCGCCGCTCCCGTCTGGCCTGCCCAGTTGGGATTATGGCTCGATTACACTGGCAGAGTAAACGGGCGAGTTGCCTAGACTCTGGGACAGTATTCACAATAATATAATACTAATTTAATTCTTCAATGGAGCGAATCTACGAAATCTTGAAACGCTTATTTCTAAAGCCATCGTGGGCTCACGATAATCCACCCAAAGATAGGATCAGATCCAAAAAAGAGTCAGAACCCATATTGGTTTACAACAATATTTAATAAGACGACAATGACGTAAAAAAATCGCCGTAAAAACGCTGTTCATAATTCATAATGGTTTGTTGCGTTTCATGTGTAGGTACACAGTGATCTTAAAAAATATATACTGTCTCAACATGCACCTTGTGAGGGCATTGCAAAGCAACTAAAACTAGGTACAAACTTTAAAAACTCTTGGACGGAATAGTAAGCGTTAATGATGAGGTGCTGTATTAATTGTATTTTAATCTATGTATATTAATTAGGTGTTAAGCTGTTCGTGGTGGTTAAAGTGACCCTTCCTACGACGTTGATTGTCGGTCCTAGGTTTAAATCCCGGTAAAGGCAAGTATTTGTGTATTTAGCTTGGATTTGTTCTGTTATCTTCAATATGTATAATTTTGTTTTATTTAGTGTAAGCAATAAATAATATTTGTATGGTATTGTATATTAGAGTATTTATATCTATTTAGTAAATCATCTAAATTTCACATTAGAGAAAGGGAAAAAGGTAATTTTTTTCATTTGTTCTTTTTAATTTTAAATACATTATTTTCGTTAGCAGCGTCGCTGCTAAATATAAAATTATTCTAATATATATTCGTCTAGTTACCATAAAACAAGCTTTATTGAACGTACTATGCGGCTCTGTTTCCTAAGATGATTTTTTTATTTAATAAAACCACTTTAAGTTTAAAACACTCTAATTTATAATATGTATAAAGGATGATTCACAGTAGACCGTTCCGTGTCCGGGCCGGCCCGTTTTCTATATGACAGCAAACGCAACGGCCGGTGTATTTCTCTAGAAGAAAACGGGCCGGCCCGGACACGGAACGGCCTACTGTGAATCATCCTTGATATTCATCAACATCGAGTCATCGCTATTATACATTTCAAGACTGAAAAGGCATATATGTATATCCAAAGAGAATCATAATAAAAAAACCATTTTTACTAGCAAAGACAGATTTGTTGCATTTTATAAACTAAAGCATCATTTTCACCAACAAAAGTAGGTAAAGTAGGTAATGATTAATTACCATAACTTTAAATAAGCATAAATAACTTTGCTTCAACCGGAATATTTTTAACTAGATATTTACCTACATTTTTACGAATAAATGAGTAGGTTAAGTACGCATTTGCAAACATGGGAGACGTCGTCAACAGTTGGTCTCACGTTATATCGTAATATATGCAGTAAGTCATTTTACTGCGTTCTCTGTGGGGCATTTTAACTTGGCAGACGTAATCCTACTTCACACAAACAAGGGAATAAACATCGGTAAAATAATTTATTAAATCAAGAAAATTTTCGGAACAATTTCATCACTATATCTCAATTACATGAATGAAAGGTACAATTTTCAGTGCTCGATCGGCACTGGCCATATATACTTGACACTTTGAACCTTAATTCAAAATTACAGAGGTGAACAACTATTCGTTGGGTGAGAATACGTTTATGCCATACCACAGATTTCAGAATAAGGCCATATGCATGTTTATCCATTTATTGGAAATGGCAAGGATTTTATGTATCAAATATTGAGACTTTTTGAACAAAGTATGTTTCCAAGCGATCGTTCTAGGACTCAATAACAGTAAAAAATCATAGAGTTTAATAAAGCTCGTAACATTAGTCTGCCTCATATTACAACTTTAATTAAAAGTAAAGACCCATAGCGGAATAAACCTAGTGCCTCGGGCACTACTGCTACCGTCAGTTACTCGCCGGGAAAGTGTAAACAAACGTCACTTAAAACTCGCTCCAGTAACCAGTCAAGTGCTTGACCATTACAACACTACACTTAGTAGCACAAAAGGTGCTTGTCAAAGAAAATATTTGTGTCAAAAATGTCATTTTATATAACAAGACGGTGGAAAACAGCAGGGTTATCATGTAACTTTTAGTATAGCACGCCATCTGGCGGTGTGGGAAAATGTAGGTTTTATTGTAAAATATGGTTGCTACGACTTAATCGTCATCAACAAAATTTAAGAATTTGACTGTTGTCGGTGGAGTAGACGCTAGCTCTCACAGTCCACGGCCAAGTTCTTTATCTTTATCTATGCCTGCATACTTAATCAATTTTTTTGTCGTTAACTAACGCATGGATTGCCCTGAATTGCGAACTTGCAATGCAACCCGTATCTCGACGAACTCTTATCCCCTATGAACAGTTGATCGATTTAGCTCATTTTCTATTTTGATTATTTTGTGTCCTTCATTTGCCTACCAAATTTCACGTCATTCCGAGTAACGATATTTGAGTTACTGTCAAACATACATTTATACATAAAAATACATCTATAAAAACGGAGAACTTATCAGAGCCATAAAAATAATGATTAAATATTAGCACCATCCAGTTTCACTCCTAATTTAATAGTAATATCATTGCGTCGTTGAGATCAGGAAGCTTTCGCATCGATCTTTGTTATAAATCTATAATTAAAACTTGTCCATCCTACTTGGTCAAGTGGTCTGTCAAGTCCGCTAGAACGGGTCGGCTCGAAAGTGGTCGTTACTTGAATATAATTTCTATGGAAACGCGTTTTTGCTTAACAATTGATAGAAAATACTCGTGGCAAGTGTACTCGAATGGAGGTTTGTGAGGATGTGTACTAACATGGAAAATAACTTGTGGCTGTTGTTTGTGATGTTTCTATGGCACAGATAAATAAAAAAACCTTGTAAATACGTGATTGCACAAGTGAGCGAATCAAACCGAGAGTTCATTGTAAACACCGAACGGTAAAAGTTGACTTTTAATTGTGAATTGTATGATCGTGTATTTTAATGATTTTATCGCTATTTGACGACGTATGTTATTATTTTATTTTTTGACAATCTATTGTTGATGATGTACATATTTTATATTATTTTTTTCTACATTTAGCCTCAGCAATGCGTGGTTAAAATCTTTCGGGTTCCTCGCGAGCACCCTGTATAATGTTATTCATTAATTAATATAGCTTAAAATACTGTTGACATGTAAAATGGCTTTACCAATAAATATGATCGAAGTTCTCTAAATCTACTGGATCAATCCAGCGTTTATATATATGTATGCAGGGCTCGAAACCGGTTAATCTCAAAATCCTGAAATAGCCAAATATTTTTAATTAGTTTATGCTCTTTATGTAGGACTCAATAATGTATTTGGGTTATTACTTCATATTGTTAGATTGCCTGATTAAACATGAAATAGTAGACGAAAGAACGATAAGAACTAAAAAAATACCGGTATTTTTATATGGACAGAATACCGGTTTCGAGCCCTGTATGTATGTATGTATGTATACATATTTGTTCGGCGATATCTCGAGTATCGTTGATCGAAACATCGTGAAATTTGGTAGGCAAATTAATGAGATAGAAAGATTGTTTATGTCCGAACATGAGCCGAACCGGTCAACGGGCTGTCGAGATATAGAGCGTTGTAATTAATATGTTGAATGAAAACAGGGTTTCTCTAAGCACCTCTAACTATCAACTCTGTCTCTTTATCTGCCTGCTAACTCTTCACGCTTAAACCGCTAAACCGATTTAGATGAAATTTGGTATAGAGATATCAAATTAAAGGGAAAAATTTAATACTCCGAGCAGGATTCGAATCCTGCTCGGAGTATTAAATTTTTCCCTTTAATTTGAAACTTTCGTTAGCAGCGTTACTGCTTTAGTACAAAATTAATTTGGTATAGCGATAGTTTGAATCCCGGGAAAGGACATAGGACTGATGGTTTATATTTCGGAAGTCATTCCTTAGGGCATGAAAGGGGGGTAGAAGTTTGTATGGGCGAGCGACATTTAAGTCTGCGCCGACAACAATTTAAGAGCAATTATTTCTATAACACAGCGAGTTGCTCACGGGCGGAATCTCGGGCAATAATTTAAAGGGAAAATTTTAAAAAGTCTGTGCTGTGAGCAGGATTTAAACCCGGGAGTTTAAGATAGGTCAGCGCATCGTTACTGACGATTTCTCAATGAGGCTGTTTTCTAGGTAGATGTCGCTGTTCGTCTCCATAAGGCATTGTAAGAGGGAACTAGTGACGGATTTCATGCCTGACCTTGATTGTTCCGATTGGCTAGTGCGATTGGGCGCGTCTGCCAGGATGTCGCAGGTTCGTACCCTGCTCGGACTACGAACTGGCAACCGTACTTGTCTTCTCGAATATCTCACAGTTCGAAAATAAATGCCATACGATTTTTTTTCTACAACGTATTTTTTTTTCTCTTTAAATGTTCATACAAGCGGAATAGTCCACTTAGCGGAATTGTAATTTCCAACCGGAGTGGAAAATTGAAAAATTTAACACCCCGGGCGGGATCTGAACCCACGACCTCTGGAATCCGTCCATCGCTTTTCCCAACTGACTGATGGTTAGAAATTATAATCTGCTTGTAGAAATATTTACAGTTAGAATGGGGTAGCACATTGTTACTAACGATTCTCAATGTAAGTTGAGACGTTGGTGCCGTTTCAGAAGTTGTAGCAAACTTCCTGGTAGATGTCGCTACAAGCCTCCCTAAGGCTTAATTAGGAGAGTGAACCGATTGAAAGATTCGTCGCCACGAGCAAAACCCACGGTAGCTCAGTTGGATAGAGCGATGGACGGATTCCAGAGGTCGTGGGTTCAAATCCTGCCCGATGTGATCAATTTTTCACTCCGGTTGGATATTATTTTTTCCCTTTAATCTGAAATTTAGAATTTTTATTAGCAGGCGCCACTGCTTATCATAAAATTACATCAAGATATGTTACAATAAGTTTAAAGTTAACTGTGAATATTCGTGGGTAGATCACAGGTAGATTGCAAACTTAGGAAGTGTATACACTGGTTGAAAAATCAAATTCAATTGTCGACAGCGCGATGATGGACTCTGGTTTGGTAACATACCATGGTTTACTTATTGCGCAGGCGACTCTACTGTGTTGCAGTATTTTGACAAATGATGTTGAATTACTTACATTATTATTTCTTTATGTTTTGAAACTTCAATGGTGACCATACCTGAAAAAAGGAAGTCTTATTTAAAAAAATAGGTACAGTTTTAATGAAAATTATAATGATAAGTTATGATTGTTTTATGGTAAGTACGATAATTATTGCGTTATTTAGGTACTTATACTTATACCAAAGGCGTCCATTTATCATTTTTCAAAGGCTATCTTCACACTTTTACGTTATGTACTGTCACGGAACGAAAAATTTCGTCACATTTCAACTCTATTTTAAAGCCGTTAAGGTGAGAAAGAGACAATCCTTTTCATTCCACGGCTATAGAACATATACGAGTATACGTACAACTCTCGTATGTTTTCCCATATGGGTTAGGGAGACCACATGAAATTTAATTTCAGTGACACTGTGGAATGAACCTTCGCCTGCGGTATTTCCGGACCGATTCGACCTTCAAACCTTCAAGAAAAGAGCGTACTCCCATCTTAAAGGCCGGCAACGTACTTACAACCCCTCTGGTGTTGCGAGTGTCCATGGGCGGCGCTAATCGCTTACCATCAGGCGATTCGTCTGCTCGTATGCCTCCTATGTCATAAAAAAAAAACATTTTGCAATCGTAGGTAGAGATAACGTGTATTGCAGTGATAAACTGCTAGCCCACCCAGAACACACTTCAACCTAGTTCCCAAGTTTACCCCTTTATGTTGTGTCATCATCATAATTTTTTTATCTATATCAGTATGTATGTCGTCGTCTAGACCCATAGTACAAGCTTTGCTTAGTTTGGGACTATATTTATACGGGGTGACATCGGAGACGTGATCAGAAATTATTTGACTCGATGAAGTATTGATAGACAAACTCAATAAAGATGATATCACAGTTACTATTTGCAATATTGACTATTATTTCTCAAATTATTAACAGAAAAAATAAGTTTTCATGCAACTTGGTCACCCTACACCACACGACGTCTTGTCATCCCTCATACAACGTGTGTGTCAAAAGTGATAGATGATTTAAGTATGGCATTTTTATTTTTCTATTAAACATTTGAAAAAATAAACGTGTTTTATTCGATGTAACAACTATTGCAATGAAAAGGCGATCATGTGTAGAGTCTGAAAAATTAGCTTCCGATTACGTCTCCGATATTACCCTGTATATTAATTAGTTCTAGCCTAGAATGTGTAGTTAAATAAACTTAGTCGTTTTATATGCCGAAAATTGGCTGACCAAACTTTTAATTGTGAGATTAGTTACACATTGAGCACAATATTATAAATTATATTCATTTATTTCAGGTTATACTACAAATACTTTAATGACTACTTGTTGAGACGACGACGCGAGGCGCTTATTCAGATTGTCGAATAACTGCCCTCAAAATAGCCGAAATACGACACCTAAAACCTAAGCTTGGATCACACAAACACTATGTGCAATTTCTTTCCAAGTGAGTTCGATTTCGTATTACAAAACATCTATTATTGGTTTTACTACAACAAAAACCTAATTATAAAATCACCTACGATTCCATCACTATCAATTTCTGTCTACGAATTCATTATAACACAACAATAAGACAAAAAATCGGGTTTCCGATTCACATGTGATAAATAAGATCTTTCATCGATCAATAAACGACGTACTTCTTGTGAGAATCAATAACACTTACTCCCTTATGTTACTAGTTTCTTGACATATAAAAACTATAGGCACAGATTGACATCTGTCCATCGGACCGGTGGTTCTCGGTTGGTTGAGCAAAATCAGGTATTACAATTAAATTAAAAATCACTCAAGGCGGTTCTGAGATAAAGTACGGTCGGAGAAAAAGTCTTTGAACGTGTTGTGTTTCTGGCGATGCGCAAGCTTAATCTTCTACACATTACGATACAAGTGCAGAGAACAGGAAATTCGCAACGAGTGGTGATAAATAAAAACACGACCGAAGGGAGTGTTTTAAATCGACACGAGTTGCGAATTACCCATTCGCACGTGTATCGTGCAACGTTTTACAGTACATATGGCTGTTTAAAGTTTCGACATATGCACGTAATCTGCTGATTACCCCACTAGTGCGGTAAAGTAGCGCCATATGTACTGTAAAATTTTGTATACGGGTCTAACGCGAAATTTATTGATTTACCCTAATCACCGATGTTTCGACACGGGTTGCACGGGTTATGGTCGTGGCAGAAACTGACGTCTTAGCAAGTTGTCATCGGAGATATGGATACACAACATTAAACTACCCCACAAACGTTTACAAAAATGTGAAGGGTAGAATTGAATAAAGTTTTCTACCAGCTCATTATGCTACTAATTGTCTAGGACAATTGAGAACATTTCAAATTTTCAAGTAGTATGATTTATTAACTCATTTCGTTAACTTGTCAACAAGAAACCCAAAAATATATTTTTAAATATTTTTATAGCTATTCGTTTTCAAAATATTCACGAAAATGTGAAGTAAGCCTACCATCGACTATATTTTTTCACAAGGCTGAATTGTGACAGTCACAACGCACAAAGAGAACAGAACAACAGCAGGACAATTTCTTTAGTAAATCCGCTTTATTAATAGTGCTTATGTAGGTTTTTAGGGTTCCGTAGTCAACTAGGAACCCTTATAGTTTCGCCATGTCTGTCCGTCCGTCTGTCCGTCCGTCCGCGGATAATCTCAGTGACCGTTAGCACTAGAAAGCTGAAATTTGGTACTAATATGTATATCAATTACGCCGACAAAGTGGTAAAATAAAAAGTGGAAAAAAATATTTTATTAGGGTACCTCCCCTATACGTAAAGTGGGGAGTGTTTTTTTTTTTCATTTTAACCCTAACGTGTGATATATTGTTAGATAGGTATTTAAAAATAAATACTATTTTTTTTTTTTTTTTTTTTATTTATAATGTTAATATTTTCGGAAATAATCGCTCCAGAAGTAAAAAAAAACGTGTCCCCCCCCCTCTAACTTTTGAACCATAAGTTTTAAAAATATGAAAAAAATCTCAAAAGTAGAACTTTATAAAAACTTTGTAGGAAAATTATTTTGAACTCGATAGGTTAAATAGTTTTTGAAAAAATTACAAAAATAATTTCTGAACTAAGTTTGTAATTTAACCGTATAAACAGGTGTTTATTGTACCTGTCATTTCTACAAAATCACAATGAAATGACGTGCTTTTTAGGGTTTTGTGTTTCTGTACTTAATATGTCATCTTAATGTGACGGACGGAAAACTACGGAACCCTACACTGAGCGTGGCCCGACACGCTCTTGGCTGGTTTTTTTACGCTGTAACGCCTTACTTGTCACTGACTCTGTTTTAGAATGAGAAACTTTTGAAATTGATTTTTTAATATTAAATGGGGATATTTTCGAGATATTAAAAATGTGGCTATGTTTAATTTTTTATCCTCTATTTGATTTAATCGGAAAATAGCCCGCATTAAAAAATTTAATGTTCTCAATTACTATCATAACATTAGACCTGTATAAAAATATTTTAAGAATGTGTATAAAGCGCGAGAGTTTAAAGTGTTATAAGGATACTCTTGTTTTGAAGATATCTAAGAAGAAAACAGAAGAACATTTACGCACCTAAGAAGTGAGGTAGGAGCCATCTTACGTCACATCTCTCAAATTTGGATCAGCCCAACTGGGGAGGTACCATCTTACAGAAGATCGCAACTATAACTGTCCGTACAATAACCATACTTGTCTCCTCGAAGACCTCAGGGTTCGAAAATAAATGCCATACGATTATTATTACACTCCACTCTATTACAATTACTTATGTGAAAATCATTTGTAATTTTTTGTTATTATAAGATTTTATTTGTTTTTATATGTAAATATTATAAGTCAACTTAAGCTTCTCAGCGCCACGGTGTAACCTGTGAGGTTGTTAAATTATGTTGACCAAATAAAAAAAAATATTTTTTCGTAAAGAAAATGCTATGATTTTAAACCCAAAAAGAATCATACCTAGAGTATAAATTTAAGGAGTGTATAGATTTTTAAAGGGTCACCATCGCGCATGTGACACCCCTGGAGTTGCAGACGTCCATAGACTGCGGTGACCGCTTAACATCAGGCGGGCCGTACGCTTGTTTGCCGCCGACGTGGTATAAAAAAAACCAACAAAAAATGAAATTCGTCTTAATCTTCTGACGGTACGTAAAACATAATTAATGCTAGACTGATTCAATTGAGTTCTCGGTATGCATGGGTTTCCACATTGTGGGCTGTGGACACTTTCTACAGGTGTCATCTACGGGGTTTGGTCACAGCGTTATTTTTAGGGTTCCGTACTATAAGGTAAAAAAGAAACCCTGTTGGTGCTACTTTGTCTGCCCGTCAGTGATAATTATGTGCATCAGAAAATAATTATGCTATCGATTTGGGAACAGTTATAAATAAGACTAATCCAGAGTGTGGAAATCAAATGAAATATTTATTCGCGGAATATGGGTTTCGTACGGTGTTACAACGCCCAAAAATGAAACAATAAAACATTATAAGCATTGTTATTTTCCATGAAAAATGGTCAAAATAAGGGAGAACAACCATTTCAAGCCGTTACTAAGTCAAATCAGTCAAATGCACGCTCTGACACGGTTTTTCTTTTTTTTTATACAGTGGTTAAAATTCGATTAATGAAGCGAAATATTAAAAAAATATAATTCCCTCCCTTATCTCGGAAGTACAGAAACAAATATTATTACACTTTAACGTACTTATATAAAACAATATAATTTAAACCATATTTATGCTACTTTTTTAGATCATTAAAAAACCTTTATAAACGAAGTTCGCACGGAACCCGCGGCGCGCGAGTCAGTTTCGCTATTGCCGGCTTTTTGTTAATACCGTTATTCACAACGTTTTCTACGCGTACCTGAAGGACCAATGTAAGTCAGATTTCCCAATACGAATTGTGGTTGGATCTACGGGTCAAAGTATGTTGGACAAGGATCTCAAACTAGCATACAATGTTTTATGATTAGTGCGACTTTCCATTGTTTTTTGTGCATCGATTTCTAGTGTAGGTGTGTTAAAGTAGTTGACCTTAGTTTTATAGGCAAATTAATGAGTATGGAGAAACTACGATTATTGCTAATGGCAGAGTTAATAGGATAAAACCAGTTTTAAAATGAACGCCCTCCTAGTAAACATTATTTTAACGTATGAGTGTGTCGCTTTTACATTCTGTTATTGGTTGGTAAAAGTAATGTACAGTCAACATCAATCATTATTTAGTACTTTGTCGCACTTACGTAACAATACTGCGACAGCTGGGATGCGTCAAAGTAGTGAAAGTGACAAGGTGCTAAAATGATCATCTACTTTTGCTGTTGACTGTTCAAAAGGCCAGACCAATTTCTGGGCCTTGTAATTACATTTTATTAATTTTCAACTAAAACCATTTAGTTGTAATAAATTCCAAATAAATGGCCTAGGTTCGTTTTACCTCATTAATTGTTGGGTTATTGGGTAATAGGGCTGACATGTGTTTTGGGCGATGCGGTTGCAACCTATCACCCCAATATCACATTTGCTTCATCTTGTAGCTCTCTCTCAATTGCTAGGAGACAATGTAAATTTTATTTCATGTAATCTACCCAATCTTTTTGAGAACACAGTCATGAGTTTAATATGAGGTTTCGCATATTATGTCTCTAGCTGTATATAAATACGACTAATCTTCAAGTCAATAAAAAGTCGGCGACAGGCTTGTGATTCTTCTGGACGATGTCTGCTTACCATCAGGCCTGCGGTATTTCCGGACCGATACGAACTTCAAACCTTCAAGAAAAGAACCTATCATCTTAAAGGCCGGCAACGCACTTACAACCCCTCTGGTATTGTGAGTGTCCATGGACGGCGCTAATCGCTTACCATCAGACGATTCGTCTGCTTGTTTGCCTCCTATGTCATAAAAATAACATATAAAAAAGTATTCTATCATTCATGCAATAAAGTATTATTTGTTACGGTCGCTGTTTTCAAAACCGATAAGGAGAACTAACTATATATTTTAAGCTTCGTCAAGCATTAATTAGCAATCATTAAAATCGTTTATAAAAATTGCTTTATTACAATAGCTACAACAGTGTCTAAGAATAAATTATAATCACCGTTTATTGACCTGTCACAAGCACTGTTATTACTGAATCTTCGATATTGTAATATGTTATTTTATAATAATTCCCATAGGCTATTTCGCAAATGTATAGAAACAGTTACTTCTAATCTTCGGCACGGGTCGGGATGGACAGCCTGTTTGGTGCAAAAAACGATCGGATATTTTAACCGCGGAAGTAGCACTTATTAATTTCTTGAAATAAGTTCTTATATAAATGCAGACGCGATTTAGCGACGACATACATGTCAAGAGAATTTTAATCTTAGTTCTGCAGTTTGACGTTCAAATCAGGGTGCATTTTCATAAAAAGTTACTTGTCTTGAAATGAATCATTAACACGTATAACTATTATGCACATATATTTAGTATTTTGTAAAGCTTTCTTAAGGGTAACAGGAAAATTTAAAGTACAGAATATCAATAATTAAACGAAGCATAATAATTGGTATTGGTTAGTAGGCAGAAACCAGAGAATACCATATACTACGGTCCTTACATATTTCTTTTGCTTCAATCACATCCATACATCTCATACATGCTCGTCGGTTGCGGGTATTTCTGACTTGGCTTTTAAAGTTTTTTGAGTAGTAAGTAGTATTATTTTAAATAACATTCACAATTAACTTCTAAACCTTTGTCATGGTCTGATTGAATGATAATTATTAGTACATATACCTAGAGCGCGCCCAAAGAGCGGTGCTGAAGGTGTCCCTTCGTAAGCCTCGGCGATTTCCCACTGTGAATCTCTTTGAGGAGGCCCGGGTCTTGAGTGTGCGTAGGTTATATTTTCTGCACGTTGCTTTGATTATGCACAGACAGGTTAAAAACTCTCCAGCTTTCTCTGAATTGCTGAAAAAGAGAATATTCAAGCCTGCGGTCAAGACCAGTTTTGCAAAACGTTTTAAATCCTTCCTTTTTCTCCATATCTATAATATGATAAATAGGACGTGTGATATTAGGCACTGCCATGTTTTTGAGGCCAAAAAACATATTTGGAATCTGTTGCTTACGTGGGACTACAATAAGTCGGAAAGTATACTGTCTGTTATTAGCTAAATTTCAACAACCCTGTACCTCTAATTTATGACGATCATTAAATGTAACGCATCATTTAACACAAGCATACCTATAGAGCGCGCGCAGACACACACACACACACACATACACAGTTATTGTTAAAAAAATATGTCTTAATATTAATATTATATAGTTTTCTGTACCTACCAATATTTATAAATTTACCTTCAAAAGTTGCATGTGTACAATGTTTGTGTTAACTTTGATTTACGGACCGCACTTTATTCGGTCAATTCTATTCGTGTGGTTTACCTTTGCCACGATACAGGCCTAGCCTAGTGTAGGGTCATCGACTTTGCATTTTTTGTGTTTTATCTTTTTGGAAATAAAATTTTACTTTACTTTTACTTTTTTTACTTTACATTGTAATGATAACTATTAACTCAAAAATCACTAAAATCATAAAGACAGATGTTTCTACAGTCTAACCGAATTCTTTAATGATATGTAACAACAGTTAGATAGCGCTTCATTAATAATTATAAAGGTGTAGGTTATTGGTTATTGTTTTATTAGTAGTAAAAGTAAAATGATGTAATAAATTAGTCCTCTTAATATATGTTGCTGTGACCTTCCAGGGCGTTACAAAAAAAAAATAAAAAAAATTGTAATGTAAGCGAGTGGTCTGTTCCTCTCTGGCGTGTCATCACTATAGCTAAGGTGTAATTTCGCCAATAAGTATAACTATAGGTTACAATTAACCGCATAGGTGGCGGATATTAACAGAGAAACTATAGCGTTGTTGTGTAAGTTAGTGTCGGGCGTTTTATAGACATATTATCGATTTCACATTCGTTGGAGATAGCTTTTGCTTTTGATATAAAGGTAATTGAGACAAGATGTACGCTTTAATACCTTTTTGGACTGTGATATGAGTGAAGGTCTTTGATTTTTGATTTTGACGATTGTTATTAATACATTTTTAATTTTCGTTTTTTTTTCTTTCAACTTGTCTGTAATTGTCATTGTCAAGTAGGTATTTACAGTCAAGCAGGGCTCGGAACTGGTTAATCCTGAAATAGACAAATATTTTGGATAAAATGCTCTTTACGTGGGACTCAATAATGTATATAGTTTATTACTTCATATTATTAGATTGCTTAATCTGACATGAAAGAATGATTACTCAAAAAAACAAAGACCAAAAAACCAAAACAAAGAGATTAGCTCTACCTTAGGTTTTTTTTGTTTTTCTCACCTATTTCCTCTCGCACTTACCTTCGCTATTTTCTGTTTGGCCCCATGGTTGACTGGTAGAGAATGCCTTGAGGCATTAAGTCCGCCATTTGTACCGATTTATTTGTGCAATAAAGTTTAAATAAATAAATAAATAAAGACCAAAAAACCATTTTTTTTAGTATGGAGAGAATACCGGTTTCCAAGCCCTGCAGTCAAGTATGAAAATATCGAACAAAGCTCCATAAAGTCTAAAAATATCCCTCTCATAAATCCACCACCATCACCAGCCATCCGCAGCCATCCAGCACACAATGGGCCTAATTAAGAAAGCTCAAAAACATTCGGAGGGCTATGGACCTTGTAGTTCCCCTACGAGATCGAATCAGAAATGAGTAGATCTATAGGAGAACCAGGGTCGTCTACATAGTTCAGCGAGTTGCAAGACTCAAGTGGCTGTCGACGGGGCACATTGCTCGTCGAACCGATGGCCGTTGGGGCAGAAAGGTTTTAAAGTAGCGCCCACGTACCGGAAAACGCAGCCTGGGAAGGCCCCCAACAAGGTGGACTAACGACCTGGTCAATAATACAAGATCGCGGGAAGCCATTGAATGAGGAAGGCGCAAGATCGTTTGTTTTGTAAATCCTCGGGGGAGGCTTATTTCAAGCAGTGGATGTCATTAAGCCGATATGTTGATATTGATGATGAAATAATAACCTGATACTAAAACCTATTCGCCGACATAAGAACCGTGATATTATTCTTTTAGTAACTTGTATGCAGCTATATTTTTGCACTTGACTGGTACGAAATTCATTTGAAATTTCAAGTTCTCATAATAAGCGCATTGTAAATTCTTAATGAGAATAAATGATCTTTAAACCAAAAAAATGCTAGAATATTCAAAACAGTGGAGTCGACATACGGAGCAAATCAGTAACAGAGCACAACGAAAAACTAAATAGAGATATTATTAAAGAGCCTAAAGTATTCCACTGCTTAAGCAGTAGAAACAAAATGTGCAGTGTATAATTTTTAAAATTTAATACTCCATAAATTATATTTATGCCTTACATATAGGTATCCAAAGTTTGTGTAACTTTAAATATTTTTAAGAGTTTCTGCCTATATCGATTAAAATACAAACCAATAACAATATCTTAACAACTTAAACGCTTCAACAAATTAATTAAAACACCAGACTCTAAACTTAATTAAATTAAAAGATTTGTTGCCATGATGTCACTTTCTACAAAACCGCCACAATCTGCCAATTACGAGCCATAGAGAATAAATAGAATATGCAAATTTATTAAACAAAAAATCATATTTATAGGACACCGTTACACAGTAATTTAATTACTGCATGATATTAGATTTCTCTTTGTAATTTGACCTAATCGGCGATATAATCGGAACAAAAGCATTTATCTTACAGGCCACCAACACAGGTTCCTATTAATTTCGTGGCCTCTAAATTTATAGCACCATTTGTATTGTTTCAATTAGAAAATATGGTATTAGATTTATACTTGTGACGCCCAAATTGCTGTATTGGAGTTCCCATTGTATGGTTATTATTTATTGTAAAATATCAATAAGCTTTGGAATACTCCCTAGAGCTATAAAGCGCAGAGATAGACGGTAAATAAAACTACTGGGATAATCGAGAGTTGTACATGTTGCTGAGACAGAAATAAATATAATTAAAAGTCATGTTTAAATTAAATAATAACGGTAAAGTAATTCATTTGTTAATATATAAGCATTATGATGTTTATCCTGGAGGAGCTAGACATAAATCTCCGACTGTCGAGAGTATGCCAGGACCGAACCCTCACACTTTTCGGACGCCTCTAATAGAGATAAGTTCGCCTTTGTCTTATATATTGTTTTATTCTGTTATTGTCTACAATAAAGTGCTTACATACATACCTCTTACGACGTTTTTCGGATAGCATGGAGAGAATAATCACGACGGGAATAGTTGAGGGCCAGAGGTCCCGGGATAGACCAGCCGTTAGAGCACAGAATCATTGTATCTCTGCAACTATATCAGCACAAGGCCTTGTATAAGGCGGGTGATAGGAGCCTATGGAGGAGTTTCCTCAACATCATTTTTTATGCTTAGAATTAAGTATAACTTAGCCTATTCACTTCACTCTAACAACTGAGCATGCTGGTTAGTAAGTTCTTATCATTAAGATTTTATTTTGACGGTGACGTGTTATTAAGAAGTAAGCCCTTTAACTCCGACTTTAATACAGTTTTACCTACTTTGGAACTTTGCCTTAGTATATTAATTTTGTTGAATATTTTTGGTACTACATATTTTGATGTTCTTTCGCCAGCACCAGCTGCAGCTTCTATAAAACTGTATTTAATACAGTTTTACCTACTTTGGGTCTTTGCCTTAGTATATTAATTTTGTTGAATATTTTTGGTACTACATATTTCGACGTTCTTTCGCCATAATAATTTGTTGTTTTTTTAAGTACTAATTTCCTTTCTCTTACATGCTCTAATCCTATTAAATATTCAACTTTTTTATCTACTGGTAAGATGTTACATAAGGGAAACAACTTGTCATATTCCTTGTTGCAGTTTTTCTTAACTTTATTGCTAACTAGGAACTTTGTTAATCGAATTTGTAATATCTTGATATCATTAATGTACGTTATAAATGTACGACCATAAACAATAAGACCATAGCTAATCAGCGAGTCGGCAAGTGCGTAGTACACAACTCGCAATGTTTTTTTATTTAAGGCGAAGGGGCGGGCAAGCTCTTTCCATATAAACTTTGTGCAAGTTTTTCTTTTTTGTTTGCACACCAGTTACTATTTTTGGTCCATGTGCTTATTTTTTTGTTAGCTATGTCTTGATGTTTTTCTTTTTTAATTTTAATAATTTTTGTATTTTTTTATTTTTATTTATTTTATACATAATGCAAAATTTCAACATCACGTTCTGCGTATATCGAATATGTACCAGTAAAAAATAAAAATAAATGCTGAAGTGCCAAAACTAACGCCAAAAACTTGCACAACCTTTGTATGGAGAATGGCTTGCCCTACCCTGCGCCTTAATGTACTATTTAGTTGATGGAACTTTGCCACTACAGACCTTAGTTTATTACATATCTCGTTTACATGTGACTTCCAGTTAAAGTTCTTATCAATTGTTAAGCCTAGGCTTACTTGTTAGGAAATGTATCAAAGTTATTCTACTGTATTTAACTAGGAAGTTCATTAGAGTACTCAAATAACAGCGTTACAACAAAGAAGACTCGTTTCTCTTCACATTATATGATTGTCCTTTCGGGAGGAGTGTTCGTAGCCCAGTGGCACCCGCGTACCGCATACGGTATGCGAGGTTAAGCAACGTCGGCCATGGTAAACTCTTGAATGGTTACTAACTGCGTGGTTAACCGCTTTGAGTTGTTACTAACTGAGCGTTCCTGAGCTTTAGAAGACACGCTAAGCCGTTGATCCCGGCTGCTGTCTATAACAGAAGTCGCAGCTAAGTTAGGTTAGAGGCCTTCAGGCGGCTTGAGAACTTCTAACAGTCAACCTGCCCACTCCATTGACAAAACTATTCCCATAAAGTCTACTGGTCTAGTCTCTTCCCTGGGTTGAAAGGTCCGATGGCAGTCGCTTCCATTAAAACTAGCGCCTATGCGAACTCGTGGGATTAGGTAGCGGACCCCCGGCATCCTTCAAGATGCAACTGTACTGGGATAACGCTACCAACCAAAACTCCGCTTTCATAGACGTGACGCATAGCTCCATGCTTAGAAGAGTTAGCTATCATTGGAAAGCAAATAATCTTACAAGTTCATCTTCTGCGCTTACCTACTCTGTGGATACCGATAGACACGCCTATATTGTGTTACGGAGTCCATTATTTTAGTAGGATTTGATTTAAATTCCCATTTGCTTACGATGCGAACGATCATAGTTACAAGCACGCTAACAGTCACACGAGTATTATATGTAAAAGGGTTAATAAATACATTTCATTTGGTGTTTGATGGTCATTGCTATTGTAACCTCTTTGAACTGCCTCAAACTGGTCGATCTAACAACCGATTAAACTTAATCACGACGACCACTTTGGCTTAGTTGGTAGTGAACCTGCCTACGGAGCCGGAAGTCCCGGGTTCGAATCCCGGTCAGGGAATTATTTGTGCATTTAGCACGGATATTGTTTATTATGTTGGTCTTGGATGTTTCCTATGTATTTAAGTATGTATTTATCTATATAATTATGTATATCGTCGTCTAGTAACTATAGTACAAGCTTTGCTTAGTTTGGTACTAGGTCGATTTGTGTAAGATTGTCCCCCAATATTTATTAATTTATTATTTATAAACTCTGTTCAGAGAGGTGGTTACGTAATTTCGTAAGGTAAAATCGAACTAGTTACGAGGAAAATTTTGCTGTAATTAGAACTGTGGTGCACTAATCATAAAGTCTTAATTTCGCTACCTCTTTTTGTAATTAGTACGATTGTGAACTAAGGCATCGATATAACTGACATTTTTATATGGGAACATGGGGCCAATTCTCGATCCGATCGAGATGCATGTCTATCGTGACATTGTATAGAATGGTAGAGTCACTTGTATGGAATCTCGAATAGAGATAATCTCGATCGAACCCGAAATTTGCCCCCCAGGACAGATATACCAATCGTTACTAACAAATAGCAGAGCCCGCGTATTGGAAGTTAAGCGGGATGATTACGTAACGTTTTCAAGCGTGCGTAAGGTAGTATCTAAATGTCATTCATTTTTGGTACAAGCTTTAATTGCCGACTGTACTTTTTCCATAATCATCAACTACTCGCTAAGACGGTTCGAATGAGCCCAAACACGATAGGTTAGTCTTGTGTAGTTCACGTGTTGCTTTGGCCACCTTCTGTCTCTATCATCAGATAATGTTACCGACTTTACATAATTATGACAAATTTCAGCTTAGTCGGATACCGGCAAGTGGGCGAAAAAAGGATGACTTGATGACAACTTATATATTTTGCTATTCTTGTTCCTGACCATGTAGGATTTTCGATGAATTTGTTCACTATCAACTTTCTCCTTTCGACTTCCATCGTTGAGAACTTAATAACGCATAAACATAGCACAACTATATTTTCACCATTAAAACGTCAACATATTATCTTCGAACTGTGATAGTCACTTTTTTTTCACTGACGTTTATTTTTTTATTTTATCATGTCTAGATTTGTGTAATCTGTGTAACCAGACTAGATCTGTGTAACCAGACTAGATCTGTGTAACCATTCTAGATCTGTGTAACCAAACTAGATCTGTGTAACCAGATTACATCTTTGTAACCAGACTAGATTTGTGTAACCAGAATCAATGTCATTCAGAAAATCCATTTATTTCCGTATATTTTGTTCCTCCACACGAAAACAAGAAAATAAATGGAAAAAGTGGCAGTGACAGACAGACAGACACTGAGTGATCGCCGAGTGGTCCGTGGGTCCAATTTTGGTACGGAATACTAAAAACCACTACCAATAATAAGCAAACCTCGACGCATGTTTCTCTCTTCGAGTCATTTTACGTCCTCTTACTTTAATGTAAAAATATACGTTCACCATCTAAAGTATTAACAGAAAATAGGCTTTCACGGAACCTTTGAAACACAATACACAACCGACCAATTACATTAAAAACGCGTACCGCCGTTGGCACGTAAAAAAACGCCAAGTCCGAATCAAACAACGCCAATTAACTACTTAAAAGAAAGCATGACAGTTTTTCTAACGTGATGCAACCAATTTGTGGCTTGATTGATACTAATCCCCTTAATCCGTTGTCTGTCAGTTACTGGGTGTGTCTGAGGCTTTGAAGAATGTGTGACGTGCATTGTACGTAGTGCGGTATTATTTATTGTAAGGCTACTTTCTGACTTAGCGGGGATGGGTATGCCGTATTTTTGTTCTTGGACGTGATGTAGCAGAGAATTCCTCACATGACGAGATACTGTCAGTATTATGTATTCACTACCACCATATCAGCCCAAGGACGTCCACTAATGGATAATAGACCTCCCCCAGTTTCATATAGAGTAAATGCCATAATCGCCACGCTTGGCATGAGGGTTGGCGATCGCAGTATCTCCTACCCGCATTCAGTATTACGTATGCGCAGTAGTAATATCATGCGCAGAAGCGGGGCTGTACTGCATTCGCATCGCCCCGCTTCCGCACCAGTCAGGGTATTTACTACGGGCCTACATTTAAATGAGTGCTTTCTGACTCGACTGACATTTGACATTGACAGCCGTCAGCTTTTTGATATCGTACCGCCTCCACACCGCAAGTCAGGAAGTCGCCTAAGAAGTTTAATCATCATCATCATCATGTCAGCCGTAAGACGTCCACTGCTGGACATAAGCCTCCCCCAAAGACTTCCACAATGACCGGTCCTGCGCCACCCGCATCCAGTGGACACCCGCGACCCGTAGCAGGTCATCAGTCCACCGTGTGGGGGGCCTGCCCACGCTACGCCTTCCGGTACGTGGTCGCCACTCGAGAACCTTTCCGCCCAAACGACCATCGGTTCTACGTGCTATGTGCCCCACCCACTGCCACTCAAGTTTAGCGATTCGGAGGGCTATATCGGTTACTTTGGTTCTGCTGCGGATGGCCTTATTCCTGATGCGATCACGCAGAGAAACTCCCAGCATAGCGCTCTCCATTGCTTTTTGATTGACTTTGAGCCTTCTTATGAAGCCCATAGTAAGCTTAGAAGTTTAATTACGAAAACACTTGACATCTCTTTGATAGTGTGAGAAGTATTGAATTTACGTACAAACTACAGGCGTACGGTGTACTACGATCGGTTCCTTCGGCGTAAGCTGCTGTCAAACGTCGGGGCTGCGGGCCAACCATTATAATGGTTGCCATTTTTAATCGACTTCAAAAAAAGGAGGAGTATCTCAATTCGTCGGAATATTTTATTTTATTTTTTTATGTATGTTCACCGATTACTCGGAGACTAGTGGACCAATTTCAAAAACTGTCTATATGTTTGAAAGGGTATGTTTTCTAGTTGGTCCCATTGTCACCAAGTCTGGATCTGATGACGGAATCTTCGTAAAATCGAGGGAACTCCTCAAATTATATAGCAGGAAGTTTGGAGTCGGTGTTTTTTTGTTAAAAATTTACTTGTATCACTTATCGTCGTGGATAGGACATGCGTCACGTTCTGACACGTATGCGAGAGCAAGAGTGACGGGCGTCTTATCCACGACGATAAGTGATAAAATGGCAACCATCATACGCCCGCTGGTCCCTGCCGCCCATTCTCCGTCAGCCAGCCTTTGAAGTCTCCACTATTCGACGCGCCCCGCAGGAACCATCTCAATTAAACGATAGACCTATAATTACCGGACATGTTAAGCGTAAACTGTTAAATTAATAATGTCTTGCTTACCAAAAATCATCATGACTATGGAGTCATTCATAACTTAATAGCATAATAAATTAACACAGTTAATGTACACTTTCGTTGCTGCGCAATTATAATAATGTTCAAAACATAGTTATCATCAAAGTTTCTCTACCAAGACCTGTAATTTCACCGTATTGTAACATAAAACAATCTCAAAACCATGTCAATAATATTAACAGTAATTATTACCCCGAAACTAACAATAAATTAATGGCTATTAGGATTACCACCTTTGGAATAACGAGTTAAGGCACTACCCGCTTACAAAACGGTTCTTAATAGGTTTAAACGTAAAAGACAGAATTACATACCTTACGCATTTATAAGTGGTAAAAACTTTGTACTTGGATATTGTGGTAGCGCCAGTTAGAAACTTTCTTACTAATTTCAGAGCCATCTGGCGAGTAAAACAATCTTCTCGACTGTACTTACATAATACTAGTGCATCATTATCCTAATTTAAAAAATATTTTTACACCATCGTCAAAAACCGAATTATCGTTAAAAACCGCGATGCCAAAAGATCCTCCTCCAATATTTGTAAGTCAATCAACGTGCTCTTAATTTTAAACTTTGCATTTTCCCGTGACTTTGTATGCATTGAATTAATTTACTTAGGGAACAGCGTTAAAAAACGTGACATTTATCATTATATAAATTGCTTATTTATATTTATCATTATATAAGCTTATTTACACAAAATTACAATTATTTATACACAAAAACCTTCCTCGTGAAACACTCCGTCCATTGGTGTAAAAATGTAAATCTTATGAAAACCCAATCGTCAGTTTTTTCGTTTATCGCTTATAACACGGATAGATGCGGCAAAAGGCTTTTCTAATAGTATGTTGCGATTACTTAAAATGCATTTGAACATATTATTTTCATCTGCATAATTCCATGAACGGGCGCAATAGTTATCAGTCAAAATTGAATCACGACATTCTTTTGTTTCACGCCTTACTGCTTCTCACACCGGTCAGTGCTTAACCATAATTATAAAGATATTAACACCCGTCGGACAGGTGTTCCGTTACATTATTAGCAACAATTGAAGACAGCAGCGGAAGCCTATAAGGATTAGAGAGCTTGACACTGTTTTTGAATTAACAATCAGTTGACGGCTGAGGCTATACGGATTGACGTATTGGTATAGAACTTGCGCATTTGTCAGTGAAGAGGCGTTACGATATGAGTAAGATGACAGCTGTCAGTGTTCATCGAGTCAGTACCGATTCTTAACTGTGCGTCATTAAAATGAGTGCTTTCTGACTGGCGCGGTATGCGATGCAGAATCACGCACGTCAACGTAAAAAAATATGCTAACCGAATATAAATAGATTGGCACAAGTGGAAGTAAGCGCGCATAAATGTAAAATCGATTACAATTCTATATGTCAAGTCGAATCAAGTCCTTCATGCAAGAGTGGTTTTTATTAAGTAGGTACTTACCTAATTTATTGAACCCTTTTCTGGGCAAATTAAAAAACAAACGTTTCAAGACTAATTTTGCGCCTTGTAGTCTGTAGAGCAAAAAAAGCATCCAATAATACGTGTATGTATCTTATAAGATTCACTGCCAAGTAAAGTGTTGTATAGGAACAGATAAGATATAATACTTGTAAGGTGTAATTACCATAAAAATAATTTGTAAACATCCCTTGTCGAAAATTCATCTGGGTTTCGGTGATTAAAAAAATAAGAGATTAAAATATTTATTACAAGAACATACTACGTACAAAGGTCTTATTAGGTAAACGAAAAGCTCTTATACTATTTATTTTATTTAATAACCTACCTGTGTAAATCGTATTTCGGTAAATAAAGTATGTATTTTGTATATGAATAAGAAGAGACAATTTTAAACTCATAGTTGTGTAGGATTACCTAATAATGATGACGTCTAATTATAGGTATATGAAAACCTAAGCGATGTTCCCTCTTTCTTCCCGTGGGTATCATAAGACTCTACTATGGGAACCGGGTTGAAGTGTGTTGCGGGCGATGGGCTAGCAACCTATCACGGCAATATCATATTTTCTTTATAATCTTAAAGTGGTCCTGGAATATAATAATAATAAATAAATATTGGGGGATAATCTTACACAAATCGACCTAGTCCCCAAACTAAGCAAAGCTTGTACTATGGGTAGGTACTAGACGACGATATCTATATTAATAATTTCGTGCAGGGGTACGGTAGACCCGAACGAGACCTGTCTCAAATTGAAGAACGTATAAAAATAACGATTTTTGAGTTGAACATATGTATCCGCAAAATTCGGATTGTCGCGTATTTTGCATTTAAAAGTGTTAATTTGATGACAAAACGTCGGCCATATTGCCCACAGACTATATTGCTATATTAAATTTGTTGGTTGACAGTGTCGGCTACGTTCGAAAATCGTGAACTATTTTTGCGTCCGGTATGTTGGCCAGGTTGCTGGGCTGCGTTCTGGGTGATGGGCCATCATCGCCCATTATGTGGATTCGGCTAGCCGCGTCTGCAGCGTTTTGTTTTTGTAGTTTTCAAACGTTCTATACACCTATCAGCCTAGCTAGCACGATAACTTATACCGTCACGTTATATGGGCGAAATGTATTAAAACGTCACATAAAACGTAACGGTATAATCTATCGTGCTAGCTAGACTGATTGTCACAACAACCGCCTTCAAAGCGAATGTATGGGGCCTGTTACATGGATTCATATCACGATAAGTATCACGTGAATATTAAATCAGAATCCATACAAATTTGAAAACTGCGATAATATTGTAACCCCAGTATTGTGATAATATTAATCGTGTAAAGGACACCACTTGAATGTTTGCTGAGTCTGTCCGCCATCTTAAAGCTGCGTCTCTATTTTGTTTGTGACAAACTACTAGGTGACTTATGGCTTTTAAACGTCTATCAAAATTCTATCCCTATCTCGCTCTATCTTATAACTTAGTGGTACTGGGGGACGACTCCGAAATTCGAAATCCGAACTTCTTATGGTGCCGTCCCTTTCACTCATATAGTCTATGACAGGAGAGTGAAAGGGACGGCACCATACGAAGTTAGGATTTTGAATTTCGGAGTAGACCCTCAGCTCATGCCGTTCGCCGCACTCGGACGTTAGAGGCGCTACTGCGAACCGAAAACGAAGTATCTGCCTCTCTCGCACATGTATATTCGAACGACAGAGAGGAAGATAGTTCGTTTTTGGTTCGCGGTAGGCCCTCAGGCGTCAACTTTAAAACGAATAGGGTATTTTACTATAAGAGAAATAAAATTCAAAATGTAATAAAAACCAGCCAAGTGCGTTGGAGTCGCACACTGAGGGTTCCATACAACTAAAAAACAAATGTGATTTATCAATATATTGATATTTTTGGTAAAATATACTTCATAATAAACATTATCACTTAATTTCAAGTTCATAGGTCGATGGGAAGCTAAAAAATTATATGTGTGACAGACAACACACGGAATGTTCTTTGACTTTCTTCGACCGTCCGCCACGCTCGGACTAAGGTGCTACCAACCGAAAACTAAATATATATGCCTCTCTGTCGCACTTGCATATTCGAGCGCGGAGAGGGAAATACTTCGTTTTCAGATCGTGGTAGGCCCTCTGGTCTGACGGCTCCTATTCCTGGATGGTGCGCGTATCGGAATGTGAAATATCTTTGGCAAAACGGAACAAGTTGTTAAATAGCTTCCATTAATTGGAGAAAATATTACCAACTGTTATTATTATCACGTGAAACACTGAATATTGAAGCAACATCCATAGGGGCCTGTTACATGGTTATTAATATCACGCGATATACTCATATCACGATCCGTATCACGTGCAATGAATATTGAAGTAAAATCCATATGATTTTGAAAACCACGATAATATTGACACACCAGTATTGTGATAGTATTAAGCATTTAACAGACCCCATACAATTTTAAAAATCGCGATAATATTGAGTGTAAAGGGCCCCACTGAATAGAATTTGGCGGAGAATAGAGAGCTGCTATCGCGAAACGAAAACGAACGAACATCGTGTATTTCCCTCTGTGTCGCTCGAATTTGCAAGTGCGACAGAGAGGGAGATACACGAACTTCATTTGTTTTTCGCGTTAGCAGCTCTGACTTCGCACCAAAAATACTGACTGGCACATCAATATTTAACAATGCACATCTGAATTGAATTTTAATGAACGATTAGTATTTTAGCTATACAAATCAGTACTGATTACGGTGTCAAATTTTTTATGTGCCTTTAAATACTACCCTTATATAAATGCTTAGGATTAACTTGCAAAGATACTAGCCTTTGCCCGTGACGTCGTTTGCGTAATCTTTTACTCCCAATTCCATATAATTCCATTTTCCATACTTTTATTCCCAATCCAGACTACAGACTATATTTCTATACGATTCGAAGTTTCATCATAATCCGTTGTTGTAATGTTTTTATTTTATACATTTTTGTACACTATTTCTGTCGTCGTTTGCATAACTGTCACGAATAAATATTTTGTTTATTTCTTTCTTATTTATTTTACCCGAGCGAAGCCGGGCTTTCATCTAGTACATACTTATATGGATAAATATACATACTTAAATACATAGAGAACATCCAAGACCCAAAACAAAATCCGTGCTAAATGCAAAAATAATGCCCTGGCCGGGATTCGAACCCAGGACCTCTAGGTTCGGAGGCAGTGTCATTACTAACTAAGCTAAACAGGTCGTCGATGCGTGTAATGTGTCCCCTTTTCTGAATAAAAACGCGAGTTGATCTATGGGTTTGAATCTATGTCTAAATGATGAAAGTATCTGGATTATAGCAAGTGAAAATTCGTGATCTCTGCCTGCCTCGCATGGTAAGGCGTGATTTTAAATGTAATTTATTAATAATTCAGCTTATATTCACGAACTGAATAGATTACCAAAGTTCCCATAGCAATATTCAAATTTGGTATGAACTTACCATCATAAAGAAGACATACCGTTAGTCTATCGATACATCACATTATACAAGCAATGCTTTAAGAAATAACATGGAAATTAGTACGAATAACCTCGTTCTCACTAAATATGACATCATGAATTTCTCAGACTTACCAGTTCTGGAAAGGCTATAAATCTCTTAGCGTAAAATAAATCCAATAGTATACTTCATCCTTGTCTGATAAGTCGTTAGCTATAGATAATTATGTATTTGCAACTTTTCTCTCTCATGCGATTATTTTTGACATGAGATCACATTGGCTTTGGTCCTGGAAGCCGGAGGTCCTGGGTTCGAATCCCGGTCATGTGATTATTTTTGACGGCCACTTTGGCTTAGTTGGCAGTGACTCCGCCTACGAAGCCGGAGGTAGCAACCTGTCTCTACAATATCACATTTTCTCCATCTATATTGGTTTATAGATGGAGAAAATATGATATTGCAGAGACAGGTTGCTAGCCCATCGCCCACAACACACTTCAACCTGGTTCTCATAGTCGACTCTTACGACATCAATGGGAAGAAAGGGGGTAGTGCTATTCTAACCCAGCACCACACAGGGGAATTTTTCAGAATGTGTTCCTTCAAAATGTCATGTAAGATCGTGCTATTAAATTTGGGACCCAATTTCGCAAAAAAAAGACTGACATTGTCAACCTTAAGGAGGTCACAAATTAAAGTACTTGACTGTACACGAGCATGGTTCCAAACTCCCGATTGAAAGTCGCCAGCTTTAAATTGTGGAGATTTAGTTCAGTAAGCAAAACTCCATCGACAAAACTGTTGTCCTTTTCTAACTACGTTATTGGGAAAGAGTCAGGAGCTTTGTCTACGCCGACATTAAAAAGACTTAATACTATTACTCAGTTTGTCGGAGGAGTTTGTTGGCGAATAAAGTAGACACTCGTTCCTTAACACCTATTATTATATCTGCATTTGCCAGCAGATGATACTTTATATCCTTATTCGTAAACGTCCACTAAACCTATTTTGAAATATAATGCCGTTAAAATTCTATTTTATCTATAAAATCTGGTAAATTGAGATTTTTGTTTGCAAGAAATGGACATAAAAATATTTTAGTAAAGCGGCTTGCTAGTTTTTTTATGAATAAGGGGGTTAATGTTTTATTTATTATAAACTTACGTCTTCATGTGTTACGTAGATACGACTACACTATATCTGCGCTGCTAGTTAGTGAACTCATACATATATATAATACTATCTGATTTTAAGACTTCAATTAAAAGTAAACCAATATCTTTCGGAATAAAGTAAATGCTGGTTTACCTCCTTCAAATAGCCACGTGCTTATTACCATCTTTTATCGTATTACGCAAGACATATAATACTTTTATCGTGCACAACAGAGTACTCGTGCCTACATATTTTACTCAAGTTTCACCACATTGTGTTACCTACAAGTTTACAGTTATGTCAAAATAGTTACTTTAGCACCTCTTTGTAAGTCGTAAAACATAATCTCTCTAAAATGTGAGCTTTTCCACTAAAAGTTGGAATTATAAACCGTTTTTCTTAGTAACAAACTGTATATTTTCACTGCCAAGGTTAAATTTCAATAAAACTTTTAAACTTTATAATTTATTTGGAAACATAGTTAATTTAAATGTTTGGTTATCAATTAAAAAGCTTTGAACATAGATCTCATGGATAGATATGCGGAGGAATCGATACTCCATACGATCTATTCGTCTTACTCGAATGTCATCGGTAAAAGTTATGTTAAAGTTATTGTCATCTTAACATTAACAATTTGTTTTCGATGTTGAGTTAGGATTAATGTTAAATGGTGTCAAAGTGCAGCTTTGCGTTTTACTTTGTTGAAGTTGAGTCATTATTTTTTACACTTAAAATATACTTAAAAGACTTCAATTAAAAACTTCTCCTTATTATTCAAACTTCATTTATTTATTCGTAACAACAGAATGGAACAGCACAACTTATAAAGAAAAACAAGCGGCGTGCCTGTCGGGCCACGCACAATGAAGGATTCCGTACCTACTACTTAACTTACTATCTAATTTAAAACCACTACGAGTATCCTATGCTGCGAGTTAAAATAATGCCCTATCTTCACAGGAAACTCACGGTACTTGTGTTCTTAAAATTACTCTTAAAACAAGGTATCATATACCACGTATATTAATTTTTGTGACTTCCCGATGTTTCAGCACTGTTGCAAACTCCATTTTCAAGGATTAACTGACGTGCTACGTGTTTTAGTTGTGGTCTACCTACACACCACAGCGATCTAACGTCTTCTTGGTTCGCTTTTTTTGAACAATGTCACCGTTACTTCTATCACCGTCCGTATTATCACTTAAAACTCGATCACCATCACGACAAACAATACCTTACAGTATCAACACTCGCGTTCTTTCCGGCAACAGTGTATTTTTAATTTGTGTACTTTCCGATCAACTGAACGCCAGACACTCGACAGGTTTCCCGGTTGAAATGCTTATGCTTTTGGTATTCAATGGCGTATATCCCATTTTTAACCGAAATTCATATGTTAATGACCATGTCAGCTTGAAATCATATATCACATCTTTTGAGACAAATTTTCGAAGATATCTTAAAAACAGTTGGTACTATCTTGTTCAAAAAGTAATCAACAAGTATATACATGATATGTTACATATTTTTCAATTTCGCGTTTTGAAAGTTAGAAGGGGAGGACTCAATTATTATGACTTTCCAAGCGATTATCTCCGTATATATATATAATAATATATTATATATAATATATTCGGAGATTCATTCCATTGCTTTATATTCGACTCTAAATATCTATGGATTGATATGCCACATGTTGAATTCCTCTTTTGAACTTTGAGTTAGTGTATTATATTTTACTAGCTGTTGCCCGCGACTTCGTCCGCGTCTTCGCTCCTATTGGTCGCAGCGTGAAGTTATATAGCTTAAAGCCTTCCTCGATATATGGACTATCCAACACAAAAACAATATTTTAATTCGAACCAGTAGTTTCTGAGATTAGCGCGTTCAAACAAACAAACTCTTCAGCTTTATAATATTAGTAAGTTTCAAATTTTATTAGTTGTATATAATTCTATAGTTTTTGAGTAAAGCGCCTGTTAAATACCTATACAGACAGACGGACATGTCGAAACGATAGGGGTTCCTTTTTAGAAATTTTGGCTACGGAACCAAAAAAAAAGCCGTGTCACGAAATAGAGAGAGACCCAGCTCAATATGAATACTTTATAATATATAGACTTTACGACCTCTAAAATCTCACCGTCCATCATAACATAATGTGACCATTATGAATATACCATATTGTGTACCTAATGTGTTATCCAGTGTGTCCAGTGTTAATCATAATAACAACAGAATTATGATAATTTTACGAGCAAACTGTTCTCAAACGAGAAAGATTGTCAAATTATGCAGCTATCTGATTTGGGTGTAAGCTGATGATTTTCTGTATAATGTGAGTCAATGTTAGCGAATTTTAGTTTCTTAGGTGAATGGAGATGATGTGGAATGGCCAATTTTAAAATAGACTAATACTTTAATGCCTGTTATTATTTTAATTGTAATTTGTATCGCTCTGGTTACCTGTTAAGGTACACGTTTAAGAGCACCACCACCATATCAGCCCAACGACGTCCACTGCTGGACAGAGGCCTCCCCCAATTTAAAGCCCCATAATCGTCACGTATAAGACAAAGCGCCCAAAACGACCCAAATGCGTGGGATAAAGCAAAGCCCAAAAACTATAAATTTTGCAAACAAAATATGAATAAAGCTCTGTTGATAAAAATATCGAAATCCACCTCTACGAGTATATTACAAAAAACCGTCAGTAAATAAAATGTCGCATGGCGGCAAATTGTCGACAGGCACGCTTTATGAAACTTTGAAGAAGTCAATAATGATTCAAAATGACGTAGTTTTGTAACGAATAGTTGGTATTGGCTTACAAATGACTTTAACAACAATAGTGATAGAGACATTTTGGTTGGGACATGGACACTCTTTGCTTGGCAATTTGAATATATTCTCTATTTAAATGGTTTGTGCATAGATATTAGGGTTTATGTTTGGCTTTAGTTGTGTATTTTGAGGTTCAGCCGGTAGTAGGCATGTACATTTGAATTCGACTATGGAAATATAGTTATTTGTACAATCAAATGTAGGATTTAACTTTACTTATTACCACGAAGTTGAGGGCTATTTAAAGTGACGTTAATGACTAATTAAGAGTTCGAATCTGATGGTGCTGGGTTCGAATAAAGCATTTTTAAATTATTTGTGATAAAATTCTCATCGGTTTTATTCTTTGGCAGGCTTTGTAAGTTATTTTTAATTATTACAGTTTAAATTTTTCCCATCCTACGTAATTTACATAAGGGAAAATATTGTACAATGAGCAAGGATATTTTTTTCTCATAAAACAAGCCTTATTGAGCTTACTACGGGAATACGATCAGTGTAAGATTGTCGCCTAATATTTATTTATTATTAAACGTGTGTCCGTATGCCGTGCGTGGCGATTATGGCATTTACCCCACCCCCATATGAAATTGGAGGCTATGTGTATTTAAATTGTCACGTGTCTGGTGTGTTGACGGTCCTATAATCCAGCAGGTTAGTTACATAATCGAGCGTTTTGAAATGGAGACCGCGAACGACTCGACTCTGTGAGGGAGGTCTCACAGAGTCGAGGCCAGGTGTACTGACAACCTTAAGAGAGTGGCGGGAAGCGGATGATGCGGAGAGCTGAGGATCGGGAGTGTGAAAACGACTGCGGACTTATGATGATGATGACCGAAAGTTCGTAAGGTCAAATGTCACTTTCCATACTAAAAATGACAGATCTACCTATCATTCGTTCAACAAGTTACGTGATTCTCGTAATTATTACAGGGATACTGTGGATCTTATCTTAAGTTAAATTGATTCGCGAAAATTCACCTGTTTCAATAATAGCTTGGCGATAACTATTTTCTGCTCGAAGTGCATTTAAAAGGAATTACTCTTTAAACTCTCGCGCTATATATAATACACATTCTTAATATATTTGTATACGGGTCTAATGCGATATATATTTATTTACCTTAATTACCGCCCGCGTTTCACTTTAGACCCGTATACAAATATTTTAAAAAGAAGAAGAATTACGAACCCTGGACGTCCAGACGTGGTGAGCGTTTGCATCCTTACTTTGTCAGTCTACCATTTATTCGCACGAAGCGATTTGATTCTTCTTTCCTAATGCGAACAGCTAAGGACTGGAATTTGCTGCCAGTTGCCACCGTCTGTATTTCCTGATACATACAATCTGGGTCTCTTCAAGACAAGAGTGAATAGGCTATTACTGAACCAGCGAGCAACATCTTAGGCCTTGCCATCGCTTTCCATCAAGGTGAGACTAAGGCCAATCGCTGGTCAGTCTATGATAAAAAAAACAAGTCCCAGGTTATCTTTGGAATGTTGAATTTAGAGCTACGGCCTCGTTTAATTCAATTAATTTTTCAATTCTCGATTTTATTGTTAAGGAAGGACCAATACACGTGGACATACTTAAAACATGATGATATTTAAAATACGTACTACGACGGTAAACTGACGTAAATTCACTAGCATCAGATAACAAAGACGCATTGGGGTAATTATGTAGACTGATTTTAATACTGCTAGACAGCTAATAATGACAATAATTAGCACCATTAAGTTAATCCAACAGAGTGCTAACCTGGTGCTAACCTTAGCATCATCTCGATATTAAAGTGAAAACCTCATAAAACAACACATACAGGAGGAACCGAAAGGCTGATAAATCAAATAACCAGTATACGCTGACCTCTCCCGGCTAATGTACAGTAGCCAGCCATAGCGTATGTCCGATTTGTTGCTCAGCGCATATCGTAAGTTTTCTTGTCCAATATAACCTGGCCCTTTACTTATACTACGCCGCAAGTTTGATAGGTCTTTGTTAAGTGGTTATTGTATTGCAAGTTGTGATGTAAAATTTTAGTTTATAACTGAATCCTCTTAGTATTATTAATGGTAAGTGTTCAATGGAAGCTAGTGATTTCATGTTTTCAAATAAGGGATTTACATTATTACTCGTCTTGGTTGTCTGGAAGAGGTCGCTCTTAGGCGATATCACCGCCAATTTTTTACAGTTATTTAGCTTAAGTTCCTAAGGTTATTTCTTTATTATAACGAACAATAAAGAATCGTTGTATTGTGTTGACACATCCAAATTTCCTTCCGTCATTCGTGAGAGGAGCGTTCAATTTAATATTGGATTACTCTCATCATCGTCATCAGGTACTTAATTAATTATAGTATCCTGAACTGACGACCTGTTTAGCCTAGTTGGTAGTGATCCTGCCTCCGAAGCTAGAGGTCCCGGGTTCGAATCCCGGCCAGGGCATTTATTTGTGCATTTTTCACGGATATTTGTTCTTGGGTCTTGGATGTTTACTATGTATTTAAGTATGTATTTATCTATATAAGTATGTATATCGTCGTCTAGTACCCATAGTACAAGCTTTGCTTAGTTTGGGACTATGTCGATTTGTGTAAGATTGTCCCCCAATATTTATTATTATTATAACTTCATTCATATATTTTTTAATGTTATAATCGATTGCTTTCACATTCACTTTGATCCCTTCCTCATTTGTTTTATTCCACTAACAACTTGTTTATGTTATGATTTTGCGGTGTATGATTTTGATATGCCTTTGCGGTGTACACAGGGACAGTTCATTGAAATAAAAAAAGTAATATAGTTAAATAAAGTCATTCCGCAACAGTTATCATCACTATAAAAATAAATAAAAAACTATAAAACTGTTATATAAAAGTAGTAAACCGTATAAATTGTCTGATACACTATCAGAGTCTAATTCAACTGTTAATTTCCCACAGTCGTATTTCATCAAAGCGTTTGATTCGAAAGGCTGCCGTGTGGCAAATGAAATAGGAGGTTTATTTCCGTGAACCAAAAAGCCACGTAAGCGTTAGAGAAAGTTATCAATAACTATGTCTCGCTTGCTAATGTAATATATGTACATCGTAAAATTTCGGCTGCACTTACAAGTCACACTGGAACATATAAAATTACTTGAAGATATCTTTAACACTTTATTTTCGATTTTATTACGTTTACTGTGGGAAATGCTTTCTTATAGTTTATAGGTATTTTTATTCAAATCTTATGGACATGTTTCGGATTATTTCGGTTAGGTACATGATTTTATTTTTTTAATTGATATAAGATTCTGGTAGTTTGGCGTTACGCGTACACAAGAGGAGAACCATGTCGCAATACCCATAATTTGGAATCTCATGCCACACGACAAGGTATCACTGTGACATGGTTCTACGATTTTATTTTTTTAAAGATTTGAACGTTAACCTTTACCTAGCCTATTAGAAAAATAGTAAATTACCAACCAAAGACAACTTAAGTACCGTATCCACAATTCCCATATCAAGAAAAACAATTTGAGCGAAAACATGGAAACGGTCAAATTGGCAAGCAGATGGCTACCGCGACTTATCATTGTAAATGCTGGCAATTTGCGTCCAGTTCCTTGTTCATCAGAGCGTTAAGGCTCGTGCCCATGCGCCGGTTGTCTGCGCATACGCATACCTGGGTTACACGGCTTCTGTGATGCCTTAGACGTAAACTTCATTGTTTTTGTGATGCCACTTTTGCGAGCGATACAAAATTATTTACACTAAATAAAAAATAAACATGTAACTGCAATAAACTGTAACAGCAACGCACAAATAATTTAACAAATGAAATGCATTTTTTAAATTATTTGTGCTTAAATTCTCATCAGTTGTATTCTTTCGTAAGCCGCACTTCGATTTTTTTTAGATTGTGCTGTTTTAATTTCCCTTATTTTACGTAATTTACAGAATAGTTATGATGACAACAAGTTGTCAATTGTTGGAAATACAATGTTACTCGTAATATTGCAACAATTACCATATATATAAACGTAATGTATAAGATCTCCGCAAATATTTGTTGGAATTAGCGAAAAGTAGCAATACAACGTTAATAAAAATTGTCATTTTGCCTAGAAAATAGGACATTCACGCATGTGTCCACAGCCTAGCGAATTCATTCCCTCATACCACTGAGTTTCCATTCTGCGAACAGCCTCATTATGGAGATTGGACGTAAGTGAGTGAGATCATTTTACCAACGGTTTTCGGTGATTACACCAGGTTTTATTAGGCTAGGCAACAACAACATAGTTATAGTAATCAAATCATAAACAAGACATTGTAAGTGGGAGGTCTTTTACGGATTTCATTCGTTGTTCGTTGTTAGAAACATCTTAGAATATATAACTACTTTGTCCGCGTTGGACTTGTACGTGTATGTACCTCTTAAAATGTCTGCAAAATTTAAGCAATATTACACGAATTGAACATTACAAGGTATTTGATAGTTATTGTGGCTCTAGTGAAAAGGGGTACAAGACCTATACGGAAGAATTGTACGGTATTTATACCCTTTTTCACTAAGGTCACAGTTTTAGTCTTTAGATTTAGTTATTTTAATTGCAGTTAGTTTTAGTTTAAGTAAGTTGTCAATATTAAACATGAATTTTTATTTTGTATTTAATAATAAATATAGTTTAACATTTAACATATTTTATTATAAGGATTCAAAGAAATCATAAGAATGACATATATTATCTGAAATGACAGATATTACAATGCCGTGGGAACGTTCGCGAACGGAAATGAGCGAGTGTAACAGTAATCCAATACCGATTGTAATCACGACTCGATTAACTAAATGGAAACTAGACGGTTATAATAATCTGCTATTTGTGTAGATCTTTCTATTATAGACACTACAGGTGACGACCCACATGTATCGTGTGTGTGATCGCATGCATGTAAGTACTTTTTGTACAAAATAACAGGTTCAAACAATATTTACATGTTAAAAGGTCAATAATTTATCCCTGTAATAGATTCCTTAAAAAATATTACGTGTAAAGAGATACAAGTTTCGCAACGCAGTTTTTTAAAAAACAAAAAAGTTTTGAGAGGTAATGTTTAACCATTTTACTCTCCAAAACAAGTTTTACTCGCTGATTTTCCAGCAAAATAGGTTTGTTCGAGCTGCTGCGGTGAAAAATAGTATTTACCACGGGACCAACCACGAAATCGAAAAAGTTCTATACCCGCACTACGGCCAGTGTGTAGGCCAAAGCACGTTCTCTCACATTCATGATGGCCTGTGCCTAGCAACGGGACGTAAATGGCTCATGGCGATCAATAAACATGAAAATAGTAGAAATAACTACGATATCAAATTGATGAAAATTACGTAATTATTGTGGGTTTAGATTTCTACTTTAAAGGCTGATAGACATATTTTTGCTGTATGTTGGTTAGATTTTCATATGCTTTCAATCTAAATTATAACAATGGGAAAACACTCTTCGATACAAATTAGAAGGGAAGAGTGGAGTGTACGAACGGTAACAAATAACTGACCATTACTAGACGTTATCTCCTTGTAATAAGGTTTACTCATACTCATACTAAGACAAGACAAGAATAAGACAGTTAATTGTCGTCAATGGTAGGTGCGTGGGCGCAGAGAACGTATTTCAACTTTTTATCGCCGCGGCGGCTTTTGTGCTGCGGCACTTTTATAGAAAAACTTTGAATCTTTTTTTTACGCTTTGTTATAGATGTAACTACCTATTACTGAATTCGTTAAATATCTCCAACACAGTTATTAGACGTAGAAGACATAGACTAGGACAGGTAGTATTTTAGTAGGATTTGATTCGATATGATTCAAGTGTTCCTAGCATATACTTATTTTAACGAAACTTGTGATTGAATCAGTAAAAAAATGAAATCTTAAGATGTAATGAACCGGGTCACTTAGCCTTTAAGGTCGAATATAGCTCGTCATGTTATCGATAGGTCCGCGGTCCTTAATCGCGAGTACTTATCGCGGGCGCAGCACGTTTAGCACTGCATGCCCATGCCCTGCCCGATTGGCAACTCAGTGGGTTTCGTACCTGTCTGAAACTCACGGAAGTTTTCTATATATAAAGTGAAATTATATTGGCTTTTTGAGTATTTTATGCAACCTGAAATCTAAAATATCTCTTTGAAACAAAAAAAAATATCAGAATTGGCCAACGTGGTCAAGAGTTATCGGAGAAATACATACATAAAAAACAAACATGCCGACGAACTCAGAAACTCCTTCCTTCTATTGAAGTCGGTTAGTAAATTTATTAACAATAAGAAACAACAAAAAATATACGTCTACTCAAAAATCTACTGTCGACCTGTTTCATAAAATAAAAGAACATTAAGAAGCACACAAAACACACTAAAGAACTTTTGGAATTCGACCGCATTAATTATGCGACACTGCTTCAAATACATAAATTAGATTAAATCAGATACCTAATGGCTACCTTAATGGTAAGAGCGTAAATCAAATATTTGTAACAATAAATTAAAACAAAACTCCGAAGTGACAAATTATGTATAGGTACCGCGAAATAGCTGTCAATGTTCTCGAGAAATTTAGTTCTGTCATAAAAATTATTGACAGATACAGACAAAACTTCATAGTCTTCGAACCCTACCATTATTTCACGACTTTGACACTTATTTTTATGTGTAATAAGGATGTTTATAAATCTGCATGCCACAGTAACGATGACAACTTTCTTTCTTTTTTATATTATTTATGGCTGTTGTTTTAATTTTGGAACAGAAGACGTTTGGAATTTAAAAGCGATTGCTTTTTTAACAGACAGTGTCACAATAACGGTGTTTTGTTAATTGACATGTGCAAATCATAGACAAAAGTGTATTTTTTATGTTCTTTACTACCTTGGGCTATAAAACACATACTGTTATTAACAAGAGACTGAGAGATGTTGATTAGCAAAAATGAGAATTTTGTGGGTTTAATAATAAGACAGATTTCGCAGTTTGTTAGCTTCTGTCTTTCAAGTATATTACAATTTATCTTACTTTTTATGTTTTTATATCCGGAAAAACGGTCGGTTTCCCACTCTGGTTGGAAGGTCAGATGGCAGTCGCTTCCGTAAAAACTAGTGCCTACGCCAATTCTTGGGATCAGGTAGCGGACCCCAGGCATGCTTCAGGATGCAACTGTACTGGGAATAACGCTAGGAGGATGATGATGATCCGGAAACAAACACTCAATTACGTTTAAAATAGAAAAAGGTCTCACCAGTCGTGAGATAACGTTATTTTATTTTATGGCGGCGATAATTTTATTTTACCAACGAACCGGATTCCTGCCCAGTAACAAATTCAAATCAAATTCATTATTACATCCTTAATGCTACAGCAGATCTTACTATTTTTGCGAACATTTTTAACATGAAATTTTAATTAGTACAAAATTAATTACAAATGTACGCCAACTTGCAAATAAAAATAACTGCACAAGCATTTTTCCTTTTACTCAAATTAGAGATTAAGATATTTGATACCATAATACAATACAGTTTTAAGTAGAATATTAGTATTCCTTATTTATATTAGTTAATTAGCATTCATTTATACTTAAATATTAATAAGAAATATCTACTGATTTGCTAACAAAGTCGCAAACTACAAAAACGACATTAAATAAAATACTTTTATATCAAGGATCTTGATTGTATAACGGTATTTTATCAGATTCTCTTCTATGTATAAGTAGTAATATCTAATGAATGTTTAATGTTTTGTCGGCCTGTTTAGCCTAGTTGGTAGTGAAACTGCCTATGAAGCTGGAGGTCCCGGGTTCGAATCCCGGTAAGGACATTTCGTCCTAATACTGCTTATACTTGTTAAGTGCAAAAAAAGTTGTTTGGAGAAAACTTAATTTTAAAGTTTGAATGATTGTCCTTACATGAAACCAAAAGATAATTCGATAGAATATTGTGCAAGACTTAATAGTGCAAAAATGCTGAGTCAATTAAAGATAAGGGACAATTTAAACAATGGAGTCGGTCAATTTACGAATCTTAATAGGTTTTACGTATGTACTTTATCGCATATACCCCAAACTAATGAGTTATAATCGTGTTTTCACAGGATTTAGATTTGTTGCACATATAATTTATTTATAAGTGATCAAATAATATAATACAATCTCAGGGACATGCTTTTTTTATATGACTGAAAAGATAATAGGTTTTGCCCGAATAAATTATTGTCTTAAAACTGCCACCAAGACCACCATGGGAGGGGCAGCAGCATCCCTGGAGTGCGGTGGAGATGCAAAGCGTGGAAATTATAGCATTTACCCCCCATGAAATTGGCATGTGTGCATCAGTGGGACGTCCTTGGGCTGATATGGTGGTGGTAGTGGAACAATATATTTTTGTTATATGTTTTGTAAGTTGTTGATATCACTTTCTGATTTCTGCTCGAAAGTTACAGAAAAGGAGGTTTCAAGAAGTTTGGTATGCAATTTGTTAATGTTCACATAGGGTCCAGGCATTCACACCAGGCAAACACAAGCTCGCGTGCAATAATTATCCCAAAGATCTATCTATATCTTCTACCTATGTTTACAAATAAATCATAAAAGAAAATGAAAAGAAAAGAAGATTTTTTTATTATTTATTGCATTTTTATGTCAAAAGCTGCTTTTTGAGCTGGGTGATTACAGGGTAATTATAATCCTAAACGGGCTAGGATCCGCTGTGGCACCCACCTAATCCAAAGAATTCGCATAGGCACTCGTTTTACAAAAGCGACTTCCAACTTTCAACCGAGAGGATAAACTTGACCTTGTTGAGATGAGACCGGTTTCCTTACGATGTTTTCATTCATCGTAAAGCAACTGTTTAATATCAAATGATTTGAAAAACTCAGCCAGGGTTCGAACCCACTTCATCATAATTGTAAGTAACCTGCCTTATGCTACAGTGCTATAGCCTGGCATACTTATCGAGCGAATAAAAATATCTGGTCCAGTTTTACGATCCATAAAACTAAATATCCGTATCAGCCCACACTTTTAAAACAATACCGGGATTGACAGTTCTTCGATTAAGACATTCGGCCTACACAAGCCGTAATCTTCAGAAGTAAGGCGACTTAAGTACAGTCAGCATCAAAAATATGTATACATTCTACGACTTTATTGCTCATAGCTAAGGTTGAAAAGTGTAGAAATATTTATGATGACTGTACCACAGGAATGTGTTAATATTGGTCTATTTGGAAAGGAGTGTTAGGTTGACAGCTCATTGGAGATATATCTCAAAGTTGTAAAGTCATAAGTGATCCAGATATTGCTAATTACTGGTCGTTATAGAACGGTGTCACTGTGAACGACAGGCGGAGGTGCGGTTTAGGGTTTGCAGTCCCGGTACCGATTTCTATTCAAAATCCGAGATTTCCCGGGAAATTGCATGCCCTAGTGCGGTTGCATAAAGACAATCTTAAGAGGAGTACTGACTTAAATGACCAGGATTAATACTGAAAATATTTGAGATATATGTTATACTTTAATGCCTTATGAATAATCTTGACGTTTGAATTTTTAGCTAACATTAAATACTATCATGCATAAAATAATTGAAATAAGGTCGTTTCAAATTTAAATTTACCTACTTCTAAACAAAAAATTCTTTGTGTACGGTTCTTTAACAAAATATATGTAAATATTTAATCTGAAAAAAAAATTGTCGTTCATTCATCTAAAATCAGAACGTTTGATATTCCGCAATAAACTTTCGTTTTGACTATGCGAAATTGTATTCAAATATCGCATTTTGGTCCGTGAGCGGACAAGGAGGCAGGGCATCGATCTACCGCGGAGCAAGCGCCGTTTTAATTAAGCAGTAGGCTTATAATTGTAATCTTTGGGAAAACAAGTGACAAAAAGTAACAAAAAACTACTATCAACTTAATACAAAGCAAGCGTGACAAATAAGAAATGAAAGACACCGATGAGACAAAATCAAGACCGAATAGAAAATTATCGACCCATCACTTGAAGTCCTGCCAAAGACGTTTAAATCACAATCAGTCTTATTAAAAAGTGTTAAAGTTCAAAATTGACCGTCTAATTAGTAATAAGGCCAATTAATCACACAATTAAAAGTATTTGACATGTCATCCATCAAACGAACGTGATTAGAGGTGAGATTTAGACGGGAATGTTTTTCTAGTTAATTTGTATTATTCTCTGAGTGCATGACATTTGAGCCGACTTGTGAATGTCTTATGAACAAGTTTAGACGTAACGGTTTAAGAGTAAATAGAAGCTAGAATTTTAGATTCCTGAAATACGTAAATCTTATTTATACGTTGAGATGGGTACAGTGAAGAGCAAAACTAAGTCAAAAAAAATTCACCTTGTTACAATGGAATAAGATGTAAAAGTATACTCATATAAATCGGAATAAATAAATAGTAGTAGTAGTTTTGAAGAGTAGGTAGGTATGTGGTGTTGTGTTCCTGGTGGTGATTAAGGTTGCCAAAGCTCCCGAGGAGTGTTGGGACTGAGGGACCTGCATATGTCTCTAGCTTGACAGCTGGAGACATCTGCGGGTCCCTCACTATCAACAAAGCGCATCCCCAAGTCAATAAAGGGTCGGCAACGCACTTGTGATTGCTCTGGAGTCGCAAGTGCCAATAGGCTACGGTGTCTGCTTACCATCAGGCAGGCCGTAAGCTTGTAAGCCACCGTCGTAGTATAAAAAAAAATCCGTTTTAAGCAATATATTCTACTAATAAAATAACCTCAACCCGATTGAGATCCTTCCATCATCCCACTATCCGGCAATGACATAAAGCCATTTCGTCAGAGACAGTGGTAGAGATGGGAGTACCTCAGGGGTCTATTCTAGGTCCGTTCCTGTTCCTTGTTTATGTAAATGATCTGCCATATATGGTAAGCCGACGATCAGGCATTGTAATGTTCGCAGACGACACCTCATTACTGTTCAAGGTAAATAGGAGAGATACTGAACTCATTGAACCAAATAATACCCTCTCCATGATATCTGACTGGTTTGCTGCCAATAACTTAGTATTGAACCCGAAAAAAACGAAATGTATAAAATTCTCTCTAGCGAACTCATCAAACAGAAACTTAGATACAAATATTAAACTTAATGGTCAAAAATTAGAATTTGTTACTTCTACTGTATTCTTAGGTATTACATTGGACTCAAAATTGCAGTGGGGTTCCCATATAACAGCGATAGGAAGTAGGTTGAGCTCTGCTGCATTTGCAGTCAGGAGAATAAGGCAGCTTACCAATGTGGCAACGGCACGGTTAGTTTACTTTGCTTATTTTAATAGTATAATTACTTATGGTCTTATCTTATGGGGATCAGCTGCAGATATTGAAACTGTTTTTATTTTGCAAAAAAGGGCTATCCGAGCAATTTATAACTTGGGGTCGCGTGATTCATTAAGAGAATTTTTCAAAGAAATAGATATTCTAACCCTGCCGTCCCTATACATATTTGAAATAATAATGTATGTTAGGAAGAATTTGGGCAATTTTCCAACGAACGCTGATAAACCAATAGCCACGAGAAATACTGGGAAACTGAAAATAACCTGCTATAGACTAGTAAAGGCGAAAAAGTCGTACTTGGGAAATTGTATCAAATTCTACAATAAAATTCCTAAACACATTACTGAACTTAGCAATTCTAAATTCAAATCTATAGTAAAACAAACACTTATTTCAAGAGCATATTATAAGATAAACGATTACATCATGGATAGGGATGTGTGGCAGTGATAGCGTCCTGCACGGGTAATCTATCGCGAAAATATATTTTCTACTGTAGCATTGTTATTTAAGTTATTTTGTAGTAATGTAATTTTATATTTAACTATATAATGTATATTGTTTTGAAAAAATGACACCTCGCCGAGTTTCTTACGCCGGTTCTTCTCGTGGCAGAGGTATATTTTTCCGAACCGGTGGTAGTTTATTGACGTTCATAGGTGCATGTAATATGCCTAATTTGAAGAATAAACTACTTTTACTTTTTTTTTTACTTTTGTATACTCACTTTTGCTTCTGACTAAACAACTTACGTGATTAGGTACTTGTCAGTTAAAAAAGACTTAACGGAACTATTGTGACCTAATATCATATATTTAAAATGTATTACTTAGATTTTTCCTTAGGAAATATCGTTTCAAACATTCCAACTCGATAAATTCCAAGCTATATACTAGTTTTTTCAATTAAATTTTACTAAATACAATAAAACCAAAAATGCTCCATTCCTATATAAAACTTATGTGAAATCATCGTATATCCTTCAATCGCTTTATTAAAATTATCAATACGTTTGTCATAAATTCAGTAAGTGCAAAACCTTTTAAAATTTACATGGCTTATTAAAAACAAAAAAATACAACTGTTTTTAAGGGATTACTTTTTTCTGCACATTAAATATGCTCAAAAATTGTAGCTGCACTCTGACGACTAACATCTCCATGTAAGTAAAACGACTTAGTACTGATATATAATGATTCAATCTTAATATAGAACAAAAGAGGTGGTCAACATAAAAAAGTAAAACATCGTCATCTTTACCTTGTGCAAGTTCCATTGTAATGTTTCCTTTTACCGAAATACTTATTACTTACAGTGAAAGCAGATTCAACTCAAACATTGGTAAATATAAGCTATACATAGTCTAAACCATCATCTAAAAATGCCATTTTGGCCTACTTGCAGTCTAACGTTCATTAATTTCATTTATCATATAATTTCATTTGTTTTAGATACGTGAGACTTGCACACACCACACCAACCGACAGCCAAACAAAACGAAACGCTCCATCATTCCCAAACATCCCAACTATTCCACATAACAGCCTTAACAACTCGAAATAAAAACAAGAGGGCTCCCAATTCATCATGTCTAATGTGAGGGCATTGTTTTTCACTTAATACTAGATAGCAAGTGTTGAGTACAGACGGACCGACGGTTGTTGATTGTTCGGGTTACTATGGGAACTCGATCGGTTGTCGATTTCGTTAGCAAGGTAACTTTCTTGTAGCTTTCGTAAGCTTCGTAAATTCTTAAGAGGCCTAATAAATTGTAAATTGCTTTGAACTGAAATCAGAAAAAAAGTATTGATACTTCTATTAAACTCATTAAACCAAATGACTCTTTTATTAAAGATTTAGATAGTAACGGAGGCATTTTTACTTGAATATAGTCGATTTAAAGTGATCTTTGAAACAATATTTCTTAATGAAAAAAAAAAAAATGTTATTTATTTGGCCGCAATTGGTTATTAATGAAATCCCCAATTTTATTTGCCAATCACAATACATGTAACTTTTGCCATAATCATCATCCTGACCTAAGTCGTTTTTCTCAGAAACTGTACACTCTTTAGTTATGTTACAAAACAACCCTTATCTAACCTGTAGGTTATAACTATTAGCCCTGTAGGGCTCAATATAAATTTTATTGAAATTATCCTGAGAATTTTACGGTTTTAGAGAAAATCACTTAACAAATGAAATTAGGAATATCGAGGTGATTCGGGCGGCAATAGTTCACACAGAAAATAGCCTAACGCGAGGGTTTTTATCTGATAAGGACCCTTAATAATAATCGTCATCATTTATTTCAGGCATCTGAGGCCCATATTACAAATACCAGACTAACATAAATATAATTTTATTTCGTAAAATTAAGTTATATCGCGATGGGACGTCAACGCGAGGCACTTACTCGTATTCGGGGTGTCGAATAACTGGCCTCGAAATCACCAGAATACGACACCTTTCAGACAGAAAGCCTTAAGTTGGTGTTTGAGATATTGTTTCCAAAAATATTTTTACCTTGTGCCGAATATTCTTTTCCCATATTTTCACAGTCGTAATTTTGCCTAGAGGTGGGTAGGCACCCCACAAGATGGCCTGGTGACTGGTGACCTGGTAAAGGTCGCCGGAGTCCGCTGGATGCGGGTGGCGCAGGAGCGATCACTGTGGTGCTTATTAGGGGAGGTCTATGTCCAGCAGTGGACGTCCATCGGCTGATATGATGATGATGAATTTTGCCTACTCGTATTATTGTTTTTACAGGACTTCGCTAATTTCATCTTTTAATTTAATAGTAATATACTTAGCCATTCCTAAACATTAAGTAGGTACCTTCGTTACCTTAATTAAAGCGTTCAATAGCTCATTGGTGATCGTTATTTTATCAACATAATAGGCTCAAATAGGTTTAGGTTATGTTATTTCTGCATCCAAATATAGGATGGTTGTAATGTCGACCAAGTTCGAAAAACAATGCGTCAAGGAATAACACAAAGGGGGAAAAAACAAGACAGTCAAATAATTTCATAGAAAAGCATTACTAGGCAAAATGGCGATTGTGTACATTATGCGAAAATAAAAATCGCTGCAAGGGGAAACCATTTTGGTAAAACTATCCAAAAAAACGACGACAGGGATTAAGATGAAGCTCACTCGTTCAGTAATAACCTATTCACTCTTGCTTTGAAGATACCTAAAAAGAAAGAAGGAGAACCTAACTTAGCTAAGAAGAGAGATAGGGCATAGCGGAATGTCATCTCGAACAAATTTTAAGCAGCCCAAACAAGGAAGTACCTCCTCCTTACAGAAACCGCAGCCATAATAACATGACTTACTATTTAGGTATTTGGTGTCCCGGGCGGGGAGTAAGGTCGCCAGAGCTCCCGAGGACGCACTGTGTTGAGAATACGAGACTGAGGGGATTTACCTCTCGATGTCAACATAACGAATCCTCAAGTCAATAACGGTTCGGCAACGCGCTTATGATTTTTATGGGTCCCGAGCATCCATTGGCTACGGTGTCTTACCACAGGCAGGTTGTAAACTAGTTTGCCACCATAAAAATACCTAGATCGATTTTTTGACTTTCTTCTCGAACCATTGGTACCGCCGCCGCGTCACGACCTGCGCATGCGATGCGATGAGTCGACAGGTGCGCGCATTATGATGATTGAGCTATTGTTTCCCACGACCCTTTGCTAACGCGTTGCGTACATGCACGACCACTATAATAGACGGGATGGTTAGAGATTTTTTTTGACGAAAAGTTTACTTTTGCAATATCTTTAGGGGTCTTGTCCTATGTCCAACCATCCACCAAGCGTCCAAAGGTTATGTTGTCTACTTACCATCTAGCAGGCCATATGCTTGTTTGCCTCCGTCATCACACCACTAAGAACACAACATCACGCGAATATCAACAATTAGCAGAGCTCTAAATATGATCAAAATGCGGAATGTCATTTGTGCCTCTCCAAAACTTGCAAGTTGCAACAGGTCAAAGAGGCTATAGGTAGGTACTTTTTTTACTTCGACAGTGGAAAACAGGTATACGGTCTGCTGGATGGTTAGAAGAAACCGTAGCCTATTTTTTTATATAAAGTAGGTAAGTTTTTGACCACTATCTCAAAAGGTTATCCGGAAGAGAATTTCACTTGGTGTAAGCTGTCCTCGCATGAAGACTAGAAGTAAATCGCTTCGTCAGTGACATGTCAACAATATGAGGGTGGAACCCATGTACGCACCTTGTCCCACGATGGCGAAATGGTGAGGGAGGGAATTCGTGTAATTCTAGCGCACACTCTCCGAAATGTATCCTGTAGAGCACAAGTAAGCAAGTTTCCTAGTATGTTCAAGGCTTTGCATCTTGCCTATGAACGCACTGTCGCCCCTTTTTACGACGTCAAAAAAAAGGAGGAGGTTCTCAACTCGTCGGAATATATTTTTTTATGTATGTTCACCGATTACTCGGAGACTAGTAGAACGATTTAAAAAAAAATTCTTTTCTTGTTTGAAAGGGTGTGTTTTCTAGTTGGTACTATTGTCACCAAGTCTGGATCTGATGACGAGATCTTGGAAAAATCGAAGGAACTCCTCAAATTATAAACCAAGAGGATGGGGTAAGGCAAAAAATAAGGAACTCCCCAAATTATATACCAAGAGGATGGGGTCTGGCAAAGTTTGGAATCGGTGTTTTTTTGTTAAAAATTTACTTGTTATTTGACTACTTGATATGAGGTTTCGTTGTATTGACAGATAGAGGCCAATTCACCTCTCTCACTCTCAAGACAGCGCATCGTCAAGAGTACTAGCAACTTTACTCACCACAAGAAGCACAACACTTCTAACCTGCAGAGCACGTAGTGGTTTTATTATTTTGTCGGCCTGTTTAGCCTAGTTGCTAGTGTCACTGCCTCCGAAGCTAGAGGTCCCGGGTTCGAATCTCGGTAAGGGCATTTGTTTCTGTGGTGAACAGAGACATTTGTTCCTGAGACTTGGATGTTTTCTATGTATTTAAGTATATATCTATTAAATATATCGTCGTCTAGTACCCATAACACAAGCCTTATTGAGCTTACTATGGGGCTAGTTCGATTTGTGTAAAAAAATGTTCCCTAATATTTATTTATTTTTATTTATTTTCTTTTATTATGGCTGCAGTTTACATAGATGGAGACTACTTGCGATGTCTCCATGTCTACAAATGACACCACATTTTAACATATTTCTCGTGGAATAGCATCCTTGTTGTGGGCGATGGGATAGCAACCTATCACTGCAATATCACATTTTCTCCATCTATAAACCTACCATTGCCAAAAGTGGTACTGAAATTCGTTTTCGTGTGCTCTGCCTACTCTTTTTGGGAATAAAGGTGTGAGTTTATGTATGTATGTATGTAATAGCATCCTTCTACACGCCCCTAAAATGAGCTACATATTAAACCAGAGAGTTCCTGTCAGTATTCGGTAACAGTTTGACCGGTATTCGACCTGCAATATTAATAGTGGTTAGACGCCCTACCGCGCCCGTCAGTCTGTCCGTATGTCAGTGATGAACGGAGCCAGCTAATAGCTAGTGTATTACCGTTTTCCTATACTGACGTAATATTGAAGGGTTTATGCAACAGTTAGTGTTTCGATTTGTGTTTAATTGATATTTAATTACAATCGTGCAAACATTGGTATACTTAGAATAAACTCACGTTCTAAGCTAACCTTTTCTAACTCATCCTGTAATACAAAATATTCTAAAAATTCTTTCTTTAGGCGCAGTTGCAATTTGTATAATGAATGGCTTAGTTAATGAAATTTTCGTATATCAAATATTTTTTCCAGTCAATAGGAAATAAGTGGTAATATTGTTTTTAGCAATCTCTTTCATTTCATTCATTCATTCTCATCATTTTCATTCATTCTTTTACATGTTTTATTACTCTATTTGCGATTATGTGTGCTGTGATTAAATTAGCATAACTTACACACATAATTTTTTGTTATCCTTATCAAGTAATATAGGAAACTTTAGGCCTATTTTGTGCCCATTTTTGTAAGTATTCTTTAGTATATGGCTGTTAGTTACCTAAATAAATTTCAAAAAACGCTTATCATTCCTACACACTTTCTCAGCTAAGATAAGCATCAGAACTTGTAGAGTAAAATGCCTTTTCTTACAAACATATTTTACACACAACTTATAGTTTTTATTTCTTACATAAAAACTAAAAGAGTGACCACAGTACCAACTATAAGTAGGCCATAGATAGAAATCTTACTGACCGTATCAAAGGCATTCTCAAGAAAATCTTCTTTGCTTTTCAACCGCTGTAATAAATAACATAAATATGTAATATATAGACATATAACGAGAATTTAAGTGACTCAAAAACTAAAATAGTAAATAGGTACATAATAACGAAAATAGTAACAAACGAAAGTAGTATAATAACAAAATTAATCCCATTTGAGACTTTGAGGGTAATAAGGACGGCGTTGGAAACATAGAAACATTTTAGCGAGAACCACCCATCATCAGTAATTGTTCTAATAAATTATATTAATTTCCCATCTACAATCTTACCACGTATCGATCCGTCTTAGTAAAAACTAACCTAACTGTAATCGTAGCGAAATCTGCTTGTAAGAAGGGCGAACGTAATATCCCGCTGGGCTGCCTAGTTGCCTACTCAATCTGTATGTCACGTTGTTGCAGCAAAGTGTCGTTATACACATATTACACATGTTCTACTTCTGTACAGTTTAGCTTAAGCAGAAACACAACTGGTGTTTACGGACAGAGGAAAGGGCATATAGACAGGGACACAGTTTACAGAGACAGATGAGGAGGGACATTTTAGAATAGGTTGTTCAGGCCGACCCATAGTTAGTTACACGATATAAGGGTCAGCAAGGGTGCGGGGGACCACATAATTATGGCACCGCCCTAATTTGTGTGAATAATGTAAAGTATAATAAAGGGCTCCTGGTAGTCTTTCTACTCATAGCTGTAGGGGTTATTTCGCGCTCCTTACACGTTAACTCGACACGGAAGCAGCGCGAATCAGATTGAATGTGAGGATCGGAAGCGATGAATCGAAACAGATCCCAAAGTTGTACTAATGGACAAATGTGAGTTGACCAGTGAAATTTGTTTTAAATGTACGAGTGTCTGTGGATAATGCCCATCTTCATTTTCATAAAACAGCAAACGGAGCATATTTAGATGGTATACTAATATCACAATTACATTATTGCCTATTAATTTTTCTTTCTCTCTTAGTTAAATTTAATCAACACAAAGAATTCTCACCGAGTTTTCCCCGCTGACAAATTCGAGACTGACTTTTGAAAACAGTCTTGCGAGTTGGCATCGAATCCATTTAAGGGCAGTCGTGTTACTGCATTAACATATATCTATACTATGACTGACATAAATGTATTTCTACATCGCAAAACACTGGCCATCGAGATAAATATTGCAGATTCATTGATAGAAGCTAGATAAACACATTACAAGGTTTCCTCGTAGCACAATAGGCCATTGCAACACAATGCACACAATAAACATGTATATTAAGCGCACCAGTACGTTTACTGGTCACGATCGTTGTGTTTTGAGTGAACAATGTAGCTTGAGGTAATTAACTTTGCGGGTTGATGTCAACAGTATTTGCATTAGGTCAAAGAGTACAGTCACCATCAAAAGTAAGTACGTATTTAAAAAAAATCAAAAGTCTTTATTATAAGGGAGAAAGAGCTTTTGGCTCCTTCATATGCGTCTTTTGATGCTGACTGTACGTAATACGAAGAAAATTTGAAATAAGACTTCTATCAGAACTAGTGTACAGCTAGTAAATAAAAAAGTTCGTTCACAATTGGAATGTCGGTAAGAGTAAAAATAATTTAGTCCTTACATTAGTTAAGAAAAGTCTCTATAATAGGTATCATGATCAACTTTTTTGTGCCATTTTAAAGATATTTAAATACATAAAGATTAAAAAAAGTCTCTCTTTGACCAAACAAAAGACATGACGTTCCCTACTTTCATACTTACCTATTAACTAGAGCGTTTTTGACATTTCATAAAAAAAAAAACTAATTTGGCTATCAATCAACTATGTTCATTGTTCACGTCCCAATTCTTACATTTGAATAAAAAACTCAATATAAAATCATTCTCCTTTTGAGGCAGACGTGTTTTTCCTTGACGTTCTTCTGTATTGTTGTTATTTGTTTGTTCTTGCAGTTCTGGAACTGGTTTGTACGTAATCTCCCAAAAATCCATAGATTCCTGGGAGTCTATGGATTTTTGTTGTGTTGTTGAAAGTGAATAGACTGCAAGGACTAACAAATAAGAACAATAAAGAAGCTACTCTACCAAGAAGCTATGAATCATATATACATAGCAAAATACGTTTTGCGTTGTGATTGATAAAGTAGACAAATCGATACTCCCGATAATGAGAGCTAAGTTATTTATTTTTCTTCTAATTGTCATCAAAATGGCTAGAGCCGCTTTTGAATGCCAATCAACAAACAAATAAATATACAAAAGTTGCTCGTTTAAAAATATCGATTATTAAAAAAGATGATGATTAAGAAAAACGACACAACGTTGGACACCTTAAAAGCCAATAAATAGTTGGCACCTATTTATTGTTCATCTCTAATAAGTAATAACATACGATTGAAAGTGTCACTTATCAATCACTGTCAAACACTGGGACGCTTACCCTAATTAAGCTAATAAACATGTTTACCATCTACGTTTGTCACCACACTTTTACTCCACGCAGGTACAGTCGCCGACATTTTTGCATTCGCTATTTAAATAAGTTTGATTTCAAAATGAAACCAGTTTGCGCAGACAAGAGACACTTCTATCAAGTGTCGATGTTACAAAACCTGCGCGAGAGTCCACTGGGTCCATTCCGAGATTAAGGCGGGGAACACATCGATTCTATAAGATTATCGATTTAGCCGAGTGAGAAGTAACGCTCAGGGTAATTACGTAACGTTTTCGAAAGTGCATTAAGGTAGATTTAAATGTCATTTTCCATACTAAAAATGACAGTTAGATCTATCTATTGTAGGCTCAAAAAGTTACGTTAAGGTATACGAAGCTAAGGGTTCTGTGGGATTGAATCCTGGTAAGCGCAAATATTTGAATTACCTATGTCAAGTTTTATGGTTAAGATAGTAAAAATAAATTATTCTTGCATTACATAACATAAACTCACGCCTATATTCCCAAAAGGGGTAGGCATAGCACACTAAATTAATTTCTGTTCCACTTTTGCAATTGTAAGTTTATAGATGGAGAAAATGTGATATTGCAGGGACAGGTTGCTAGCCCATCGCCCACAACACACTTCAACCTGGCTCCCATAGTCAACTCTTACGATACCCAAGGGAAGAAAGGAGGTGGTGCTATTCTAACCTGGCACCCATGTCCAGCAGTGGATGGAAATGGGTTAATGATGATGAACTTATTTTTGCTATTTAAATGATTTTTAAACGCATAAAGATGACATTAATAGATGCTCTGTTTGACTATTAAAAATATTGCTCTACTTTTAGCAATTGTTGGTTTGAAGATGGTGATAATGTGATATTGCAATGATAGTTTGCTAGCCTGTCATCCACAACTGACTTTAACCTGCTTGGTTCCCATAGTCGAGACTTACGATGTTCATGGGAAGGAAGAGGGTAGTGCTTTATGCTTGTGTCCTAACAAAATATATTTAGTTAGATTATCAAAAAATATTAAACATGTTTTTTTTTTTTACAAAAAAATATGAAAATAATATATAGGTAGCACGTTAAAATTCCAGGGGACGTCACGCCATGCTACACTTTTTAACACTGCTTGAAATCACGAGCCCCACTGCCAGACTTTGACGCGCTTTATCTTTGTATTTTTTGTTTGATTGACAAAAGAAAAAATATCAGCTCATTATTTTTTGATAATCTAACTGACAGATTAATTATGATAGGTAATGTTTATTTTACCCAATTGTCATCCGGCACCACACGAGACCACGAAGTTCCCATTAGTCTGCACTGCACCAGTGGAATACGCATAAGTACAGTCAAACGCAAAAATATGTATCGAGTAAATCCTTTCATAAATATGTATCAAAATCTTAATTCTTTGACATAACAGTGCAATTTGCGACTAATCGGACATATACCTATTTTTGAGTGAGTTGTATTGTATGCACCCATCTCTGCACTGAACTGAAGGTTCCCAAGTTAAAAGCCAGCGTGCGTAAGTTTTAGGGCCCGCGCAGACAAAGAGAGGTCATCGAATTTCTGCATTCGCGTTCCATCTACTTAGGGCTTGCAGTCCCGGTACCGGTTTGTATGAAAATTCCCGGGAATTCCCGGGATTTCTCAGGAATTTGCATGCTCATATGGAACGCGAACGCAGAATTCCGGCGACCACTCTCTGTCTGTGCGGGCCCTAAAACTTAACCTAAATTGTGAATGAGTGACTCTTAAAAAATAAGGCATCGCATTATAGATACAACCGACGTCAACTTGCAAAATAGCCAAGATTCTTTTTTTTATTACATGCTTTTTTGCTAAATAGGTAAGTATTTTGTTGATTTTACCAAACTGGAAAAATAATTCAATCTGATGTTAAGCATCGCGATCATACGAGCTAATTTGGGAATAAAATTCGCCAATCGCTTGAATGAAAACTGACTACTGGTAAATTTAAGCTATATTGAAAGTGCGTATACGCAGTGTGTATCCACCTTGACATTAGAAGCGTTCGAACCATAATAAGCGCATTACTACATACGTGATAAACCGTCCATTACGTTTGCCCGGCTTATAATTGCATAAATAACCATTCCAACATTATAAAGGCACATGTTATGAAAATACCAACTTACTTACAGCCTTTTATGATTGAAATAAATATATCTAACTTTACTAAGGCTTACCATCTAAGCCTACCCTGTTACTTATGACCTTTTAGAATGGAACTTTCAAACGGATGCGCATAGGCAGTTTTGCCTATCAAATCGGCTGATAAGGACTTCTTGCGACGCACTTAAGTTTTATAAGAGCTATTAAAACTGCTATTCCGCTTAGGTTTCAAAAGGTAATTAAATGACTTTTAATGTTGATGAATTAGTTTGACAAGGGTGAGACAAATTTTCAGAATATTACTCCATATCTAAGTGTCATGTGTGGTCCTGTTAGCTCCTTTTTAGCGTCATTTGTTGTTTTTTTTTTAAATAATGAAAAATTTTTTAAAAAAGTATGTGTAGTAGACGTTAATAAATTTCTATTTATCTTTCTCAAGCAAAATGGTACCTTTTGGAAGCGTCAATAAGGCGCCATTTTTACGATTAATTACCGACCTAAATTCGAATAAAAATAACTTATTCTCTCCTATTATCTACTCTAATTACAAGCCGTTGAGGACTTAGTGAGGGTTTTTATAATAAAAAGTGAACTGGATCGCTGTTTGAAAATATTTAGAATTGACATTTAATTTTTTAAACGGGTTTTTTTCTGATGAAATTCAATAAAAGAAAAATATCCACGTATTATTTATATTTCCAAAAATATTCAATTCATATAAAAAAAAATCAATTTCTAAAGTTCCCAATTCTGAAAGTGAAAAGTAAAGCGACACAGCGTATAAAATCATACAGTAGCACTTTGCACTGTAAAATTGTTTCTTAATGTCATTATCACAGTTTTAAATGTAAACATGCCAAAACAAATGAATGTCGTGTATTCTCAACAGTACCTTCTTTAGAAGAACTGGTAAAAACACAGTCTTATGATACCCGTGCAGTACTTACAGAATTATAAACATATCATATCGAGTAAAGTACGAGTAAGCGTCCAAATGTTTAAAAGTAAAGTAAAAGAAGTAAAAGTAGTTTATTCTTCAAATTAGGCATATTACATGCACCTATGAACGTCAATAAACTACCACCGGTTCGGAAAAATATACCTCTGCCACGAGAAGAACCGGCGTAAGAAACTCGGCGAGGTGTCATTTTTTCAAAACAATATACATTATATAGTTAAATATAAAATTGCCCAACTGCCCAATTGTTGACACTTCTAGTTTACAATAGATTGCAACACAATACTTCATTGCTCACCAAAAAGATTACACAAAAGTAAACAAAATTAAACCAAACATAACATAACATTATTGTTGGCCTGTTTAGCCTAGTTGGTTTGGTAGTGACACTGCCAACAAAGCTTGAGGTCCCGGGTTCGAATCCCGGTAAGGGCATTTGTTTTTGTGGTGAACAAAACATTTGTTCCCGAGACTTGAATGTTTTTTATGTATTTAAGTATATATTAAATATATCGTCGTTTAGTATATAACACAAGCCTTATTTAGCTTATCACGGGACGAATTCGATTTGTGTGAAAACTTTCCCCTAATATTTTATATTAAGAAATGATAGACCACGGGCGGTCTTGTCGCCTCTATTAATTTTAAACACTATTGAGTCAGTGTAGTCTATCACTGAGACATTTACCCCATCTATGCACACAACTTACTTCGCTAAAGCTAGTTTAAAAACATTTATCAGGATCCACTAGACGAAGTTAGCTACAATCAAGGCGCGTTTTGCAAGAAGTGGACGCTCAGCCTTATATGGCGCAGTTTATCTAAAAAGTGGAACGCAAGGCGATGTATATGTATGTATTAGACAACGGAATCCAAGTGGATTTTAATTATTTTAGATCTTATGATGTAAGTGTTTGATTGCGCCGTTAGGAAAGCGGTAGGTAATAATTTTATAGGTAGATATTTAGTTTAAAATAAGAGGTAGTTCGAGGTAACTGTTAATTTTGATTGTAAAGCGGTCTTTCAACTTACGTTTGACATCATGCATTTAACGATGATTACAACAATGTTTCATTGAAATCACTGAAATTAGTAATATCCTGGTCAATAAAAAACGCAGTTTGAAACTTTTAGCAATATCTTTAACCCGTCAAGCGCGCTAGTATCATACGTGTGTTCTTAACTTTTAATGTATGTTCCCCGATAACTTTTGACCACGTTCGTCAATTTTGATAAAAAAAAATTGTTTCAAAGCAGGTACCCCGATGGCTCATATAAATTTGGTGATGGGATCTAGGGGGAATCGAGGGAACTCCTCGAATATGATAGACGCGCATATGCCGATTTCGGTATTTTCTGTAGGTAACCAAGCATTGGCTTACGGAAACCACAAACAGTGGCATAGTAAGTACAAAACTGGAGTCGGTTTTTTTTTGTATAAATTATTCTGCTTACTAAAGTATAGGTACATTTTTTTTGTACTTTTAACCCGCTAACGCATACGAGTAAATTGTACCCATTTGTTTACAACCATTGTTTCCGCGGCCGGGCCGGCAATCAAAAATTAACGACCGCTTTACGGCTGCAATGGGCCGTAAATAACTGGATATTCAGATGAGTTACGGCCTAGGACTGTAATTAATACTTTGTCTTAGCCAGGACTTTATAAGCGCCGTTAAGGAATATTTAGACCGAGAAAATAAGTACGGACTTTACTGTGGATCTCTGACTATCCATTCTAGATCATCTGGTTAGTCAAGTAGGTAACAATATAATTCAATGTTTAATTTCATTATTAACGAAATAAGGAACCAATATGACAAATATTATACTTACCATAAATTTTAAATGAAAAAGAAACAATATTATCAAATACAAAAAAGTTGCTATTTAAGTTATTAAACGTAGGTAAAAATATATCATAGGTACGCAACGGTGTGGAAATGATGTATATTACCACTAGAAACTGTGATATTACCATTATTCAAAGGCTTATTAAAAACATTTCAAAACACCTCACACACCCATTACATACCTCATCCCCACAAACAACACTTTATTTTATCTTGACAAACAAACAAGAAAAAATCTAGCAAGATCCGCAGCTACCACAAACTCATAACACATTACTGCACACTATTGTAATTTCAATCCTATTATAAAAGTTTTAGGGTTGAATTTGGAGCACGAGGGTTGAGAACAATAAGAGGTTGTGAAAGTTATAGTAATAAGTTGCGTGTGAGCACCCGTTCGCTTGGCACGGAAGGAGCATATCTACTTTTTGCGATAATCGAAAGGTAAATTGAAACCTTTGTCGATAACGACGTTTACGTGGTTTGCTGGTGCAATTATGGTTAGGGGTGTTTTACAAACTGTCGAATAGAAGTTATGTTTTAAAATATAACTATAAAAGAAAGACCTCTTTGTATTAAATACTTAAGCATAAATATTTAATTTTATGGTTTATTTTTTAATCGTGAAATTGTAAGTTTACACTTTTGTAAATATTTTGGTTTGTAATTATTTTATATATATAAGTATATGCTTTACTCATTCTTGGGATTAGGTAGGGCAACCCGGAGATCTTTTAGGATACAATGGTACTGGGATATCGCTAGGGTGATAATGATAATAATATGTTTTTACTGTATTCAGGTTACTAATTAGGCCTTAAAGGTGATTTATTTTTCACCAGAATTTCTAGGTTATTTAAAAGCTAAAACAGTCAATGTTTTTACTACTACTAAATGTAGGTATACCTTACACATACTTTTTTCTGGGATTAAGGCCGGTATTAAGTCATATTTATGTAAACTACACATTTTTTTTTAATTATTTAACCCTTTTCAGCCAAATTAAAAAAAAATCGTGAGTTCAAGTCTCATTCGCGCTTTGTAGAAAAAAATGTGTATCTAATAAGATACACTGCCAAGAAAAGGGTTGGCAGACGCAGGTGATTTTAGAGACCTTTTTTCTATTAGTTTTGATCGTTATGTTTTAAATATTGTTTTCATGTTTCTTGAATACATGATCTAATAATAACATGTATATTATTAAATAAACTAAATTAAAACCTTACAAATCTAAAAACCTAAGTCTAAAATTGGCCCCTGTGGCATGGTGCCGAGGATGCTGGCAGCATTTCCTCGCTGGATCGCAATACTTATGCGTTGGGCGAGGAAGCTGCCAGCTCTTTTGTCCCCGGTTACATCTAATAATTATAATGTCTATAACACACGAAGAATTAGCGGTGAAGCATCGCGGAAGTAGTAAACAACAAAACACCACAATGGCCAAGCTGTGTAATTGCTGTGCGCGTTTAATTATCGGCTCCATTGATTACTTGCCCCGCCCCTTCGCTCAATGAAACTGTCTGGCGAATTATAAACACCTATACTGTGGCTATAGATTAGATTTTACGCTATAGATTGTTTTATACACGATTAGCTACCCGACCCGCGTATTGCAGAGAACGGGGACGAAGCCGCGGGATATAATATAACCTAAGTCTATCTGTTCAGAATCGTTTAAAAACTTGAAAGTTTTTAATCCTTTTTCTTTAAACAAAATTGTATACTCGATTCATATTACAAACCTTACTCATTTAATTTCATTGTATATCATCATCCTCCTAGCGTTATTTCCAGTACAGTTGCATCCTGAAGGATGCCTGGGGTCCGCTACCTAATCCCGAGATTTGGCGTAGGCACTAGTTTTTACGGAAGCGACTGCCACCTGACCTTCCAACCCCAAGGGGAAACTAGACCTTATTGTGATTAGGCTTGTCAAGTGAGTGGGCAACTTGACTGTTAGAAGTTCTCAAGCCGCCCGGAGGCCTCTAACTTAGCTTAACGACTGCTATCATAGACAGCAACCGGGATCAACGGCTTAGCGTGCCTTCCAAAGCATATATTGTCTTTATGCTGTTTCTATCTGTAATTCTTTTTTGAGGTGTGCAATAAAGCATATTGTATTGTGTTGTATATTGTATAAGTATATAATTAAATTAAATCAGAAAATAATTATTACAATCTAAATTGCATATTTTTTAAATAAAATATTCAATGTATAATATGTAATTCATAATACGTCAAATTACTATGCGCAATTTTCATATGGCAATGTGTAGCTTTCAAAATTGACTTACGTTAAAATTACCGTTGTTCAGCGATTCCCAGCAATTAAATGGGGTATTTAAAAAATTGGCACATTTTTTCCCAGAATATGGACTTTTTAGGCTCACTCGACTCAGAATCATAACGCTTTCGATTCACGACGAAGAAACAAGTGTCCCCAGAACGGTTTTGTTACTCTGCACACATTTATGTATTACAAAACCGACATCGAACTAATGTAAATTTGGGGGGACATTTTACTTCTTCTAGAATCTATAGCTTTTGGGATTCTGAGTAAATTAACCCAAATATTTTTTGAATATCCTGAAATACGCTATGAATATGGTTTAATAAAGGAAGAAGAGCCCTAAAACAAAATTATAAATAAAACTTAAACTGCATATTGGTTATGGGTCTGTGAGAATTATAGTTAATTTCAGCAATTTTATATTTAGATTGCTTAAACATTTTAGTGCTCCTTTGAAAAAAATACGTTTCAAGTATTTTTAGTTGTCCTTTTGTACGTAATTGTGGGTGTAACTGGAATTGTTTTCTTTTAATTCAACGACTTTGATGGTTGATTCATTTACACGTACCTTCATTCATAATATTTTAGAAACTTCTGTTGATTAAAACATGTCTTATTTATTTATTTAAACTTTATTGCACAATACAAAAATATGTAAAAATGGCGGACTTAATGCTATATTCTACCAGTCGATCATACACAAACACCAATAATTACAAGAACATCTTTTTCTCTCTTTTTCACAAATACAATATCAGAGTCACATACTTACAATTTTTAGCTTTAAATATGTTTCACAGACGCTACATTTCATTAGAATTATGTCAAATATTTTGCGTATTTACATGAATCGTGGTGGTGGCGCGAATTGGGGAAGGCCTATGTCCAGCAGTGGACGACTGTGGGCTGGTGATGATGATGATGATGATGACATGAATCGTGTAAGGGTAAAAAAATATTTAATAATAATAAGTATTGTTTTTATTTTAACTTTAGTCAATCTAGCACGTTAAATTATAGAATAGCTCGCTAAATATAACGCAATAGCTAAGACTAGAAAATATATTTCACCTACGAGTAAGTCACTATAGCAATTGTATTACACAATTTTTGGTGTTTCAACTACACAGCCTATATTTTAAGAAAGAAACAGCCACTGAATGAAATATAACTCTGAGCCACAGTTGCGCTACTGTGCTGGAATCTTGCCGACGGCTCGCGAACCGGCCTGGTACGATACGATAGACTTCAACGGGTCGCCTGGCTACTCCATACACAGAAATAAGTGAAATTATAGTATTTTATTACATTTAAAAAATGAGTCCTTAAAATTCAACAGTACGTATTAAAGGCTCGAGAATTTTATGACCTAATTATGTAACGTTGCATACAATATTTTTTCTACGACAGCAAAATAATTTGACTTAAATAAAACAATGATATGGCGGCAGAATACGGAAATTTAGGAGTGCCTCTTTAAAAAAAAAACAGTTGTATAATCCATGTCGACTCTCCCACCAGTCATATAATGACTTGTCTATGGTATAAACTTGCATGTGTATAAAAAGTTTATTGTTGTAATACTGCTGTTATTCATTTAATTGACAGATTATAATGTTGGAGTAGAAAACGAACATTAAAAAAAATCGCTATGAAATGATATGCTTATTTTTTAATGTCAATGATATTCCTCGATAGTTTCTCAGGATTATTTAAATTATATTGAATATATTGACTTTTAACCTAGGCAAGGCCGCTACACTATCGCACCTGTTGTTAGCATATCTGAGAATCGAGTTGGGGTATAAATAAAACTATACTTAACTTTTTACGATTCTGTTTCTGTACCAAAAAGGTCAAAAATGAACTCTTATGGCGCGACTCACCCCCTTATTCATAAAACTTAACAAACCTCTGTTAACTAAAAGTTGTTTTGTCCCTTTCTCACAAATACAAATGTCAAAGTGAGTGAAAAGGACAAATCAACTTTAGCGGCTTGTTAACTAATAGAGGCTTGATGGGCGTTTATGAATAAGGGGGTAGTCTATACGAGTATATCTCTCTGTTGAGCTCGAAACGCATAGAGCGGGCGTGGTGCGGGGCGGAGGCGGTTTTGCGTTTTTGATATTTCCGAAACTGTCAACTATCGAATACCGCGTGGTTTTCGGTGCGACATCCCCCGGACTGCGTTTGCTTTACCGTAAATCCGCCTCTGCGCCGCGCTCTGTACGTTGCAAGGTTTAGATCGCGGAACATGATTAAGGTCTCAGGATTAAAATTTAAATTTTCACCTTCTCAATATAACAGCTGATATCAGTATCGTCCACATGCGGTTGACTAATGTGTGTCAATTTTTTTTCGATGATTAATTTCGCCTAAGTTTCTTTTCACATAACCTTTTTTTAACCTATTAATACAGTTATAAAACCTGTCCTAACTTAATAGAGGCTCTGTACTATGATATTTAGTTTCTGAAAAAAAAAAACAGCGGTTTAAGGATGATTCACAGTAGGCCGTTCCGTGTCCGGGCCGGCCCGTGTTCCTCTAGAGAAATACGCCGGCCGTAGCGTTTGCTGTCATAGAAAACGGGCTGCCCCGGACACGGAACGGTCTACTGTGAATCATCCTTTCGTTTTTGATATATTTCGCCCATATGAAGTAAAATCGTTTTATCGCTCGTTCGAAATACATGATAACACTGCATCCTCCATTACTGGCATTTCATACATTCACAATCTTCAAACAAAACTCTAGTAATCAGATATACCTATTACTACGAGTTGAATAACTTTATAGTCTGTAATAATCGATTAGTACGACAGCTTTCGTTACATTTCTGGTCCAGTAAGCAGTTACGGAACTGTCACGGTTGACGCGATGGCAGGTTGTAACAAAAGCCTTTTGTCTCACTCATGTGTCAAGCAAAGTGGGAGTCGCATTTGCGTGCCGAGGATTCCGTGTGCCGTCCGCCGGTCGGCAACGCACTTGTGATTCTTCTGGAGTCACAATCGTCCATAGGCTTCGGTGCTTACCATCAGACGGGCGGTAAGCTTGTTTGCCACATTTCTTGTATAAAAGATATTAGCTTTTAGGAGCTAGGGCGTCATTCCATCCGGCTTTATTGATAGAAATAAACATCCATCCATGGGATGTTAGAGGGGGAGTAGGCAAAGGAAAAGGTGGATGGATTGCGTAAGAGACGATATGAAGAGGAAGGATGTTAGTGACCGAAATGGCGGGCGATAGCGAGGTATGGAAGAAAAAAACATTCTGCGCCGATCCCACGTAAATGGGAAAAAGGGCGCGCGAAGGATGTTATACCTAGATTTTACGTTTGGTTACTGTAGTTAAGTCAATTCACACTTAAGATTAAATTGGGTATATTTTGAATACATTCAATAAAAAATAAAGCTGGAATGTAGATAGGTATGGCTGATTAACGCGCGCGCAATTGCGTAGCTATCACATTACGTTCTACAATAAAACATTACGAAACATCTTATAGTAATCCGTTCAACTAATGAGGAAATTTAACTATCAGTTTTAATAGTCGTAAATCAGAGTATATTGTTACTATCCTTTATAGTCGGAGCCATTAGGCCGATCGTTGTGGTTTTAGTATCATAGCAAATATATTGCCACCAGTAATAAAAGCTACACAACTTACTAGGAAGGCTTTTTACTAATACATTTGGAACGATTTTGCAATTATGCATAATCACTGGAATTAAAGAACATATTATAAGATTGTTTTATTTTTAGACATGAATATTCTAAGTGGTTATATTTAATCAATGGGTTACCGATCGTAGTCCTACGTAATTATATATAAAGATTTGAATGATGTTTGGCATAACATTTAATTCTCAAATTATTTCACCTAAGTCTCATTTTCCATACTTAAGTTTATTAAAACTGTCTTTTACGATTGTTAAAACCTAGCGGAATCTAATGGGCTCTAGACAATGATTTTTAACAAGTCCTCATAAGCTAAAGTATTCATCGTTTGGAAAATTAAATATTCGCCAAGATTCCCCGTATAAAGTGGCCGGCTTATTATTGATAGTTTCTTGTTTGAGCTCCTTATCCTGTTTTTAAAGAATCATACAATTATTACCTTTCCGAAATAGTGATTCGCAACAATAATATTAATAAAGCGGGTTATGAATACCCGCGCAATAAAAAATGTACGAGACCTAGCGTCCGCGCATTAATTTCTTAGACAGCTGTCACAGCATCAGATGTCAACTCTGAAGCTCAGTATTGTCTATAAGCAGGTGTGATTCAAATAACATTATACTTAATATATTTTACCTTGCTTAACTAAGCGGGTTGAATAAATAAACAGCTATTTTTGTACGAAAATTAGAATGTAATATTAAAAAAATATATATTTCTATGATTATACGCGTATTACAATATAACGATGCTTGTTGATTATAGACTAATCTTTTTTTATAAATTCAATGCTGTTTTTAATCATATAGCTTATGTTCTGTACGTGCCTTGATGTCAGCTGTAGAATTTGACTTTATTCATGGATTTTAGTAAAACAATGTTTGTTTTATCGCAGTGTGAAGCTTAATTGCCATTCAAAACAAGTGCATGTGCACCCAATTCTAGCATAGCAAGTGCTGTGTGTGACCTACCTTCAGTCCGCACACGAACACAACACACAACACAACAACACTTACACAAGTATCAGCTCACTACACATAACATTGTCATTCATCCTGCGCGCATGCGTAGGTACGATACCTGTCGTACGGCCTGCGTCCGCGCGACTGAAATCACCTTGCAAGGCCCAGTGTTGCCGTCTCGCTCGGCTCTCTTTCTACCGGGCATTGTGCCTGGAGTGGTCAGCCTGACAATAAATTACTATTGGAATCTAATCAGTTTAATAAATGTGTGTGCTTTTTTAATACACGCTTACGGTAAAGTTGGTGTGAGCTTTGTATGGCTTCGCAAGCTTTAGCTTGTCTAGAACATTTACCTACTAAATTCGGTAGATGTAGCTTTCTTATGACTGTTGTTTTTTTTATTTGTCTAGCGTTTTACCGCCATCTCGTCTGATGGTAAGCGACGATGCGATCTAAGGAATTGATTGAAACCCGTTTTATTTTAAATCTGAAAACAAAACCACTGTCTGAAAATTGGTCACGGGAAATTAGTGTAACCATATTTGACATGAGGTTTATTGGTGAAAAGGTGTTTAATTGGTAAAATTTTTATGTATTCCGTGCTCGATTAATTATAATACATTTACCAAGATGGAAATAACTTTAAATTAATCCCTGATGCTTTTGGCTTCTGTATTTAATAAACTAATTATTAGTTTGCCTCTGCCGTGTTGTAATTAAATATAAATAAAGGGGACATTTTTTACTCAAATCGAACTAGTCCCATAGTAAGCTCAAAAAACTTGAGTTGTGGGTAATAGATAGACAACGATATAAATTTAATAGATATATACTTAAATTAAATACATAGAAAACATCCAAGTCTCAAGAACAAATGTTTTTGCTCACCATATAAATAAACGCCCTTACCTCCAGCTTCGTCAAATAATAATAATATTAATAATGAGTTATTCCACTTTACTTCTGCATATTCCACAAACGTAGAAATATATTTTGCCTACTTATAGCCTATAAACTAGTGCCTACGCCAATTCTTGGGATTAGGTAGCGGACCCCAGGCATCCTTCAGGATGCAACTGTACTGGGAATTACGCTAGGAGGATGTTGTTATAGCCTATTGGTACCTATCTAACAATTTGTTATAAAATTTAGATTATCTGAATGAATATTCTAGTACAAGTATGTATAAAGCAAACTACAGTAAATATGATTATATTTTCGCTAGTTATTGCACATAGTATTACCTATTACCCATCTAAATCAGGATAAGCACACACCACATGAACTAGCCTCCATTAAGCCTAACATGACCGACTCCCTAAATCACGCCAATGAGTTCTTCTCGTCAGTAGGAAAAAACCTAGCAAATGATATTCTTGACCAAAATAATACAACCGAGGTTTTACTTTCATCCAAGGCAAACCTCCCGAACTCACCCCAAATGTCTATGTTCTTATCTCCGACTGACGAAAGTGAGGTAGAGAAAATAATTCTTGGTTTGAATCCGGAAAGCGCCTCTGGCATCGATGAAATAAGTACTCGTCTTATTAGAGATTTGAAAGACTACATTGTCAAGCCACTCGTCTATATTTTCAATCTGAGCATATCAACTGGCACTTTTCCGGAGAGCTGGAAATTAGCCGCTATTGTCCCGATCCACAAAGGAGGTGCTAAGGACTGCCCCAGTAATTACCGCTCAATTTCTTTGCTTAGCTGTCTTTCTAAAATTTTGGAAAAGATCATTAATAAACAGTTGATCGGTTATCTTGAATCACGAGACTTGCTTTCCGAAAGACAATTTGGCTTCAGAAAGGGCAGCTCTACGGAGCAGGCTGCCACCTTGTTAGTAAAACTTGTCTCTTCCTATCTTGACAGCTATGAGTCATGCGTGGGCGTCTTTTTGGACCTGGCCAAGGCGTTTGACACAGTCTCAGTCCCGATTTTGTTAAGAAAACTTGAACTTTTAGGGATAAGAGGCACTGCCTGGAGCTGGTTCAAAAGCTACCTTACAAATCGGAAGCACAGCCTCAGACTTGGCGCCTTGGTCAGTAATCCAGTACCGATACCATTTGGTGTACCCCAAGGAAGCATTCTCGGTCCCACCCTCTTCCTAGTCTACCTCAACGACATGATATCTCTGCCTCTCCGACAGGCAGAAATAATTTGCTACGCAGATGACACTGCTTTGGTCTTTCATAATATTTCCTGGGAGCGTTGTTTCGAGGATGTGGAGAGCGGGTTGTTAATGATCGCTAAATGGTTGGCAGATAACCTACTCTCCCTTAACATATTAAAAACAAAATATCTCTGCTTCCACAAAACTGCTGCTTCTGCTCCTCTTACGCGACCAGATATTCAACTTATCTTCAATCGCTCTATGGACAACACAACTACCAATACTAATAGTGTATGTAATATTATCAGAAACTGTTCCACCATAAAGTATTTGGGTATTACGTTGGACGAGAATCTCAATTTCAAACAGCACATTGAAGTGATGTCTGGAAGGGTCAGAAAAATGGTTTTTATAATGAAAATACTAAGAAACTCTGCTGGGGAGGACTTGATGAAATTAGTATACACATCAATGTGCGAGTCAATTTTATCGTACTGTATAAGCGTGTGGGGTGGCACCAGTTCATCTGCACTTCTGCCCATCGAAAGGGCCCACAGGTTTGTACTTAAGGTCATGCTTAGAAAGCCCAGGTTTTTCTCTACAACTGCTCTTTATAAAACTGCGGACGTCCTCAGTGTGAGGCAGCTGATGATTCTGCGGGTCGCAACTCAAGTACACGCGAAAGTTATTAATTCGGAGGAGTATCCTGCTTTAATCCGTAAGAGAGTTTTTAAAATCCCTATCCCCCGCACAAGAACAGCATTTGCACGGCGTCTCCCAAATTTTTTGCATCCGTATATTTACAACACGGTGGTAAGGATCTGTAGGATTGCAGGAAATTCTTCTCGTGAAGCAAAAGCGAAGATTCTCAGTTGGTTAAAAGGTCTTAACTATAGGCAAACCGAGCAACTCCTGAAGATCATTACTTAGTCTTGGCACTACCTTAATCTTGTAGCCTCACACCCACGTCGTGCATCCCCACTTACACACACTCAGACAAAAATACATACACTCACCAACACACACACACACACTTGCACTCACATACCTTTTACTTTAAGTTGTTATATGTTTCTACTTTCTAGTTACTGTTTGGTCATCATAATAATATATATATATTTTTCTGGTATCTTTTTTAAATCGGCGATCTTTGATTATATTAACTGTGTATACGTATGTAACCGTAGTAATACTAGAACTTATGGTAATTAACTTATTTTAAATTCGAATCTGGTCACCACAATACAGGCTTAGCCTAGTGTGGGGCCGCAGGATAATTTGTAAATGTACTTAATTTTTCTTGCAAATAAACCAAATTTTATTTTTATTTTATTATTTTATTTTTTATAGTAACCATTAATTTTAGCTTAAAGCAGCAACACAGCAAATGCAAATAATATGAGTATGGATCATTAGTTAAAGACAAATAATATGTTCGATGCTCAGTCAGGTCAACACTAGGCTATTTTACTGTAAGGTACGGACTCCGTATAGGAAATGCTTTCATTATTGTTCTCATTCGATATTACGAATATTCCGTTCTAATGAACTGAAAAATATAAGCATCTTTGATGTTATTGACCGAGCCAGCGAAACGTCTCCGTTTCAGTTTTCGACAAAAATTCTGTATTTTTTGTGGCTGTTTGTCTGTCCGGATGTTCTCCTCTACAGGTCGCATTTCTTAACCGATTCTCGTGTAATTTTGTGAGCATGTTTTGTCAAGTCAGTTTTATGAAATTTGAAAAAAATAACAAAATTGGGAGGTCTAAAGCCTCACAAAGCCACTAGTCATTAAATAAGGCAAAATATTACACAACTATAGTTTGCCCGCGACTTCATCCGGGTGAACTTTAATCCCTAATTGCGTACCTTTGGGAAATGATTTTCAGGTTAAAAAGTTTACTAAGTTTTAATCCAGCAGGATAATTGCAACATAAGAATCAACTGTCATTTTTTAATAAATATAGTAGTATAATGTAACTGTAATATAATGAGAGGCATTAAAACTTGAAACGCGGGGTACGAGTATATTAAAAAGCTGGTCTTTGCTGATAGTTTTGGACAAATCAAAGAGGATTTAATATGGTTGTAGATTAAGTTTTTAATTGTGGTGCTGCCTGTTGGTTCCATTTGAATACGTAATTAAAAAATGATAGCTTAAATTGCTATTCAAAAAACTTCCTATACCTACTCGGAAACTATGGTTGCTAAATCGATTGCGAGGTGTGCTAAGTCGGCAACTCTGGTTGCCAAAAGCAAGCGATTCGTAAGCTGTGACTACGAAACGGAAAAGTTCGAATATCTCCCTGTACTGTCGCTCGAATATGCAAGAGCGACATAGAGAGGGTATACAAATTCGAACTTCGTTCGTTTTCGTTTCGCGTTAGCAGCTCTTATTTTGACCCCAAAGCGATGTTCTTTTTGAGCAGCGTGTTATTTTATCGAGGATTTTTTAATACTGCAACGGTGACAGACAAGCTGCCTGCCTGATAGTAAGCTCTCACCACCGTAGCCTATGGTCTGCGACTGCAGAACAATCACAAGCGCGCTGCCAACCTTTTTCTGATAAAGGATTCGTTATATTGACAGCTAGAGACTAATGTAGGTCCTCCACTCTCAACACGGGGCATCCTCTGCTGAACTTACTTACTTACTATATACACAATAACGGGCTTATTATGGTTGCTATTTAATCACTTATCGTCGTGGATTTTAAATGCCAGTCACTCTCGCACTCGTATACTTGTCAGAACGTAACGAATGCCTTATCCACGACGATAAGTGAGAAAATGACCGCCATCATACTTCTGCAGCACCTATTACCATCAGAGCAAGTACATATTTTGGTTGCGGTTTTCTGTATGCTTCCCTAGTTGTGCTGCTTAAAAAATTAGCGATATCACATTTCGCTGTACCCTACCTCTTTGAGACCGTTTCAAGCGACTTCCCGATTCTTTGATATGTGTTTATTGATGTGAGATTTCCTCACTTGACGAAATACTGTCAGTATAAGCGGGGCAGTACTGCATTCGTATCGATTGACGCTGACACCTGTCAGTGTTTTCATATCGTACTGCCTCAGGAATGCGCCTTAGATGACTTAAATACTTTACTCTCACCAAAGCGATACCGTTAGCAATACTAGTTACGTAACCGAACCATGCGCATAAGTTTCCCTCATTGGGTATGCGATAAAGATGATTTTCCTGTTCCATACAGGTTTCTATTAAATGCATACATACATACAAGAGTTAACGGGCAATCACATGTGCAATTAAATATATAGGTTTCTCTTTGGGAAATTAATAAAAATGATTTATCAGTGTATTATTTATTTTGATAGGTGTTAATCGTTTGTTGATGGTGTTGGAATAAGATTAAAACGGGATACTCAGTAAGAGTACATTTCCGTGTATATGTTTTGTTGGCAAAGTTTGTATTTCATAATTCATAACATAACAAATATTTCTACACTGAAAATGACACTTAGATCTCCGTAAGTTTGACGCGTTACGTAAACTTCTAGGAGGGAAAAATAAGAAACATTATCTTTTTATTAATACATCTAACATTATATATCATCATCATCATCATCATTTCAGCCGAATGACGTCCACTGCTGGAAATAGGCCTCCCCAAAAACTTCCACAATGACCGGTCCTGCGCCACCCGCATCCAGCGGACACCCGCGACCCTTACCAGGTCATCAGTCCACCGTGTGGGGGGCCTGCCCATGCTACGCCTTCCGGTACGTGGTCGCCACTCGAGAACCTTTCCGCGCCAACGGCCATCGGTTCTGCGTGCTTTGTGCCCCGGCCACTGCCACTTAAGTTTAGCGATTCGAAGGGCTATATCGGTCACTTTGGTTCTGCTGTGGATGGCCTCATTTCTGATGCGATCACGCAGAGAAACTCCCATCATAGCCTTCTCCATTGCTCTTTGGGTGACATTATATATAACTGGAACGATAAAAGTAAAAGTAAAAGTAAAAAGTAAAAGTAGTTTATTCTTCAAATTAGGCATATTACATGCACCTATGAACGTCAATAAACTACCACCGGTTCGGAAAAATAAACCTCTGCCACGAGAAGAACCGGCGTAAGAAACTCGGCGAGGTGTCATTTTTTCAAAACAATATACATTGTATAGTTAAATATAAATTACAGTGTCAGCTACTACAAAATAACTGAAATAACAATGCTACAGTAGAAAACATATTTTCGCGATAGATTACCCGTGCAGGACGCTATCACTGCCAAACATCCCTATCCATGATGTAATCGTTTATCTTATAATATGCTTTTGAAATAAGTGTTTGTTTTACTACAGATTTGAATTTAGAATTACTAAGTTCAGTAATGTGTTTAGGAATTTTATTGTAGAATTTGATACAATTTCCCAAGAACGACTTTTTCGCCTTTACTAGTCTATAGAAGGTTACTTTCAGTTTCCCAGTATTTCTCGTGGCTATTGGTTTATCATCGTTCGTTGGAAAATTGCCCAAATTCTTCCTAACATACATTATTATTTCAAATATATATAGGGACGGCAGGGTTAGAATATCTATTTCTTTGAAAAATTCTCTTAATGACTCACGTGACCCCAAGTTATAAATTGCTCGGATAGCCCTTTTTTGCAAAATAAAAACAGTTTCAATAGTTATATAAAGATAGATTTCATTGTATCCCAGTTATCCTTATAGAGGTTTGCTGTAAAATATTTCCCCAATAACGCAAATAAAAAGTCATCTTATTTCAAAATGAAACCGCCAGCTTGTTCCCTGTGTCTTATTTTTATTTTTCCTATTATAACCTAGTTTTCTCGAGGAAACCCTAATCCCAGCTAGATTTAGTTTAGCTAGGATTAGCCAGCTAGGTTTAGTTTTTCCTCCAGGTACGAAGGTCAGATGGGAGTGACTTTAGAAAAACCAGTGCCTACGCCACATCTTGGGATTAAGCGCCAAAGCGGACCCTGGGAAAACGCTAGGAGAATTCTTTTTTCCTATTTCTAGGTGTAAAATAATTCGATACTTCGATGCTTTCGAATTGACAAGTCAGGATTCAAACCTGCTCCCACATCAACCCCATATCCTCAATGCTGTTCACAGGCTAGTTTTTGCCCGTGTAAGCGATTCACAACTTCTCATCACTTAATTAATATACAGTGTAACTTGACCTCTAAGTTCGAAGCGACAATGGGTGGACGGAGGTCAGGCTTATTCTGCAACCAATTATCAGCAAGCGTCGTGAAATCCCTGGGCAGGCATTGTATGTATTACAAATTGTAATATTCCCCTTCTTAGGACATAGCGCTTGTTTCACGACATCAATATACCATTAGGTTTTATCCAGTATTTAAAATAAGTACTGAAAAAGATTTATGAGGCTCATTGATGAGAGAAAAAGAGTTACATGTGAGATTTGCTAGCTAGGAAAAAAGTCTTTCTTAGGGACGATTCACACTGAACTGGAACCGGAGCCGGCGCAGCCTACCAGAGCCCAAGGAATCCGAACCCTCCATACAGAAGCTAGACTTCGAATTAAACGGCAGCGGCAAAGCCGAGAGCCGACCGGCTGCTCGCGACCCATTCAAATATGAAATCTAACTTCTGTACAGAGGGTTCGAATTCCTTTGAATCTGGTTGGTTGCGCGCTGACTTGTCCCTTATAGGTCTCCCGCCTCAGACATGGCGCGGGTGGGTAGCGGGGGGCAATGCCCCGCTGCCTGCTACCCGCCCGCTACCCTTTGTCGTCCCCCCTCTTGCCCCTGTCCGGTCAAAGGCGGTGTCAGTTAAATGGTAGACCTAGATTGTTTATAGATATTTAATTTTGAGATCGCTTATTGGTATACTGAATGGTTTTTGCTAAATTGATTTTAATAACTTTTCGGATACTATACGTATACAGCTGTGGCCATAATTTTAATACGGCACCTGCACTATCAGGGAAACCAAGGGATGTGTACAAATAAATTATTATTTAACATACATCTCAAACTCGGCACGGTGTATATATTATAATCGAATCATTGCTTATCCTTATGCTAACAACTTAAATACGCTTGTTAATTGATGTAAAACCCCCTATTATTGTCACATTAAAACAAGAACTGCAGATGAAATACGAATCACATTAACATGAACATCATCTCATTTGCGATTGTATTTGGTGCCATCTGCTGACAAAAAGTTTTGTTAAAGCTTGCGTTAGATCATTAGGCATACAATGTTCAGGAATCTATTCCGCTTGAGGTATGGAGTTGGAGTCGATTTTGTAATTTCCTTGCACACTAGTTGTACCCGTATTTGCTATGGGAACTCTCTTTTGGAGTTGATATGAAATTGAAAAATATGAAGTTACCGGCTCGATATAAAGTATATCTATTCTAGTCTCTGTCTTTAAAAATTACTACAGCGGAGACATTAACAGCTTTGTATCCAAGATATAGGCTAGGTGCTTATGGAAGCGAGCAACCAAACCATCATCCAAACGTTTTCGCAGTTGGATCCAATCAGTCAAGTTACCCACTCACTTCACAAGCGTAATACCAATAAGGTCTAGTTTCTCCAGATGGCAATCGCTTGCGTGAATACTAGTGCCTACGCCAGTTCTTGGGATTGGGTAGTAGACCACGGGTGTCCTTCAGGATACAACTGTACTGGGATAACACAAGGATGATAATGATCCTATAAAACGAGCCGGGAGACCGCCATCTAATCCCCCATTTGGCGTATAAACGAGTTACTCGTATACCTACGACAGCGATTGCCATTTGACCTTCCAACCCAGTGGGAAAACCAGGCCGGTTTCAGACGAAAACGTTTAATAGATGCGAGCAAAGAAATGTAAAATCGATTCCAATTCGCCATGAAATCGAATAGACTCCCCTACCTTCGTATTGCAATGCTCATGCGCCACAAAAACTAGCATCGCCCAAACGGAAGGGAGCCTTTCCTGCGTTAATGTGCCGAGTTTATATTGTGATGGACTGCAGTGCTGGTTTAATGTGTTTTGACAGGGTGTTCCTTTGAGGAATAAGTACGTGTATGGAATAGACAGCCTCGAAAGACTTAGACCATGTAATTGGCTGACTATACATACAGTTGATAGGACGAAACCGTTCAAAAATAGCTGTCACAGTCTAACAACTATGTAAATTAACTAACAGAGAGCGCTACTTTTTGGACATTGTTCTGGAGTCCTGTCAACTACTCTTGTAGCTGATTGTATGTACATCATGAGATGTTAGTAAAATAAGTCAGGATGTAGATCTAAAATCTATATTAAAAAACGCTAAAAGACACGATACCATTCATAGTTTCATTCACTCATTCAGTACTGACAGAATATTTTTTACAACTTTACCCAAAAAATAACCTTGAAGTTGAGACAAGGTGTGCTCAGATCGATTTATGGTACTTATGAGTGAAAATGTGTAGACTATAATCTTAATAATATTGAAACCTTGTATATCAAATCAAACTCCTCACTGTTTCCAATATATATAATTTCATACCGGAGAGCCAAAAGGAATTAAATATGCTAAAGTTCATAAAATAAAAACAAATTAAAACTTTCAGAGATAGCTTATTATAGCATTGATGAAATTTTTATTAGACAGAAGTTTCAGAAATATGTAGTAAAAATGTACGTAATTACTTTGTCCATGTTCATAAAGATTAGAACTATGTCGTTATTTTAAGATTTAATATTTGTACACCTTGAAGGTAGATCACAGCGTATTGTATATTTTATTCTATTGTCATCTATTATTGTAACCTGTGTATCACAAATAAATACTTACTTACTTACTATACCTCGACCCTCTGTGCCAGAACTGCCAGAATAGTTATTTGGGCCTATAATGGTGCAAAGTTGTATTTTAACCGCGAGTTTGGAATTCCAACAGGAGCCAGCGTAAGGATTCTAGGGTTGAACTAGGAGCTAGCGAACAGATTCTACGGTTTGGAAATAGAATCCCGAGTGAAGCGAGTAGTTCAAGAATAGAATCCTGATCGTAGCGAGTGTTACAACACTCGAGACGTAAAATACGTTTGCAGCCGTGTTAATCAAATTTTCTGTCTTAATATCAATATATTAAAGTATTTTTAAAGACATACGATTTTAAGGCAGTGTGTTTGTAATAAAAACCCTATTACATTGGTTCGGAAGTAAAATATCCATTCGAATAAGAGCGTAATGTTAGTGGTATATAAACTTACAGTAGGTATATTACCGTCCTTATTTTTGGAATAGGTTTTCTTTTTCAATTATAAGTTAAATGACATTTATGTGGGATTGTAAGGTACTGGCTGCTCGATGATGAATAAGGAACCTTCGAATGGATTTGAATTGCTTTGGAATGGCGAATGAGTTGACGGATGACGCAGTGTGAGTGGGCCTTTCAGCTCGAAGTACGATTTTTTCTATGGAAATGTTAGTTTAACTTGTTTGTACCAGATGTCACGGGGTGCTATCTCTATCGCACTTGCATATTGAAGTGACAGAGATGCAGCGGTCGTGCGGTTAGTTCTTACTAAATACACAACGGCGCTACGATCTATGTGGTGTATTTCACTGGTATCTCTATCTCAGTATATATATTGTACTTTGTGCGCAGTGTGAAAGATGAGCTGAACAAAGTAAGACGTATTAAATATAAATAAAGAAGAAGATTATTAAAGAAGAGTTCATTATTCCACTGAGGACCATGTCCAGGTCCTACATTTATTCATTTCCATCCTGTTTCTAATTTGAGAATTATATAATATATTTAATTTAACCTCTACTTGACTTGCGCAAAGCCACATGCAAACAATTCTAAAACACCTAAAAAAAAGTAAAAAATTATAATATAGTTAAGTTTACAAATGGTTAAACTTAATAAAAGGTATCTAACCTTTTATAAAATACCAAGATGTGCCTACATGCATAACTTTGTTAAATATTTTAGCCGTTATAAAAACGATTAAATTTCCGCCTAACATGTCATGGTTATTAATTTTAAATAGCATTCAAACAATTTGTCGTTTTAATTTTTAGTAAGAAATTATGTTTGCTGTAACATTTACCTATAATATTTATATATTAATTATGATCCATTTATATAAAAAGTAACAGTAAAAATAAAAGTAGTTTATTCTTCAAATTAGGCATATTACATGCACCTATGAACGTCAATAAACTACCACCATATATTCATATATTCATTTACTCCATCTACCTCTATAAACCTACAACTGCTAAAAGTGGCACTGAAATTAATTTTCTTGTGCTCTGCCTCTCCCTTTTGGGAATATAGGCGTGACTTTATATATGTATTCATTTTGATCACTAAAAATCCCAATTCCCACCAAAACCCGATATCCTAATAACTGTCACCATCATTCAAAATTCCATCACGGCTCAACTAAATTGAATATATGACTTCAACTTTGATTTTTATCTACCAGCATCACATTGTTTTCGATAAATCAAAATCTATTAATTTCATCATTAGATTAAATCTACTGTTAACTAATTCGGAGGTTTCTACCGGACGTGCCGTGGATTCCCATATAGAATATACTGGGTCATTCCCATAGACATCGTTTCGACGTTTTCTTGCAGTATCCATATCTTATGATTTTAAGCTAACATGGTGAATAACATTATGGTTACTGTTAAAAATGGGAATTTATTACTTGAACGCGATTAGAATACGATTAGAGATCACAGATTTTCCATATACTCGTACTTACTTCAAAGTATATAAAGTGTGACAGCTATTCCGATCGTTAACTAATCGTACCGCCTCCGCATCGACAAATCAGGAAAGCGTCTTTAGCACATAATTTTGCCTCAGAATCACCCGCCTAGAGAATGCAAGAAATTGTTCTACTAATGACGCTCACTAATAAGATGTTATCGTTTGCCAAATCTTTGGTGGATTGAGTCATAAATTAGGACTGATTTTATGAGGTTATTTATAAAGTTTAGTTGTAAGGTTATTTGAATGGGAGCGTTTAATATTCTTGGTGATATTGTTGAAGTTTAAATGTCCTTGGCGTGGAAAAAATACGTAATGTTATAATTTATGGTTCTGTTTATTTGGGTTCTTTTGTGTATGCCCCTCTCTGTTGTATTGGCTATGTGCGAAGAAGGTGGTGGGGGTAAGCTAAGCGATCGTATCGCACACCATGGCAGAAATGTGTTGCTTCCGGGGACAACTGTCAAATTTACTTTAAGTTTCCTATTGGTTTTCTACAATTCGTTTCGTTTGTATGTATTTGTTTTCTTATTTATTTCAGTAAAATTTCCAGTAGGTAAGAGGTCTTTCTCGCTAAGTAATATAAATAAAATACTCATGTGTTATTTAACATCTCCGAATTCAAAATTGCCCCGGGACCCATGACGTTTGACGTTTCTTACGTGCACATATTCAACGTACTTACCCGTTCAATTTGGTACAAAGTAAGGTCCTTTTGGCAAATTTTGTCTGTTTCTTACAACTTCTGAATCAGCACGAACGTCTAAAAAAAGTATGGCACCGAAGGTGTCTGAAATATTGTCTATTGCAGTCCAACGCGGTAACGCAGTAAGCGTTTTTGGGCACTTTTGCACCGGGGTTATTTGATTAGCACGTATTTCTTAATTTAAATCAAGTTGTTTTTTATATGTAAGTAAATATATATACATAATATATATAAATATCTATAAAATATATCGTCGTCTAGTACCCATAACACAAGCCTTATTGAGCTTATTGCGGGACTAGTTCGATTTGTGTAAAAAACATATCACCTAATATTTATTTATTTATTTGTATTACAGATTCCCGCTTGGAAATATTGCCTCTAGGAATAAACTCGAGAATATTGCCTATACGCACATATATTCGTGAATATTGCCCATAGGAACATATTCGGAAATATTTCCAGTAATGGCACATTTTTATTCGTTCTTAATCCTAAAACCTCCGTTGCCAAAATATTTAAACGAATGTTTGATTCATTCATATATGGATGTCCCCAAATATAAAACCTTAAGATATATTATATCAATAATGTATATTTTTAAAATTATTCCTCCTATTGTTATTAATAGACGAGAAAAACCCGACTAGAAACACCAACAAATCACAGAAATTAACCCACATAAACAAAACCAGTAGGTGGTCCCCCGAATATTTGTTAGTAATTGACACTATATGAATAACAGCCCGTTTTAATTATGAGTCCGTGTAATTTCCTATAATTGTGTTTTTGTCACGGATATATATATAGGGTAGATCACGCAAACGTAACTACTGTGTGTGTCAACGATCGTGTATTTTGTATAATTCGAATTAAAATAATTTATTTTATAACTTTAAATGAAAAAAAGTTTTAGAACGCTGGCAAAAATAATCGGCGATGTGTACTTTTCTATTTGTCTGTGTAGATTGACATGTAATCGTTATCAGTATAAAAATATGATAAAGAAATCACAGCAAAATGTTAGCCCTTCCATGTTCGCCATCTATTACTGAAACACCCCAGTGACAATGCACTATCATTCAGAAACATATCACCCAAAACAAAGGCGGAAAAATTATCTGAACCGTTCTACAAATCTATATACTAATATATAAAGCTGAAGAGTTTGTTTGTTTGTTTGTTTGTTTGAACGCGCTAATCTTAGGAACTACTGGCTCGAATTGAAAAAATATTTTTGTGTTGGATAGTCCATTTATCGAGGAAGGCTTTAGGCTATATAACATCATGCTGCGACCAATAGGAGCGAAAACGAGGACGAAGTCGCGGGCAACAGCTAGTACTTAATAGATTCTTGTCAGATATTTAGGCACGCTTTGATATGGCAGATTGGTGCTAGTAACTGCCCAGAACAACGTGGTACATGTGCCGTCTGCTTAACCACACGTCTGTGGTTTTTGTTGATTTATCGGCGCGCGCGCAGTGGGAGGGGCGGGCAATTTTATTGTTTCGGCGTTTCGGAGGCCGGTAACGGTATCGGGGGTGGTGGTCAATCGGTGATTGTGCGTTTTAGGCAATGTAAAGTAATGAATTACTTAGTAGTAAACACAGGGTAGGTATTGGAGAATGCTGTAAAACTTAATAGCAGCGTGAAAATTCCTCTCTACTTGCGCTATCCCGGTTGCGTTCTGAACTAGACTATAGTTGAAATTACATATTTAAAATATCCGACTTTAAAAATACTGCCATTATTTATTTTGAACCTTCATGCTGGACCGGGAAGTCATTTTTTTAACGGACTAACTTGCTAGGTAGATGTACCATTTTTAGTATGGAAAATGACATTTAGATCGTACGCACGCTCGCTCGCACATACGGATCGTACGCACGCTCGAAACCATTACTCAGATCCCAAATTTTAGCATAGTTACTAATTTTAGTGACAACGGCTGCCATCTGAATTTTCAATCTAATCTAGAGATTTGTATACTGTAAGCTTTGTCAAGAGAGTAAAAAGTAGTCTTTTAGATTAATGCACTTAAAATAAATAAATAATAAATAAATATTGGGGGACAATCTTACACAAATCGACCTAGTCCCAAACTAAGCAAAGCTTGTAGTATGGGTACTAGACGACGATATACATACTTATATAGATAAATATATACTTAAATAAATAGAAAACATCCAAGACCCAAGAACAAAAATCCGTGTTAAATGCACAAATAATGCCCTGGCCGGGATTCGAACCCGGGACCTCTAGCTTCGGGGGCATTGTCACTACCAACTAGGCTAAACAGGCCGTCAAATTAAAATTTTAATTTCACTCGCCTATTATGTACACCTAGTTTAAAAGTAGTTCAAGGTATAAAATATATAAATAAGATCCAAACGTTATATACCTCCCTACTTGTTAGTAACATTTACAGACTTCGCCGTGTGAAGTTTCCCTTTAGATTTTTTATTTAATCGTATGACATTTATTTACGAACCGTGAGATCTTCGAGAAGACAAGTACGGTTGCCAGTTTTGGTTGCACTTTTAGCACCACCCAGGGGACACGTGTAGGGTAACGGTGGGTACTCCCTACGGACGTGGTGCAAATTCGACCCCTCTTTGTCAAGTGAGTGGGCAACTTGACTGTTAGAAGTTCTCAAGCCGCCCGAAGGCCTCTAACTTGGCTTAACGACTGCTGTCGTAGACAGCAGCCGGGATCAACGTCTTAACGTGCCTTCTAAAGCACGGGAGCGCTCAGTTAGTAACCACTCAAAGCTGTCACCCATCCAAGAACTGACCTGCGCTCAAATTGCTTAACCTCGCATACCGCACGCGGTACGCGGGCGCCGCTGGGCCACGAACGCTCCTATTAGATAATATGAATCGATAATTTTAATGAAAACGGGTATATATTTCTTCATTTTTACGATTAGGTAGCTTTTACATACATACATAAATTCACGCCTATATTCCCATTAGGGGTAGGCAGAGCACACGAACTTCAATTTCAGTGCCACTTTTGTAGGTTTATAGATGGAGAAAATAAGGAAATGTGATATTGTAGATAGCTTTTATTTTCATTTATCCTTCGACAATACGTGTTTCTTAGTATTTTCTTAGTCTCGCAGATTCTTTGTTCTGTTAAAAATTATCATTTAAACTAGGCATCTATTATCTTTCAGTCGATTTATATTTATCGCTTATTTTAGATAGTTATAATTCGTGATCAAATCGTCATACTTTATAACATCATTCGCAATTATCCAATCCTTAAAATCTTTAATCTTAGGTGCTATTCACATCTATGCTTAATTTATTACTTACTCGATTTCTCTTCGTTAAAACGGTACCGTCATTAAACGTTAATTTAGAAAAAAGGCCTCTAAACTTTTGACACAATAAAAAGCAAATTGATTTTGAATTTGGAACTAAGTTAAAAGCGATTCGTTGTCGATTTGGAGTTAGACAACTGACTGTCGCTTAGACTTTCACATTTGTTCCCACGAAGCAACAATTAGACAATTGTCGGTCACTTTAACGATTGCCATAAAATCGGGTTCCAGCTCATCATTAACCGCATTCCTATGATACTTCCTCTTTTATAGTTTTACTAATCAACGCTTCGAGATTAATACGATCCAGTACGTAATGGCGTTGGTTGTTGGATTAATTTTATTGGTCCAGCTCTCTAACAATTGGTCGTATACAGTCGTATAGATAATTGAGTTTCGAACGTCGGCTTTTTTCTTTGGTTTTTATGTTTACTGTAAGGCCACTTATTTCGGTAAGTTATCGGCCGCTGGAGTGCTGACGGGACGTGGAAATATCTAATTTAGATTAATGAAATTGATGTTACCGTGTTTGTCTTTCTTGGAAGATGTTTCGTTGTGACTTTGTTTCATATGTATGTATGAGTCATAAGGCTATGCGGTTATACTTAAGTTGTGTACATAAATTGACTTAATCTATAGTTGTACAAATTGGATTTAATGTTCTTTTTATTAATATTTTATTTTATTTAATCATGTGTAATTAAATTAATTTATTGATGTGTTACATTACAATATCTTCGGACGCGTTTAAGTCACATTTAGTAAAAATAATACTTAAAAAATATAAAATTAAATTAATATGGATTTAAGCATTTTCTACAGATATATTTAAACATATTTAATAAGAGATTCACTTGAATATGTATATATATATATATATGTAAGCACTCTATGGTACTCAATAACAGTTTAAAAAATATACATGTCACACAAGATCAGAGTACAAAGGCGAACTTATCCCTATGAATATTATTGGTTTAATATAATTTTAATGTAGGTTAATATTTTAACTATCTGAGACTACCACTAGTAAGTAGGGCACAAACTTTTAAAGTTTTTAATAAAAGCTAATATTAAAATTTTTGGTGTTTTGAGTCTTTGTGTGATTGTTATGGTTTTTTTTTTGTATTTTGTGGTTTATAATAAAAATGTAAGTGTTACCATTAAATTTAAAGTTTGTTTTATTGTTTTAATGTATTTTTTGTTCAGGTTAATCAGTAATATTCATGTTTGCTGTTTTTCATATGTCAAATCATGTTAAATCAAATCCCTTATTTGTGGTAACAGGTATACATATAATGTAATGATGCTAGAGGTAAGTACATATTAAAGGATGATTCACAGTAGACCGTTCCGTGTCCGGGCCGGCCCGTTTTCTATGACAGCAAACGCAACGGCCGGCGTATTTCTCTAGAAGAAAACGGGCCGGCCCGGACGCGGAACGGCCTACTGTGAATCATCCATAATTAGTCCAGCTATGTTCTGCCTCAAGGCCTTCAAAGCTCTTAAAAGTAACATTAACATCTACTTATTTATTTAGTTTACATTTATATGCTCATTATTGTAGGTTAGTTTTTAAACCAAAAATCTACTTAAGAGGGCGCAGAACGCTCGGTTCTCCATAAAAACGTATTTATGCTCTCATTTTAAAACGCCATGCTAGAATAACATGAAACTTTGTATACACAATGGAATCCGGTACAGAAATTGTAAAAGAAAATAAACTTAGCGGTTTTTTGAGTTTTATACGGCTTGTATGAAAATCTTAATAATCGCTGTATTTTTTCTCCATTATAATTTTAAGCAACAGAAACTGATTTCCGACCTAGATATGCCAAATCCCATTGTGTATACAAAGTTTCACGTTATTCTAGCATGGCGTTTTAAAATGAGAGCGTAAATACGTTTGTATGGAGAACCGAACGTACTGCGCACTCTTAAAGCCCGCTTCAATTCTAAAACCCTTTCTTTTTCTTTGTTATCAACAGATAGATGATTAAAATTTTTGAGGCATTACTTTAATATTTTTTGACATAAATTTTGTTTTAGATAGGGCTGATGTGGATCAACTTGTTTTGGTAATCTTCTACTTAAAAAATACTCAAACTTACTATGATTCGATATTACAAACAGCTAATTCAAATATATATAAACTAGGGAAGGCTAGAATGTTTAGGTCTACGAAATGAGTTTTACATAATCTATGTTCCTTGTTCGTTCCAATAAAAGCTAAGACACGGATATTAAGAATAATATGAATGTCTCTGTTAAAAAATACACATCTTTGCAAAACTTTATGGTTTTATTTCATTCTGCAAACTTTATTTTACTGGTTAAGTTTATTTTAAGACGGGTAATTTGAGTAAAACCATTAAAACCTTGAGTGACACTTTTACACAAGCCGAATTGCCATCTAATTGACGCCCTTTTGATAATATCTAGACGCGAGCCGTATTTATTCAATAATTAATATTTTAAGGCACAAATACGTGTAAAGATGAGATAATTTATGTATCTTTTTTAAGTACGTCACTGAATTCTTTAATAATATATTAGTAACTTCATTACTTATTTACTTATACGTTTATTATTATTGGTGGGAAATAATTGAATAAAATTCTAATAATTGATCAATCCCATTTGAAAACAACCCACAACACACCCCTAACAATCTACCTGCGTAATGAGTAAACGAATAATTAGGCACATACTATCAATCATAAAAAAGTTTTAACGAAAATGTTTTTTCATCTCAGCGGCACGAACATGGCGGTTTTGCTACTTGAAACCAGTGAGCAAAATGCAATTATGCTGCGAGCGAGAAAAAACTTACTTTTTAATTTTTCATATTGTAGGTTAGTCGCAGGTCATATTTTCATACTGCGGGGTGTAATACAAACTTGGAACATTTAATTTTCATTCTCTCTGTCACTATTCCTTTGCGTTATATGTTCTCGCCGCTGAGGTGAAAAGTTCTATGTATCTTTCGCTTGCTCGGGACAAAGCATTTCAACACTCGCAGCAAAAATCTACTTTGCTCTCCTGTGGAACTATATACTATACAAGCGGCCCGCCCCGCCCCGGCTTCGCACGGGAATTAAACAAAAAATTCAAAATTCGAAATTATAATATACACATATTTTAGTAAGCATCCCTAATTTTTTTGGAAATATAATATAGCCGATGTCACCCGGGGCTAGTGTTGCTTTCCAATAGTGAAAGAATTTTTCAAATCGGTCCAGTAGTTTCTGAGCCTATTCAATGCAAACAAACATACAAATAATCAAATCTTTCCTATTTATAATATTATTATAGTACTTAAAGATGTACTTTCTAATAACTATTGTCTCATACTTACCCCGACTTAATTTGACGACCTGTTTAGCCTAGTTGGTAGTGACACTGCCTCCGAAGCTAGAGGTCCCGGGTTTGAATCCCGGCCAGGGCATTATTTGTGCATTTAGCACGGATTTTGTTCTTGGGTCTTGGATGTTCTCTATGTACTTAAGTATGCATTTATCTATATAAGTATATATATCGTCGTGTAGTATCCATAGTACAAGCTTTGCTTAGTTTGGGACTAGGTCGATTTGTGTAAGATTGTCCCCCAATATTTATTTATTTATTTATACTATATGCGCGTAACGTGGCTTTAGCGGCTTACTTAATTTACTAATAGATAAGTTCTTAATTTAATTATTATTTAAGTGAAACTTGCTTCTTTTGAGAATAAAGTCGTCATTTATTCGTTTGCTAACTGAATTTAAACGATAACAATTTGCTTACTGCGAAGTTTGATGTCGCGTTAAATTATATTTAACACCTTGTGTACTTATTAATAATACCTAATCACTAATGTAATTATTCACATCATGAACACGAGGAACTTTAATTAATTTCTCAATAAAATATAATTCAAATACTCTTTATAGCGCACACAACAGATAAACGAGTTACTTACTAAGAGATAAAATATACAATGCCATTCCGGGTCGTATTAAAAACCTAGAAAAAGATTGTACCTTTCATAGTGAATTAAAAAAATGGCTCATTATAAATGCTTTTTATGATGTAAAGGAATTATGTGACATTTAAACACTTAAATATGAGGTTTCTATATCGAATGAATTGTAATTAAAATTAGAGATATGACATTTTTATTATATTCAACAGTATTGAATTATGGAAACATCCTTGTAAAATTTTATTAATAGAGGACATAATTGTGTATACAAAAATGTAAAACTTTGACGTGTAATGTATGTCCATTGCAAATAAATGAGTATGAGTATGAGGGATACAAAACAATTACATGTAAGTAGAGGTGTATTACCGCTAAAGAGTGATATCTTACGGCCAACTTTTGGGTAAGAATTTCGACGATAGACAAAGCTAGATTTTTAAATTCAATTAATTTTAGAGCGATCGGTCTAGTGATGACCATTGATTATCCATTTATTATGAAACAACATGTAGATGAAATTCAAATTAAAGCACCTCTAAAAATTGCACCTCTTTATTAGCTAATATTGATTTAACCAAAGTAAATATTTCAACACCAAATAAGCTACAAAAAATATTTTAAAATCGTCCTGTAAACTCCTGGAGCTACCTACAAATCATTAGAAAGGCCGACCTAATTTGACAGGGCTTTTTCTAGCATTGAACGCTGCGACTGCGCCGTGCTTATCAGTTTAATTGGCTGGACAGATGGCCGAGTGTACATGCACGTCCCTGACGGTCACTGCCGGATTTATAATTAAATTGGGTTTAACGTACATGCTTAGACAAAGAACTTAAAAAATCGGAAACAAAGTAAATCTACGTCAATGGAGATACATGTAGTTTTTTGCCCTGTAAATTTTTATGTTCATATTTTTATCAGAGGCTTGTCAATAAATTCCTTCATTTTTTTATGTACAAAGAAAATATATACAAGAATACTTAACCAACATAATATAAATAAAATTAAAACTAACTTAAATCTAAAACAGGCCCTTGAGGCATTGTACCGAGGGTGCTGGCGGCATTTCCTCGTTGTATCGCAATGCTGATACTTTGAGCGAGGAAGCCGCCAGCTCTTCGGTCACCAGTTACGTCAACCAGATGGACCTAGAGTTTCGACGCCAAAAGGTACAAACATATACTCTTTGCCAAAGCCCTTGTATTTATTACGCTTTAGAATTTCGGCGTTTTCCGCCGCTGCACCCGCTTTTACTGTAGGCCGTTGGAGGTGAGACGGTGCCAGTGTGTCTACACAGGTAGCATCCCACACCAACATCCGCTCCACGCTCCAAGAAACTAAGGACACTCCATCAGGTCTCTTACCATCGTCCCTGACCATGCCAGTCGGCTCAAGAAGAGCAGGCACATTGACGGTGGCAAGAGACCGGCGGATTATATCGTTAAGCGTCGCATGTCTCGAAAAACGGCCTGCACTTTTTTGACAACACAATCCATGGTGTCCCCAGTCGGTCCACGTCTGTGCCACAAGAGCAAATATGTGGGGTACATACCGCGACCCCGAGTCGCAGTCCAGTCGCCAATCTAAGGGTGGTCGGATCCAGGAAGGTACCAGTATTTGGCGAGGGATGGGCATGTAGCCAGTAACCAGCCTTCCGGGTTCCGACCGCCAAAAGTCTCGCACGATCTGGACCTGCACTGCTGTTCAGAAGAGAATTATAATTTAAATCATAGTAAATAATATACAATTACACAGAGCTCGTTTAAAATCTCTATTGAAACCTCATATCGCTTTTACAACACCGCCAGGCAAAACTGATAACATATGATAAAAATTGAATTTATTGATGCATATGATCCACGAGCACTATCTTCCATTTCTCGAAGCATTTTATCCAAATTTCAAACCGTTAAAGCATCAGCAAGGGTTGGAAAAACTCCCGTCATTTTATAGGAGTTGGATAGGCAACTGTATAAAAAGACGCACGTTTTTCATTATATCTTGATTATCCATATAATACTAGAGAAGCCATATTTACACGACAAAATGGCCTTAGCAACGTAATAAATCACACAAAGTTTCAGTTATTTAGCTTTTATACTGCCTGTTTAGCCTAGTTGGTAGTGCCATTGCCTCCGAAGCTAGAGGTCCCGGGTTCGATTCCCGGTAAGGGCATTTGTTTCTGTGCTGAGCAGAGACATTTGTTCCTGAGACGTGGATGTTTTTCTATGTATTTAAGTATATATCTATTAAATATGTATATCGTCGTCTAGTACCCATAACACAAGACTTGTTGAGCTTACTGTGGGACTAGTTTGATTTGTGTAAAAATGTTCCCTAATATTTATTTATTATTATTATTAAAAATAAAATAAAAATACAATACTTATAGGTCGATTTTTTCACTTACTTACTCTGAATATAATTTACTAGTCCCTAAATTTACTAAAACATGGTTATATCACATTCAATGCTTATTAAATTGGTGTGAAGTTGATTTATCAAACGAAAGCCGCAGACGCGTCGACCCGCGACACCCCTCATAAAAACGTAAAAATTAAGTTAATTTATCGTACAAACAACAGTTTTTGTTCGACCAATCAAGAACAATCATCACGCTATTACATGGTCCGTTAACCCTGTAATCGTACAATAAAAAACCTAAGCGCGTGCTCGACGTGCAATCTTTCACAAAGATATCATTGCCGACGAATACAGAGAATAAAATCCCTAATACCTCTTATTTCGTACGTTGTAAGATCGTTTTTAATTTTCCAATGATATTGATCAACTTTTCCAGCGCGTGTTTTTGCGCGAAATTGTTTTTGAACTTGGAAATTAAACTGCCGCGCCTAATAACTCCTTAATTCATTGAAATAAGAGCGATTTGTATCATTTGGGGACGGTAAAATAAACAGTAGAGCATCAGTGCGTGAAGCTGATTTCGGAATGGAACGTGCTAGCTGCAACTAATTGCATGAAAATTTTATACAATTTGCACCTAATTTTGATATAAACTGCTTGTTGATTCGGTTGCGGTTCGTTGGCCATATACTGGGGGATTGTATCTATCTATTAGCTTAATTGTTTTCACACGTTGTCAATTGTGGGCGTGTTCCGAAGACTATAAAAAGAGGTGGCATATATTATGTTATGAGTTTGAGCGTTTAATGTTATTTTATGTTATCTTTCATCATTGTTACCTGACTTTTCTGTTTTTCATTTATTTAATTGTTTATAAACAGACTTCAATTTATTGAATTCGGTTAGTTGCGAGGGCATGTTCCTGAGATGAAATAAAGTAATCTCTAAGACACTAGTATACCAATTCGTACCATTCCGAAGATATTCAAGAATTCCTTTTTGTTAGTTAACACCCCTAGTATAGTATAAAAGATCCTTAACAATTAAACAAAGTTGACGTGCCCCCACCACCACCATATCAGCCCTAGGACGTCCACTGCTGGACATAGGCCTCGCCCAATTTCATGGGGGGTAAATGCCATAATCGCCACGCTTGGCTGCGGGTTGGCGATCGCAGTATCTCCACCGCACTCTAGGAATGCTGCTGCCCATTCCCCGGTGGTCTTCGTCGTAGTTTTAGGACATACCCGGGTCCTTGTAGTTCACGTGACGTAGTTGACGTGCGTGTCATTCGAAATCCGAATATTGTCTGTCATACTTGACATTAACTTTTGCCTAACTCCCCGTTAACTCTAAAGGCCGTTTTGCATTCACCATTGGTGATATAATTAATTACTTATTTTGTATGAGAATGAAAACTATATTTTTTTCTTGAAGTTTGAAAAACTAAATATGCTACGTTGTTTCAATGGCTATACACGGCCATATGCTTGAAGTAACGGAAACCAATAAAAAAACACCCGTATAGAGTCTTCTCTTTTATCACATATGGACGAATATAACTAGTATACCTAGTGGAACTTGGGTTCCTCGGAATTAGGTATATCTTTGGTAATGTGCAGATTGATCGAAGCACTGAACTTAAGGTATAATTACAGACATACACCTTTACTATATTTGGTTTTAAAATCTTTATAGTGTAGAACCAATTGTAAAATGGAAGCCCGTCCTGGTAAGTAATGTGTGAATTTCTGTACGTATGCATTTTACGGGTCACGGGAGTTCGCTGGATGCGGGTGGCGCAGGATCGGTAATTGTGGCACTCTTTGGGGGAGGCCTACGTCCAGCAGTGGACGTCCATCGGCTGATATAATGATGATGAGGTACATCAGACGTGAGTGGTGGCTGGAGGGGCGTTCGGTTCAAGCTTGGTTTTACTCTACAATACAATACAAGTGTACTTTATTGTTCACTAAAACAGAATAATTAAAAAGTAATTATATAATAAAAAAACGGTAGATAATTGGCGGTCTTATCGCTAATCAGCCATCTCTTCCAGACAACCTTTGGGTAGTGGAATTGCCTACTCGTAGATATTCGATTTGATTATTTTTCCGCAGGTGTAAAATCCATACAAATTCTATCGCAGACATTACAGTTGGCTTTAAACTAAATATCAATGTTCATAGCCACAGAGTACATGGAATTGGTCAAGAAATTTTAACGAATACGAATTCATTGCACATTTTTGTGTTAAATCAATTAACACGGTTATAAATAGTTTTGTTCAATTAAAAACATTTACCGATACCCGAGTAATTACAAGGTGTTAAAATAATTGCCGACGCGTGCCTTCTCCACTACTTTATTATCAAGATAAAGAAAATGAAAGATAATTGATTAATTAATTTCTTCCTGGCTTCAATAGCAGTGTTAATTTTGGAACTCCTGAGTCCTGGTTGAATATAATGCGACTCCAGAGAAAGCAAGTTTCCGACCCTTTGTATATTTGAGGATTCCTTGTGGCGACAGCTAAAGGCAAATACTGTCGCGAATTTCCAACCGAAGTGAAAAATTGTCACCCCAGGCGGGATTAGAACCCACGACCTCTGGAATCCGTTCATCGCTCTTTCCAACTGAGCTAGCGCGGGTATCGCTCGTGGCGATGAATCTTTCAATCAGTTCACTCTTCTAAGGGAGGATAAATCATAAATCTTTATTGTGTGTGGAATTCAGGTAGGTACATATAACAGATAAATTTGTTAGCATAATTGTTTCACCGAACCCTGTCTTTACAGACGTACACACATTGAGTTAACAAGGCAAGAGATAAACTAATTTACAAAATTTAGATATGGACATGTCACATTACAATAAAAATTGAGATTGTAGCGACATCTACCGCTAAGTTGCTGCAACTTCTGAAACGGCACAAACGTCGCAAATTACATTAATCTTTTCTGATGATTTCGCTTCTCCGTCAGTCGTCTGGCAACATTGCTCACCGCCAGATAAAACACCCCATACCAACAGAACTAAGTGCTGTTATCACGGCCGCAGCCTTCTGTAATGTCGAGCTATTTCCTCAGTAGTTATAAGATACATAGTTGCTGGCCGAAACATAAATAGCAGAGTAAGTACATGACACGGCAAGTAGGCAACCGAGAAAAACGTATTCAGAAAACATATACACAATAAAAATGAAGGAAAACCGCTTTTGCGATATTGGGTTTTCACCGAGATACTTGCTATGTCAAATTACAAATCCCTAAGGTGACTTCGTGAGTTGTTGTTGCGGAGGTGGTACGATAAGAAGAGACAAGAGGTTCGAGAAGAGATATGGCACAGCGAAACGTCTTCTCGCTCAAATTTTGAGCAGCCCAACTGGGGAAGTACCTCCACCTTACAGAAGACCGCAGCCATAATAGCATCACTACTTGCCCCTCAGGTAGGTATGTGGTTGTGTTCCTGGTGGTGAGTAAGGACGCCAGAGCTCCCGAGGATGCGCTGTGTTGGGAGTGAGGGGCCTGCATATGTCTCTAGCTTGATAGCTGGATACATCTGCGGGTCCCTCGCTCTCAACACAGCGCATCCTTAAGACAATAAAGGGTCGGCAACGCACTTGTGATTCCTCTGGAGTCGCAAGTGTCCATAGGCTACGGTGTCCGCTTACCATCAGGCAGGCCATAAGATTGATTGCCACCGTCATTGTATAAAAAAAAATCAGAAACTTGTCAGCTGTCAGTCGACTCAATAGCGCTTTATACTGCGCCCCTACATTAAAAGAGCGTAAATTTCCTTACTGGTGCGGGATGCGCGAAAGTGCAGCGACACGAATGTATATAGTGAGTAATACCGAGTACTCGTCAAATGAAGAAAACTACATCAGTAAGTTCACGTCAAAGAGAACCGCCCCGCCAAGTCAGGAAGTCGCCTTAAGCCTTATTTACACAGGCACGCGACTCGTGTACGAGTACTAAGTACATTGCGCGGTTTGTCAGATAGATGGTATACTCAATATACTTACCATGGTAACCCGCAATGTAATAAAACTCGTATGCGAGCGAGTCTCCTATGTGTGAACAGAGGCTCTTAGGCTGGAGCCTGGATGCTAGCGGACGGCGGGGCCGCGAGCGGGCGCTCATACATTTGAGCCATTTGAGGTGGTTCAATGTATGGGCGCCTGCTAGCCGCCTCGCTGCCCGCTGGCGTTTAGACCACGGCTTTAGGCTAGGCACTTTGTCGGTGTGACACCAGTAAGTTGTCAGTGTCGACTGTCAATCTGGTCAGTACAGTTTATAGTTATTCCTGATCACAGCGGAGGTGAAAAGGTGGGGCAGTACGAAAGCAGTACTGAATCCATACCGCCCTCATAATATTTCGGTAGAGTAGAAAATACTGCATACAGACTCCGCAACACCTGATCTTTAAGTGGTAGAGCAATATGAATAGGTGGAATAATTCGCTTTCTGGAGAATAATACAACAGAACTTTTAGCCGGTGATAAATCTAGACCATTATTATCCAACCAATATTTTAGGACATCCAATGCACATGATAAAGACTCGCAAATAGTATCTAAAGAACATCCAGAAACATTACGAATTGCGCAATAAGCTGCTAATGCACGGCAAGAGAATAAAATCACTAATGTAATGTACGGCTGTAGTTATGCCCGATTCGTTACTCCGCGCGCATGCAGCGGTTGGACGCTTTGCTGAATTGCTGGGACGGGCAATGTGGAGCTGTGCATTACCCGCTTGATTTTTGTTATATTATACAGTATATTATCACAGAAATCACAGAATAAGTAATGTCTTGTTCTTTTTTTTAATATAAAGTTTGTATTATAATATAATATATAATAATATAATATTGGGGGGGGGGGGGGACAATCTTACACAAATCGACCTAGTCCCAAACTAAGCAAAGCTTGTACTATGGGTACTAGACGACGATATACATACTTATATAGATAAATACATACTTATATACATAGAAAACATCCAAGACCCAAGAACAAATATCCGTGAAAAATGCACAAATAATTGCCCTGGCCGGGATTCGAACCCGGGACCTCTAGCTTCGGAGGCAGAGTCACTACCAACTAGGCTAAACAGGTCGTCGTATTGTTTGTACTTTTTACGCTTTATGCTTATTTAACTATCACTTTTAATGGGGCCATTTACACGATTAATGTTATCACAATACTGGGGTGTCAATAATATCGTGGTTTTCATTTGTATGGATTTTTCTTCAATATTCATCAATATCCATGTGATACGGATCGTGATATGTGTGATCCGCGTGATAGTGATGACCGAGTAAGGGACCCCATTGGTTTTTATGTGTTACCTGCTGGGAAATCACTTGATAGTTCCATCGGAAGATCAGCGCTGATAATCGCGCCAGCAACACGCTAAGATGGAACCATTTCGTGCAATACCCATTATGACTGTTTTTTTTCTATTTCTCTTTAGTTGTTGTATTGTCACGAATAAATGTTTTCTATTTCTATTTCTACCAAGTTATAAATAAATAAATATTGGGGGACAATCTTACACAAATCGACCTAGTCCCAAACTAAACAAAGCTTGTACTATGGGTACTAAACGACGATATACATACTTATATAGATAAATACATACTTAAATACATAGAGAACATCCAAGATCCAAGAACAAAATCTGTGCTAAAAGCACAAACAATGCCCTGGCCGGGATTCGAACCCGGGACCTCTAACTTCGGAGACAGTGTCACTACCAACTAGGCTAAAGAGGCCGTCAACAATACAGACCTAGAGGGTTGATAGTTGGTGTTATGGCTTGATTGCTTCCTATAATTTCTTACTTACGTCTTACGGTCTGAAAAACGGTAAAATATATAATCCGAATAATGTATGTGAGGCATTCAACTTTTCTTACACATGGTCGGCACCTTTTATACTAGCCTTCGTTCGCATTCAAATATTTACAGACCAGACATGCACTAATTCGCGTATTATCCACACTTGCTACCAATTGTATTGCTCTTAACAACGCAGAATCTCAGCAGCCATCGAACATTCCAGTCAGAGCAATATTATCCTCGAACCAAAAAGACGTATCTGCCTTTCAGAGCGTTATAAAGATACGCCGTTTTGAGTGGGTGCGGCAGATTTGTTTGAGTTCACAGCTTTGCTAGTTAGTACTACCCCATTGATCCGTCTGTCTGCGCACCGACAATGGCCAGAAAGGCGCCTGCGCACGTATAGTGATAGATGATTTTGAATTGTAATTGGGAGTTGGGACAGGTGGGATGTTAGTGCTGGTTAGTCTAAGTTGAATGGGGAAGGGAATGGTCGAGAATTAGTGCTTGTCTTGCGTGGTTGGACAGCCGTTGTACGTTGAAACCGAATCCGACTTGGCAGATGCCATGTATTTTTAGAGAGGTGGCTGTGCCTACAGATGACTGTCATCTCGCTCATGGAAGTACCTCTGCTTTACAGAAGACCTTATTACAGTCCTCTATCTTTTAGAATCACACTAGTTTTTTGAATAAAATCGGACGTAATCGCGTAATAGAAAATGACAATGTCTTACTGATTTAGTTGCAATCCAAAAACGTGACGTTCTGTTTTCAAATTGCCTGCGGACGAATTTCAAAGTCTGATTCTATTTTATTTAGATTATGACAAAAAGTCAAATAGCAATTATAGTCATCAAGCATAATGTCATTACATTAAGGCTTATTTCACATTGAGACAATAGGTGTCCTTAATTTTTTGCGGTACGTTTAATAAGTTTTGTGAGTTAATAGTGCGCAGTACGGTCGGTTCTCCATACAAACGTATTTACGCTCTCATTTTAAAACGCCATGCTAGAATAAAGTGAAACTTTGTATACACAATGAGATTCGGCATATCTAGGTTGAAAATTAGTTTCTGTTGCTTGAAATTATAATGGAGAAAAGATACAGCGATTATTAAGGTTTTCATACAAGCCGTAAAAATCTCAAAAAAACGCTGTATTTTTTTTCTTTTACAATTTCTAGCAACAGAAACTAATTTTCGACCTAGATATGCCGGATCCCATTGTGTATACAAGGTTTCGTGTTATTCTATCCTGGCGTTTTAAAATGAGAGCGTAAATAAGTTTGTATGGAGAACCGAGCGTACCGCGCCCTCTTAATAAGAAAGCAGAGCAGCAGTATCATCCTCGCGAGATACCGCCAATACCCGAAGTATTTTTCTAAAATCCGAATGTGATTTCGAGAGTTAACGGAGTACATGTAGGGTATGTGGTACTGCGTTCCTGTTGTTGAATAAGGTTAGAAAATGCGCTGTGTTGAGATTGAGGGGCCCATTTATCTCTATGTTTCAAAACAATGAATTGTCAAATCAAAAAAGTACGGTGCGAGATGCGGGCTGTTATGCGAATGTTGAAACTGAAACACACATTAACTCGTCACACCTGTGTTTCCAGAAAGGGACAGGCAGAGCACTGAAGTTTTGTAGGTTTAATTGTAGTGACCGGTTTTTAGCCTATCGACACATTTCACAACCATAGTCGTTTCTTACGACATCCATGGGATGTTTTTCCATGATACATTTCTAGCTACAGACTCCAAAAAATTCCAAAGAATTTCGGACTACAGTATGGGGTTCTTCAAGAAAGGAGTGTATAAATTCTTAAAGGGTCGGCAACGCGCATGTGACACCCCTAGGAGTTGCAGGCGTCCATAGGCTGCGGTGACCGCTTACCATCAGGCGGGCCGTACGCTTGTTTGCCACCGACGTGGTATAAAAAAAACCGGCAGTACTAGGTCCAGCTGCAGCTAGGGGCAGCTAGGGGCTGGCAGGGCCTATACGGGACCCCGATGCAACGTCTGTTCAGAATAACTGCCCAGCAACAACAACGCCACCTATTATTGTGTTTCCTTAAACTTGTGTTTAAGGGACTTCCAAAAATAAAGTGCCTGATACGACAAAAGACTTACCTTTCATAAAATTTAAAAAAAACCTTTATGAATTGGCTTGCTGAAAAATGTTTTTACAGTATTAAGGAATTTTTAGACTATAAGTAAATAAAATAATTAGATTTAAGATATGTCCTAAAATTTTGCATGCCTGTAAGGTAGATTTTAGTGATACTTTTAATTGTACCTGTGTCACCCTACTGTACCTAAAATCGAGCGTAATAAATTATTTCAATTTCAATTTCAATTTCGAAAAAAATTGGTTTGGGACGTATAGAACCCATCGATCCAATAAGTAACATACAGAAACAACGCAGGTACAGTAGAGTTCGAAAATATGTGCATGGCACAAAGTGATCAAAAGTATGTGAATGTGACCACGACTTTGTTGTTCGAGGCATAATGTTGCTCAAATATTTTTGATCCTTTGGTAGGTACAGCTGCTAGTTGATTTTGTAACGAGTTTAAGTTACGTTAGTTAGATTTAATTGTCTTTTCTCAAACATGCAATGAAATATTGATGTTATATTCCTTATAATAGGCTGCGAAGTATGACGTTTCAGGTGCGGCTAGGACAAGAGGTCATTAATGGAATTTCATACAAATCTTGCAGGCCTAGGCCGGCAAAGTCCTCTTTTTTAATTTCCATTCAATATAAATTTGTGGCACAGGCATCATGACATTCTGCCACTATGAGTATTAAAAATAAAACTTTGATTTTTTTGTTGTTTATTTCATTGCATGTTTGAGAAAAGCACTATACATATCTTGGCGGTAAATATGGGGTTGCCCTCCTCAGACGTATCCGGCCTCGCTTCGTATCAGCCGTATATATGTCTTCAGCCGGCAACCCCTTTCGTCCCGGCTTCTGTAGTAATGTACTATTATTAGAATGGAAAATGACATGTCCTCTGATATCATCGAATGTTGTTAGTTTGATTTTTTAGGTAATGCTGTGGTTGTGGAAGTAATTCCAAAACCACAGCATTATCACAACCACTTGACAACATAAAACACTAACAACATAAATAACATGGAGCGAATTCAGTTTCGAACCGATATTTTTCCGGCCCGTATCTACCGCCTCTGACGTTTGATAAATCTACGGTATTACTTTAAATCGTACACGCGGCTACACTATTGATAGATGAGAGTGATCAGTAGACGCGTGATGCCTCAATCCTGGATAAAAAACAAAAGACTAATACCATCTTAATGTGTGTTATCTTTTACAATAACTTAGCGGTTTAAAAAAAGAACGTGCAGCGGCCATTTTGAAATAGATGCGGCGGTACACTTACGGTAATTGACGCTTTTTCATGCTAATAGTGGGAAACAAGTAAGTGGAGGTCCTCTTAAGCACTGGTAACACACAGTGGTCAAAAACTCTCGTCTCGACACACATAGCCCTGCGAATCTCTGAACTTACTCGTAAAAGTGGCTGTGGGCGGGGCACATTGCACGTAGGACCGATGGCCGTTGGGCGGAAAGATTCTCGAGTGGCGAGTCGCCACTGGCGACCACGTACCAGAAGGCGCAGCGTGGGTAGGCCCCCCACAAGGTGGACAGATGACCTGGTGAAGTTCTCAGTCATTGTGGTACTCTTTACCCCGGACCCGGGTATGTCCTAAAACTACGATAAGACCACCGGGGGATGGGCAGCAGCATCCCTGGAGTGCGGTGGAGATACTGCGGTCGCCAACCCGCATGCCAAGCGTGGCGATTATGGCATATACCCCCCGTGAATTTGGGGGAGGCCTATGCCCAGCAGTGGACGTTCTTCGGCTGATATAATGTCACGAAATACTTATGATGATGAGGAGGTATGTCGTGTTCAATGATTCGTTTGTTGAAAGCCAGACACAAAACCAGGTTCCTCACTCTCATCTCAACACAGCACACCCTTAGGTGTTTTGGCAACAGTAACCGGAGCCAGAAACACATGTTTCCATGGCTGTGGTCTTTTGTACGATGGAGTTACTTACCCAATTGAGCTGCTCTAATCATCATCCATATCAGCCAAAGGACGTCGACTGCTGGAGATAAGCCTCCCTCAAAGAGTGCTAAAATGAACGATCCTGCGCCACCCGCATCCTGCGACCTGCACCAGGTCATCAGTCCACCTTGTGGGGGGGCCACACCACGCCTTCCGGTACGAGGTCGCCACTCGAGAACATTTTCGCCCCAATGGCCATCGGTCGTACGTGCAATGTGACCCGCCCGCTAACACTTAAGTTTAGCGATTTGAAGGGCTGTATACGAGAGTATTTGACTAGTACGTGATGCCAGTGATGACATGTAACACTGATTCGTGATCGCTTACCATGGGCCTCATAAGAAGGCTCAGTCACCTAAAGAGCAATGGAGAGGGCTATTGCCGGGAGTATCTCCGCGTAATCGCATCAGAAATGAGCTTGTCTAATACTCAAATGGAATTAAAATTAAATTATTAAGAGCAAATCTACACCGAGAGCTGAATGTAGGTACTAAATACAATATTAGCAAACCTGTAATGTAGTTTGTACTTGTTATCAAAGTTTTAGTCATCGTCAGGGCGAGATAGCATTGCGAGGGAGGGATAAAGGGCTGTTATCGCGTAACAAACGGGGCCAATAAAAAGCGGAATGATGGCAGTAGCCAATACGAGAAATGTCGATGCATTGTGGATATAAACATAGAGTTGATGCAACAAGTTTGAATCAATGAATTATAGTTTATTTTGAAACAACAGCAATACAAGAAAAAACAGTTTACATAAATCTAAATTGTATAAGTTGTCTCAAAAAAGGAGCCCTTTCGGCATGAGTCGAGGCAGGGGGCCACGACGCTGATTTTCAGTGGGTCCTATGGCTTAGTTTGATTTTAATTTTACTCTTAAATTCAGTATCAGTACCTCAGAAGCCGCATGACACGTTACGATATAGCAGTAAAAACAAATATTATAGAAAGAAGAAAACTTATGTTACTTATATTATAGAAAGAAGAATACTTATTACTTATTAACTTATTATCAAGTTGCCCACTTACTTGAAATCTTAACATTTTTTACAGGAAAATGCATTAGACCATGCGATGCCTTTGCTTTGGCTTTGACTGCGTCCCTATATTTTAAATGAGTGCTTCCTAACTAGCGCGAAATGCGTTGAAGCGGGGCGATACGAATCAGTTAACTCACGTCAAAGAACAAAATACCACATATCGATCCCGTCCCACCAAGTCTCAAAGTCGCCTATGATGTGTTTTGTAAAATTAGCCGCCGCTTATAGTCTACGTGAAGTCTAGTTCTACAGCTCTATATAGATACAATTTCAATCGACTGATGTACGCCGACCGGCGTGGATGATAACGCTGGGACAAATACAAATTGATAAACAAAAAGACACCTTTACACACAGATTGTATATGTTTATTGTGGTAGAACAGGAGTGGGAAATAAGAAAGATAGAGAATTGCTTCTGCTAAAAGGTTTTGTTTGTAAAATAATTTAAAATTTAACTCTTGTAATTCAAAATTGTGATTTTATGGTTTACTATCTTTATGACATGTTGTAACTGATTGCATATATACAGGGTGTTGCCTGTAATAGGAGCAATAAATTTAAAGGACGCTTTCTTAGAGCATCTGCCGGTTACCGGACTCTATCAGGGATGCACCTTCCTCACAAATATTTAAAATTAGGCTTAAAAAATGGCTGTTACAGTCACAATTTTATGATGTAAGAGATTTAATTATTCAATAATAAATTATAAATAATGTTATCATAAAATAAATATAAATACCTAATGAATGTAATTCAATGACCTGTAACGATGTTACTAATCAAATTTTACTTTACTTTTACTTACTTACTCTGCAGTAACCTCTTTTGTCCAAAAAAAAAAATCTTTTTTCAATTGGGAGAAATTTAGATCTAAAGTAATGGATCTTGGTACCCAGAGATTATAGCGCGGCAGTCAATGCTGATTTTGAGGTTACTACAAGTTATGACTCATAATCGTTGTCGCATTTTTGTTCAAAAGTATATTTTTGGTATTTTTTAACTTTTTTATTGTTTTTTTTTAATAAATAGTTATTAATATCACTTCAGTAGTGTAAAAAAGTACATATCAGCTACGTTTGCGAAAAAATAAATTAAAAAAGCCTTTTTTTTTCAATTAAAACAATTTGGAAATAATTGCTCAATAGTGTACCGTTTAATTTATTGCTCCATTTACAGGCAACAACCTGTATATTTATACATATTTTATATACCACGACGGTGGCAAACTAGCGTACGGCCCGCCTGATGGTAAGCGGTCACCGCAGCTTATGGACGCTTGCAACTCCAGGGGTGTCACATGCGCGTTGCCGGGGAATTGGCGTTTCCGACTCGGTGACGTGATCGAAATGTAATAATTAGTTCTTTAACGTGAGCTTACTGATATGGCACAGATTTACTCACTTGATAAGATACTGACTACCTAGTTCAATTGCGCAGTAGTAATGTCATGCGCAGAAGCAGGGCAGTACTGCATTCGTATCGCTACGCTTGCAGACAGAACGCGCACTCATGAAAATTTACATAATACTCATTAAAACGCAGTAAATAAAAGGTACTGATTCGACTGACAGTTAATATTGACAGATGACACCTTTCTTATACCGACTTGGCTTAGTCAGGAAGTCAGTTAAATTCGGTAGATTTCATTCATACATACATATTTCAATAAATATATTGGGGGACAATCTTACACAAATCGACCTAGTCCCAAAATAAGCAAAGGTTGTAATATGTATTCATATTACAACCTTTGCTTATACTATCAATAAAAAAAACTTATACTAACAATACGACGATATAAGTACATAGTTATATAGATAGACACATACATAAATACATAGAAGAGATCCATGACTCAAGAACAAATATTTGTGCTCATCTCACAAATATGCCGTGACTGGGATTCGAAACCGGGACCTCCAGCTTTGTAGGCAGAGTGACTACCAACTAAGCCAAAGCTGTCGTCATGTTTAGAAATTTGTTCCTGATTAGGTAGATTAGATCGCCGCGCGCGCAAGCACACACATTAACGTGTTATTGGGCTCCGAAGCGACGAAAAAAATAGTACTCCGGGACTGTCTCAAAACGTTCCTATAATTCTGTTAAATGGGCTCACAATGCCGCACTCCAAATAAACGTATCTACAGAGGTGTCGATATTTTTGCGCTCAATACATGCATAACTTGCGTACACGCAAGTACAAACATCACCGGTGACAGTAATGAAACTCGCAGTGACGGAACAATGTGATGTTGTATTTCACATTAACATTATGTTCACAAGCGGGATGTTGTCCACTATTGTCCACTTATGTTTGGATCGGGCGCGGCCGGGATTATATGCGGCGCAATTGTTCGGCTTCTGTGAGACTTTATTGAACTGGGTTATAAGGTAATCGTGTAGTAGTCATTAGTACATTAATACCCATTGTTTGTCACTTTTTGTTTACCTCTATTAAATACCACCACGGCCGATGACATGGTGGAGTATGTTCATCAGAGGACGGGCTACTCGCTGAGGGTGTTCCAGCTCCGTTCGCGCCATTACGTGCACTTCAGCTCGTTTGTGGTGCGCATGCCGCGGCCGTTGCAAGGAACCATATCGCGCGTGCTGATTTCTGGTGGAAGGGTTTAGTGTTTCAGCGGTTTCGGGGCAACCTGCAGAGTTCTATACCGGAGATGACGACGCAACGAAGTCACGCTGTTACGTCGCCTAAAGAATGTGTTTTAGTTTTTAATATTGTTTTGTATTGGCCTTTTGTTGCCTGAAGCAAATAAATAAATATAATGACTTAAGATTGAAAGTGTCTAATATGAAATCAACGTCAAGCACTGGGGGATCCTTTGTTTGTGTAAAATAATGTTGCTATAAGGATAATAAAACCATTAAATTATGACAGCAAATAGTTCAAATCATAAAAGTATTACGCGTTCCTCCCGCCGTTTAGCTGGAATATCGCAGGTTTGTTATGGCTGGCGTCTTTATAATGCGACAGGATAGGTAGGTGCTTACCCCCCCTCCCCTCCCCCCGAATAAAGATAAAGCACTTTGGAACTAAAATGAAAAACGCTAACTCATTATCATCAGGTAAATTTGATCCAACGCTTTCCCGTGATCTTGATCAGATCGTCAGTCCAGCTCGTTAGGGCCTTCCCACACACGTCTACGCGAATCACTTCTTTGAAAACTCTTGTGCCTCCATGTAAACCCACCCAGCCCTCATTGTAGCGGCGCAACCATTGAAAGGGCTACCTATTGTTATTCCATTATAAAAGACAATACCCAAAGGTTTTCACATAGTCTTTTATTTGTTCTGTGTCTCTTTGAGTTTGCCGCGGCGGCCTCTTTAGCTTGACGATTCATTAAAATGACTTTTTGTTGCGTCTCATTGACTGAGATTATTGTGTGAATCGAGTTCATTCATTTGTTTATCATTGAGTTTTTAGATGGTGATGTGGAGATAAGCTTTGTCTATGTCTTTATATTTCAGACACTCACAAAAGCATATCAAGGTATTTTTATGAAATGGAAAATTCGAAATGTATTTTCACTAATTTGAGCCAAAGTTCCATCTTTGAAGGGCCATAGCTTATTCCTTATAGCATTTATAGAGCTACGGTTAAATTCATATTGTAGCAAGTTTAATAAATTTTAAAATTACATATGTAGATTGAATTTTGAGTGTAAAAAAAGGTATATTTGAGCATAGTCCCAAATTTTCGCTGATTTTCGCACTCCAGTTTTTCAAAGTTAAATACAGACACCAGCATATTCATATTAACGACCTTCTTCTGCCAGGAGTGGTCGCATACGCAGATGACAGTACGGTCATGGAGAGATATTTGTCCAGCGCGGGGGCTGGTCGTGATGAAATTCAGTCTGAGAGAGAAACAATGGTAGAGCGAATTAACTCAACCTTAAGTCTTGTCTCCCAATGGGGTGATAACAATCTGGTTAGTTTCAACGCCACCAAAATGCAAGCGTGTCTGTTTACCGCAAAAAGGAGCTCATTCAATCTGGCTCCTACTTTCCGAGGTACAACCGTGTCTGTAGCCAACGATCTCGAGCTGCTTGGCATGACGTTAAGCTCAAACCTTAACTTCGGCACTACATCGAGTCCAAAGCCGGAACAGCGGCCAAAAAGCTGAGCATCCTAAATAAGGTCAAGCGATACTTCACCCCTGGGCAGCTTCTATCTTTATATAACGCCAAAGTCCGGTCTTGCATGGAGTATTGTAGTCACCTTTGGGATGGCTCGGCTAAGTACCAACTTGCCGCACTCGACTCGGTGGATCGCAGAGCCAGGAGGCTCATTGGCGGCAGTACGGTAGTGGGAAATAAGCTGGAGAGCTTAGCACATCGACGCAAAGTAGCATGTCTGTGCGTCTTCTACAAACTGTACTTCGGTGAGTGTGCTCAGGAGCTCCATGAGCTCATACCGCCTTCCCCCTTCTTCCATCGGACATCCAGACGTACGGCTGGCTACCATCCTTACCTGGTCGAAATTCCTCTAATTCGAACCAAGCGCTTTGCATCTTCTTTTATAATGCGCACTTCTAAGGTTTGGAATTCTCTGCCGGCGTCTGTATTTCCGAGTTCATATAACCTGGACCTTTTTAAGGCACGAGTGAATAGGCATGTTCTGGGTGAGCTCGCTTCATCGTCGGCCTCATCTTTGCCCCCTGGCTAGATGCTGGCCAAGAGCAATCCCATTTTTAGGGTTCCGTAGTCAACTAGGAACCCTTATAGTTTCGCCATGTCTGTCCGTCCGCCTGTCCGTCCGTCTGTCCGTCCGTCCGCGGATAATCTCAGTGACCGTTAGCACTAGAAAGCTGAAATTTGGTACTAATATGTATATCAATTACGCCGACAAAGTGGTAAAATAAAAAGTAGAAAAAAATATTTTATTAGGGTACCTCCCCTATACGTAAAGTGGGGAGTGATTTTTTTTTCATTTTAACCCTAACGTGTGATATATTGTTAGATAGGTATTTAAAAATAAATAGGGGTATACTAAAATCATTTTTTGATAATGTTAATATTTTCGGAAATAATCGCTCCAGAAGTAAAAAATAATGTGTCCCCCCCCCCTCTAACTTTTGAACCATAAGTTTTAAAAATATGAAAAAAATCTCAAAAGTAGAACTTTATAAAAACTTTGTAGGAAAATTATTTTGAACTTGATAGGTTGAATAGTTTTTGAAAAAATTACAAAAATAATTTCTGAACTAAGTTTGTAATTTAACCGTATAAACAGGTGTTTATTGTACCTGTCATTTCTACAAAATCACAATGAAATGACGTGCTTTCAAAGGTTTTGTGTTTCTGTACTTAATATGTCAACATAATGTGACGGACGGAAAACTACGGAACCCTACACTGAGCGTGGCCTTTTAATAATAATAAATAATAGCATTAATATCTGTCAAAACAAAGGTGGCAAAAATATCTGACACGTCCTAACGGCCCTAGAATTAGAGCCATGTCAGATATTTATGCGCGCTTTGTTATGGCAGATATTGGTGCTGGTAACTGTACAACTGTGTATTAACTCTACCCTAACTGATCCACATCTTATTTTATTTAAGAGTTGACTACTCTTGTCAGTGAAGCAATCGCCAGCATTTTCTATCCGCTGCTGTCACCTTCACTTTCTGATAAGACACGACCTTAACCTTCCCTTTATTTGTTCAAAGTAGTTTCTTGGCATTCATCTTCCTCTATTTTCTTAAATCTTCCCTTCTATAATTGTCTTAAGGAAAAGAACCTGTCTTAGCAGATGTCCTATCATTATCTCTCCTATTCTCCTACTCTCCTATTTGTCTCTTTTCTTTTATTCTTCGCATAACTTCTCCATTCGAGACTTTTTCGGCCCACTTTATGTCTTCCATTCTCCGCCAATCCTGCATTTCAAAAGCTTGTAATCTCTCCCTATCCTGGTCAACATAACATCCAAAACAATCAGAACTACAAAAGCAACGCTTTTCAATTTTTATGTAGATTTCTATCTAACCTTCTCGTATGAAATTGGAAAATAATATGGTGGTTTGCGCCAACTTACGATTACAGACAATGAGACAATCCCCTCTACATATGGCACTGGCAGCTGTCATCCCCTAGAAACTTGACAAGTTTTCCGCACATTTAGATTTTAACTAACACAAACTTTACAAACGCTTTGATGCAAAACACTCTTACTTTTATTTATACTAACAATGCCGTCATCTAATAAAACCTTATGGGAACACATCACAGCCAGCGGTTTTCCACAAAATATTGTGTGTCCATCGGAGGACCTTGTTACTTAGACCCTTTTTAACAAGGGAAGTTGTCTTTTTTGTCTTTGCCGGGCGGGTTCGATGCTCGGTCGCTCATTTACGGGGATCAACAATAAAAACGAAATTTGATCATTGTGGTTAAGGCACAGACTGTAGAATTAAAGCCCGTGGTGCTCTCAAATTTTTGTCTTCTCTGATTTCTAGTGGTAGCTCGATATACCGTGTCCTTCACCCGTGCACAAACCAATTTGAGATTGGAATAAAATCATATTGTTACACATATTTAAGACTAGTGGCTCTGTGAGGTGCAGACATCGCAATTTTTTTGTTCAAATTTAAAAATTTCCATAAACTGACTCGACAAAAAAAGTGTTTATAATTATCGAACCTACTCACAAAATTTCACGAGAATCGGTTGAGAAATCCGACCTGTAGAGGAGAACATCCGGACCGACATACGAAAGAATTTTTGTCGAAAGCTGAAACGGAGACGCTTGGCTCGCTTCGCTCGCTCGGTCAATTAACCTAAATACTACAGTAAAGATATCCCTATCTAGGTTCATCATCATCATCGTCAGCCGAAAGACGTCCACTGGAGGACATAGGCCTCCCCCAAAGACTTCCACAATGATCGGTCCTGCGCCACCCGCATCCAGCGGACACCCGCGACCTTTGCCAGGTCATTGGTCCACCGTGTGGGGGCCTGCCCACGCTACACCTTCCGGTACTAGGTTACTTTTATAAAAAAAAACCCTCTATAAGCAAAGTTTGTACGGAACCCTCGGTATGTAAGTCAGACTCGTACTTGACCGCTATTTTCGGTCGGAACTATTTTTAACCGACTTCAAATAGAAGGAAGAAAGTTGTCAGTTCGTCTGCACGTTTTTTTTATGTATGTTTGTTCCGCGATAACTCTTGAACTCTTTGGCCGATTTTGATGATTCTTTTTTGTAACAAAGCAGGTACCTCCAAGTTAGTCCCATATAAAGGTGAAGGTCAGAGGGAATCGAAGGAACTCCTCAACTTTGATAGGCACGCGTATGGCGATTTCGGTATTTTCTGCAGTTAAGTGGGGTCGGTTTTAATTGGGTCTAAATTGGACGAAGTTATGCAAAAACGATCCAATCCACAGGACATCACCATTGAAATGTATGACTTTTGTTTTAAGCAGAAGGTTCAATTTTCAAATTTTACATCGCGTGGGTTCGATCGTTTTTGCATAACTACGTCTAATTATAATCTTCAAACGGACAATCAGTCTCTCAGGCTGGCCCAACTTCTAATTTCAATAAAATTTAAATAAAACGTCCTTCCCCTTAACCCCATCCCATTATCAGATCGCTCCGTCGGGGGTCAATAAATCCCATACTTTACGGTCTATCCATTGTTATCCTCATTAAACCTTTGTCTCATTAGCTCTTCCATATTATACCTTCCTTGAAGCCGATGACAGTGTGGATTAAAATTTTACGGTATAAAGTTACGATTTTACCAGTGTATGTACATACCTATTTACTATAACATATGCACTAGTTTTTTGTCGACATTCTTACACACATCGACCTAGTCCCAAATGAAATAGAGCTTGTAAAGTCAACAGCAAAAGTAGATGATCATTTTAGTACCTTATCACTTTCACTCCTTTGACGCATCCCAACTGCCACAGTATTGCCACGTTAGTGCTACAAAGTATTTAAATGATCATCTACATTTGCTGTTGACTGTAATGGGTACTTGGTGATACATATATATACATACCTATATAGATAAATAAATGCTTGAATAAACAAAAAAATCAAGAGTTAGGAACAAATATTCGTGTTCTTCACACCAATAATTCTCCTGACCGGGATTCGGACCCGGGACCTCAAGGTTCACTAACTAGGCTAGTCAAATATATCTCTACTCTTCAGGGATCAAAAATACTTAAACATCCACTCTAATGTCTTTACAATATAGTCGTGTAGAGATATTTGTGAGCACTCCGTTTGTCCCCATTATATCTGACGGTGACTGTGCGTCACTGGGATACGGTAGTAGGCACAGAGTAAACCAACTTAAAATGATGACCCCTCTTATTAGGCATTGTTTGAATGTGTGAGTATCTATGTATTGCGCCTGTATAATTACTTCAGATGTGAGTAGAACTGGAGAGGCGTTTAGTTCTAGAATTTTTTTCATCATCATCCGAAAGACGTTCACTGCTGGACATAAGAAGACAAAGAGTGCCACAATGATCGGACCTGCGCCACCCGCATCCAGCGGACTCCCGTTACCTTTACCAGGTCATCAAGTCCATCTTATGTGGGGTCTAACCTCGCTGCTCCACTCTGCTCTGCTTTCTTGCGCTGCTGTGCTGTACGGTACGTGGTCGCCACTCGAGAACCTTTCCGCCCCAACAGCCATCGGTACTACTTTAATGATCAGATATTTACGAGCATTTTACTCGCTCCGATATATCTGATGACTGTATGCTTACAAACGTCACTTTACAAGTTCACATGCATGTACAAAAAGTCATTGTAAATGGTCATTTGATTACACGGGTGCACGGTTAAGGGCGTCTGTTGACAATCGGTGCGGCGAGCGCAAAGGACTGACGGACGGAACAGGTGTTGTCGCGGCTCTTTCTACCGTCCCGACGCCGATGCCTTCGACGAAGGGTTTAAGGGATAAGCGAGTTGAACAAACGCAATACAATGTCACAAACACAATGTTTGGTACAAGCTTTCACTGTCGACTGTACGTATTGCGTAGTGGTCTAAAACTAACTCTTTCTGAGAGCTTTCCAACGAGTTTTCGATGAATTTACTCGTACTTATTTATTTGTAATTATTCTTATACATTACTCGTCATAGTACTAATTATGAAATATTTTTAAATTAATTAATCAAACCATGTATCTAAGAATGTCACAAAGTATAATGAATTAAATCATCATCATATCAGACGAAAGACGTCCACTGCTGGACATAGGACTCCCCCAAAGACTTCCACAATGACGCATACACAATGACATGATACTGATAAGTATTTAATTAATTATACTTTATGACATTATACTAATTTATTTTTTGTAGTTTAGAAGTTCCTATGGCTAACTTTCTGTATTTTTCATTAAATCAGCTCGGTGGTGCCATAATATTGCATTGTCACCACAGTTCAGGCTAACTAGTCTAAAATTCAGTTGTAAGATTTATCCCACACATGCATACTAACTGCATTACTTAAATAAATAATAAAATAAAAGCTGTGACAATTACTAATACTCCCATGAGAAAGTTAAACAGCACGGAGCCTTGTGGGACGCCAGCGTTAATGTCCATGCTTTCGGAGCAACTGCCGTCTACTACGGCTTTTATGCGTCTGCTGGACAGAATGCTGGCGATCCATCTGCACAAACCCTCGGGCAGTCCGTACGATGGTAGCTTCGACCGAAGACCTCGGTGCCAGACCCGATCAAATGCCTTCGATATCTCCAAGCTGGCCGCTAAAGCCTTTCCCGGACTTTCAACGGCTGAAGCCCGCCGGTGTGTAAGATACACTAGAAGGTTGTTTTGTTATTATTTTATTCGAACAGACATATTAAAATAAAATATATAGATACGGGTCGAGCGGTGCTAAGCGCGTCTTCAACGCGAGCGCTCATGATTAAGAACCGCTTACAGACTTGAAACTTATCGAGCGATATTTGACCTTGAAGATGCTAATGACCCGTTTCATTATATTTTAATAATTCTTAATGCTCACCATGAAATACATGAAATTTAACCTTAAAGAAGTATCCATGGAAGACAACAGGAGGTTTTATCTGTAGCTGCAGTGCGGTTGCAGTACCGAACGAGTACTGCTGCTCAACCCACCCACGGGCCCGCAGTTGACGTTCACGTAGCTTCATGATACATACAGCTCTCTGAAACATTTTACAAGTTATCGTCCGGGAGGAGAAGAATGAAGAAATGTGTACCTGGCTCATGGACTAAGGTAAACGTCACAATTATCACCTTAATCCTTGGCTTGGTGAAGCTAAATTTTAGCTTTACCAAGCCAAGGAAGAATTTTAGTCGACGGGAGTCGAAATCCGGGGTTTTCACGGTCGGTTACCTAAAACCACGAATTTGCTAAACACATCGCAATTCTAGTGTGTTTATTTAGTTTTTTAGCTATATTTATTGTAAACATACGAGTATATGTTAGTTAAGAGTCCGCAGTAAGCTCGGTTCTCCATACAAACGTAGTTACGCTCTCATTTTAAAATGCCATGCTAAAATAACATGAAACTTTGTATACACAATGGGATCCGGCATATCTACGTAGGAAATCAGTTTCTGTTGCTTGAAATTATAATAGAGAATAAATACAGCGATTATTAAGGTTTTCATACAAGACATAAATAACTCAAAGTCCCTGTATTTTTTTTCTATTACAATTTCTAGCAACTGAAACTAATTTCCGACCTAGAGAAGTTTCATGTTATTCTAGCATGGCGTTTTAAAATAAGAGCGTAACTACGTTTGTATGGAGAATCGAGTTCAGCCGAGCTTACTGGGGACTCTTAAGGTATCTATCGGTCTTAGTTACCTGTATATTTTTTATTAATAATTTATTAATAAGAGATAAGATTGAAAATCCTCTACTGTGTCACTTTCTAACCTCTTCAAGCTTCTGCCTTACGCGCGCGCCCCATCGATGCGGCTTTTCTGTTTAATGCTTACACGTGGCAATAGTGCCAATTTGTTGCATATTATCTACTTGAATGACAGAAGAACTGACAGACTGCCTCGTAAGTGCTTTCAGCAAGCCTGGGAAAAATGCTTCGCTATTCCGAATTAAATGTCATCGATACTAGCTGATTAGAGTTCATTGCTATGAATGGAATCTGGGTGGTAATGGACGTTAATTGTTGACATGTGTGGCATTATATTGAATTGATACATGTAACAAGATGGGCGGTAAAGACATGTAAAACAAGCTTATATGCTTGTAAACTTAAGTATGAAAATCCGTTTGGAAATGCTTAGAGTCGTTGTACACACAGATAGACGCGTCAGGGGGTGATCTTTTATAATAATTATAATAGTAATGTAGTGACGTTTTATTTTCACGCGTTAACCACGATTTAAAATGCATTTAGTTTGGTATGAAGCGCCACGAAGAGACAGTAATGGTCATCCAGAACATCTAATCCGGATCCAGAGCAATTTTTCAGGCTTTCGCCAGGCGTATGATGGTTGCCATTTTATCATTTATCGTCGTGGAGAAGACGCCCGTCACTCTCGCACTCGCATACTTGTCAGAACGTGACGAATGTCTTATCCACGGACGATAAGTGATAAAATGTCAACCATAAGCCCGAAGCGATCGCGTTACTATCGACGCTGCTATTCATTTTGTAAGCCATGTTATATTGTAGCAGGCAGGGACTCCTGTCTATGACAGCAGTTGTTAAGTCTAGTTAAAGACCTTCGGGTGGCTTGAGAACTTCTAACAGTCAAGTTGCCTACTCACTTGACAAGCCTTACCCCAATAAGGCCTAGTTGCCTCCTTGGGTTGGAAGGTCAAATGACAGTCGCTTCTGTAAAAACAAGTGCCTGTTATATTGTAGCAGGCAGGGACTCCTGTCTATGACAGCAGTTGTTAAGTCTAGTTAAAGACCTTCGGGTGGCTTGAGAACTTCTAACAGTCAAGTTGCCTACTCACTTGACAAGCCTTACCCCAATAAGGCCTAGTTGCCCCCTTGGGTTGGAAGGTCAAATGACAGTCGCTTCTGTAAAAACAAGTGCCTACGCCAATTCTCGGGATTAGGTAGCTGCCCCCTAGCATCCTTCTTGGATAATGCTAGGATGATGATGATGATGTGGTAGACAGGGATACTGTCGACTAAATACGTAAATAGGTGTTGGTATTCAACGTGACGTTAATTTCAATTTGTATGCTTAATATCAGTTATGAATTAAATATCATTAACCCACTAAATAGATAAAAGTCAGAAAGACAATCCTACTCAAGTGTAATTTACTTAATATGAACAGACCACACACAATGATCCAGATACGACACGATTCAAATCATTCAATTTGCTTTACGTCCCGTCAGGATTAGATTTATTTCTACCGCGTTTGTGACCAACGCAATAAACCACCAATCACAAAGCACAGTATTTCCCAAAAAGAACGTAAGTGCCTATAGTCTTCCCTATACATACGCCATTTCATGTAAGGACTTGTCATAAAACCATTTCGCTTAGCTTCGTGTAAATACTTAGAACTGCGCTAGCCGGCTGTCTGAGGACCAATTAAATTTTAAACTATATGCAAGTACGGTCATAAAAGTTGCGCTCGCTCAATTGTATGCCTTGTTCCATTGAATCGACGACCACTTTGGCTTAGTTGGTAGAGATCGTGCTTACGAAGCCGGAGGTCCCGGATTCGAATCCCGGTCAGGGCGTTATTTGTGTATGATTAAAATTGTTCTTAATATATACATATAAAAGTCTTAGTATATACATATTTGTTTTATATTGTTTTCTATGTATTGTATGTATTATGTATTTATCTATATCGACGTCTTTTACCCATAGTACAAGTTTTGCTTAGTTTGGGACTAGGTCAATTACTGAAAGATTGTCCCCCAATATTTATTTATTTTAATTAAGAATCATCATCCTTCTAAACGGTTGGGAACCTGCAAGGAAAGCGTTCTTGACGTTCGCATAGTAAATGCCGTCGCTTCCTCCTACAGCAACCTCACCTGGCAAACAACAGCACAAAGGTATAGCAGAGAAAAACATTTAAAATACGATCTTGCAGCTAAAGACTTGAGAGTGTCACTAACACCATTAATTATCTCATGCGACGGAGCCCTAGGCACTGAATATAACAGTTTCTTAAAAAAACCGCATCTATACTGAACGAGAAATGGGGAAAAGCCTACTCTCAGATCATTTACTGGCTGAGAGTGAAAGTGCAAATATCTGTAACAAGAGCTGTCTCCATAAGGCTAAGAGGCACAAGGAGGCAAATTAGATCACTTGGCTGTGAAGACGGAGCCGGAATCCACTGAAAATGGGAGGGATCCTATAACTAATACATATATTGATTGAATTTTAGTATTAATTTAGTTCACCTACGCTGATTTTCAAAACCTGCTATTTGTACATTTCTGTTTCGTCTGATGTTTATATTAATAAATCACCCAGCCAATTTATCATAATATAAACTCTGTTGATTTTCCACCTAGTGTGTTCCAAGTTGCATCCTAAAGTAAAGGAGCACGGGTCAGCTTTAGAGTTTAATCCCATGTTTTACGAAAGCAATGCGTTCCATTTTAACAATAATATAATGCATACAATTATTATATCATGACCCGAAAGTCAGAGGTATCTTTAATCTAAGGCATTTTTTTATAACTGACTAACCAAAAATTGTGGCATTCCTATTTAATTACAATAATATAATGCATACAATTATTATATCATGACCCGAAAGTCAGAGGTATCTTTAATCTTTGGCATTTTTTTTATAACTGACTAACCAAAAATTGTGGCGTTCCTATTTAAATACTTCCTCCTATTTAAACCCCCTTATTCATAAAACTTAACAAACCTCTGTTAACTAAAAGTTGTTTTGTCCCTTTCTTACAAAAATAAATGTCAAAGTGACAGAATAAGGACAAACCAACTTTAGCGGCTTGTTAACTAATAGAGGCTTGATGGACGTTTATGAATAAGGGGGTAAGGGTTTATGTTACACAAACTCAATCAAGCTCCATAGTAAGCTTAATAAGGCTTGTGTTATGGGTTCATGGGTGCGTACTAGACGGTGATACATTTAATACATATGAATACAAAAATAAATTGAAAACATCCAATACACAGAATTAAATATCACACAAATATTTGGCCTTACTGGGAGCGGTTTACCATAATTCCGAGAAAATTATTTGAAGTTAAATCAAAAATAAATGTCATTACCAGTACTGTCAAGTACAATATTATGAGTGCATACGAGTATGAATCACTTAGAAATATTTCCCAGGGCTCTAATGTCGGCGCAATAAGGTTTCAGTGTAATAATATAATTATGAGAGGATTAAAATATGTGTTTGCACTCGATTGTACCAAGTGATTCCCCTTAAAAGTATGGCAATATAATTTATACAACAATATCGGTACGGCACCTGTGAAGTACTAGCCGGCGCCGGCTGCGGCCGCCACTGATTGGTGCATTGTAGCGCGCACAATAACTCGATTACTGCCGGACCGGACACGCTTCCGGCAGCAAGCAGTGGATGAGACGCTGCCTTAGGTATGGGGTATTGAAAGTATTAACTAAATAACTAACTAAATATATTGGGACAATTTTTTACACAAATCGAACTAGTCCCACAGTAAGCTCAATAAGGCTTGTGTTATGGGTACCAGAAGACGACATATTTAATAGATATATACATAAATACATAGAAAACATCCAAGTCTCAGGAACAAATGTCTCTGCTCACCACAGAAACAAATGCCCTTACCGGGAATCGAACCCGGGACCTCTAGCTTCGGAGGCAGTGGCATTACCAACTAGGCTAAACAGGCCGACTTTTGTAATAGGTAAAGTAAAATCATTTTGATACAACAATACAACAAAATACATTTTATTGCATGGATCAAAAATAAACACAGTACAGGACATAAATCGTAAACAACAGGCGGTCTTATCGCCGATATTCCCTTACTTAAATTGACAAAATCGAACATTTATACTTTGGCCGATTAATATATGATGGATGGCCTTTTGGTTGGTTTTTGGCTTCATAGCACGTTTGAAGAGATTTCACCATAAAATTATACGTTTTTAAGAAGGGATTGTCACATCGACAGAACATTAATCAACTACATAGATAAGAATTACTGTTCAAAACGGGGTATTTACCATTGTATGTTAATATTGTTGAGTTTTTGATATTGCAAGCACCATTTTCAAGGTTTAAAATACATGGTAATTACCCCGTTGTGAACAGTAATTCTAGTGTTAGTGACCATGTTAACTTGAAATCGTATACATAGGTAAGTAAGCATTCTATGTGAAAATCACCTTAAGCAAACTCGAGTAAAACGTATGTTGAGTTAACATCGACACGTCCTCGTTAGGTTTAAAATATCAAGCCACATCTGCCCTATTCTATCACTCGCCGACCCCCAATTACGCGAGTCCGGTGCTGCCGAGGCACAAAGGCAAAGATAATGGTCAGTTAATTTAGTTTGCAAGATAGTTCACTTAGAGCGAACTTAACTTTATCAAGTTGCAATTAAGCTCGGCCGCTTAATTGAATATTCTCACGGTCCATATCACAATTACCTCGTGAACCTTAGGGCATCGATCGGGTCTGGAGTGTTTAGGGTATTGCTTTTGTGACACAATTTTTAGGGTATTGATCGGTACTTTCGTCAGGCTGGACTCATTTTCATATATTCCTTATTTTTTTCCTTTTTCTTAATTTTGATAAGGTACTCGTGCTTAGGTAAGGTATTCTTTAGCGATAATAGTCCCTGTTGCCTATCTCACGTAAGTACGTGTGATAGTTATGTTTCTCTTTGTACAGTCAGCGTCATATACTACTGTAGCAGCAAAAGTGGCCAAATAGATCGGTACACCATATATTTTGTATGGTGTAACGAACTATCTGGCCACTATGGCTGCTACTTAGTATATGACGCTGACTGTATCTGATTTGGTGTGCAATAAAGAGTATATTTGTATTACATTGTAGGTACCTAATTAATATTAATAATATTAATGGACAATCTTACACAAATCGACCTAGTCCCAAACTATGCAAAGCTTGTACTATGGGTACTAGACGACGATATACATACTTATACAGATAAATACATACTTAAATACATAGAAAACATCCAAGACCCAAGAACAAATATCCGTGAAAAATGCACAAATGAATGCCCTGGCCGGGATTCGAACCCGGGACCTCTAGCTTAGGAGGCAGAGTCACTACCAACTAGGCTAAACATGTCGTCGTCGTGCAATTATGTGTTGCATACAATTTACGACGGAATTTAGTTACTTGTTACTCATGGAACTGATGTCTGAGCTTTCAGTTTGTCGGAATTCCTCTTACATGCCTTTATGAAAATACGAACAGACACACAAGTATATTAGTACCATAAGTGTACCTTATGTAATAATACTTGGTGTCACTTGTCCTTATATTCATATGCTTGAAGGTAATTAAATAATTTTATCAGAATCAGAGTGACATGTCAGTTTAAATCGGCTTTTTAATGGTAATTACACTGATTAATTAATTAGCGACAGCTAATTACGATCAAATACAATTGATGTCATCATCATATCAGCCCCTTTTGCGTGTCTAAACGAAATATTTTACGTCTATGACTAGTGTCAGGAGCTAAAATGCTAAATATGTTACGTTGCCGCAGCCATTATATGACTCAATTTTGCTAATGGGAGTCGACATGACATTTAATTACAGTGGCATCATTAGCAATTGTAGGTTTCAAGATGGATAATGTGATAGAGATATTGCTAACCCGCCGCCCACAACACATAACATAACACATCTTGGTATATTTGCGTAGATCTAAGAAGTATTTAATATTATTCTGGTATGTAGAAAACGCGAAGATAAAAAACAAATATATACTACATGTAAACATACATAAATAATAAAATAGAAAATTACATACATACAAGAATTAGTTAGCTTTTCGGTGAAGAAGAACATCGTGAAGAAACCTGTACACATTTGCGAAGAATTCCAAAGGTCCCAAACCACACTGGGCCAGCGAAGTGGGACTTAGGCTGATGATGATGTTGATTATGATATTAACTAGTAGACGATTAAGCTCTTAGTTAACGTTTTTTTTCTTACCGCTGCACCTATCTTAGCTCTATGGTTCCCTGGTAGAGAATTCCTTTTGGCATTAAGTCCTTTGGTACTTATTTAATTGTTGCAATTAGTTTTAAAATAAATAAACACACTCTAATGGGGTTCCCATTGTCGACTTACCATACCCATGGCACAAGGGGGTTGTTTCTGACCCGGCACCACACGGTCCTAAAGTACAGTTAATCCTCTGGCTTGACGATATTCGCGAATTCGCAATTACTATAAACAACAACGACAGTAAATTCGCGTTGAAAACTTTATTCGCTACCCACCGCACGTAACAATAAGCAAACAATGAAAATAAAATAAACAATAAAAAGAGAACCGGTCGCAAGACAATACGCCGCGAGATTCTTGACGTTTTTATCATTTCGAGAAGAACAAAGCTAAGGCTTCCTGTTGGAGCTGCATCACCATTCTGGTAAGGTGGGTCGGTACACACGGACCACTGGAGTGGTCAATAGCTTTAGCACAAATGAGATCATCAACCGGTCACCAAGCTCTTATATTATCGCGTTGAATGCCCTTTCGGATGCATTTCGACTCAATCTGTTGTGAAATTGCTCCCCTACTCCAAGCTCCTCCAAGATTTCCAGTAACCGGATGATGGCGCTCAGTGGGAGTAGGTACTCTAAATTCCTTGGGCTGTGGGTGAACATTGCCAAAGTGGTTAATTCTTTGTCTGGCAAAGGCATGAAATTCATGCAGCAATTGTCTTAAGAGGACGCAGTACGCTTGGTCTGGCTCGGTTCTCCATACAAACGTATTTACCCTCTCATTTTAAAACGCCATGCTAGAATAACATGAAAATTTGTATACACAATGGGATACGGCATATCTAGGTCGGAAATTAGTTTCTGTTGCTAGAAATTGTAAAAGAAAAAATATACAGCGGTTTTTTGAGTTTTTTACGGCTTGTATGAAAACCTTAATAATCGCTGTATTTTTTCTCCATTATAATTCCAAGCAACAGAAACTAATTTCCGACCTAGATATGCCGGATCCCAGTGTGTACAGTTTCATGTTATTCTAGCATGGCGTTTTAAAATGAGAGGGTAAATACGTTTGTATGGAGAACTGAGCGTACTGCGCACTCTTAAAATTTAAACTTGGTCAAGAGTCCTTTGAGCTCGAAGTGATCTGTAAAATCCTCAGTTCTGATTCTAAAGCTGCTTACAGCAGAATTCCAAAACTTTGGTCAAGCTTTGATAACCGAGTGGTTCAAGTTGCAACTTTCAAACGGAGTTCGTGTGTTTAATTATTTGCTCGTACATTCCAATGACTTTTCGAAAATATACGGAGTATCATATATTTATTTTTTTATTAAAAATGGGATTGCTCTTGGCCGGCATCTAGATGCAAAGGGGGACAAAGATGGGGCCGACGATGAAGCGAGCTGCTTGCCCATATACTTTTCGGTGAACGGACGACGACGTGAGGATTATTATTCAAATTCATGAAAGATGTGCCGAGAAGGTGGAGGTAGGTCCTTCATACAACTTGCAAGTTTATATTCGTATAATTATTTATTTCAGCTTAAAAACAAATTGATAAGCCTCGAGATCTGTTCTATAATAATAATACATTTATTTTTAACGTTACATCCATATCTGTTAGTAGCACAATTTACTTAGAGGCTATGTTAGTTTGGTATTAAATACAAGCAAAGCTAAGTTCTGCCATGACTTCGAGCACATCAATACTTTGGGTAAGGTAAACTTCCCAGTACTTGTCACTGAGCCAATATTTGACACCTGAGATGTTGAAACCTGCGGGGTAGATTCTTATCAATGCAATCATTACTCAAAGAATACATCTGAACGTCTGTCAAATTAGACCAGCTTGACAGTACTCAGGGTGTCCACTGCAAACCCAGGAAAAAATTCCCTGACTTTTCCCTGACTTTCCCTGACCATTTCTTCAATTTTCCCTGACCAAAAAGTGTCATATTTAGGTCCGTTTTTCCAGTTTCCTCATATGTTTAACATAGGCCACCAGAGCTTGCGAAGATGTCCTGTGTTGAATGTGGGGAACTGTTTTTTAGGGTTCCTTAGTCAACTAGGAACCCTTATAGTTTCGGCATGCCCGTCTGTCTGTATGTCTGTCTGTCCGAGGCTTCGCTCTGTGATTGTTAGTGCTAGAAAGCTGCAATTTGGTATGGATATATAAATTTATAAATCTGACAGTAGTAGAATATAATCTAAAATTTTTTTTTTTGCTTCAACCGTAATAGAGTTTTTGATAAAGTGAATATTTTCGGAAATATTTACTCCAAAAAAATTGCCCCCCACCCCTCTAATTTTTGAACTATGGGTCCAAAAAATATGAAAAAAAGTATGAAAGTAAAGACTCAACAAAAACAATAGCGGACATGATCAGTTAATTAAGCTGTTTTTGAGTTACCGTAAAAAGTCTTCCCTTCTTAGTAAAAGACATATGAAACGCTGCGAAGGTATTCCCTTTTGCTTGTTGATGTTTTTTTTTAAGTAAGTTCATTGGACAGCTACGGCACCCTACACTGGGCATGGACCGACATGCTCTTGGCTGATTTTTTAATTTGTTGCTGTCCACAAACCCTCAACTAAGGGTCGGCAATCGGCAAAGCGCTAGTGTGTCTAAATACCATATGCTATTGCCGCCGTTATAGTATAAAACAATTAGGGGACCAGAAATTTTGTGGGGTTCAATCAAGGAGTCAAGACGCTCGAGAGCACGAAGCTTCTATTTCCTTTCAAGCATCCCATATCTCCCGGGAATTGTAAGTTAAATAAGAGACCGAGCGGGAGCCCTGGGAAGGGGGGAAGCAATTATGCGTGTCTATAACTTTCTCGAGAAGGCCGAGGGTCGAAGTGAGGGATGGAGAAGCTGATTGCATCTCTCTCTCTTGTATTTTAATCATCATCTTAAGTAGACTTATGTATGAAACTAATTTAAAATTTTTGTTAGTTTTTGGAGAAAATTGAGAAAACAACTTTGCCACGTAATAACACCCTGTTAATAAGATAATCAGTATTCAATGATTAAGGCTTCTCTGACTATCGTATGAAACCTCTTTACTGTCACTTAGAAACTGGCCACTTCAACTAGCATCCAATGTGTAGCTCACATGACAGAAAGTGATGACAGGTAAATGAACAGGATGATTAAATTTTGGCAAAATTTCAATTTAATTATTTAGTTCAAAAATGAAAACAAAAACTTCATATACTTAAAAAGTTATAGTAATTCCTATTTAAAGTAAATTATTTTGATGTAAGTTAACATCTCTTAAAGTATTGGCATCTAATTTGGAAGCACCTTGCGTAAATATGTACGAGCGGGAGGACGAGACGAGCTACAGGACGTATCCATAGCTCCTCCTCCTCGCTCCTATTTTCTGGGTCATAAGTGTCGTAACCCAGAAAATTATGTTTCAAAATATTATCTAGAACTGATAAAACTTTAAAATGTAGATTCATCAAAATTAATAAAACATCTTCATTACCATTTACGATACTGGTATAGTTACTCAACAACACTATCGAAGTTGTCATGCACGACATTGAAATTTCTACTCAGTCACCTAAGTGATTATGATTACTCAAGAGTTTTCTTGACTTTGGACTTTCTTCTTAGACCAATATTTTTCCCTGACCGCTCCAAAACTTCCCTGACTTTCCCTGACTTTCCATGACCACCATGAGCTTCCCTGACTTTTCCCTGACTTTCCCTGACTTTCCAGAAAGTGGACACCCTTACTGCTTTCCCACGGGGCGGCCTGAGCTGCGGGGTAATTACGTAACGATTTTGAGCGTGCTTAAGGAATATCTAAATGTCATTTCCATACTGACAATGACGGCTAGATCTACTTACCGTGCGTCCAAAAGGTTACGCGATTACCCTGCTTATGGCATATTAATATGGTCATTAACGCTTATCAATTATTTGCCGTTCTTGGTATCGGTGTGTATCTGATCGAAGCAAGTCTTGTCCAAGAACATTAACTTACAATAGAGGTGGACGATCTATTCATCTGCGCCACAAAGCGATCTTCGGATCGGTCGCCCGATCGATGCAGCGATCGTGCGTGATACCACTGTCAAGTGGGGTGCGGTCTTTGAACGGAGCCAGCGAACTTGTTCAATCGTACATAGGAAATAATAGTTCATTTATTTAATTATGAACAATATGTTATTATCATCTCTACACAAATAAGTAATTAAAAAAACATAAATATAATTTAAATGTGCTCAATGATAATTATCAACATCAAATTTATAAATATCATACTTCCTTCAATCTCGTCTTCTTCGTCTTCAATCGACAATAATGATAATTGAATAAAAAATCACGAAATCATAGATAAATCCATCAGGTTCTTTAGTTCAGTGCTTCGTGTCTCGTTTGAAGTCATATTTGTTTTTTTTTTTGTATCCCGCGTTACCTTTAACTAACATAAAAAAATTTATTTTAAGTGTGTCCTACCAGTTAAACCATCATTGTACATTGAAGTTCTTCTGTCAAACCTGACAGCTGGGTCGCTTGCATTCGGACAAAATAATGTCGGTCTAAGAGTAGATCAGCCCATACTTACCTAGCTTTGAGACACATTTACTCAGCCGTTTACTCGCCCCTTCACTTCTCAAATCCTACTGAAAGGGATGTAGTGTAGTTCCTTTCGATCTGGGACCGTTCATTCCTAATAGTTCAATATTTCCGACTCAAGTCTGTCAAGTGCCACAATGGTATTGACGGTATTCTATGAAAATTGAAGAAATTGGAAGGCTGAATATGGGCATGCCTTTGAATTTATACATGACCAATCAACATGCTCTGTATAAAGTTCTTATAGGAGGTATTGTTAAAATAACTCGTGTTTGGACAGGTTTGATGAGTTGGAAACAATTGCGGTTAGGTATTTATGACCATAAGAGAAACGTATTCATTACAACAGAATGTAACATTGTTTTTAAGATAGTGCCATCCATTATATTCTATTTGAATTAGAAATGTGGTTGGTTTGTTTTAAAAATAATCCTTCAAAAATTTAGGTATTATTTACACGTAAAACAAAAAGATCTACGGTTTAAAAACACATCATCATCCAATTATTTTGTGATATTTTTTTCCAAAGACCTCGTGTATTACAGTAACTTAGAATGTATCTCATAAGTAGGTAAATAAGTTAAACTGACATAAACTGACGAAAAATTAGTCTAAAATTCACCAAAAATAACCAATATACTGTTTTGGTGAAAAGTACTTGTTCAAAATACTACCGTTTATTTTATTTCATTGCTGATAATTTGCATGACAAATACACTAAAGTATACTCGTAGTCCGGTCAATCCACGATTTTGCCATCGATGTCTCGTTTGTGTTTTGGTTTATTCTAGTTCATTTCGTTTTGCTTAGTTCATAATTTACCTAGCTTTGTAGAAGTAGAGTGCTTTCGTGGATTAATAATCTATACCTATTACTTAATTTCAAGTAGGCACAGTCCACATCAGAAGAAGTAAAAAATATTTACTATAAGAGAATAAGAAAATTTGACCTTTGACGTATTACTTCACGTGCTGACTGTGCCTGCGTAAAACAAAACCAAAATAATCCGATACAAAATCGATCTTATTCTATTAAAACTTTATAACAACCATCCAACCGGAGCGTAACCAAATAGTATTATAATAAGACAATAAATCTGTGTGAGAAATAATCAGCATGCGGCGACCGGGGCGTGTATTAACGAGGCTCGGGCCGGGCATTTGTCAAAAGAATACACAATAAGTGTTATGGATAACCAATAGTCGGCTTGGTTAGCCGTAACGATGGTACGTGGTGCGGATGGAAGCGTGGGGCACACAGGGTACAATGACGTGTTATTATAATTGCGATTGCGAAACTCGGGTCGGCGCGAGTGACGCCTCTGGTGTCTGCGTCCATAGGCGACGGTGACCACTTACGATTAGATGGGTTGCCATCATGCCACGACCGCGCCGAATACAATATCCGAATAATACATCATAATTCATCGTAATCAATAGGCTGCTTAGTTATCCGTAACGATGGTACGCGGTGCAGATGGAAGCATGAGGCACACAGGGCACACTGGGATTTTATTAACTCATTAGACGCCAAGAACACCTAAAGGCGTATCGTGTTAGCCCGTGGCACCAATAATGATATTGTGACGTACTATCTCTTACGTTGCCAAAGTCATCTTTGTAATTTAAACTCAGGTGACTTATCTAATCTCTTGTGGAAAAAAGTTGGTGTGTACAACACGTAGAGGCCTTTTGGAGAAAAAGTTTAATGTGGTACATTGATAGATACCCGTGAACCGGTTCCAGCAGGCGATGGGACTATTGTGGGTAAATTGGATAAAGACGGCCAGGAGCAAACCGGTGTGAGTGGTTCAGGGGTGTCGAGAGGTGTGCTGCGCTTTCTCCGAGATTACTCGCGGCGTTATGCCCTTTAACACTTCCACCCCTCGAGCATATAGCTCTAACGACTCTTCTCTGGACTGCCAATGAAGGCAAGCCAGAGCTGAGAGCCTTGCGGGCCCCCTTGGGATTCCACTCCGACCGATGATGACACGCCGGAGACGGAGGCTCTGACCGATTCTCGGGAGCACTCGGGTCCGTGGGGTCGTTACTCCCCAACAGCTCGCCACAAGGTGCCCTGCAGGCTTATTATTATTATTAAACTCAGGCTGGTGTGCCGTAAAGTGTGTTATACGATCTTCAGTGTGCTCCGGCCTTGCGCAGAACAAATGCCGCGCGCGGCGGGGGGCGCGCGACCGGCGCGCATTGTCGCTCGTTACCGCGCGACAAATAGCCGCGACTCGCCTGACCCCTGAAAAATATGAAATACTTTGTTATTTACACACCTCGGTTACAGTCAACATCGAAAAACTTAAACTCATAATATATACGCGCTTAAGCTTTAAACACACAGAGCGCGGCGAAGGTTTTTCGGTAAAGCGTTTGAAGCAGTAATCGACACTATCAACAGTTAACAGTTTCAGAAAAATTCGTAACCGCCTCCGCCCCGCACCGCACCGCGGCCGCTCTGAGCGTTTCGAGCTTTAGTGAGAAAATCATGCGAAAGAGGGTAGGAATTCATTCTTCATGGAAATAGAGATAGCTTGCTGCACCGGTAATGTATAGCAAAATAGGTAGTATTTTACGTAACAGTTACATAGTTATCCCGGTAAGGGCATTTGTTTCTGCGGTGAGCAGTTCCTGAGACTTGGATGTTTTCTATGTATTTAAGTATATATCTATTAAATATATCGTCGTCTAGTACCCATAACACAAGCCTTATTGAGCTTACTATGGGACTAGTTCGATTTGTGTAATTGTCCCCTAATATTTATTTATTTATTTTTATTTTATTTATTTAATAATGGTTCTTAAAAGTCGAAAGTCACTGTAACAAAACAAGCGTAGTGAGTTTTGTTATTAAAGACTCGATAATGTTAAGACCTAATTATGTACCGTTGCATTATGCATGCAATAATCTACGACAGCAAAATAATTTGATTTAAATTAAAAATCGAAATGGTGGCTAAATACGAGAATCGAAAAAAAACTGTTGTGTAATATTGTATGGAAATCCATTATGATTCTCCCACCAGTGATATAATGAATTGTCTATGGTATACTCGTATAAAGATTATTCTTTTAATATTAATTCAACGTCAAATTCTAATATTTTATTTCAGATCTTGTGATCCATATATTGTAGTTACAATTTTACTTAAAATCCATGTTAGTACTTACAGTTAATTTATTCTAAGAACTACTTAACGTATGTCATAGTAGTTCTGACCTCATGTACCCAGTGCCATAATATGGGGCAGTCAAATCGCCCAGCAATCACCTTGAGAATGCTGTTCTGACTTTCCCTAACGCGACCCATCATTGACACGATTTTATTTCGCATTATCGCTGGAAGCCATTTGTGTGGTTTTGGCGAACATTTCCGATGCACTGCACCATTTCAGGAGTCTTCACAGCATTCTGAACTTCTGAAGGCGTTGTTGTATTGTACGCGAAGGGCGCTGTAGGCTTGGTATACCGGATCCACAGACCGCTAGAGTAAAAAGAATAATGTGTAATGTGAGACGGTAATTTTATATACGAAGTATATTGTTTTCAAAAAAATTATACCTCGCTATGTTTTTACGCTGGTTTTTTCGTGTCTGAGGTTTACTTTTCCGAACAGGTGTTACCTTATTGACATTCATGCATACTTTTACTAAATAACTTTAACTTTCAGATATATTTTGGCATTTTGGGAACGTATAAAATATAAATATTAATACGTATAAATAAAATATAAAAAATATTTATGATCTAGTTAAAATTACAAATAAAAAATTTGGCCCAGATCACTGTCAAATTTTATGATCTTGACTATACCTACTAGACAATTCAAAAGGAACAATGTAAGCCACGGCATGTAGCTGTGCGGATTACCGTACCGCACGTGACTCTAGATCTAGAAGGTCGTAGGTTGCAACCTCGGCTCGTACCACGGGGTTTTTCAGAAAAATCTTAAGATAGTACGTATCATTTGATATTAATCAATAGTATACTAATTTTTACCCGAGTGCGCCAGAAGGAGGGTTATGTTTTCCGAGAGTATGTATGTATGTATAATTGTTTGGCACGCTCTGCAGCCTGAAAGGTTCGATTGATTTTACCTTGAGAGGTGTCGTTGGATTCGTATTTACTGTGAGAGTGACAATGGGTATATAAATTAAAATAAAAAACAAAATGGCGAATTTTTGGCGCAAAATTCAAAATTACAAAGAAACGCAGTCGGGTTTTTTAGTTTTCTAATGTAACCAACACTTTATTCATACGTAATTATTAAATGAAATATGCAAATTTTAATTCATTAATTTTTTTAATTAATTAGTCTTGTAACTAGTATATTCAGTTTCCCCTCTGGCTTGGAAGGTCAAAATACTAAGTGCTCACGCCAAATCTTTGGATCAGGTAATATAATAACAAACTATTCTGCGAACATAGCTAATTACCTTATATCACTTACCAGTTCAGATATAAAAAAACCGGCCAAGTGCGAGTCGGATTAGCGCACGAAGGGTTCCGTACCGCATGATCTATAAAAAGAGTCCGACTCGCACTTGGCAGGTTTTTAATATTTTTTGTTATAGCGGCAACAGAAATACACAATATGTGAAAATTTCAACTGTCTAGCTATTACGGTTCTTGAGATACAGCCTGGTGACAGACGGACGGACGGTTGGACAGCGAAGTCTTAGTAATAGGGTCCCGTTTTTACCCTTTGGGTACGGAACCCTAAAAAAACATTGACAGTTATAAGATGACTTGAGAACCTATCTGTCTCAAAAAGCAAAATCCCTTAAAGCTATAAGCGATAATTATTTTCACCTGCCTCTGAATCAATAACCAGTTAAAGAGCTTTAATATAAACACATACCTACTACAATCAAGCCATGTCCATACAAAACAAAAGCAGGTGCACCGAAAATAATTGACAACAACAGAACATGTCCGTCGTATGCGCAAGTTAAAAATAACATAATCAAAATGACGTATGTCCAATACATATTACAATAACATATGACGAAAAGGATCTAAGGCAGGTATGTGGATGTTGGTGTTAATTGGAGGAGGAAAATAAACCCCGCATTGTAAGATTGTAACTGTCAAATAAACTATACAATGAAGTTAATTATACACTACACAGCTATAAATGTAAGCTTATGCCACTCCCTATTCATCCTGACTATGGGAATGGTACGGATGGAAGACTTACTGGTAGTTAGTGTGAATTTTCACCAGATATGATAGATAGATAGATAGATATTTTTATTTCTTTCAAGAAATTACATAGTATTTTACATTTGTAAAATAAAATTAATTCAGTAAAAGATCGTCATTAATTACAATAATTTGAGAACATATGTAACAATATTAGAAATCAAAAATGACACATGTAAAATAAAAAATAAAAATGTTAATGTTGTATACAATACACGTCTAGGATATCCTAGGTGATTATCAAAAGTCAAAAATAACAATATCAATTAAATGTCATAGTAAGTAATATTTTGTAAATTTCAATGTCATAGTATAAAACATAATAACAATTTAAAAATATGTACTATGCAGCTAGCTATCCTGCGAGGATGTGAAGGCTACGCTACGAACACCCCTTTCCATCAGTGCTATCTACCAATCATATTCATACTATAGCATACCATGTGGACCAATGAATATGATTGGTGGATTCAAAATGCATCCATAGCAATAGTAGCAAAGCACATCTCTGGCGGAAAGGCACCCTTAGCTTCGCTAGCCCGATTACGCAACCAAGCGTTATTGTGCGACCACCAAATATATAGTCATTTTTACAGACCCTAAAGAAACAGTGAGTCGTATGCATTTTATTTGGCACTTACTAATTAAAAAACCAGAAAATATCCTTTCAGTTCATTAACTCATCCAAGTGGTCGCAAATTGGCACACAAAATTAACTGGTCACTGACCAACCCTACTGTCAAAACGGTATCTTGTGTTGCATTGGTCATCAATTAAACTTAATGTTGCTAGTTCCTAATATTCTTCTATACATTTAGTCCTTGTCTTACGTATTGAATCATTTGTTTATACAAAAATTAATAACAAACAACATACTGCTAGGATATCACTTTTTTATCATTTCAGAATACATTCTGATTACAAAACAATAGAATGAGCAAAATATGTTCCGTATATTTAGAAAACAATAGTCAGAAAATTAGCCGGTATAATTCCCTGCAAAGTACTTAATAGACATTAACGGATCCAGGGGGCCAATTCTCGGTCCGATCGAGATACATGTCTATCGTGACATTGTATAGAATGGTAGAGTCACTTGTATGGAATCTCTAATAGAGATCATCTCGATCGAACCCGAGAATTGGCCCCCAGGGCCATACCATAGTGTGATAATACTGATAATAAATTGGTGTAAAAACGAACTGCCATAAAAACCCAAATGGAATATCCAGTTTAACAAAACCAATTAAAACACAACACTTTAAAGAAAATAACCACATTACTTTTATCAAATGTCAACATCCTGAACCGATCTTCGCGCTAAACGAAACCGTCCAAAAAACCGCTAATTATGTCATCCTCGCGCCCGCTCCGGACAACCGACCGATTCCTCGAAATCAAAATTTGAATTTCGAATAAAAGAACACAATTTTTAACTCGCATTCCAGAAAACAATGTCTGAACTGACGCACTGCCTTAAGGCAGCGAATGCATTAACGAAGTACACCTTCTTTGATATTAAGCGTATTATTTTTAAGTTTTTTTGTTTCAGTTTTTTATACTCTTTGTATCACGGCACTGGTAGCTCCACGAGTCGCCCGGAGCAAATGGCGGTTTATTACCCACTGCCCGGTAATTTATTATTACATTTTTTGCATTATCAATAGCTTACAGTCTTGTTCTCTTTTCGGTATTAAAACTGCTATTGTTTATGAAAAATCGCCGGAGAGATTCTTATCCGACCGCCGAGCGCTCAATCAGTAATTGCCCGGCCATTATAATAGCTCCTGAAATAAATTTGTAATTACAAGGAACAATAACCATCAATTGTCATATTAAAATTTACATAACAACGTATTTATTGCGACTGTAAAATGACTAAAACGGTTCCCGGGTACAAACATAAAAAACCAGTCAAGGAGCCTTTATTTTACGGCGGACGCATAATCTATTTAATTTATAACCTGTTGCGTACAGTCCGAGTAAATGAGATAAGTGCTTATCAATTTCGGAGGTAGGGAACAAAGTAGCCGCAGAAATTAACAAACGGCCCTCCCCACAATCTTCTCAATTTGCCGGTAAAAAAGTAAAAAAAGCTTTACAACGCAACGAATTGTTCTTTTCCCAAATTTGGAGCGCAGTTTCGAGATAAAGGTCTTCGACTGACTACTGGTGTTCGCGACGTCCGCATGACTTAACTGGCCTAATTTGGGGGAAAGAGTAAAAAAAAGTCGCGCAAACGCCATTGTCCATTTCAAATTGAAAATGAGGAAGGACTATTGGAGCAGGGTCTCGAAACAGGAACGGTGGGTTTTTAAAAAAGGAATCGGTTAAACGGCCGCCGTTCGCAGGTAATCACAGGCGAGTTGCGCTCCTGTAAGGTTGCGTTCACGATAGCATGTACTGATAAATTAATGTGCTGTTGGAAAGGAGAAGATCAAATACGAGGGTAGTTCGCTATGGTGTGTGGGTAGATCACAACTAAAAACTTGCAGCAGTTAACTCTTGAAAATGGCGCTTGCAACAGTGGCCGAATATACCCCATTTTTAGGGTTCCGTACCCAAAGGGTAAAAACGGGACCCTATTACTAAGACTTCGCTGTCCGTCCGTCCGTCTGTCACCAGGCTATATCTCAAGAACCGTAATAGCTAGACAGTTGAAATTTTCACAGATTGTGTATTTCTGTTGCCGCTATAACAACAATTACTAAAAACAAAATAATAATAATAATTAAGGGGGGCTCCCATACAAAAAACGTGATATTTTAGCCCTTTTTCATGGCTACTACTCGCCGAGCTAGATCTCTAGAACCGTAATAGCTAGACAGTTGAAATTTGCACAGATTATGTATTCTTATTGTGGCTACAACAAAAAATACTAAAATCAAAATAATAATAATAGTTATTTTTTTCTGGTACGGAACCCTTCCTGCGCGAGTCCAACTCGCACTTGGCCGGTTTTATTAATAGTAATCTTAGTGATAATGACCATGATAGCTTGGAATCGTACATTGAGAAGATAAAAGGATGAGAACTTAAATTAGAATCGAGGTGCTTTTAGGTAAAGGAGAATATCTATTCTAATTTTCAGTTTCAGTCCTTTTAGTGTAAACGTGCCATTAGATTAAGGGCGGGTTGCACCAACTTTCGATTACAGACCGATCAACGTTAAACATGGCGCCAGCAGCTGCAGCTGACTGCAGCAGCTGTCATCCCATAGAATCCCATAGAAACTTGGCACCCTTGCGATAGATACAGCCAGATAAAATCTGATCAGATCGGGTTACGATGTGTAATCGTTAAAATTCGATTGTCCAGACATTGGCCATGCTGTTTATAGCAACAGCAACCACACCAAGTCAAAACTATATGGATGACAGTGGTGTCCTTTTGTTTCGCAGGCAAAAGTTTCATAGAATGTATTGATTCGCAAAATAATTCATTTCATAGAAAGCTTGTTTTTCCAAAACCGTTGACTTATTACGTAGGCTTTTTAGGTCATTGTGTAGAACTCATTTAGGTCTACCAGAAAAATACCTAGGTTAAGTTAAGTTACAACTGCGACCCTTTGTTTTCATAAAATGCTTTCTATGAAATGAAAATTATGGGAAACATACATTCTATGAAACTTCTGTCTTCATTCGTTCATAACAGTCTCTTATGTAAAACAAAAAAGTATTAGTATACGACGATTATTCTCGATTATTCAATCTCTACTTCTTAGTCATTTTAGCATACTTTTACATTTTCATTCATAATGTGTGATAACAGAAATATTTTTAGGACACCTGTCTTTTTGTTGCTTTGTATTCATGTCACTAAAATATTATAACTATATTGTAAGCTCTCACGTGTAAGAGCTTTTGTAGCGTTTTCTTTGGAGTTTCAAGTTGGTAACTTCCTCGATTGCATCAATGCAACGGGGATCCCCGCCTTTGATTCTCGTTTTTTTTTTAAAAATACTAGGCTGACAATCTTACATAAAATCGAGCTAGGCTTATAGTAAGCTCAATAAGGCTTGTTTTATTGGGTATTTAAATACATAGAAAACATTCAAAACAAAATAGTCATGTTCTCCACACAAATTTTTGTATGGAGAACATGACTATGATAGTCTTAAGAAAACTGTTATTAAACCGTTACACAAAAAAGGAGACAAGGAAAGCTTAAATAACTATAGGCCAATTTCTCATATTCCGGTATTTTCAAAAATCTTTGAAAAGATTATTTATCAGCGTATATATTCCTACCTTTGCAAATTCAACCTACTATGTAAGGAACAGAAAGGTTTTAGGAAAAATATTACTGTTAACATGGCTATATATGACATGCTTAAGGTTGTAATGGAAAATATTGATAGAAGAAACCCTGTCTGTGCAATTTTTGCAGATATGTCCAAGGCTTTTGATTATGTTTGCCATGACCAACTCTTAAACAAACTTAATTTGTATGGTATAAGAGGTAACGCATCAAATCTGATAGCATCTTATCTTAAAGAGAGGACGCAATATACTGAGATATCCAGAATATGCAACACAACAAAGAAGCAATGTAAATATACTTCGAAAGAGCAATACCTACAGCATGGCGTCCCCCAGGGAAGTGTGCTTGGACCTTTATTGTTTTTGATTTACATCAATGATTTGCCAACATATGTAAAGCATCCTATAGTATTATTTGCGGATGACAGTACGTCAGTCATAAAGTGTAATGAAATAAGAAATTATAAACGAGACATTGATATAGAATTAAAATGTGTAATAGCGTGGCTTAATAATAATAATCTAATAATTAATTTAAATAAAACAAATATAATGCATTTCCACCAACGCACATTAACTAATAATAATTGTAATATCAATATTGACTATGAAGGTACAACAATTGAAAATGTAGCCGTTACTAGATTTTTAGGATTATCGATTGACAGTCAGTTAACTTGGAAAAGCCATATTGATGAATTATGCAAGTACCTCAGTAAATCGGCTTACGCACTTTACAAATTGTCACAAATAGCCAATTGTGATGCAGTGTTAATAGCGTACCACGGGCTAGTAGCATCAAAAATTAGATATGGCATTATCTTTTGGGGTAACTCTGTAAATCGCGAAGCCGCTTTTATAGCTCAAAAGAGATGCATACGTGCTATCTGCGGTGTAAATGTAAGAGATAGTTGTGCTCCTCTATTCAAATCACTGAGAATTCTGACATTGCCTTCATTATATATACTAGAGGTAGGTCTATTTGTTAAAGGCCATCCTGATTTGTTCACACTTAAATCAGATAGACGTAAACTCCCCATTCGCCCTCAGTATGAGGGACAGTTGTATATTCACCCAATGAGAACAGCATTAATGCGTAATAGTTTTTTTGGAATGGCACCAAAAATATATAACAAAATACCATCCTCTATTAAATATCATCATGATATTCACCAATTTAAGAAGAAATTGGTTTTGTATTTGATTGAAAAATGTTTCTACTCAATAAAAGACTTCCTAGATGCCCCCTAACATATGTGATATGATAAATTATTTTGTTATGGAATTTATAATTTATTGATATTTTTGTGTTGATGTGTTTTTTTTATTATTATATAAGTTGTTGCTGTAAATTAATATTGTGTACCTATTTCTACGCCGACACCGGCAGAATGTGCTGTTCTAAAAATATTTTACTACCTGATATTGTACCGCATTCATAGAAATAAATATATTGATTGATTGATTGATTGTCCTGACCAGGATTCGAACCCAGGATCTTGAGCTTCGTAGACAGGGTCACTGACCGCTACGCCAAATCGGTCGTGCTGCTCTTGCCCTGGCTTACGAGCATTATTGCGTCTAGGAGCGGATACGGGGGAGGGCTGAAGCAGGCCCTAGGGATCTTTTCCTAACTATAAAACTGCCCCTCCCACCCCTCCCGCTCCTTGAACATTTTTCCAAACGAACAACATAACGCACCCTAAGATCGCGTGCACGATATACAGGTGCGCGCCCGGGGCGTCGCCCGCGCATGTTCATTCATTGTTGCCGGACAAGCGTAATATCGCATTGTTACATGCCTTATTTATCTACAGTAGGCTTTCTAATTAAAAATGCGCATGTTCAATACATTTTATACGAACAAAAGGTGATTAGTTATAAGAAGTAATTATCTTTAATATCCAGAAGAGTTTATATGGGTGTGGCCTGTAATAGGAGCAAAAAATTAAACAGTACACTATTGAGCTCTCCAGCAATTATTTCCAAATGATTTTAATGGAAAAAAAAGTTTATTTTTTGGATTTTTTTTTTCGCAAATGTAGCTTATGTGTACTATTTTACTCTGCTGGAGTGATATTAATAACAATTTATTCAAAAAACACTAAAAATTTATAAAAAAAATTAATAAAATCCCAAAAATATTCTTACAAACCAAAAATGCGTCAACTATTATGAGTCATAACTTGAAGCAACCTCAAAATCAGCATTGACTGCCGCGCTATGATCTCTGGGTGCCAAGATCCATTACTTGGAGGTCGTAACTTTAGATCAAAATTTCTCCCAATTGAAAAAAGATAAAAAAAATTGGACACAAGAGGTTACTGCAGATGCTCTAAGGAAGAGTCCTTTAAATTTATTGCTGCTATTACAGGCCACACCCATATGATTCAATTTGTGATAGATCTATATATACTCGTATAAACGTGAGTCCTGAGTGACTGACTCACTCACTTAAATCAACGCCCAGCCCAAACCGTTGAACCTAGAAAGCTGATTTTTTCGCAATAGGTAGTTTATAAAACGTGTGTACCCGCTAAGAAGGGATTTTTGAAAATTCTACACTCAAGGAGTTAAAGACGGATTGGAAAATTTGTATGTGGATGGAGTAAAATTTTAAGTGAGAGACTTGAAACTTTGTGTACGGACTCCTGAAATATGTGATTCAATTTGTGATATATCTATATGGGTGTAATTGTCATGCCTTGTGTTGCTGACGTGAGTATATAACGACGGTGGAAATGAAGCATATATTAGCAGTAGAAGTATTTTGTGGATGACGGGTTCGTATAATATCACTTCAGCAGTGTTATATTGCAAACACATACGCCATGATTGTAAGTGGATAAGAAAGAAAAATTAAGGGGAAAATAAATAAACATATTCATCAAGATCGATAAGTAGGTATGGGTAAGTAGGTATAGATTTAAACAACTAAATGTGATCTCAAAAACAATAACATACAAATGTCGTTTACGTAAGTACCAGTTAATTTTTAAAGTCTAGAAAATACTCGCAAGCATGTTTTTGTGCTTTATCTCAAAAAATACAAAATTTGCTTTTTAGTCCTTTAATTTGGATTTTTTCCTGCCCAGAATCATGAACACTATAAGAGATACGTCACACAGTGGAATAAAAAATACGCGTAATTTTTTTATCGTAATAAAAAATGACACCTATTTTTATTCCACTGTGTGACGTTTTTGTGGAAACCTAAAAAAAGGGAAGTAAGGGGAACATTTTGTATAAATGTCAGTAGGTACTTTACTAGGTACATATGACTCACACACAGAGGAAAATAATCTAATATACGAGTGAAAAAGTTAACGATATAAATTTTGAGTGAAAACGGCCTATTACAAATATTTATTAATAATTGTACCTAGTACATAAAGTTACTTCATAATCCTTATATATTGTGCTCACCACCAATGTACGGCCACGATTAAATGGCCATCACGCACGATGTCACGCTCGAAGAGGAAACTATTTGTAATATAAATAAAATAATTACAAGCGTTGGTCAGTCGGATGCGGCATCGCTCATGTAAGTCGATTAAGGGACAGTGAGAGAAGACACAGTAGGTCCATTTTGTCTACTATTTTTTTGGGACAGAACCCTAGTCTACCTTATAGTTTCGCCATGTCCGTCTATCTGTCTGTCTGTCCGTCTGTCTATCCGAGACTTTGCTCTGTGACTGTTAGTGCTAGAAAGCTGCAATTTGGTATGGATATATAAATCAATAAAACTGAAAAAGTCCTTAAATAAAATCGAAAAAAAATTCAATGGTACCTCCTCTAAAGAGGGGATGTAATTTAATTTTTGCTTCAACCTTATGGTGTGGGGTCTTGTTGGATAGGTCTTACGAAATGAATCGAGGTCTTCATCAATAAATTTTTGATAAAGTTAATATTTTCGGAAATATTCACTCCAAAAGAAAAAAAAAGTATTCCCCTCCTCTAACTATTGAACAATAAGTACAAAAAATATGAAATAAACGTAAAATAAAGCAAAGTAAAGCCGTTTTTGAGTTATTGTAAAAAGTCTTCCCTTCTTAGTAAAAGACTTATGAAACGCTGCGAAAGTATTCCCTTTTGCTTGTTATTAATTTTTTTAGAGTAAGTTCATTGGGCAACTACGGAACCCTACACTGAGCATTGCCCGACATGCTCTTGGTGAATTTTTTACTATAGGTATTAGGTACAGTAGCCGAACTAAGGCATGCAACTAAAACTAAAACTGGAGATCGCAGGTTCGAATCCTGGCTCGTACCACTTTTTTTGGGATAAGCTGTTAAAGCAGATTCTAGGCTACTAGAGGATAGAAGCGTTAAAACGCTAGTAGGATGGTATAGTAGCAATCTAATTGCTATACAGCTAAGGAAGACCGACGCACAAAACGAACTGATGTTTTTTGATAAAGTTTGCATCTTTAAATATGATTTTCTAAAGTGAGTTTTTCTTTTTACATTGTCTTCTTATACTACGTCGTATTAATCTAACTCTTCTGTACCTATCCCATTTAGTGATTTGTAATAACTGGTTAGTCGTTGATGCAATCCTTTTGAGATCCTACGTTCAGAGTACTTACGTTAGAAAACGTCAATTGTTGAGTCCACCACCACCACCATATCAGCCCTAGGACGTCCACTGCTGGACATAGGCCTCCCCCAATTTCATGGGGGGTAAATGCCATAATCGCCACGCTTGGTATGCGGGTTGGCGATCGCTGTATCTCCACCGCACTCAAGGAATGCTGCTGCCCATTCCCCGGTGGTCTTGGTCGTAGTTTTAGGACATACCCGGGGATTGTTGAGTCATGTATAAATTATAACCCGGGGGTTGGACCCGGGTATGTCCTAAAACTACGACCAAGACCACCGTGGGATGAGCAGCAGCATCTCTGGAGTGCGGTGGAGATACTGCGATCGCCAACCCGCATGCCAAGCGTGGCGATTATGGCATTTACCTCCCATGAAATTGGGGTAGGCCTATGTCCAGCAGTGGAGGTCCTTGGGCTGATATGGTGGTGGTGGTGGTGGTGGTATAAATTATACAAACCTTCCGGGTGGCAAAACATGGCACTCATTGTGACAATTATCATCATCATCCTAGCGTTATCCCAGAACAGTTTCATTCTGAAGGATGGCCGAGGTCTGCTACTTAAACCCAAGAATTGGTATAGGTAGACACTAGTTTTATCTGACCTTCCAACCTACGTCTTCGTCTAGTCTAGTCAACCTAGGTCTAGTTTTCACCGTAGGTTGGAAAATTGGTAAACCAATTTCCCACATTTCTCATTTAGGTTCAAAGTCCATTTTCTTGAGCTCAATTTAACTATAAGGTACGTAAGTTTAACTGTTTGTATAATTTGCCAAAAAAGCTCTAATATTTCGTACTTAAGAATTAAATGCAAACTGTACACCTACTGTAATTGTCTCTTCTCTGTAAAAGCAAGTTGGAAGACTTGCTGAGTGATCTGGTTGCAAGATTCAGATAGTAGAATGAAGATGCATGCACGCAATCACTCTGTAATGGTACAAGCACAGGCGAGCATTAGGTTTAATCGAATTGTTGGATGAAATCTTTTAGTAGGTAATTAGATTTATAATTAAGGGAGTTAAGTAAGGAACGGAAGGGTAAGTGAAACGGTAAGTCAAGGGCTCATGAATCTCATGAACACGGATTAGTTTTTTTATACAACGACAGTGTCAAACAAGCTTACGGCCTGCCTGATGGTGAGAAGACATTGTAGCCTTTGGACTTTAGGCGCGCTGCCGACCCATTATTGACTTGAGGATTTGTTGTATAGACAGCAGCGTATACAATTAAGTATTTTTTATTTATTTAATCGTATGGCATTTATTTACGAACCGTGAGATCTTCGAGAAGACAAGTACGGTTGCCAGTTTTTGTTGCACTTTTAGCACCACCCAGGGGTCACGTGTAGGGTAACGGTGGGTACTCCCTACGGACGTGGTGCAACTTCGACCCCCCTTTGTCAAGTGAGTGGGCAACTTGACTGTTAGAAGTTCTCAAGCCGCCCGAAGGCCTCTAACTTGGCTTAACGACTGCTGTCGTAGACAGCAGCCGGGATCAACGGCTTACTCAGTTAGTAACCACTCAAAGCGGTCACCCATCCAAGAACTGACCTGCGCCCACATTGCTTAACCTCGCATACCGCACGCGGTAGGCGGGTGCCGCTGGGCCACGAGCGCTCTCACAATTAAGTATACAAGCCCTTCACTCTCAACACAACGCATCTTCGGCAGCATGTTACTTACCACCAGGGAAACAACACCACATACCTACCTCAAAAGCAAGTAGTGGTGTTATTTAGGCTGAGGTCTACTGAAAGGTACTTCCCCAATTGGGCAGCTTCTAATATGAGCGCGACGATGTTCCGTTGTGCCCGATCTTCCTTAAAGAAAAAAACCGGCCAAGTGCATGTCGTACCACGCACAAAGAAGGGTTCCGTACCGACACCTCCTAATCTACATTCTACATTTAAAATCCCGCTTTACTATTCCGCTAATACAGTCAGCATCAAAAGTACCTACGCATATAAAGGTGTCAAAAGCTCTTATGCCCTTGTGATAAAGACTTTTGAACTTTTCAAATGCTACTTTTGTTGCTGACTGTAGGTCGGGGAGTGATAAATTGATAATGCAATGTATCCACTTGCGTTTGTTCAATTCGCCTAAAATTACATATTTCTTAGTATGTTTCTGCAAATGGGAGAAATATTATATAACAGCTTTTGCCTGCGACTTCATCCGCAAAGAACGCGTTATCGCCTTAGAGAAATAATTACAATATATTGTTTGAGGCGTAGTCTTAATTATAGTTCGTCCATACAATTATACAACCCCCATTTCATCCCCTAAAATAATTATTATATCCAATATGTCATGTTCTTGCTCGCGCACGCATGATTTCTTAACAAAATTTCAGATTTTCAAGACAAATTTTTACTTATTTCGGAATATCAAACATACCATTCGCTTCCACCATGGATCTGAAGATGCATTTATGAGGAACACAAACATCGCAGCCCAGGCGGAGCTATCTGCCACGAGTACGACATAGAAATTTTATACATCTATTTTCATTAACTTAAATTAGCTGCTGACTACCTGAATTACCATTCAATCAGTGATCTATTAAATCATTATCAGGCAAAACTAATTACAATTACAAATGTTACAAGAATGTTTACCTGATAAGCCATCTAAATCGCGCACGCAAGGCCTACTCATTGATTTACTGTTTATTTAATTAATTATAATCACTAGAAATTAATATATAATATGTATTAGCAGGTTGTAGTTATTATATTATATTAAGTATAGACGTTGTTAGAGTTTTAAGAGTACGCTATGAGTAAATTTAACATTATTGAAAGTTCCTCATTAATTTATAGATTCTACTAGCACATAATTGGGCAGAGCCTAGTGAGGTGTTGAGCTGTATTGTTGTATAATATATGTATTGTACAATATCTATTGTACATTACACTGAAATCAAAGTCAAATATTGAAACACAGCAGTTATCATTAGGCGCCTTCCTCATTTGTCGATGCGGAGGCGGTACGATATGAGAAAACTGTCAGCGGTCAGTGTCAACCGATACGAAAGCAGTACTGCTCCGCTTCTGCGCATGGTATTACTACTGTGCAAACGTTATTGGCTATGTGCGAAGTAGGTGGTGGAGGTAAGCTAGGCGATCGCAGCGCACACCACGGCAGAAATGTGCACTTACCGGGGACAACTGTCAAATTTACTTTTACGTTTTCTATTGGTTTCTTAACGGTTTCCTACGATTCGTTTCGTTTGTATGTATTTATTTATTCTCTTATTTATTTCAGTAAAATTTCCAATACGGGGTCTTTCTCGTTTACTATACTGTTTTTCACGTAAGAAGAGTCCGGTGACAGCTGTCAACCCAGTACAAATTATGTCATTATACGTCAATAATGACATAATTTGTACTGGGTTGACAGCTGTCACCGGACTCTTCTTACGTGAAAAACAGTATAAAGTAAATAAAATATTCATGTGTCATTATTTGACACATCTCGGGACCTTTGACGTTTGACGTTTCAGACGTGCACATAGCCAATACTAACAGTTTTTCTTCAAGTTTCGAAATCTCACGTCGGTAAAGTCACGTCAAGCAACAAAATACCTATCACATATCGCTCCTATCGCTCACAAGAAGGCTCAAAGTCACCCAAGAGCAATGGAGAGGGCTATCTGTGAGTTTCTCTGCGTGATCGCATCAGGAATGAGGCCATCCGCAGCAGAACCAAAGTGACCGATATAGCCCTTCGAATCGCTAAACTTAAGTGGCCGTGGGCGGGGCACATAGCAAGTAGAACCGATGGCCGTTGGGGCGGAAAGGTTCTCGAGTAGCGACCACGTACCGGAAGGCGCAGCGTGGCAGGCCCCCCACACGGTGGACTGATGACCAAGTAAGGGTCGCGGGTGTCTTCTGGATGCGGGTGGCGCAGGACCGGTCATTGTGGAAGGCCTATGTCCAGCAGTGGATGTCCTTCGGCTGACATGATGATGATGATATTGCTCCCGCCCCGCCCAGTCAGGCCTAGCAACAAGCACTTTCGAATCCCCTATTTGAAGTCCCAATCCGCATTGGGCCAGCGTGGGGACTATTGCCCGTCTTCTCTCATCTTTGAGCGCAGGCACGTGCCCAGCAGTAGGACGTATATAGGCTGATCATGATGAATATGATTATCTAATGATGATCAACAGTTTTTTACAGTTAAGTAAGAATAATTTGATATTATAAATATAATCTCAACAAAAATTACACTACCTAACTTACATCATTATTAATAATTATTGTTACAGCAAAATTAATTCCAGAATTGAACCACGTAGCGAAAGGATCAGATAAAGTGTAAAATTGAATTGTCAATAATTGCAGGCTGGAAGGGTCACGGCGTGCCCTTTTCAGTGCTAGTGATTTAGTGGTTTAGGGACTGATAATGGATATATCAATATTAGGTAGTTTAGATATATTGTGACTAAGGAAAACTTTATCCAGTAGTGGACGTCCTTCGGCTGACATGATAATAATGATGATGATGAATTATTTAGAGCAATTTATTGATGCTATTATTATCTATTGTTTAATCCGTATATTTGTGCATCAGCTTGCTTGTGCTTAATGCCCGACCCTTAATTTCATATTTAATTATTTTTAGTAATGTCAGTGCAAATCAGAGTACCTAAAATTTCAATTCGCGAAGCCCGGTAACGTTGTGTTTCGCAATCTATCGAGGATGTACGAGTGAAGCTTACATTTCGGAGCATTTTTGAAAACAAACTTCAATATCGGACAGTCTCGCCAAGCATTGGAAAAGAAACACTTGTCATCCAGCGGCGCCTGATTCAGCATTAGCATTAGTTGCGCGAGCGCCGGCGGCCATCTTTTATTTATTTACAATCGCACGTGGGAACGAGTGCGGCTATGGGGGGCATGTTCTTAACGAATTATGGACAATTTGAAATGGGACTTTTGTGAAATGTTATAGTGGCAATCTAGCCAATTTCGCTATTCGATGTAGGACCGGTTATTGTGGAACTCTTTGGGAAGGCCTGTATCCAGAAGTGGACGTCCTTCGGCTGATATGATGATGATAATGATGTAGGAACTGGAGTGGGTGGATTCTCACCTCGCTCAGATTTAGAGCGGAAGACTGCAGCCATATTAACACCACTACTTTCTCTACAGGTTAGATAAGTGGTGTGTGGTGAGTATGGTACCTACGCAACGCACTAAATAATTTGTAATGTCGAATTTTTGTAAAATTTCAATAAAATTGGCAATTCGTTCACCGCTGCGTCTAACGCATAAAACAACCGCGTGCTTAAAGGTCGGTGACACACTAAACGCTAGCTTCCATAGGCTACGGTGTCTGCTTGCCATCAGGCAGGTCGTATGCTTGTTTACCACTTTCGTGTTATAAAAATGGCAATCAAGAATCATTATATTTATGGTGGGTTTTGGGTTATCGTCTATCATGACACTATTAGTGGATATATAAACTAAATTACGTCAAGAAAAGTTTGTAAGGGAATTAGAGGAAAAATAGCATAACATTATCTACTGGAATATTTTGATACTGCAAAACATTTGTGCAAATATCTATATTTTAACTTTTTTTAAAGGCGTTTTTCCTACATTCTCCATGCACGAATTTGATTGATAAGTGATGATAATAAATCAAATTTTATTACCATGTCTCAACTGGGCAAGCGGCGCAGTATAAATAATTGATGGACATAAATCAGAGAATAATCTTAATATTCTTAATATTTTGACAAATTTTACGATCCTTTCATGTTTTAAAGTGTTGACTAGAATAATAATAATAAATCTTTATTTATTTAAAGTAAACATGTTTAACGATGATGTGGAGGCCTCCTAGTAGGTGTTTATTCACCTGTGTCAGGAGGTCTCGCTCTTCCCGATTTGGTACATATCTTGTTTACCCTATATACATATTTCTCATGATAAGTTATTACATTTATTTCTTATATACTAACATACGTTTGTGTGGTTTTGTGTGTGTGTGTGTGTGTGTTTGTGTGCGTATAGGCCCAAAAAATTTGAAAAAATCGAAATCGATTTGAAGCAAAGACTTTCAACGAAAACTATAGCGGACATGATCTGTTAAGCTGTTTTTAAGTTATCGTAAAAAAGTCCTCCCTTCTTTAGTAAAAGACGTATGAAACGCTGCGAAGTTATTCCTTTTCGCTTGTTATTATTTGATATTTTTAATCAAGTTCATTGGGCAACAATGGAAGATGCTCTTGGCCGATTTTGATTACTATAGAAAGTGACATTGAGATCCAGCATACGCACGGTTGAAAAGGTTTCGTAATTATTATTACCCTGCCACTTTGCCACCTTCGTTGTCTAAAACATGAATCTTGACATGAACCTATTGCAGTATGCGTTTCGGTTTTAAGGTCAGTCCTCTTTGTACGTGTGTTCCCATTCTTAAAAAATAAACTCGAACATAAAAGTAGCACAACTGTCTATAAATCCCGTATCTATATTAATAGGATAAGGTATCTTCTTACCATAAGGGAAGAAATATGCGTTTTGCCATCATTAAAACATGAAAAAAACACTTATTGACATAATATAAGCGTCTATTGTTACAATCCAACGCCAATCATACCTCCTTCTGAATAATTACTAACGGTACTCCAACAATTAAAAAAACCAGTTCCATAAAAACTAATATATTCAACAATACATCTTGTCACACGAATCTACAGCCATTATTTTGCATTCAAGAGTCTCACCAATAGGAAACTCGCTGGCACCTCCTTTAGCCGACTCGGCCAATCAGCAACCGTCATTTGAAAAACAATAGAACATAAAAAATTACGTCACGCACACTGCGCGTGATTACAAATCGTGGCATTGTTAAATAAAAGTATCATTATTACTATTGGTCAACGTTGTTGAGTTAATTCTAATGTTTGATGCATTGAGTGATGGAATAATTAGATGTGTTATGGATGATGTCATAACATTTATGAATGGTTCTATTATAATAATCATGGCCGTGTCAGTGACATACATAAATAACTAGTGCACGGCTATACTTGTACCCGTCGTTACGTAATAGCGTAGTGGAAATAAATTCATACAAAGGTGCTCGTCACTATGGGTGACCATTTATGAGACTTTTTTTAAATAGATTTTTACCTGGATGTTGCCGGGTTAGAATAGAACCACCCCCTTTCTTCACTTGGGTGTCGTAAGAGTCGACTATGGGTACCAGGTTGAAGTGTGTTGTGGGCGATGGGCCAGCAATGACGTATCAATGCATTAGCACATTTTCTCCATCTAGGCATCTATAAACCTACGATTGCTAAAAGTGGCATTGAAATTAATTTTCGTGTTCTCTGCCTTTTGGGAATACAGGCGTGAGTGATTATTATCATCAGAGAGTAAGTTAAAAGTTACCAATAGGATTCTTATCTTATTTATTTTTTAAACTTTATTGCACAAAAATACAAATGCACAAACGACGAACTTCATTCCAAATGGCATCCTCTACCAGTCAACTATAGGCCAACCATTACTTTGGCCAAGTGGTCCCATCACACAAATAAACATGCAATTTTAATCCGCAATGCAGGCTTCGTCAGGTGGGTACAACTATAAATCAGCAACAGGCGTCGTCACACACAATAAAGCAATCCGCAACAGGCTTCGTCAACTAACCTGAACCTACCAACTAAATAGGCACAAATAAATGCTTTGGCCTAGTGGTCCTGGTCAGAGCATTTATTTGTGTGATGATAACATACTGCATAGAAAACTGCCAAGTTAAGGCTCAAAATGCATTAAGCTGCAATAAATTAGTTTTACTGTAAACACTCTAGTCTCTAGTAGAGCATAAAATTTGCAAAAATTAGACCTAAATAATTTTTCATGCTCTCTACCGTGTTTGATATACATAGAGAGCGGAGAACGCACAGCGCTCAGCCATACATAATGATTTTATTAATTTATTTATAATATTCTTTAACACAAAGTCAGCTGTGTATCTTAGTGAACAATATACAGGGTGGAAAAATAAGTCGGGCCCTGGAAGAAACTACCTTAAAACGTTAAGATAGCTCAATTTGCTGAAAGAAAACATTATTTTATTTCTCCTAAGTAATAAATCTGCATTCATAGATTTTTGTGAAAAAAAAAACATCTTCAATACTAAATGTTCAAAACGTCTTTTGTTTTATTTATAGCTTCTCTTGTATCCTAGACTAGGTCGGTCTCTAAGAAGTTTGTTCCTTGATAAAAATAGGATCTATTGGCATCATTTGTTTTTTTTGGCGAAAATGATAAAAAAATTGTAGGTTTTGCTGTCTGTTCATTTTTTCAAAAATCTGTGAATGCAGTTTTATTGCTAAAGAGAAATAAAATAACGTTTCCTTTCAGAAAATTGAGCTATCTCAACGTTTTAAGGTAGTTTCCCTCCAGGGCCCAAATTATTTTTCCACACTGTATACTCCGGTTACGATAATTATCGCAGTCATCATCATCATCATGTCAGCCGAAGGACGTCCACTGCCGGACATACGAGTATGTGTCCCCCAAAGAGTTCCACTCCATCCAGTGGACACCGTCGACCCTTATACCAGGTCATCCGTCCTCCTTGTGAGGTGCCTGCCCACACTACGCCTTCCAGTACGTAGTCGCCACTCGAGAACCTTTCCGCCCCGACGGCCATCGGTTCTACGTGCTATGTGAAGGATATATGGTGGTTCTGCTGCAGATAGCCTCATTCCTAAAGCGATCACTCCTGTTTGGGTAACTTTGAGCCTTCTTATGAGGCCCATTATTGCAGTACCATAGTACCTATAAAAAACTTAATCAGACCACAAACCCTGGATAAACATAAACGCACATTAATTCACTACGGGTTAATTAATTTAAAACTAAATCTTCTACAAAACCGTTACAAAGTTGCTTATACTTTTCTACGCCGATTTAGTTCCTTTAAAATTCATTTCTTTCAAATTCATTCTTATCTACCTAGTCATAAGATCGAAATTCCAAATTAGTCGTGGTTACAACGGAATCGTGATATTCTTTTAACAAATTAGACTGGGTTTTAATTGAACAAAAGGTTCAGTTCCAGAATAGAAAGCGTACAGGAATTCCAACACCTCGGATCCCTAATTAGGGAAGAAAACACCTACGGAACCCGCTAGCGCCCGCCTGTCAGCTAGGGCTGTTTGCAAACGTATTCTATATCATACACACTGAAATAAATATAAAATAGACGTTTATTTATAAGAGGAACAGTGAAGAGCAAAAGTAGATGATCATTTTAGTACCTTGTCACTTTCACTACTTTGACGCATCCCAACTGTCGCAATGTCTTTGTCGCACGTTAGTAAAATGTAAATGATCATTTACATTTTCTGTTGACTGTAAGTACATACTGTTATAAGTACAAGTACTACAACACTTCGGAAAATAACACATTATTTTTAAAGCGTTTTGAAGAATGTTGACGCGTTTAATCTTGAATATAAAATAAGTTTGGGATGAAATTAATTTTTATTAACATGTGTAATGTACGACTCTATCAAAATCATAACTACTTGCAAGTAAAGTCTAGTTATTTTTTATCGACCCACAAAGATTTTTAACATGTAAAAATTCATTCGAAATTCATATTGAATTGCAATAAAAAAAAAACTAAAAAAAGATCATGTACTTAAAATTAGTTCTCTAGTCTATTCTCTTTCTACTAATATGCAATAATCTCAAAAAAATAACTCTTCACAAACTTCATTAATTTGGCAAATTTGTGACGAAGTAGGTTAATAATCGATATGTAACTTTACCAATCTTCGGGCTGAAATTCGGAATGCAGGTTTTTGTGTACGAAAAATAAGAGGTTTTTTTGGGGCCTTAGGAGATAGCAAATGACCCCACCTTTCCGCCATTTCAATTTGGTAAACTATGAAGCAAACACTGTAATAAAATATATTTACAGTACATATGGTGCTACATTACCGCACGAGTGCGGTAATCAGCAGATTACGTGCATATGTCGAAACTTTAAAGAGCCATATGTACTGTAAAACGTTGTACGAAACTCGTGCGAATAGGTAATTCGCAACGAGTGGTGATAAATTAAAACACGACCGAAGGGAGTGTTTTAAATCGACACGAGTTCCTATTTTCTGCACTTGTATCGTAATGTACTATTGTGACATTCCGTTTAGAATTAGAACCGGAATAATATTCTAGTGACAACCCTAGCCTATCGGCTGGAGGCGTTGCGTGTAATTAGAGATTGTATACATTAGCGAGTACAAATAAAGCACAATGCGAGCGACGCCGGGCCGAGACGTTAGTTGCTGGGGTCGCAGAGGATACCCTGGCCAAGGGCCGGTATACCGAACAGTTAAACTGTGATTAGTTTTCGTTACTGCGCCGAGCCTTAAACCGAGCGGCGTTTACTGCCGAACACGAGTATGTATTGTCGCATGAACATATGAGTGTAATTTACTCGAAATAAATGCTTATATGTATTTTCCGCTCACGGGACAATGGTGTCCCGGACCTTTGGAAGGCGTGTGCGTAGCCGAAGTACCGAGGTACCGAAGTACCAATGCTTGTATTATTATTATTACAATCACTGTTCTTAATTCGTAAACAAAACTAAGCTACTCAGACAATCAGTTAGTCAAACTAGCGTTTCATATCACACAGCCAATGGCATAATATCATAGTCTTATTGCGATTGGCTGCGTGAGCACATGCGGTTTTTTGTGTTACATTTTGTCAGAACGAGCATACAAATCATGCAAGTACCTATTAATATCTCGTCAATGAGAGGAGGACTGTGCCCAGCAGTTGAACGTACGCTGATGGTGATGATTAAAATGTTATAGTTATGTTACAGTCTTTTTAAAGAGAATCTAACGCATTTCGCTATACATTAAACCTACCTATATAAAAATATAGCAACATAGTTTGATCCCGCAGATTTAACTGACACTTCATAAAAAAAAAAAACTTAACACAATCGTACAAAACATCGATTATGATAATACAAAGCCATTACAAAGAGAACTGTCATATTTACCTAAACTTTAAGCATTTCCATTAAAACAATAGAACAGCGTTGTTAACCGTCGATTAACTCTCTCAACGCCACCGGCCCCACTCCCGCGCACCAGTGGCATGAACCACTCTAATTAACATAAACACCAACTCCCCACAAATATATATATATATATATATATATATATATATATATATATATATATATATATATATATATATATATATATATATTTGCATACATATATATGCAGGCGTGAGAGTAATTATTCACGGTGAGAGATTGTCTTCGAATCGATACGGGTTTTATCTCTGATGAAGATATTTTAATGGATATATCTTAGTGCGAATGTTAGGGATGGGATTATTTACTTTGGTACGCTCGAACTCACAAAGGGCTAGTACAGTTACCTACATAGAGATCGATCCACCCGAAGTAAAAAAAAATATATCCGTGTCTTCATTGACTTAACGTTGAAAATATTTAAAATAAAAAATCTACATTTAACGCTTAAAATGCCTAACCTTTGTATTTATATTTACATAACGACAAACAGTTCTATTTATACTTAAAACAGCACGTATAGTCGAACTATAATTTATCGTGTGATAAAATTTATCGTGTGATAAAATTTAAATACCTAATGTTCCCACCGCTCTGCGTGATGTGATTTGTCTGGGCCGTTATAGAGCTGAATTTTACAATTTTGCCACTAATTGCAAGTGCTTCTGTTACCCGCCGTTTTCATAATAAAGTTCGCAATAGGAGTCTTTATGCTGCCTCTAGATTCCACAGAATAGCGCGAAGAATAATTTATAGCAAACACTACATGTTTATGGTTTATATATGCAGATGCAGGTTATAATACACTGCGTGTGACTACCCTACAAACTTTTAACCATTTTGCTTAACGATATATGCGATAGTATCATTACCTTTTCAGTTTATTAAAAGTATGTATATATCACCTCGAGTCTGCCCCGTATCAGACTACTACAACATTTCTAAGTCCGTAATTCAACTGGTAAGAATATACATAGTTGGATATGAAATTAAAAAACTAAAAAAAAAACATTACAATTAAAAACAGAACCTAAAAATACTAACCTATACCTACCTAATGGCTAAGTGTATTACAAAAAGAACACCGCCTCAAGCAGGTCAGACTGCGGCATGGACCCCATTACACTGGCGGCATTACCTCTCTGAATCGCTATAGAGATGCGTTGCGAGAGGTAAGCACCAGCTCTGGGGTCGCCAGTTGTTTGGACCAGCCGCGAAGACAAGGCCTTAAAGAAGTTTTTCATATCTGCCGACCAGGGTCCCAAGGTTTCCACGGCAAGCGCCAAAAAATCGTAATCCTTTAATAAGGAAGAATATTTTCGGCGCTTGTTAACTTGGGCCTGGTCAGCAGCAGCGCCGGCCTGAGAACGGGTGCCCTGAATGTGGGACAAGGCGAAAGTGTCAACGCAAGTTACGTCCCACACCAGGGCCTTGCCTAGTTTCCATGGCACTAATGTAGCCCCGTCAGGACGCTTGCCGTCGTCCCGCGCCAAACCTACAGGTTCAAGAATTGCTGGCACGGAGGCGGTGGCAAGCGAACGGCGGATAAGATCGTTTATAGTGCCATGGCGGTATAGGCGGCCGGCGCTTCTATGGCATGAGAGGCCATGTCTGCCCAGCTGGTCCACATTCCTTCCACAGTTACACGTATGAGCGAGGCACATTCTGGCTCCAAGTCTGAGGCATACCGATATTCTCAGGCAGTTTGGATCCAGAACTGTGCCCACGTTTCGTGATGGGAGGGCATGCAGCCAGTGGCCCGACTCACTCACTGACACAGCCAAAATTCGAGCACGATCCGAGTCGTCCAGACTACTATTAAGAAGTGAAGCATGGGTTACCTTGAGGCGCGGAGTATCCCATGCTCTCTGGACGTGCTTTGTTTCAGGGACGTCCACTCCTGGGCATGAGTCACACCAGGCTTTATTGGCCTCCGCTAGGCTCGCTATCTCCATGTCAATTATTTGAGGATGATTTAAAATAATACTGACAAGAGATAGCGAGCTGTAGGCCGAGGACAGGAAAGCCGGCAAGGCCACGCTGGATGAGGAACGAACGCCCAGACCACCGAATCTAATAGGGAGAACCGCTTGGGCCCACGATCTAGAATCGAAATTTATGTTTAATACTTTAGAGAGAGTTGTTTTGATGGAGTCGTCAATGGCAGATAAAATGGAAGGGAATTTCCAGATTGGGCAGCTGCGAAGTAAATACATAAATTTAGGAGTGAAAAGACAGAACCGAATTATGAAAAGGGCCATGTGGGGGTTGATTTGGAAAAGTAAATTTGATGTGTTATTAAAGAGATTTAATTTACATGTGATGATGGGTTTGATTGTTTCGTCAAAAATGGGTGAACCTAAAAGAGACAGTGATGAGTTTGAATGGACCGAAATGTTGGGCAGTACAGCGTTAAAATTTGTGAGAATTTCAATTTTTTTTTCTGATGGAAGGTGACTCGGCAAATAGATCTCGCATTTAGTATAATTTAGAGAGAGGCCGATATCTGAGAATCTGTCTATTATTAGATGCAGGTCCTGAAGAACTGTTTCAGCGTCACCGCCAAGCGAGCCGTCATCCAGATACCAGAGATTGAATGATGATTTAAGGTTAGAGATGATAGGGTGTATTGCCAAACTAAAAACGGCTGGCCCAAGCGGATCTCCCTGTTGGCAACCCATGCTGGAAAGAATTACTTTATCACCAAAGAGTAATTTTGTTGGGGCCCCGTAGCATTGCCATAGGTATTTGTATGCGTCTGGTAGTTCTTTTTTCACCTCTGATAAGAGGACCCCGCGATCGACCGAATTAAATGCATTTCGCACGTCAATTTTTAGGAAAACCTCGTAGTCCGGACGACAGAGGAAGGAGCGCGCGGCATGAACTGCAGCCTCACAGCCGCCCTTAACACCGAAACCCATCTGTCGAGGCTTGAAAAAGTTGGTCAGTTTAGTATGGAATTTACGGCAGCAGAGCTTCGATGCCAAGCGTCTGAAGGTGCAGCCGACAGCAATTGGGCGGATTCCACCGTTCTTCTTGGCAAGAGCAATCAGATTAGCACCGTAAAGGAGTGGCACGACTTCGGTGTTAACGCGGCCTGACAGCATTAAATTTATTAGAGCAGTTATCTGAATTAAGAGAGCAGCACCTGTGTCACCCGACGGCATAGTGGTCAGGTCTTTTAGATGTTGTGGAGATAAACCGTCAATGCCACCGGCAGACCCGATCGGGAATGACAGGATCGCTTGATGAACAGCGTCTACGGACACAGAAGCAAAAGAGTCATCTGGACCGGGAGGATCCGGTAGTTGAGACGCAGGCGAGGGGACTGGGTACTTCTCTCTCAAGGCCGTATGGGTCTCAGCTGAGTACGACGCCAGGTCGTCGCTAGAAAATAAAAGCCTGGCAGCTCCACTCACATTCCCTTCTGAAAGTTTGTTCTCTATACATTTTATTTTACTAAAATGTAGAGCATTTTGTTTTCTGTGGCTGCGTTCCGAGATAGTGTGTGGTTCCGAAAGGGATAAAGTTTTACTTTTTATCTGATTCGTAAGTGACGCCTTGTTATTTTTGTCTACGTGGAGAATCGTGTAGGAGAAAGTGAGTAAACGCTCCCAGGCTGCGGGGGAGTTCTCTGCGACGACCTTGGCGATACACTCAGTAAGGCAGCTGGCAACAGATATGCGCGCGCCCCGCGGTATTCTTTTTATAATCGGGGTATTTGCCTTCACATTATACTCTATTGTTTTAATTGAATCTAATAAAAATATGGTAACTCAGAAGACAATTCACTATAAATTTATCATACAATTCCACGGACATTAACTCACTTTTACCTTAAATTCACACGTTTCAGAAACAATATTTCATAATACTTGGCAAATATCGATTGATAATTGACCGAGCGAGCGAAGCGTATCCGTTTCAGCTTTCGACAAAAAATCTCGTATGTCTGTCTGTCTGCCCGGATGTTCTCCTCAACAGGTCGCATTTCTCAACCGATTCTCGTGAAATTTTGTGAGCAGGTTCGATAATTATATAGTTTTTTTGTCGAGTCAGTTTTATGAAAATTAGAAATTTGAATAAAAATAATTTTTTGCGACGTCTACAGCTCACAGAGCCTTACTTGACTACATCATCAGAACGAAAATAAGCACTGACATTATTTTTAAAAATGTATGTTGGTTGAAATCCGGTATACTTAATAAAAGTGTCGGTCGAAAAGTTGATCGACCATCTGACGTAAGCAATTAAGCATATGGTCGCAATATATACATACCTAATAGGAGAGGTATTCATTTTTAAATTAGTTATCAAATAAATCCAAATGATTATACGTCCCAATTGAAAAATCATAGAAACAAAATAATATTTTGGAAACCATTTTATACATAAATTACTAATATTTTAATACTAGATATTATAATCTGCTGGATATAAAGAGCAAAGCGGTTTCCCTTAAAACTCACATTTAATAACGAAATCATCGTTGTTTTTCTATTTGTAACAAAAGGGTTATATTGCATTTAACGGAATAATATGATTTTTTAAATTTATTTTAAAAAAATAATGTAAAATAACGTAGATTTCATACTTTTTAAAATAATAATCCATTGTAACAAAAAACTTGTAGTGTCCCGATTCCGCGCGTGAGCGAGGAAGACAGCATATTGATATTGAACTAACCGAGCGTTGATTGGTCTATATAAGTTGGTGCAATTCACCCTAAGTCATCATCATCATCATTATCATGTCAGCCGAAAGACGTCCACTGCTGGACATAGGCCTCCCCCAAAGACTTTCACAATGATCGGTCCTGCGCCAACCGCATCCAGCGGACACCCGCGACCTTTACCAGGTAATCAGTCCACCGTGTGGGGGGCCTGCCCACCCTACGCCTTCCGGTACGCGGTCGCCACTCGAGAACCTTTCCGCCCCAACGGCCATCGGTTCTATGTGCTATGTGCCCCGCCCACTGCCACTTAAGTTTAGCGATTCGGAGGGCTATATCGGTCATTTTGGTTCTGCTGCGGATGGTCTCATTCCTGATGCGATCACGCAGAGAAACTCCCAACATAGCTCTCTCCATTGCTCTTTGGGTGACTTTGAGCCTTATTATGAGGCCCATAGTAAGCGAACACGTTTCAGTGCCATATGTCATCACTGGCAACATACACTGGTCAAAGATTTTCGTCTTCCCGATTTTTGACTTCCCGAACGCTGCCCAGCCGAGCCGGATTCGACGATTAACCTCTTTCTCGAAGTTGGACCTTTCTAACTGGACAGTCTGTCCTAGGTATACGAGTATGTAATCGTCTACAACTTCGAGCGTAAAGTGTCCGATTGTTACGGGAGTTGGTGCCACATGGCCATTTGACAAGATCTTCGTCTACCTAAGTAATGGGATCTAATGCAGAATAATGTACAGTGTATGTATAATGATGAAGGATACACATACAGGAGGATATTTATGTACGAATTATATACATATCATCTCATCTTCGGCCGAAAGATGTCCACTGCTGGTTTTAGACCTCCCCCAGAGACTACCACAACGACCGATCATGGGCTACCTGCATCCAGTGGATTCCCGCGATCTTCACCAAGTCATCAGCCCACCGCTCAGCGGCCAAAATAAATACAATAAAAATAAACAATTAAATAAATATTGGGTTCATATTTTTTACACAAATCGAACTAGTAGTCCCATAGTAAGCTCAATAAGGCTTTTATTATGGGTACTAGACGACGATATATTTAATAGATATATATGTATATATACTAAAATACGTAGAAAACATCCAATTCTCACGAGCAAATGTCTCTGCTCACCAAATAATCAAATGCCCTTACCGGGATTCGAACCCAGGACCTCTAGCTTAGGAGGCAGTGACACTACCAACTAGGCTAAACAGGCCGACAACGAATATACGAATAAACAATACATTAAGAGACACATGACAAGACGACTAGAGACAAATCTTCGGGTCTGGTCTGGTCTGGGTCACTGACAGTTGCTTAGAAGTCGTATTTATGCAACCGATTTTAGAAACTTCGATAGCGCGATGCAGACACGCCAGATTTGACAGAGGACAGAAGTAACGCTACAAGTCTTTACCAATGTGTTCCCATACTTTTGCACGCGCAATCCCCTCACGTGTGGAGCCCGCTTAACGTTACATTGTTTATGTATCCGGAATAACTACTTAACGGAGATACGCGGTTTGATTGCCTTTTAAAGAAATAAAACAATGAGGGAATAGAAACCTGTTATTAAACGATCTTAAATACAGGATACAATAAATTTCAATCTAGCGTACATCACTTTATTCACGGCCCAGGGAGAACAGACTGCTTAGTTTAAATAAATGTCATAATTGTCTCGTTACCTAGAGCTATTAAAGAGTTAGAGAGCAGCAACAGGGAAACTAAAACTTCATCTCAATAAGGCTTATGTTATGGGTAGTGGTCACTGGACGACGGTATCATTAATTAATATTATAAACTCTTAAATATTTACTTACAAGTCATCCAAGATTCAGAGACAAATATTCATGCTCATTGCTCATCATGCAAATAAATGCCCTTACCGAGGAACCGTGGACCTTCAGTTTCATAGGCGGTGTCACTACCCAAAACTAGTACTACTAGTTTGTAGAGGCTGAACAGGCCAATACTATTATAAGTTTGGATTTCGCCTGACCCATGGAAGTGGTTTATTAAAAAATAATTGCAAGGGCTCGTAGGGAGTGTTTGCCTGTTCTTTTTTTCTCAGGTAATTTTTTTCTGATATATACAGGGTCTGTCCTGTAATAGAAGCAATAAATTTAAAAGACGCTTCCTTAGAGCATCTGCAGTAACCTCTTGTGTCCAAAAAAATTTATCTTATTTGAATTGGGAGAAATTTTGATCTAAAGTTATGACCTCCAAGTAATGGATTTTGGCACCCAGAGATTATAGCGCGGCAGTCAATGCTGATTTTGAGGTTGCTTGAAGTTATGACTCATAATCGCTGTCGCATTATTGTTTTAAAAGATTTTTTTTGTTTTTTTTTTTTATATTTTTTAGTGTTTTTTGATTAAAATGTTATTAATATCACTCCAGTAGAGTGAAAAAGGACATATAAGCTACATTTGCGAAAAAAAATCAAAATAAAATACTTTTTTTTCAATTAAAATCATTTTGAAATAATTGCTGGAGAGCTCAATAGTGTACCGTTTAATTTTTTGCTCTTATTCCAGGCCACATCCTGTATATTTTTTTTGTCTAAAAATGATCAACTAACAAATTAACTGCGCTGGCACGACGGCTCAAAATGAGTCTTGGCCTCCAACACCATGCCACTTCGGTTCTGTTCTGTGATATTTCTCGTCAACTTGCACCGGCCCCGAGCTCAAGCAGGTCTGTTATCACCAAATCTTTCCATCGCTTCTTGGGGCTACAAAAGGTGAAGAGGGCAAAGTATGCTCTCTTCACGTGTCGATTATCTCTCATCCTCTCGACGCGGCTTTGCGAGCGAAGACTTTTTTCACCTCATAAATCATAAACCATTTTATATCGAGTGTAAGGTTTGCCCTCTCTGGCCGTCATATTTAAATAGGTTCGCGTGATGTGAAACTGCTACCGAAGAGCCTCCGGGTGTTTTTGATTGTATATGTCTAAGTAATGCACTATCCGATTCTATTACGAACCAGTAAACTTGTTTACTATGAATACCTTAAATGATCATGGGAGAGAAAATTGGAATTTTAATCCCTAGTCTGTACCGTTGGACAAGACGTATTTCTGCTATAGTCCGTATATTTTTAACTAAATTTGATATGTATTTGAATTCATATTAAATGCAAAATCGCAGTGCGTTTTGTGATGAATATATATTGTAAAGCTCTTTTTGATAATAGTATTATTTTTTAATTAAGAATCAATTAATACTTTACTGTTATTTAATCGATCATCGTACATACCTAGTCTATTATAAAATATTTTCTATAATTACCTGTGTTTGCTTTATCTTTATACATCACCAACAATGCATTTCGCTACCTATGCGTTCAAAAATTCGTTTCCTCCAGATTTTCACAGAAGGAAATATGCGAACATTACTTTAATACAATAGGATAAGAGCGTATATGTCTCTGACAGTGCCGTTTTACTTTTTTTAATATCACTTCGGTGGCAAACAAGCCACAGTCCACCTGCAGCCTATGGACGCCTACAACTCCAGGGGTGTCACATGCGCATTGCCGACCCTTTAAAATTTATGCACTCCTTTCTTGAAGAACCCCATACTGTAGTCCCTCGGGAAAACCTCGGCATAGCTCATTCCACAACCGGAGCTTACTGTCGCTATCGGTATGCTTATCTTCATCGTCTATGTTAAATGGAAGTTACCATAGACGATGACAATAAGCAGATACATGAAGTGGAACTATGTATGCTTGTGACTCCAGAATTCCAGAACCTTCCCATCCCCTAATGCTGCGGCCCGGACGCCAGCGGACAACGGGGTGGCGAGCAGGTGCCCATACATTTGAGCGGGTTCGATGCAAGGATGCCCGCTCGCTGGCGTTGAGCTACGGCCTAAGATGTAATTAGAGTGAAGTGGTATAACAATAATAACAAAGATAAGAAGATAAGCTCGCGAAATGCAAAGGTCACGGGTTCTAAACCTATTCGTGGCGTGTAAGTATGTCAATTTCCCACTTTTAGAAGAGGGTAAAAAATGTGGATGATAGAAATTGTAATTCAAGTATTTAACAATACTTAACCAATAACCAATAACCTATGGGGGAATAGTACTAACGTAGAATCTTTGTTCAGGCTACAAAAAAAGTGTATAAGAATAATGGCTAATATAAATGACAGAGAGAGTTGCCGCCCTTACTTCAAAAAATGAATATATTAACGTTAACTTCGCTATACATTTTTGATATATGCAAATTTGTTAAGAAACAAAAACACCTATTTGAACGAACGAGAGATAACTGTCCTAGAAATGAAAATTTGAGGAAGCGAAACAAATTAGCTAGCACTTTTATAAATTTGAAAATAGTTAATTCTAGTACTTACCAGATGGCAGTGACAGTATATAACCACGTACCTTTAGAGCTTAAGAATATAAAAAAGAATCGTTTTTCTATAACAAACTAAAGAAGTTCCTGGTTGACAACTCGTTGTACAATATGAAGGAGTATCTTAGACATAAGGTTTAATTTTGTTATTGTGTAATTTAAGTCCTAGATAAGTACTTTAAAATATTGCTGTGCCCTAACGGGGCTTATGCTGGAACATTTAACTACTTATAAGATCTTGTAAAACCCATAAAATGCAATAAATAAATGAATATGAATATAAACATACTTATATTAATAAAATTAAAACTAACTTACTTATATCTAAAACAGGCCCATGAGGTACTGTACCGAGGATGCTGGTTGCATTTCCTCGCTGTGTCGCAATGCTGATACGTTGAGCGAGGAAGTCGCCAGCTCTTCGGTCACCAGCAGTTTGGTCACTTGTCCCTCCCTCTTTTACTGTAGTCCGTTGGAGGTGAGACGGTGCCAGTGTGTCTTCACAGGTAGCATCTCACACCAACATCCGTCCCAAGCTCCAAGGAACTAAGGACACCTCATCAGATCTTTTAGTATCGTCTCTGATGCCTTGCCCATACCAGTGGGCTCAAGAAGAGCAAGCACATTTAGATTTAGGAAACTTAAGGTTTTTCTTACTCCGAATCTTAACACCTGATTCTTAAAGATAAAAGAAATCCCCAATTTATTATTTCGCTTTGTGATGTGACGACTTTCACAGGTACATTTTGTATGTCAAAAATAGTGAAGACTTAAACAATGTATGGAAAATTCGTGACAATTTATTCTATTTAATATTAACGTTCAATTGTAATGTAATGTTCAATTATGGGCTTTTTGTTGCCTGAAGCAAATAAATAAATAAATATTCCTATTTCAGAATTAATCGCACACTTGATTCCGAGCAGAGAAACAAAAAACAAAAAGTCCGAATTCTTAAAAAAGCTATTCCTTTGAGTCTAATGCGTTCATTCAGAAACACGGACGTAGCCACGGGACAAGAGCTAGTCTACCATAATTAAATCGTCCTTCAACGCAACTGATTTACAATCACTTTTATATGCAAACACACATAGAACCCAAATCAATCATTCATCACGCGATACAAAGCGATTTTTCATAATATTTAAATATCAGCATCCCTTATAAATCTTCGGGACACGGTACAGTAGCCGGCGCGCACGCAACCTAATTAATATGGAGTACAGCGGGATTTATAGACGGTTGTGCTCGAGTTACGTGTTGGGAGAATGGGGACACACAGCCGGGAAGGACTGGCGCAACGCAAAATGCCTTATTTGCATGGACATAAGAGACGAGGTAGGCCAAGGAAAGGGCAGATGGATTGTATGAGATATGATATAAGTATGAAAGAAGTGATGTATGGGTGATATAGTCATGCTGTGCTGACACAAAATATATTTCAATAGAAATAGAGTCCCAAAATGACAAGCATTCAGTTTCCTCAACTGTACATGGGACAAAGGCATGGGAATGATGGCATATATATAGAAGAATTCAAACAACTATGATAAACATATTTCTGCAAGACTGAAAAAATATAAGGAACAAGGAAACTTCAATATTTTTTCAATCGCAAGCCTTAATTTTCAGTTAGGTTTTGAGTAAGCAAGAACTATGTAGATCAAATAGCATTCTTTATAAGTGTTAATATTATTATTAATATTAATTCATATCCTAGCCATTTGTTATATAATATAATGTCTTTGACATTTAGACTACGATCGTTTCCTGCCACTTGAGTTGGGTCATCAGCCCAATGTTGGATCGACCGGGCCTACATTCCTTTCCTCCAACGGTCCACTCCATTTTGTGGCTTCAATAGTGTACCTTATGTCAGGGTAACGATAAGCAATGCCATACGTAGATAATTCTGGGAAAGTAATAAATAACATATATTATATTGAAATAGAAAAACATTTGTGACAATTGACTAAAAAATAAAAAAACAACAAAGTCGCACTACCACACTACCGCACTTATCGCGATATATTTTATTACTTTCCCAAAATTATCTACATATGCCATAATCTGAGTGATATAATTATATTCTTATAGACTAGTGGACCTTACTCGTATGATATTGATAATAAGTGGACTTACAAAAACAAATCAACGACTTAATTGAATATGAAAAAAAAAAGTTTTTTATAATTTATCCAATAGTTATAACACCACTTATCTTAGGATCTGTAAATAGTAGTCGTCTCACATAGCAACTGAAAAATATGAAGCTATAAATAAGAAGATACATAATAATGTACCTAACTGTAAAATAATCGATGCTCGCGGTATTGATGGCTGAACTTCCCGTCCGTGTGTCCACTGAACAAAGCATAAACCATCTCACATTACAGTCTTGTCTTCAGAACTATGGATGAACAGATCATTATCTACAGTAGTTCTTGTTACCGAACACTGAACATTCCTGGCCTTTTGGAGGTTTTATCGCTTTGTTTGTGTTAATTACCACGGATGACCATAAATTTAAGATCGGTAAGAAATGGTAAGAAAATCTCGTAATTGACTATGTGTTGTTTTCAGTTCTCACGCTACAAAAATATAGTTTTGTTGTTCGACAGAGATCGACTAGTAAGGTACTACAATGCTACTTTTAATCTTAAGGAATTGTAATTGTTTTTAGGGTTCCGTACCTCGAAAGGTAAAAACGGAACCCGTATAGGATCACTTTGTTGTCCGTCCGTCTGTCTGTCTGTCAAGACCCTGTGTTTCAGAAACGCGTAGAGGTATCAAGCTGGAATTTATATTAAATATTCAGGTCTACTGTCCCCTTGAGCTGTGAAAAATCAAACTTCTAAGCCAACGCAATCAAAAGATTACAGCCGTTTATGCCGCAAATTTCCGCAAATTTTCGACACTCGGAAGGGAATCAAAACCTACAGGGAACTTCCCGTGAACTGAGGATCTTGAAATTTGGTACTAAGCAACGTCTTATTGCTCAAATAAAGCGAAAATTGCGAAAACCGTAAATTTTTGGTTACATCATATAATAAAAATATTTTTGGTGCGCGAGTCCGACTCGCACTTGGCCGGTTTTTTAAAGAATTCATACGACCAGTTACTGAGTTTAAGAGTCCGCAGGAAGCTCGGTTCCCCATACTAACGCAGTTTCACTCTCATTTTAAAATGGCATACTGGAATAACATGAAACTTTGTATAGACAATGGGATCCAGCATATATAGGACGGAAATCATTTTCTGTTGCTTGAAATTATAATGGAGAATAAATACAGCCATTATTAAGATTTTCATACGAGACCAAGTCAAAAACTCACTGTATTTTTATTCTGTTACAATTTCTAGTGCTTACAAACTTTCATGTTATTTCAGCTCGGCGTTATAAAATGAGAACGAAACTAAAAAAAACACTACGTTTGTATAGAGAATCGAATTCAGTCGAGCGTGCGGACCGGGGCCCTTAATTATACCTACAATTCATTGCCGAGCCGGTGGATTTCCAAAATGTGACATATCTCTTAAATTTCTTAGTGATATCCCCACTTTCAAAACTTTGTCATTCAAAATCAAAATGACGGACATGACATGAGACAAAAGCGATATCTTAGGGATATTAACTCTTAATGAAGACGGATGGAATCGATGGCCCTGCTCTAATTTTTTTACAAAACAGTGCATAGCATAAAATTATAATAAAAATAAGTATAATATCATAGAAAATATGAGAGAGCAATAACTTAGTATTACATGCTTTTAAGTTTAAGCATATTCTCCCGTAATAACCTCAAATTACGTGAGAATTTCAACGCAGATTTCTTTTAAAAATAGAATTGATTGGTCTCGCAGGGTGTCAGGTTAAAGTGGAACCCCCGTTGGAGTCAGCTTGTCAATTTATAGCTCTCTAGGTAGAGCAGTGTCATAGTAACGAGAGAAAGCCGAGAATCTTGAGATGACATGCTTCTTTTAAAGGAAAGTTTGAACCAGCGAAAGGAATAAGTGGGTAATCTAAAAATTTAGCTCAAGCTTTGCTTAGTTTGGGACTAGGTCGTTTTCTGTAAGATTGTCCCCAATATTTATATTTATGTATTAAATATTCCAAGTATGACAAGGTAATTTACATACACGTAGGTTATTATTTGTGCATTTTACCTTGAATATTTTGTGTGTACTCATCTACGGTGTACAAGGATCTGATATTCTTCGGCCATGTGTCACGATGTGGAGATCGGTCGATTGAACGGCTTGTGGTACAGGGTAGGGCACGAGACCACGTGGCAGGTGACCATGAGGTAGACTGGCCAAATCAAGGCCGCATTAAACTGCTCGGTGACGGAAAGCTAAATAAACGAAAGCGTTAGGCTTGCAGACGTAAAAGAGGAATGGCGACGGGTAGTAAAGCTCGTCACCCACAGCATGACAGCCACTACCACTCTGGCAAGAGTATAACGACGAAGAAGAAGATGTCCTGGAGTCTCCGGACCTTTCGGAGGGATATATAGCAAACTTACCACTTACTAGATGACCACATCCACCCTCGAGCAACAGCCCTTGTGACTAAGCTTTGGACAGCCGGTTAAGGCATTACTTAGAAATATAAAGATTTTAATTGTCTACAACCTAATTTCTTCCATTTTAATGTGAGACTGGAAATGAAAAGTACTTCATTCGACGAATTACAACGATTTCGTTTACTACTAATAAGTTTCCTTGTAGTCCTTGCCAAGCTTGTGCCTGAATTAGAATACCCATTATTCTCTAGCTTCCGACTCAAGATTTGTGACCCTATTGTCACACAAATGCTCCCCATCGCTTACCGCAAACAATCCACAGCGTTACTCACAAGCGATCTGTCAACGGCTTAATGGCACCGAAACAATTTCGCAACAAAAAAAGAGGAAACACACATCCAAACACACCACTTCCGTAAAAAAAAACAAAAATGTCTTAGGGAAAAGTCGTGTCAATTTTCAGCGTCTTAACCTTGCCAAGAGCACCCGATACCCAACTTTATAGTACACTTCTTAGGGTTGAGATTATGTTGGTTATGCTTTGGCGCTTAAGATATTTTGCAGTTTAAGTTGGGAAAAGGAAACCATTATTTCGAGGGGTTATTCCAAAGGCATTTGTATCGGGAATTTGAAGAAGTTCGACAGTTTGTTTTCGAGTGCATTTTATCATTAATCAATGTTTTGTTCGCCGCGTTTTATTATTGCCTGTTTTACCTGTTTTCGCTGGGAGTTTTCTTTGACAGTTGCCTTGTAATTGATTGTGGAATACTTTTTTACTTGTTGTTCGAGTATTTTGGTGATTTATTTGTTCTCATGTTATTTGGGTTATAGGTTTAGGATAGCAAAGAGTTCGTAGCAAACTTTCTCGGATTTTTTAGTATTGTTTACGTCTTATTGGACGACTAAGGACTTCTTAACTTTGCGGGGCGGGATCAGTATGTGGTATATTGATCCTTGATGTGAGCTTACTGATATCGCAAAATTCACCTCACTTGACGGATACTGTCAGTATTTCATGTCATACGCGGAAGCAGGGCAGTACTGCATTCGTATCGCCCCTCTTCCGCGCATCGCGTGCCAGTCAGGAAACTGTTGGTGCGCGAAGAAGAGAAGCGATACTTATTTTGCTGACAGTTGACACTTACAGCTTTTTTATATCGTACCACCTCCGTACAGATAAGACGATAAGTCGCCTACAATTGGGAAGGATATATTGTGTTATACAAGCGCCAGCTAGATTCGCATATTGCTTTTTCAATCAATCAATCAATCAATCAAATTGTTTATTTGCTGGAATACAGTAGGTACAAACAGGTGTTATACATTAAATTTTAAAATACAGTTCCATGTATTCAGCCTGCAAGCAGGCATGCAAACATTTCAGAGTGCTACGTTACGTCAACACTAACAAATAAGCAAACAATACAATAACAGAATATTAGAAATCACAAAATTAGTCGGTAATGATTATAAAATAAATGTCAATATAACGGAGTAAAAATTCAATTTTCTACGTCAACTTTGGTCTAAATAACTTTTTACGCTATAGAAACACTTGTCCAGAAGCCAAGTGGACAATTTGTGTTTAAAACTATTACCTCGTAGTGATTTTATTTCGTCAGGTAAGATATTAAATAGTTTTATACACATGTTGAACACATTTCTACCGTACATCGCCTTACGAGCACGAGGTTTATGCAACAGATTCATAACCCTTGGTCTGGTTTGCCTGTGCATGATTTCAGAACGTTTTCTGAAGTATGACCGGTTGTTGCAGACAAAAATACACACATCTCTTATATATAAACAGGGTAATGGGAGTATGTTTAGCTTTTTAAATAAGGGTACGCAGCTATCATCTATCCACGCATTGCAAATGGCCCTGACACACTTTTTCTGAATTATGAAAACTCTATCCACATCTACAGAATTACCCCACAGTATTAGCCCGTACCGGAGAACAGATGATACATAGCCGTGGTAAGCTGTTAGTGCGGCCTCTATTGACACAGTGTTTCTCAGCCTCCGGAGAGCAAACACAAACCGATTGAGCTTTTTGCAAACCTGTTCTATGTGTTCTTTCCAATTGAGATGCTTATCTATCGTGACACCAAGAAATTTAATAGATTTTACCTCGTCAACAACTTCATCATTATATTTTAATGTCATTGGTAAGCTATTCGAGTTATAAGACGTAAATTCCATATACTTTGTTTTTTTAATATTAATACTTAGGTTATTCGTATTCATCCAGTTTATTATGTCTGTCAAAGAATTTTCTATATTTCGATTAAAGGTTATTCTATTAAAACCTTTTATCACTAATGTAGTGTCATCTGCGAATAAAATGGTCTTTTGAACAGTTGCGTTGGGCAAATCATTGATGTAGAGAAGGAAAAGAAGCGGCCCTACGATGCTTCCTTGTGGGACACCAGTATGATTGTCTTTATATTTAGATCTGTAAGTTTTCTTCGTAATATTGTTGCTTTTTTCTGTAAATCTACTAATTTCCGTACATTGAACCCTGTCCTGTAAATAACTCTTGACCCAATCAAAAGCTCTGCCCCTGATACCATAGCACTCAAGTTTGTGCAAAAGCTTCGAGTGATTAACACAGTCGAAAGCCTTTGACATATCTAGGAAAACCGATGCAACTGGGATGTCACTACGTATTAATACTCTCTGTGATGTATTTTATAAGTTCGAAACAAGCCTGAGTCGTTGACCTATTTTCACGAAAACCATATTGTTCTTGACACAGTATATTGTATTTCGATAAAAAGTCATTCATTCGAGTATAGAACGCTTTCTCAAAAATCTTTGACATGATAGGTATCAGTGTAATAGGCCTGTAGTTGCTTGGATCCAGCTTGTTTCCTTTTTTAAATAAAGGTTTAACAATACATGACTTTAATTCTTTTGGAAAAATGCCTCCAATAAATGATAAATTTATAACGTGTGTCAATGTAATACTAATATACGGAGCACATTGTTTGAGTACTTTGGTTGTGATGCTATCATATCCACTTGCTTTACTGTTTTTTAGTGTCATAATTATATTATATATTTCTTTGTTTCCAACGGGCCTCAAAAACATTGTATGATTATTTATCGGTAATTTATTAAGAGATGTATAAGACTTGGAAGATAAATTATTAGATGTGTCTATAAAGTAATTGTTCAGAATGTCACAAATTTGTTGTGGATCGGAATATAATTGATTATTTGATGTTATTTCACGAATGTCATTTTCTTTAATCTTATTTGATGTACTAACAGAGATCATGTGCCAAGTAGCTTGGCATTTATTTTTACTGTTTTGAATATATTTCATATTTGTTATCTTTTGGGCAGTGTGTAAACATTTTTTCAATATAATATTATAAGATTTGTAATTGCTTTTTAAAACCTGTTTGTTTCTTGACGCTCTTATATAATCATTTATTATTTTGGCTTTCTGCTCAGCACATGCTGAGACTGAGACCTATTGCTACACAGCGGTAATTGTTATATATTAAGTTATGTCCTAGTATAAGTTTTTTTTTTGTGGCAATAAATGCTTTGAAGTTTGAAGTTTGAAGTTAGTAGTGTAATGGTGAACTTTCATATTTATTATGCAGCACCTCTTATGAGAAAATTTATATTTAACATTTTTCAAGATACGTAAATGAATACAGCACTGCTGTAACTAATGAAGTAATAATAACTACACTGAAAATGTATTTTATGATTCAAATAAATACTTCCAGTTTAAGAGTACTTCAGCCAAATCAGTACTTATGTAACTTTTTACAGTCATCGTATGCCCGAAATGGGTCGCCATTGTTACATACATACTTACATTTAGGACGATATTATACAAGGTATTTTCTGTTAAGTTAAGTTACGTAAGTAAGCCATAATAAATAATTTTATAAAAGTACCTGTATTATGATATAAAAAAAAAATATTTAATTAATTATATACATATCACACGAATAAAATAACCTATAAAATAAAAATAAAATAAGCAAACTTAAAGATAAAAAATTGTCCCAAGTCGCCATCAGCGGGTAGAGTGCCCAGAAGGCTGGCCGCATTGCCACGCTGGATGGCAATGCTTATTCTTTGTGCGAAATATTGGTCTCTATTAAGCGCGCCGACAAATATTTGAAAAGTCGACGCGCACTTGGTCCCCATGGTCCAAGTGTTTCGACCCCAAACGCCTCAAATAAATATTCACTCCCCAGGGAGGCATACTTGCGGCGTTTGAGGTCTCCCGCTGAGGATGCAGCAGAGCCGGCATTGATTCTGGTGCCTGGAAGATGGGTCGGAGCAAGTGTGTCTACACACGTAGCATCCCATACAAGGGGACGGCCCATCTTCCAGGGCACCAGCGTCATGCCGTCAGGCCTCTTGCCGTCGTCTCTCTATAGACCAACAGGTTCCAGGACAGTTAAGTTTCTATAATAGATAAGTACATAATTATGATATTCAATTGTTATTCATTTCCTTAACTTGCCATAGGTACTTATTTCCAATCAAAACCCCCGCTAGTATCCAAAATCCGAAGAAGCGAAGTTATTACGCTGCCCGGCTGCCTGGTATTGAGTGATTTTCTATATCCGCCCGCTTTCCTTTATGCTCCGTGCAATTTTATCCGCTACTGACGCTATGAAGCTGCACGAAAAATGATGTGGATATACCTTACAAGTATGATTTTTTGAATGACAGAATATATCGATGACAGGCAACCAAGCATATGGCCTTGATGGTAGCAAATACCAAGGAAGAAAAAGAATCACTTTTTGTTGAAAGCTAGGGGCAAAGTAGGTCCAGGTCTAAAGACCCTTGGCAGTATACATGATACATACGTACATATACGTATAACGTAAGATAGGATAGGAACTGTAATTTTTACTATGCAACATGCGATTTAGAACTTATGCACGCTCGAAAACGTTACGAAACTACCCCAGAGGTACTTTAAATGCGAAAAAAGAAATTTTCTTGAGGAAACTTGCAAGTAATTGATGCTCGTTGACGATACTCTTTCTGAGCCTTGAGTGTATTCTATACTATTAAATAACATGTCTTTTTAACAGATATAAATACTCAATTACCTACCTACAACATATACATCCGAGACTCAGAAACAATTATTAATGGCCATCAGAATAATGTTTGTCTTTTTTTTATTAAAAAAGGGATGCGACCCAACGGGATTTTTTGTGTAACTGCCCCCTCGTTTATACTCGTACCTACTCTAAGCTGCTCTCCAACATTTCCACAAACCGGATGATGGAGCTCAGCGGGAGTATTATGAATTCCTTTGGTTCTGGGTAACCATTACCAAAGTCATTCATTCTTTGTTAGTACCTGCCGTTTTATATTGATACAATTAAAATTAGTCTGATTTTAGAAACAAATAAACAGCATGATATTGACATCTTTTGTAGCACAGTTTTCCACAAACATTTGTATGAAAAGTTCACACTAACTTTTACCGCTAAGGTAGTTACTTATTATTAACTAACTTGCTCATTAGAACGCATTTTTACAGTCTGCTATAGTAGTCGGCGATTAAGAAGTCAATCCTGATCATGACACCTGTCATTTCCATACAATTAATAACCTAAAAGTCACTTTGAGGTTATAAACTGTATGGAAATGAAAAGTGTCAGGATTGACTTCTTAACCGCCGTCCACTATACACATTTATGTAAATAGTTTACCGTCTGATAATGTCATAAAAGTGCATACTTAATAAAATATTTCCCGGTCGTATCCACCCTATTAAAAATATGATCGGACATCATTTTCTTGGCTCTTTAGAGAAAATGCAGCTGACTGCCAGTCTGTAAGTTCCATTAATGTATTTTTATTAATATCAAAGCAGCCTATCTCTTTGAGCGCGGGCCAGGCTCTGTCAGGCAATTACTGGATGTCTTTTAATATGCTTCTAACAAGTAATTTATTAAATAACGCTGATAGTTTTATATTAAAATCTTTTGAGAATCTTGATGAATGGAAGTTTAGTTTTTGCAGGATGTTAATTACAAGTAAGTAGGTAACTCCTGCCACAAGTACATCTAGTGCTTACTAGGAGATTCCAACCACGATGTATTCTAGAATCATATTGTAACCTAATAAACATTTTCATTATTATTTTTTTCATTTAGGCACTACTGGTAAGTTTCCTAATCCGTAGTTAACTGGCTCACTATGACGACCACTTTGGCTTGGTTGGTAGTAACCCTGCCTGCGAAGCCGGAGGTCCTGGGTTCGAATCCCGGTCAGGGCATTATTTGTGTGATGAACACGAATAGTTGTTCCTGCGTCTTGGATGTTTTCTATGTATCTTAGTATGTAATTATTTGTAAGTATGTTATATCGTCGTTTAGTATCCTTAGTTCAGGTCGTTTAGTAGTATTAGGTAGTAGGGTCAGCAATGCAAATGTGATAACCCTGGAGTTGCAGGCGTCCATAGGCTGCGGTGACCGCTTACCATCAGGCTGGCCGTACGCTTGTTTGCCACCGACGTGGTATAGTACAAGCTTTGCTTAGTTTGGCACTAGGTCGATTTGTGTAAGATTGTCCCCCAATATCTATTTATTATTATTTACTGGACTTCGTCCCAGTATGGTACCGGGTGAATAGCACCACCCCCTTTCTTCCCATGGAAGTCGTAAGAGTCGACTATGGGAACCAGGTTGAAGTGTGTTGTGGGCATTGGGCTAGCAACCTGACACTGCAATAACACATTTTCTTCATCTATAAACCTACAATAACCATCTAAAAGTGGCACTGAATTATTATTATTTTTCCTCTGCCTATCCCTTTTGGGAATATAGGTATGAGTTTATGTATGTACGTATGTAGGTACTGGACTTAGGTTGTTGTGGAACGAACGAATGTTGTTTGTATTATTTTGCAATGCTGAATGATTTGACGTACGATTCGGAATCAAATATGTCTCGATCGGTGAACAATGTTTTATATTTAAGTTTTGTAAGTAAAGAAGTTTTTTACCACATTGATACATTTTTTCCTGCGCTGCCTTCACATAAGTTATCATTATTATCAACATTTTATTATATAAGTACTTACTTACTTATATTTTATTAACTAGCTTTTGCCCGCGACTTCGTCCGCGTATAATTCGTTCTCGCCTTAGAATGATTTGTTTTCCCATACAATCTTTCTCAACCTCAGGTGGACACCAGGAACTTAGGGGTGACATGTTGGAGAAGGAAAGCCACGAATAGATCGGACTGGAGATATTTGCTTGATCAGGCTAGCCTAGGGCCCACCCGCGGCTATAACGCCTCAGATGATGATGATGATAAAATCCTTCACCCTTCTTTACACCCTCTTAAGAAATGATTCCTAGAAATCCTTCCTAGAAATCCTGTTGTCAAAACGAATGATTAAGTGCTTATTTCGGAATATCAAATGTACCGATTCTAGACGAATAAATCTCGTCAAAAACATTACATGTACATTGTACAATGGTAAAAGTCTCACTACGCAGTTCTGCCGTAAAACGTTATCCCAACAGAGCGAGTTCTTCATGTAAGTATGATGACCGAAGGCCCGAAGCAGAGCGGCAAGGCATGCGAGAATAATCACACAGAGCGGGCTTCTCATGTAAGGCTGAGGGCCGAAGGCCTAAAGCAGAGAGGCGAGACACGCGAGGCTCAAGGCCGAGCCTCCCAACAGAGTAGATTCTTCAAGTAAGGTTGATGACTGAAAAGCCGAAGGAGAGTGGCAAGGCATGCGAGGCCGAAGGCCGAGCTATGTCGTCACCGAAGATCCAGTTGCCATATTAATAAGGGTAAATTATACTCAATTCGTTCGTTTTCACGGCATCACGTGACATATAAACAGACACAAATTCTTAAAACTGTTGAAACGATTTCTGTTATCGGTTCTAAGTATCCCCAGCCAACCTTTTTCGAATATCTTCCATGTACAGACTTTCGACCCTCTTCTAAGTGTACATCTAAGATGCTCCAACTGTCTATGCTGACGAATGCGCTGCCCAGCTCAAGTGATCTCTTATATCAAACAGTTTTTATGGTGTGAAGGGTCAACAAATACGTAAAAAATAACGCACGACAAAATTAAATGGTACACCGACGATACAGTGCATTGAAACAGCTGTTTTTGTATTTAAGCATATGAATAAAAACAATGCCAAAGTATCGCAAATGCATTTTGATGTACACACAAAGTAGAACTAATTGCGAAAAGGTTGTGCTCAAAAATAGCGTCAACAATCAGAAGGAATTATGATACTTCAGTTTTGACACAATGAATCGTCAACTTGTTTACAATTTCGCTATACTTTAAGTTCAATTATATATGTAGTTTTAGAATCTAGAAAACGGTACTGAAATTAGGGTTTAGAGTCACAGTTGCTTAATGGAATAAATCATAATAGTGTTCAAAATTTTAAGAGACCGTGGTGGCTGGCGCGCACACTGGGCAGCGCCGCGGCGCAGCGCTTGCGTTTACTTTTTTTTTAGTTTCTGTTTTAAAATTTCACAAATTTTGAATGAGGATGTTTTTCCTTTGTCATCAAGTATATGCTTAGTCAGCAAGTATATGCAATTTTCATACCTGTAACTCATGGATTATAGGAGTTCCCATACAAAATTCAATCCCTCTTTTTCCCCCTTTTAACCCAAATCTGCACAATTTTTATATCCTAAAACCTGACCTGTTAAGTAAATACCCACTTAACAGATTAGTAAAGTTTTCATTAAAATCCGTTCAGCCGTTTTCACGTGATGCGCGTTCATATAAACAGACAAACAGACAAAAATTCTAAAAACTGTTGGAACGTGTTCTGTTATCGATTCTAAGTATCCCCAGCCAACTTTTTTTCGAATATCTTCCATGTACAGACTTTCGACCCTCTTCAGCTTTATTATATGTATAGATAAAGTACCTGCTCCTTTATTCATATAGCTTTACAAGTCTTTTATATGCAGACACAAGTTTAAATATGAAGTGAACGACTTTTTGCAATTATAACTAAAATTAATGCAATGCTTTATGCAATATAAATTAAAATTGGTCTTACGGATGTTTATGAATTAGAACATTGATCTTTAATCCTCAAATCGATGGTCGTCCACTGCTGGACATAGGCCTACCCTAAAAAGTTCCACAATGACCGATCCCGCGCCATCCAGCGGACTCCCACGGCCTTTACCAGGTCCACCTTGTGGGGGCCCTACCCACGCTGCGCCTTCCAGTACGTGGGCGCCTAGAGAGGACCTTTCCGCCCCAACGGCCATCGGTTCTACGTGCAATATGCCCCGCCCACTGCCACTTAAGTTTTGCTCAATAGGTATGATATGTAAGCCTAATTAAGTATTAACCCAGCAAACATTTTAAGTAAAAATTAGGATAAATGCACCTATTTTAGGTTACAAATTTTACGGTGACCAAAATGAGTTATCTCGAATCGACATCGAATCGACGTGGATTCAACCTAAATGGGGAAAAAAAGCACGTGCCGGCTACGTCGATTCCACGTAACTTTAGTAATTACAACTATTAGGTCATTACAAAGGTCACATTTTCGACGTGGATTCGACGTCGCCACGACGTGCCGTGTAGTTGCAATGTACTAATTTGGTAATCTTTACCACTTTTAAACAATATGGCAACGTATATTTTACCATTTAATCACTTGCCGAGGTAAATTTTAATCAGACGTTGATGGTGTAAAAAAGAGACAAACATATAACGGACATGTTTTCATTTCAATGCAAAAGCAAAATGTCTAACTAAAAAGTAATCTCTAGTTTTAAATGAAGATGGCGGCTACAAATTCTTTGTAAAATAATTAAAGTTATTAGTGCAGATGATATGATGAAATCTAGTGCGGTGAAAATTTTTTCGTGTATTATGTTAGGATTACGTTCAAATACACCGATGGGCTTATGAAATATTCAAGTATTCCGAATCTTTGTAAAGTGAAGATGCATATACATGGTTGTAGTAGAGTGTCAAATTGAGCTTTAGTGTATGTAAATGAACTAATTTGATAAAATATATTATTTTATTTGAAATGTCAGCACATTAAAGTACTTTTCGACGGAATTATCTAAGATATTACAATATAAACTATGCCATTGGAAATATCGCGCCTTAGTTATAATAAAACTAAATGTCGGCTCGACCAGAAAGTTCCATTTCACCTACAAATACGACCAGTAGGTAATTAAGTTATTTTAGGCTAAATATACATATACCTGCAACTTAATGGTATAAATAACCTATTTAAGTCGTCAATACTTTGACCATGAGGTCGTATCAGCGACCTATAGGTAATAATTACAAAAACTGGTGGTGGAGAGTCGATGCAACCGTCTCGTGACCTCGCAGTCGCGTTCAGTACTTGATTGGCAGTGGTCGCGCGCGGTGTAATTAAAGAAGAAATACTTACGTGTAGTGTGTGAGATTCAAGAGTGGGTAAGTTATATAAGATAATCTAAATTTTAAACTTTTTCCACCGCTTGGCGGCTAAAATTGTTAAGAGTAAACGCGGGCTGACGCATGGTCCATACAAAAATTTGAATGTCGAGCCTACAGATGTTTAGAAAGTGTACATACAATAGAAAAACCAAATATATGGTCATAGTAAAACTCTTCATTGCTCTCTATTAAACAATTGTTATATATTAACCAAACAACAAGCACAGTGTGTCCTTGAACCTCATTTTGAGACAGTCTAATTTTATTGGATGATCGAATACGTCACGAATGAAGGACAAAAACTCCCCCGCGGCTCACTTTCATAGTTTTGAAATAAATCGAATCTAAACTTAAAGTCCCGGAATCTTAAGATAATCTTTATTTTTATTTTTTAAAGAAACAACGTATATAAATCTTAATTTTGCACTGTGGTGTAAAAGGCTTAGAATAAGTCTAAATTATAAACCATTTGTGGCCAGGCTAGGGCTTCTCAGTTTCAAGATAATCGCGAAAATGAGAAAAACTTATTTATTTATTTGTGATTAATGTCTTTAGTATTCGCAGTTTATTATAGCTTTAAAACGTAGCCACTATTATGGACTACTTCTCCAAAAAAATCCGATAGCAAATATCGCGGACTTTCGGAGATGTCCAAATTTTAAAAGTCCCGATTTCCGGGAATTTGTTAGAATAATGTTTTGTTTTTTGGCGATATTATAAAGTACCTCGTATGTAGCTGGCGTGTGGCAATATCCATACTCCATACTTATATTATAAATGCGAAAGGGTGTCTGTCTGTCTGTCACCTCTTCACGCTTAAACAACTGAACTGATTTATATAAAATTTGGTAAAGAGATAGTTTGAGTCCCGAGAAAGGCCATAGGATAGTTTTTATCCCGAAAATCATTCCTTATGGGAGCGAAAAGGGGGGTCAAAGTTTGTATGAGAGAGCGATAATTAAGCCTGCGTCTAAAATAGTTTTAATAGCAATATTTTTTTATACCACGGTGGTGGCAAACAAGCTTACGACCTGCCTGATGGTAAACTGACACCGGAGCCTATGGACGCCTGTGACTCCAGGAGAATCGCAAGAGCGTTGCCGACCCAGTATTGAATTGAGGAGCTTTTAATATTATTCACAACACATTTTCGCAACTTAGATGTCCCATTTGTAAGTTAACTTCTACTCACTTACTCGTAAATGATTTAGATTTGGCATTTTCCAAACCTATTGAAGACGAAAGAACAATAAAAAATGGTATGAGTCCCCTTCATGCCTTTTTAGAGTTCATACTAAGTTTGGGGTATAAAAATGACCCCCAAGTAAGATGGTGGCAAGTCGCCAAATCGTCCACGGCGGGACAAATAACCGAGGTCCGGAAAAAAGAATACAGGCGGATATAAGGGATCGCTTAGGTTTACTAATTAATGTTGTGCGACCCAACTCGGGAACGACTAATGACGAAAATACTGCCCGAAGAGGAAATTTTGCCGAAATAGTTGGAATTAGTAAATGGCTTGTGGACATCATTCTAGTTGCCATCGCCGAATTTTTTGGAATCCATCGGCAGCCCACAGTTGCCGATCGATTCCAAAAAATTCGGATTCCAAAATTGTAGCCAAAAAATATGTAGCCCCTTTATAGCTGGCATCCCATGACCACAACTATGCACAAAATCCTCGTTCATGGCCAACAATGATAGAAAGTGCAGCTTTGCATAGGAGTTCTTTCAGAGCAGGCTGGAGAGTCGAGGAATAAGTTTTGGCGATACGACCGCGAACACCACAGCCAAGTTTTTTTTAATCTAATTTTAAGGAGGTACAAGGTTGAGTAGACGTCAAAACTGCATAAAACGTATGCCTTTACCCCTCCAGTCATCGAAATGTTAATGCTATAGCAAGTCATTAACGATGATGACGGAGAAAGATAATGAGAGCGTATAGTACCTATGTATAGAAACTGATGAAAGTAAATATACATCTATTCTTTTAAACGAAAATGACATAATATATGAGAAGAAAAAATTAAATTATTTAAAAACGACACTTTAATTTTACCAAAATCCCGGAAATCGGGATTTTTAAAAAACTGGATATCTCCGAAAGTCCGCGATATTTGCTTTCGGATTTTTTTGGGGAAGTAGTCCATAATAGTGGCTACGTTTTAAAGCTAAAATAAATTGCGAATACTAAAGACATTAATCACAAATAAACAAATAAGTTTTTGTCATTTTCGCGATTACCTTGAAACTGAGAAGCCCTAGCCTGGCCACAAATGGTTTATAATTTAGCTTTATTCTAAACCTTTTACATCACAGTGCAAAATTAAGATTTATATACGTTGTTTCTTTAAAAAATAAAAATAAAGATTATCTTAAGATTCCGGGACTTTAAGTTTAGATTCGATTTGTTTCAAAATTATGATAGTGAGCCGCGGGGGAGTTTTTGTCCTTCATTCGTGACGTATTCCTCTATTCGATCATCCAATAAAATTAGACTGTCTCAAAATGGGGTTCAAGGACACACTGTGCTTGTTGTTTGGTTAATATATAACAATTGTTTAATAGAGAGCAATGAAGAGTTTTACTATGACCATATATTTGGTTTTTCTATTGTATGTACACTTTCTAAACATCTGTAGGCTCGACATTCAAATTTTTGTATGGACCATGCGTCAGCCCGCGTTTACTCTTAACAATTTTAGCCGCCAAGCGGTGAAAAAAGTTTAAAATTTAGATTATCTTATATAACTTACCCTCTCTTGAATCTCACAAACTACACGTAAGTATTTCTTCTTTAATTACACCGCGCGCGACCACTGCCAATTAAGTACTGAACGCGACTGCGAGGTCACGAGTTAGAGACGAGGAGGTGGGTTTATGCTGTACGGTCCATATTTTTAGGTCTTCCATAAGTTTTATTGATTTCATATCAGCTGAGTCTTCATTTCCAACGTCTTCTTCTCCAGAGTCTTCATTTCCAACGTCTTCTTCTCCAGAGTCTTCATTTACAGATTCTTGAATTTGAAATTCTTCATTATTCGAAGACACGAAATTGAAACTCTTACTTGGCTGTGTATGGGAATCAGTTAATTTACTCGTTGAATTTTCATCACAATTTGATGTAGAAGCCGATGGAAGATCATGGGATTTCGCAAAATTTGCAGACAATTTACACTGTTGTTCTTTGTTTAACGTTTCCTTTTGAACTTTCATTTTACCTTTACACTTTCTATAGTATCTACTTGAATGTCTATATATTTTTTTATCTTTGGCCATTATAAATCGGGAACTGTTATTAAAGAAAATTACCTCAAAGTAAATACGTCTGCTGTCACCAAATACTGACGATTACGTACTAAAACAAATTTAACCAGAAGTCGCCCTCGACTAATTGGTTGAATTTGGCAGTAAGTCTGACTATTAGGTAATTAGACAATAACCTTATGGAATTGTAAATATCTTACAAGTATTTTTAACTACATAGTCGTAATTTAGTATCCACTGAAAGTAATATTTACTAAGAATTGGTAGCAAAATCGACATAAAATAAACGACCTGGAGGTCTCCGTATAGGTAATATTTACGTACCAAATACCTCTAACATGCACTTATAGGTAGATATTTCCTATTGGTTAGGATTTGTAGTCAATTCTACATCATATTTCTATCATGTTTTCAACCATTAAGTCTCGGACTTCTTGGTGTATTAATTAAGTGAAAATTACGTTTAAATGTCTTTTCAATTTACTTGGCAGTAAAAGTGTACAATAAGTGAATATAATTGGTGCGTTAAACGTAATTTTTACTTAAATTGGTAATATATTCGTCAACCTAGGAAAAAACACTTAAAATGTTTGCCGGGTTACCACTATAAATTAAATACTGAAAGTATTATCTTCTTTACACTAACATACATTTGATTTAGTTTTATATTTTGGGCATGTTTTAACTATTTTAACAGTGTCTACGCCGCTGCACGGGTCGCCTGTTCACAAGCAGGCTTATGAGTAGCATTGAATCCTCAAATCAAAAAGAGGGCGGTAACGCTGTGGTAGCGCTTTTGTTTTTGGTCTGGACTGGGAAGCGTCCATAGGTTACGGTACCATAGACCACATGCTTGTTAGCCACCATCGTAGCATAAAAACCTATGTAGCTAGTAGAAACGTTTAATTACCGTATCAGGTATCGAAAGTACAGTTCATCGTTATCTCAGGTCAACGTAATTATTAGGTACTGAGCGCAAAGTCATGTGTTAATCACTACGTCAATTTATCTTCGCCGCACCCAGAGTACAGTCACAGTATATACTCGAATATAGCTTAAAGCAGTAAAACTGGATTGCTCTGAGGAATGTTCGGATTGACCCCCGCCGATTCCTCCCGCCATCGCCCAACGCGACAACATTTCCATCCTCACCACTTAGATGGTTGGCAGTCCTCAACTGTGTGATACTCCAGAAATTTCCTGCCTCGCACAGCTAAACTGTGGAATGAACTATCGCCTGCGGTATTTCTGGACCGATACACCTTCAAACCTTCAAGAAAAGAGCGTACTCCCATCTTAAAGGCCGGCAACGCACTTGCAACCCCTCTGCTGTCACGAGTAGAGTCCATGGGCGGAGCTAATCGCTTACCATCAAGCGATTCGTCTGCTCGTTTGCCTCCTATGTCATAAAAAAGAGAAGTCCATATAAACCTCCAATTAGACGCACTCACCAAAAATGCTCTAATTGGAAGCACTTCGCAGGACGCGGCGGTACACCAGTCTTATTTATGTGTAGAACTGGCTTTCCAAGCGCAGGTCTTAAGATACTCTAGTTGAGATACTGCTTTACGTATATTTACCGTGCAATCTATGGTTCTAGGTTGATATGTAAATATGTTAACACAGTTGTTAGTGTGTCTGAAAAAGGATTTATTTAAATTGCGAACCCGCGAACGTTGGTCGGACATGGATTTATTGGAGAAACATATTGAATTGAAATGGACAATTGGACATTGTATGAGCGCGTTCACGAATAGGTCCCTTTCGTAAAATTGTGATGTCCCCGTTAAGGGCCGTGTGCACCAACTTACGATCACAGACCGATCAATGTTAAATGTGCCACTGGCAGCCTATTATCCGATAGAAACCGTAGAAAGTTTACGTCATAGGAATGTCCCATTACACGTACCTGAGACAGAAAATACATTTTATTTAAGAAAAAAACAAACTGCATAGATACAAACTTAATGACTAAAAATAATAAAATAACCTATGCTTATCAAAAAAATCAAAATAAATAATATAAGGGGTCCCTTGTGGCATAGCGCCAAAGATGCTGGCATCAGCAGTTTCCCGCTGAAAATCGCTGAATAGCAGAGCTGATGCATTGTGCGTGGAAGTGGTGTGGAAGATGCCAGCCCTTTGGTCACCAGTGGTGTCTACTAACCTTTTAGCCTCTTTTTTGAAGAGGTCATGGGGCCTAGCACCCCACTGACTGAGGGTGTCAACACCGAACGGAACAACAGTTATATTCGGTGCCGACACCCCTATAGTTATTCTACCTCTGTTTATTTACTTATTATTATTACAGCGAACCAATACGTCGAGAAATCAGATTCCTTAATTATGTACACTACAACAAATTACAACTAAGAACAGTTATTTAGCATAAAATTGCACATATATTTTACGCGTACACGGTGGTTTGCCTATCATCCATCGCCTCACAAAATCTCAAACATTCCCGGCACACGCTTACCCATCGCCACGTAAACAGGTCACATTCAGGCACCGATGCCAAGAACGTATTGAGCAGAGTCAGCGCGCGCGGCAGCGGCGCGCTCCGGCGCGCTGCCGTGCGCGCCGCCGGCACCGCCAGCAGCGGGCGCGCGCGCGCACGCAGCTGGATGCGGGGGACGTCCGGGACGCAGAGCCGCAGTACGCTACCTACCAATTGGATAACGTCCGACTCCCCGCGCAGAGAACGACAGACCGTCATGAGAAGGTTGTTATTTCGCCTCACTTCCAAAGAATTAAATCCTAAACAACCGAGTAAAAATTTTGTGGGATATAAATAAGGGTAGTATCCAAACTTTTTCTTATAAAGGGACCTAAGGAAAGACTTTTGTATTTTCTCTAAGAGCAGGGTATATATCGATTCATGAGGATTCCAAATGAGGAAAGAAGCCTCTAATTTGCTCCTCACCAAGGCATTGAACAGTAGCTGTATAACTCCAGGATCATGGAAGTCCTTACTAATCGTTGATAGCAGCTACTGGCGAGTGCACGAATATGGTCGTGGAAAGTGAGGCGCGTGTCAAACATCACGCCTAGATCCTTCACAGAGAAGACACGATTGATTTCGTCACTGTCCAGGAAGTACTGCGCATGTATAGGGGCAAACGCAACACTTCGCTGTATTGAACGACAGTTTGTTATCAATACTCCACTTCAACACCGAGGCAACATCTTCCTGTAAGGAAACACAGTCCGCTGCATCTCTCACCCCATAAACGAGCTTGAGGTCGTCAGCGTAAAGAAGACACTTTGCATGACTAACTACTGATTCTAGGTCGTTAACCATCAGACCAAACAAGAGAGGTCCCAAAATGGAACCCTGACTGACGCCAGATCGAGTGTGATATCTATCTGAAACGAAGCATCCATGTCGAACATATTGCTGACGATCGCGCAGATAACTGGCAAACAGTTCGAGCAACTTAGGAGAGAAGCCAATATCGTCCAGCTTATTTAAAAGAACGTCATTATCTACACCATCGAAAGCTTTTTTAAAGTCAAAATAAATGACGTCGACCTGGATACCTCAGTCCGTCTGTGTGACGTTCTCAGCGTAGGTATCAAATGAATATTCCCACTTTGATATCTCTGTCTGTCAAGATCCAAACCACGAAACAAAAGTGATGCAATGTCCTCTTCTGTCAATAACTAAGACATATGGAATCGCGGCCCAGAAGTTCTATTTATGTCTGTCGCTCCCAATTTCACTTATATTTCATTATGGTTTTTGTAATTCTTCTGGCCTCGCAATTGTCCATCGGCTACTGTATCTGCATACCATCAGAAAGGCCGTAAGTTTGATTGCCACCGTCATCATATAAAAAAATTGGCTTTTACAAGCACTTAGAGTATATGTCAAAACGAGAGCGCGAAACATTTTAAAATGAGATTTTTGGGTGAAAATATGAACCGGATTGTGTTTAAGAATTAATAAATGCAAAACTGACTCCTATGCAACACTGTTGTCGAATAGATTCCAATGTTTTGAGGGCCGATTGCGTAATACACGTTAGGCAACTTCCTGACTTGACGGGGCGGTATCGATTGGTACCAATATTTTTTTCTTTGGGGACTTCCTGATTTATCTATGTGGAAATAACTCAGTGTAATACTGACAGTTTTTCGTCAAGAGAGAAATCTCACATCTCTAAGCTCACATCACATCAAATAACAAAATACCTACATATTTCAATCCCGCCCCGCCAATTAATGGATTCGCCTTTGACATGTTCTTACTGATATCGCGGATATTTCCTCACTTCGTATCGTTCCCACGTAACCCGCGACAGTCAGAAAGAGCTCATTTAAATGAAGAGGTGCAGTAAAATTGCCTCCGCACCGGCAAATCAGGAAGTCGCCTTAAGGATGATTCACAGTAGGCCGTTCCGTGTCCGGGCCGGCCCGTTTTCTTCTAGAGAAATGCGCCGGCCGTTGCGCTTGCTGTCATAGAAAACGGGCCGGCCCGGACACGGAACGGTCTACTGTGAATCATCCCTAAAGCACCCGATTCGATTTCCATTGACATTTTCTGCTTCAAAGTTCAAACCAACTCCAATTGTAGGGACGAGTTCAAGTGATTAAAGACTCGATTTTTATGAAACCTTATTTTTTTGATGTTGCATAAATTACTATTATTGTAAATATATACATGCTTATTAAATACATAATTTAATCAGAATAATCAGGCATCAGTAAGGCTACTTATTTGTTTGATGAGCACGAATTATGTCCATGAGTATTGGATATTTTCTATATATTTAAGTTTTTATTCATTTAGCTAATATATGTATACTTATGTATATCGTCACCTACTTAGTACCCATAGTACAAGCTTTGATTAGTTTGGGATTAGGTAGAAATGTGTCTGACTGATGCCAAGCGTGGCGATTATGGCATTTACCCCCCATGGAATTGGGGGAGGCCTGTGTCCAGCAGTGGACGTCTTTCGGATGATATGGTGGTGGTGGGTGTCTGATTGTAATATTCTCTTAATATTTCATTATTAATCAGTTATTCGAGTGTGAGGATTAAAACGGTTCAGCAAAAATGTTAGTGGGAAAGAAGAAATCAGATATTTTTAAGGCAACATAGGGTCAACCGATTCATACAATCTTCGCTAAAATTTTCTATTGTACGAACTTCGTGTACCCATTAAGTAGTTTCACAGTTTAAAGTACTGAAATAGTGAATCAACATAATGGTAACACGATTATGTACAATCGGGAAAGAAAGTGGTCTACTACTTTTGAATATTAATTAACAATTCGGAAAGTGGTAGTGTACTAGACACACACAAAGAATGAATAAAAAATATTTACGACGAATGACAAATTTTAACTACAATAAATTAAGTAACACGGATTAAATTTGAGGATATACTATACTTGTTACTTTGTACGTACAAAACTTTCTTTTTATCTTGTAACTTTCAAGCAACACGAAATTATGCAAAAACAACAATGTCTCTGTCACTGGTTCCCACGGATTTAATAACCCAACCAAAACAACTAGACAATCCAAATGTTCAGCTTCTTCCGAGTCAGTTGTCTTCCTCGCTTGGCAGGGTTGTAAGGGAACAGGCCATATATCAGAAAGGCGGTCGGGGACATAACTCTTTATCGACACGGTGACACAGGTGTCCCCATATTGTTTAGGAATGGGGAAGTAGACCCAGAAAAATAAGGCCACGTTCATTAACAAGCGGGACGTTGGGACGGCGTTTCAGAAATTGTTTTTAAATTCTAATATTTTAAGCAAGCGATCTCCTCTGAACTACCTTTGGTTCATTAAAATAATAGGATTGTCAGACTGTTTAGCCTACTTGGTAGTGATACTGCCTACGAAGCTGGAGGTCCCGGGTTCGAACCCCAGTAAGGGCATTTGTTTATGTGGGTGGCATAAGCTTTGTTCCTATATCTATCTATTAAATATATCAACGTATAGTATACATAACACAAGCCTCACTCAAGCTTACTTATGTTTATTATTTATTATAATAAAAATAACTAACGATTTCGAATATCGGTTAAAGTAATAAGGTGAACGTTACAATAACAATAAGAACCGTTTATTACAATGCTTAACTCTGACTCCATAATTTTAAAAAAAAACAGTCCTTGCTCATATTAATAGAAGTCAGCTAAGTTGACACCTTATGACTTTTACCTTAATCTTACGGATGATTCACACCAAATGGCCTTAGGAATTCGAACCCTCCCCGCTTATCCATTAATGTAGCTTTAGTATAAAACTCGCCGTTCCTATACCACAGTACCCACACCCTCAGGGTCGCAAGTCATCTCACACGGCGTTACTCACTCGAATATTATCTCGATTGTCATCTTGTTAAGTGACTATTATAATGTTTTACAAGATTTACCACACTATTCATTATCAATTTCAACATGGCTTGATTTAGTGCGAGTGAGATGTACAGAATTGTGATTAAAGACTCAATACACCGCACCGAGTATGAGCCGGGCCGATGCCGGAGTGGCGCAAATAGACGAAACCAGTACCTAATGACGCCATGAAAAAATATTACCGTGCCAGTGCAGCATGACTGGACCATATATAAAAGGTACATATCTAATATTCCAGTCCTCTAGGAACCCGCAACTGGATTCATCTAATAGCGCCTTAACAACCTGCGCTATCACAAATCACAACTGACTCTGCGGCGAATGCGATGTGAAGTGATGCGATGCACGGCTAAATGTGACTTAGCACCGGCCGGCGCTTGTACCGGAGTCGACACGGTCTGATGTAAATGTTCCTTTATACTCTCCAGAATGCAATAGTCGTGTTGATGGGTCAATCAAAATTTATAATCGCTTGTATAGAGTTGTTCAAAGGTTTTGAGAGGGAGGTAGGTTCTGGTCGTTTAATGTGTAAGAATAAAATATTGAACATTTACCCTTTTATGACACAGTATTATCAAACTCGCCGTTCAAAAATAAATGGCCTATATTGTCGATATTAAGTCGGTAAAGAAAAGCGCTAAATATCGAGCTTTCGTGTCAAGTGATATACGATTTAAGAGATATTAATTATTTAAAACAAATAAATTGAAAAATCTCAAGTCTAACACACCCCAAAGGCGTGAAGTAGCCACCTACTACTTATTTTTTAAAAAGTAAAAAAGTTAAAGTAGTTTATTCTTCAAATTAGGCATATTACATGCACCTATGAACGTCAATAAACTACCACCGGTTCGAAAAAATAAACCTCTGCGACGAGAAGAACAGGCGTAACAAACTCGGCGAGGTGTCATTTTTTCAAAACAATATACATTGTATAGTTAAATATAAAATTACACTGTCAGCTACTACAAAATAACAATGCTACAGCAGAAAACCTATTTTGCGATAGATTAGCCGTGCCGTGCGCTATCACTGCCAAACATCTCTATCCATGATGTAATCGTTTATCTTATAATATGCTCTTGAAATAAGTGTTTGTTTTACTACAGATTTGAATTTAGAATTGCTAAGTTCAGTAATGTGTTTAGGAATTTTATTGTAGTAGTATTTTGACTTAACACTTCTTGTCTTGAACACATTTGCAAGTCACGTACTTAAAGATTTGTTCACAAGGAAGCGTTCAATTAATTTGATTTATTTTGTACTGAAATAGTAATTTACTCCTAGTATCGTCAAAATACGTGGTTAAAATCAATCCAGTTATTAGAGCCCACGGTGTATACAGGGTGTGGCCTGTAATAGGAGCAATAAATTTAAAGGACGCTTCCTTAGAGTATCTGCAGTAACCTCTTGTGTCCAAATTTTTTTATCTTTTTTTAATTGGGAGAAATTTTTATCTAAAGTTATGACCTCCAAGTAATGGATCTTGGCACCCAGAGATTATAGCGCGGCAGTCATTGCTGATTTTGAGGTTGCTTCAAGTTATGGCTCATAATCGTTGTCGCATTTTTGGTTTAAAAGAATATTTTGCGTTTTTTTTTTATAAATTTTTAGTGTTTTTTGAATAACTTGCTATTAATATCACTCCAGTAGAGTAAAAAAGTACATATAAGCTACATTTGCAAAAAAAAACAAAAAATAACTTTTTTTTCATTTAAAATCATTTGGAAATAATTGCTGGAGAGCTCAATAATGTAGCGTTTAATTTTTTGCTTCTATTACAGGCCACACCCTGTATATATTTTTGAATTATTGCTTAACACATATGTAAACTGATATGAGCATTACTTCATTGTTAAATTACTTACTTCATTGTTTCACACAGCATATGTTTTCAAAGAAACTCAATTAGGTTACTTTTGGATGTTGGACATGTAAGTCACGCCGATTTCTCATTATAGGCAGTATACCGAACGTTGTTTTCGCAAAACCCATATTGTTAATAATTTCTCTAATTCAAATTAATTCACAAAGTCTTTGAGTTCTGATAAAAATATAAAAGTATATTTTTTATCTGAAAATTATGAAGTTATGTATAATAATCATAATCATTTTTAAATAATTTAAAACATTAACTTGGTTTTAACATTTTTCTTATGCTGACTTTCGCAAGTCTTTGCTTGTGGGCGACAAGAAGAGCATAGAGCGAGCAAGCACGACAATATTTTGGTGACAGTCGAGCCATAAAAAAGAGACAAGTTACTTAATTTGACTAAAGAATGCGTCATAACGAACAAAAGTTTAAAGAATTACGAATGAAATGAATAACGAATGCGACGAGTGTATGTCCCTGTTAGCTTTCCTAAAAGGTTCGAAGTTATTTTCATATTTTTTTTAGTTCTTTTGTCAATATTTTTTTTTCTGAGTCATATTATATTATTTAAAATGATATCGCAAAAAGTAATCAATATCAATTGGGGACGTTTTTTGTAGGTTTCCACTTTGCGAACATCTATACAAAATGTATGAAAAAAAATATACGAGTATAGTATACGTAGTATAGAAATGATGGGTAAATTGTTAGTTATTATTGTGTTTTGTGTTTGTGTGTTATTGAATGCATTATATGAATTCATAAAAATCAATAGTATACTTGCTACTGAGCAGGATAAAGTGAAATTTTCCAAATTACATACATACTCAAACATTACTTAATCACGCCTGTTTCCCAGAGGGGAAGGCAGAGATCACGGATTTCCATTTGCTACGATCCTGACATACAACTTTCGCTTCATGAACTCTCATAACATTCTTAATGCATGCACGCCGATTTAGGGACTTTGCTTTTTTTCTAAATTCTGAGTAAAAAAAAGGAAAAAAACATCAAAAAAATAAAACACACACCAACGACCCATCATAAATTGCAAGTTATAATCGTAGCTAAATACTTTTATACGCAGCAAACATCAACAATGTAGGAAACTAATCAACACGGACTTTTTATCTCATTATCATTACGCAAACGGCGCAAACGCACATAAGAATCCAAGCAATCTCGCCCACTTTCATTGTCGGTCCGTGCAATTATTGCTACGTAATTTCTATTTTATAACAACCAAGACAATACTGTGCAAAGGAATTCCTTATAAGGAATTTCCTTTTAGATTAACTACAATAACATTTTGCTGTTTTAATCGCAAGTTGACTATTTATACAGTAATTTACGGGATCAAATTTTTTTCAAAATATCGGCTCAAAATTTAAAAATGGATAATAGTAGGTTATATTTTATTATAAATAAATAAAGTAAATAAATATTAGGCGACAATTTTTTACACAAATCGAACTAGCCCCATAGTAAGCTCAATAAGGCTTGTTTTATGTGTACTAGACGACGATATATTTAATAGATACAAAACAAGACTAATTAATTAAAAAACTAAAAATCCCGACTGCGTTTCTGTGTAATTTGGAATTCGGCGCCAAAAATGCGCCATTTTGTTTTTATTTTATTTTGATATACACTGTCACTCTCACAGTAAATACGAATCTAACGATACCTCTCAAGCTAAAATCCATCAAGCCGCTCAGGGGGTTGCAGAGCGTGCCAAACAATTATACATACATACATAAATACATCCATACTTTCGAAAAACATAACCCTCCTTCTGGCGCAGTCGGGTAACTACATATATGTAGCAAATCATAATTGATTGTAAACTGTACAATTTAATTTCTTAAATCCGCACTTTTAATGTACTAGGTGCACTGCTTAAGACTTACTTACGACGTCGTAATAAACAGGACTGTTATTCATAACCCGACTAGTCCTCACCTGTCCCCTCACACCTTACCCGTTTTTAACCGACTTCAAAAAAAGGACTAGGTTCTCAATTCGTCGGAATATTTTTTTTTATGTATTTTCACCGATTACTCGGAGACTAGGGACCGATTTCAAAAATCTATTTTTGTTTGAAAGATTATGTTTTCTAGTTCTAGTTCGTCCCATTGTCATCAAGTCTGGATCTGATGACGGGATCTTTGAATAATTTTTAAGAAAAAAAAAACTGACTTCAATGGGGGAGGCCAGTGAAAGATTATTATACTTAGATGGTGCACTCTTAGATTCCATACAATAAAATAAAAATGGCTATAAGTATGTTTATATTGGTAGAAGACTAAGTACCCTCAATTCCTCATGGAATCATGGAAAAACCTTGCTTGCTTGACAAACAAAACGAAGAGAACAAATCGCCAAACGTGAACTACGCGTCGTTGAAGAGTTCCGTTCTGATCATCATCAGCAGTTCCACTTCATCAAATGTCACTTTTATGAATGAAAATGCTTGATTAGTTCATGAAAGTACTAAAATCACTATTTGTGTGCCTTTCACATTTGAGGAGTTCCCTCGATTCCTAATGGATCCCATCATCAGAACTCGAGCATGACAAAAATCAATCGTGAAAATAGAACTTGCTTAACAAACACAGCTAGAAGGACAAATTGCCAAACGTGAACTTTTCGTCGTTGAAGAGTTCTGTTCTGATCATCATCAGCAGTTCCACTTCATCAAATGTCACATTTTTGTATGATAATGCTCGATTTGTTGATAAAAACACAAACATCACTATATGTTTGCCTTTAAAATTTGAGGAGTTCCCTCAATTCCTCATGGATCCCATCATCAGAAATCAAGCATGACAAAAATTAATCGTGAAAATAGAACTTGCTTAACAAACACAGCTAGGAGGACAAATCGCCAAACGTGAACTTTTCGTCGTTGAAGAGTTCTGTTCTGATCATCATCAGCAGTTCTACTTCATCCAATGTCACATTTTTGGATGCAAATGCTTAACTTGTTGATAAAAACTCAAAAATTACTATATGTTTGCCTTAAAGATTTGAGGAGTTCCCTCAATTCCCCGTGGATCGGATGGAATCGGATATCGGCAAGTGTCTGAAAAAAGGATTGCCAATTTGTAGGTACATAATAGGTACTTTACATGCGAACATTGCTAGTTAAATAAAAGGTTGTATGAATGGTTTACCTATAGGGAAAAAAATCTTTTGAGCGATTTTCCAAGCAGCTTAATTGCGTGGAAAGTTCCACTTTTCCGCATAAGTGTTTTATATAAAATTCAATAGTTTTTATTATTTCACATAATGCATAGTGAATAGTTGTAAACTATACGTGCGAAAAGAGCGTGAATTTATTCTCGTGACCAATTATAAATTTGCTCGTATCACTCACTTTATGTCAATGTCAACAAGAAATTTTGCAGGAAAAACTTTACTTATCTGAAAGCATTTTCACTTTCTTTCACTGTGCTCATAAGCTGAAAATTTAATTAGTTTATTTCTTTAAATAGTTTATAACTTGTCGTATAATTTTACGTCGCATTCGAATCTAATACTGTATACATTTTATTAAGTACACTACGCACATACTACTGACATGTCGTTGCCAATAATCCTATTTCAAGCAATATTTTCAGCTTGAAATATTGCCACTGAAAATATTACCACAGAAAATGTTGTTACTGACAATATTGCCGGGAACGGCTGCAACATTGTTGTTGTTGTGATATAATATTGAAGTAAAAACACTTAATACCTATCATAATAGAGATATACTATATTTAGAGAATAAGTTGATATTGTAGGTAGGAACTCATGTTTCTCATTCATCCAGAAAATATGAGTGATTGGCTAATTAGACAGTCATTCTCTTTATTTACTAAAGAGTAAAGACTAAAGATAGTTTCTATTTTATAAAGATAAAACAGAAACTCAAAAACCAACCCTAAAACGACTTCGTGACACAAACTAGAACAATAATTAATTTCGGTTTTCACACGGTCTTATAAAAAACCGAATAGGGTTGCCAACGCGGTCTAACGCGTGATCGTTTGTAATTGGCATCCACTGATGGATGAGACGGACGGCTTCTCATTACAGAAATACCTACTAAATTTACCACCACATAAAGACTTCACCACGATTTTGAACTTTGAAAGTCAGAAGATAGAGTGCTTGATCATTTTGGTGACGGTAAACTAGAGTTGGTCCGTTTGTAGAAACAGTTGGTAATTATTGGCAACCCTGAGAGGTATCTAGCGCGGTTAAACAGAATCCTGTTAACTATTTTATATTGAGGGTTTTAGTTAAGTTACAAAGTTTACGTAAGATATAATATGCACAGACGAAACGCTAAAACATCTGAATTCGAGGGTTAGGGAAAGCGGTCGAAAAACAGCAAATTATTCAATCATTTCAATTTATACGCTTAATATCGATGGAAAATAATATGAAGACTTTTTTTTATAAATATTGGGGGACAATCTTACCCAAATCGATCTAGTCCCAAACTAAGCAAAACTTTTATTATGGGTACTAGACGACGATATACATATTTATATAGATAAATACATACTTAAATACATAGAAAACATATCCAAGACCCAGGAATATCCGAACTAAATGCACAAATAATGCCCTGACCGGGATTCGAAGCCGGGATATCCAGCTTCGGAGGCAGTGTCACTACGAATTAGGCTAAACAGACCGATATATTATTTTACTTATTTTTATCAATATGAATAATTCAATTTTATTAAGTAAGACTTGTCATTCATAACAACATATCTAAGTATGAATGGAAAATATAAACTTAATAATACAATAACCGATACTTATCAAAAACTTACGAAATAATTATTCTATAATAAAGGGTCACCCCGTGGCATCGTGCCAAAGATGCTGGCAGCATTTCCTCGCTGTATTGGCTATGTGCACGTCTGAAACGTCAAACGTCAAAGTTCCCGAGACAATGTCAAAACTCAGAGATATCAAATAATGACACATGAATATTTTATTTACTTTAGTAAACGAGAAAGACCCCGTATTGGAAATTTTACTGAAATAAATAAGAGAATAAATAAATACATACAAACGAAACGAATCGTAGGAAACCGTTAAGAAACCAATAGAAAACGTGAAAGTAAATTTGACGGTGGTCCCCGGTAAGTACACATTTCTGCCATGGTGTGCGCTACGATCGCCTAGCTTACCCCCACCACCTACTTCGCACATAGCCAATAGCACTAAAATGCTGATGCGTTGTGCGAGGAAGCTGCCAGCCCTAGGGTCACCAGTGATGTCCACTACCCTCTTTGCCACTTCTACTTATTAATTTAAGCTTTACTGCATAGTAACAAGTTACAGATACAAAAAGCGAACTTAATGCCATAAGGCATTCTCTACCATCAGTCAACCTTTAGGCAAAACACAGAATAGTCATAGTTTATTTATTTATTTTAGGGATAAAACAACGATACTGTTAAGTATTAGTTACAATTACAGTAACTTATTTTTTTATTGTTAATGGGATTACGTTTGACCTTAGTCTAACCTGATGGAAAGTTAAGACAAAGTCTAAGATGGAACACGTGCACCCAGAAGATGCCTATTCACTCTTACCTTGAAGACATCGAGGTCATATGCTTCTGGAAATACAGACGCCGGAAGAGAATTCCAGACTGAAGCAGTGCGAATCAGAAATGATTTGTTAAACCGCGAGGTGCGGCATGGAGGGAATTCGACTACATGTGGGTGAAATCCCATACGGCGCCTAGTACTCCGATAAAGAAAAGTCGAAGGGGGGATAAGGTCATGGAGCTCAGCAGCACACTCTCCAAAATACAACCTATAGAAAATTGCCAGACACCAAACTTTGGAGTTTGGTTCCAACGAGCGCAACGTCGCCTATCAGTCTCCTGGCTCTCCGATCCACCGAGTCCAAAGCACCCAGCTGATATTTGGCTGCACCATCCCAAAGATGACAACAGTACTCCATATACTATATGTATAGCCGAAATTATCCACAAATTACTGCGAAAACAAGTTAAGGTTGGCACAAAAGGGGACAGTATTAATTACTACGGAGTACGGACAGTATAATAAAAAAAAAAACTTGACTAATGATTGGAGTTTAATACATAAGTCAGTTAGTTTAGTTATAGGATATAATATATCTTGTCAATATTGACAAGATATATTATTAGTGATATCACTAACAGTGTTTGCGGATGGGCCTTGTTGAATGTGAGGGGGCATGCAATTTTTATCTTATAGCTGCCAACGCAGCGAATCCTCACATCAATAAAGGATCGGTAACTTGTTCTCCTCTCAAGTCAAGAAGTCTCAAAAGGTTACGGTAGTAAAACATTAGGCCATACCATACATGCAATAAAAAAATGCCCAACCTTGAAGTGTCAAATTACATAGTACCACGCCTTTAATTAAATCTGAACTGTAAACAAAACACGTACGACATTTAATTATCACCTTAAACAACAGGAAGCAAACAAAGTTGCAAGAATTACCATATGAAATAGGAATTAGCGAGCCTTATTAGTTGGCAGCATGGGGCGTGGTGTCCCGGTCGTGTGTTGTAGGAACTAATTAGGCATAAGGTGTTAATGTACGGTTTGGGAGCATTTAAAAATGACTAATACTTCATACAAACACTTTAAAAAAATAAGTAACACTTCTCCAACCCAAAAAAAATTTTATGAGTATGGGCGGACAATATTGTGTCATAGTTACGGACACTTACTTAAAAAAAAAAGGAAAATACTTATATCACTAATTATTGAATGATATTGGGCAATCAATGAATCGAGCTATTTTTAAACTGTGCAAATATTAAGCAAATAAACTGTAATATGTACAAACGTCATATCCGCTTTTCAATTAATTAACATATTTTTAAACATCGATACCTATATATTAAGTCAATATAAATAACGAGAAAAATCGTCAAATAAACATATTTATTATTTTTAGGCACGGTAAATACATAGAAATCACAGAGTAGAATTCACTTAAATACATACCTAGTTATCTTACAACAGAGGGAGACAAACATATCAGCACCTACGTGAATATTCTGCCAGGAAATATATCAATTATAACTAGCAAGGTTTGAACTATATACATGTAAACTTCGATAAAGGCTCGTAATAAAATTACTGCACTAATGACTTCCCCGTATGACATCACTCAAGGCACAAAACACCCCTTCTTGAATAATTAAGTGAGACATTTCAAATTAAAACCGAATTAAAACAAGCAAATTAGATATAATTCCCGTAATGTGCTTCGGATGGGGTCATAGCGCGCTATTTAATAATGCACTGCATTACAGGGGCAAATGGTACAGATAGGATTACAGAAAGTTCACTTAAAAAATTAAAAGTTCTCGATGTATACAAGGAATGTTATGGAATACCCGAAGTAGTATTGCCGGAAACAGCAACTTGTAATTTAATTTGTTTTTTTTTTTATATATATATCAAATATAATTAACACTGGAAAAAACAATACATCATAACAATAACGATACCGATAACTTAAATAATTTATAAATAGTTTTAAAAATAGTTTTCTGATGAGCAACTACCAGGACGATTCTGTAACGTGGGAAAGGAACGTAAAGTTGATCTAAATGTCATTTAAATGTAGAGGCGTGGCAATGACTCGATTGACAATTGACAGTGCTGACAGTTTTCTCATTACGTGCCTCCGCACTGACATATCGGAATGTCACCGTATAGATGTTATTTAAATCAATCCTGTTATTGAAACGTTACCGAATCACCCTGCAGGATTTTCGCCCAATGGAGATGAAATGGAATCTTATGTCAACTTTACATACGTATGGACGCTCTCGTCTGAATGGGTGTGGTGCAGGACCGGTCACTGTGTCACTCTTTGGAGGCCACGTCCAGCATTGGAAGTCCTTCGCCTGATATGATGATGGTAATGATTACATTTTGTAATATAAATAAATAAATAAAAACATATCTGCACACTTTTCTTCCTAAATTCGTACAACAGCGTTTAAACTATTCATCACAATGCACTATTTTTATCTTACTACTCTATTGCAGAACTAAGTTTATCCTGACCAAACTTAAAGTTCAATCTGTTGTCACGGGGGGGTCCTTGTGTCAGTTCAAATCCCGTGACAGATAACCCTATAAAATGTGATAGTGTATAATTAAAAGAAAGAAATCTATGTCTAATAGACAGATGTGCTGTAAATATGCAGATACTAAATCTGTTCCTAAGGCCATACACAGGACACAGATAAACAGTTAGAATAGAATAGAATAGAATAGAATTTATTTATTTCTATGAATATGGTACAATTGGTGTTATAGGAATCATTTGAGTTTCACATATCCTGCCGACAACGGCGTAGAAATATTAATATACATTCACACATTTGTTTGAGAACAACAATCAATATTTAAATTAAATTAATAAAAACGCGGTAAGGGGTATGTAAGTAATGTTTTTATTTCTTACGAGTAGATTATAGAAACGGGGACGGCGTTCATAGAATGTGGATTATGATTTCAAGCCGCATTAGGTTTTCTAGCTCAAAACTTTAGCTCCCCATTCAGCCAAGAAAAGATGATTGTCCTATTTTCGACTCTATTATTTGTGAATTAAGATTGATAAGTGCCAGTCCACTTTGATAGCTGACTGTAGAGCTAAAAACACAAGAGACGCAAATCCATATTTGTATCACCCTTACATTACATACTGCGATTAATTCCGCACTCCTCAAAATGCGCCTCCAAAATGATAACTTTCTCTTGTTTTTTTGTCATTAAATTTGGCATTTACGTCCTGGTGCCTCATCCATACGCCTGCACTCCATCCACTCTACCCTAGGGCTCGCCCTGAAGAGCGAGGTAAAACTATAGTAGGTATCCGACGAGGCAAGGCTGTTCATAACCTGAAAAGTGCGCTCATAAGTTGCGAACGGATCTGTAAGATTGATAAAAAAACTGCCATATGTCAGCAATCCAAATGGGCCAAAATACGTTCTAAAATTGGTCCCCAAATTAAATCAGCTAAGTAATACAGCATTCAAAGAGTCAGTGCTATTTATAACCTTAAAAGTATGCCCAAAAGCTACACGTTAATTAGAGAGTATGAAGAAAAAACACGTACGTCACTCATCGAAATGGGTCAAATGATCTTCTAAAAATAGCAAACTTTATTACACGGAAAACAATCAGAAATTGGTCCCTGACATGATAAGTGCTAACGAAATGTCGTGTCTATTAGTATCCGATGAGCCAATGCTATTCGATTCTCAAAAGTGCAATGCAAACAAGTTACGCAATGATTATATGTTTCAGGAAAAAAGTTACCATACGTACGTGAGTAAGGGTCAAAACATTTGAAATTTTTCCCCAGCTTGAATAAGGACTAGGTGAAAGTACAGTATCCGACGAGCCAATGCTATTCATAACCTCAAAAATTGCGCACATAAGTAACGAACTGATCTGTGAATTTGACGATGAAATGCTATTCATAAACTCAAAAGTATGTCCTTAAGTTATGCGCTGATTAGAGAGTGTGAGGAAACAAACATACGTAGGTAATACAAAAGCGTCAATATAAAAAAAAGTAGACATAATTTAAATACACAAAAAAAAAACTCAAAAAGGTGTCTAACATGATAAGGGCATGTACATTTTTTATAGTATTCGACAAGCCATAGCTATCCGTTACCTCAGATTTGCGTACAATAGTTACGCATTTCATTAATAAGTTACAGGAAAAAGTTACAATAAAAGACTAATTCCAAAGAGTCAAAACATTTGATATTGGTTCCCAGCTTCAATAAAGGCTAGGTGAAAGTACAGCGTCCGACGAGCCAATGCTATTCATAACCTCAAAACTACGCACATAAGTTACGCACTGATTAAGGCTGCGCCAGAAACGGCTCGCGATCACTATTATTTTTCCTTACAGGGCGAAGATTCCTACTCGGATGGAATATAACGACACCGCCATTTTCGTAGGAGCGTAGACTTTTGAAGATAACAGAATTGGTGAAGCAAATTGAGACATTCGGATATATAATAAAAATATTGTTAGGCTTAAAATTAAAAAAAAGTAAAATCATTTTAATCTGAACGCTTGTCTCGTGTGATTCCGCAAAGCATATAGGTGCAATACACAGAAACATTTTTATAGAATCCAGGTGGAGCCACGGTAACTTAAGTAGGCTGTGTTCTATAACATAACCTATAAGTACATCCATCCCGAAGGTCCAGTCTATAGTTATTTAGGATTTTTTAAATCGGATGAGCAGTTCTGGTGATCATCCCTTGTATACACACCACACATTCACATTTTACAAATTTTGACACTTTTATATTGGAATAGAATATTTATGCAGTGTAAGATTAGGATGTTAGTTTTTTTGTGATATGGAAATGAGATTTCAACAGACACCTTTTGACAATCACCGCGACCCTCATAGTACATAATTCGGAATTTGATAAATGATAATGATAAAATAAATAATTATTTTATCATTAGGTAGCGGAGCCTGGGCATCCATCAGGATGCCAATGTTCTGGGATAACGCTAGGATGATGATGATGATGATTTTGAGTGTGTGTAAGGTTGACCTAATTGACATTTTCCATATTAAACATCATAGATTTACCAAGCGTAGGTATAAAGCCGAGATTTTGTGTATTTTAAAGGAAGTAACCAGAAAATCTAGAATTTAAGTTTTAAAATTCTGTAGATATTTTGTAACCCTTATGGAGCGGTATTTTCGCCTGACGATAAGCCACAGCCTTTCTTCAACAATAAAAAAAGTTTGTCACTTTTCGTAATCGACTAACTGGCCTGCCATTTCTACGAGTTTACAAAGGCATACATTACCCATCCGTTGACCAATCAGGAAGCCCGCACATGTCAATCACCAATTACAGCGCAGTTTGTCGCGTCTCGCCAATCGACAACTGAATTTCAATCTTCGGAATTCGAAATGTGGCGCTTGTTCCATTTGAAACCGTTTTCTTCCATGTTTTCATTTGGGTTATACAGTCGGCCTCAAAAGTAGCTGGATACTTTGGGACTGTCGCTTTCACCCGTTGGACATTTAGTATGGCAGTCTGAACATGACGTTAAAGCGACAAGGTACAAAGGTATTCAGCCCCTTGTGAGGCAGACCGTACTTCGGTGAAGGAAAGTATCGTGAGGTACATACGCCTGAGAAGAAATTCAAAGGTGTATGGTGTATTTTTTATGTATTCTTATATTAATGTTTTTTTTTCTGTTTTCTGTTCTCTTTCATAGCATGACATTGATAATTTTATTCCTTCTACTTATTAATTCTGTTTTCTTAATTTTGACATTTTTATTATTATCAATCTCATGGAATGAAAACAAAATATTGTACGCCATACAATGGCTGATTGTGACGATCTAATCATGATTATTGTTACCTTTTTAATTACGCACTTTCATACAATAAATTATTTGTATTTTGTATTTGTATTATGTGAAATCCCCAACCCCCACAGGGCCAGCGTGGGGACTACTGCCCAATCCCTCTCATCAATGAGAGGCCTGTGCCCAACAGTGGGACGTATACGCTGTTGATGATAGGCTATACCTATTACCTACTCTTTTTTTTTATTTATTTGACTAAGTTTATAGGTACTTTCTGACTTTCATGGGGGGTAAATGGCATAATCGCCAAGCTTGGCATGCAGGTTGGCGATCGCAGTAAAGATCTCCACCGCACTCCAGGGATACTGCTGCCCATCCCCCGGTGGTCTTGGTCGTAGTTTTAGGACATACCCGGGTCGATTATCATTATGTTTGCAACTAATGTAAATAGCAGTTGTTGGTTCTCCAAATAAATAACTTCGAAAATTTCCCTTGTTCTTCGTACATAACTGAGTTACATTACTAGCGATGTATAAAGAAAAATTATTCTTCGTACAAAACCGGGTAATGTACCAAGAAACCTTCGTTCCTTGCACATTGCCACTCACATTGACAGTTATGTACAAAGAAGTAAATATTCTTCCTACATGACCCGGTTTTGTACAAAGAAATTACTGTTCCTACTACAAAACCAAGGAGGTTCTCCGAGCAGTGTGTCTAACTTATTAATGTGGGATCATCTTTTACTTGTGTACAACATGTGTACAAACAACGCAGGCATCCGGCATTTTGCTGTTTTTTTTGTATTCTCTTGGTCTGTAGTAATCGAGCAGTTCCAAATTAATTTCACTTATCGCATATACACCTTCACACCAAATTTCATAATTGTAGTGGTCATATTCTCCGAGTAAATCGGCTGTGACATACGGACGGACAGACAGACAGACATGACGAATCCATAAGGGTTCCGTTTTTTGCCATTTGGCTACGGAACCCTAAAAATAAAATGACTTTCAAACTGTCATTGCAAATTTACTCGGAGAATATGACCACTACAATTATGAAATTTGGTGTGAAATACGTATAGTATAAACTGATATAGAAATAAAATGTGAAATTACAAAAAAAATATTAAACTACACACCCCAGACATGTAACAGGGGGTCAATTTTTTTTCAATGTACATAGCCGTGTTGGGTATCTATGGATAGGCCTTAAAAATGACATAGAGGTTTCTTCTTTTTTTCATTTAAGTCAACGGTTGGTGAGATATTAGCTGTCGAAGTCCCCCCCCCCCACCCCTCTAATTTCCAAACTATAAAGTTTAAAATTCTGAAAAAAATCATGATGATGTCCATTAATAAATCCTTTTGACAATTTTGGTTTGAGCAACATAGGTGTAACAGTTTTTGAGTTATTACTGAAAAACTGTCTTGCCAAAACAAAAGAGCGTAGGTGTCGTAAGTTTCCTATAAAGATACGACCTTCTGTATTAAATGTATTGTATAGTGGTTTTAAATGTAGATAAGGAGGTGTCGGTACCGAACCCTTCGTGCGCGAGTCCGACTCGCACTTGGCCGGTTTTTTAAATACTTGACACAAAATGTAAGTATACTATTACATAGTTTATTAGTCTACGAGCTTAGTCAATGTACGTACGTTCATAGTCTCGTATTGAAAGCTGAGCGTTTAGTTAAGAGTGTAGATGCTCCTCTCCTGACCCGCAGCTGTGGCTCAGCAGGTTTTTATTTATTGCTAACTCGGAGAACCTCCTTGGTTTTGTAGTAGGAATAGCAAATTCTTTGTACAAAACCGGGTCATGTAGGAAGAATATTTACTTCTTTGTACATAACTGTCAATGTGAGTGGTAATGTACAAGGAACGAAGGTTTCTTATAACATTACCCGGTTTTGTACGAAGAATATTTTTTCTTTATATGTACATAGCTAGTAATGTAACTCAGTTATGTACGAAGAACAAGGGAAAATTTCTCTTTAATAAATACGATCAGAGATTCGAACCCACGATCGCCGCTTGATAGCCGCATGCTTGATTCTCATTTACATTTAATAAAAAAAAGTCCAGCGGATTTAACCATCGGACATTCGTTAGTTTCGCGATTACCCTGCTGGTTACTCTGTTTGTCAAATCCCGATACTCATTTGTTTTTCTACATGACTACCTCTCCCTGTCCCATTAAATGACAATAAAACAAAACTGATCACTGTCGGCATCCACCCCACAATCATAACCCTCCGCGAGGGTTTAACCCTTTATGATATCAATTAATCGGCTCAATTTGTGAGTTATGCAACGACTGACAGAGGGAATCGGTAAGTAGCATAACAACATCATTCCATCTGTATTAATTGATAAAGGTGACATCCCTAGGGTATCGTTTTTATTTATATCTGTGTTGATCAGAGTTTTAAAGACGTACTTCATTATTATCTTTCTCTGCGTGTAATCGCTCTCGAGCATAGACTTTTTTTTATACCACGTCGATGGCAAACAAGCTAATGTAAAACTAATTTATTGCACTTTAATGCATTTTAACCCTTAACTTGGCAGTTTTCTATGCAGTATGACATATATATAATACTATGAAATCTGTAGGATATTTAAGAAAACTGGGTAGTTGAAGCTCAAAATGTAGTAAGCCGCCATAAATTAGTTTTACCGTAAACAATGTAGTGCCGGACTTGCCACCATTTCAGAGAATCTACGGAACTTGGCACCCATTTAGATCTCAAATCTTTTGGCGGTGAATAAGACAACCAAACATCGCATTTTCTTAATATGGAACTTGGCTCCCATTTTCAACATTAATTTTTTGATGGGATAAAGTTTACACCAAGAGGGGCGTTCATTTAAATAATCGTTTTACTCTGCCACCGTGCGCTCGTCCACTATCGCTGTGAGATAAAACTTGGACATTCTATGAATACCAAATTCTTGCGTTATTAATAATTAATATCCGTTTATTGCATTAATTAAATTAATAATAAAAACCCACCTTTATCACCGATGCCGACTACTAAGATAAGTATTATGATAAAATTATAATCAAAATACACTGCATCATACGCAGGTGAACACTTCCAGTGAAATTCCTCAAGACATTCTATACCAAGTGTAAAACATCGTAAATTCCTATAAAACAGTTTTTATTCCTTGCCCGTTGTCCAATTAAAAAACTATGAAGCTAGTAGCGATTTGCATAGCGATGTGGTGGATAAATCAAGGCGGCCATTTTGATGCGAGGCGCCATCTGTGTCAACTGGATGAGTTATTGCGCGCAGGGTTGCCACTGTTTGGTTGCCAGGGCGATGTCACCTCATTATGGATTAGGAACGAAAAAAATTCGCATGTCTTTCATTTTTAAGTTTTCATTATTTTAGTTGAATAAAAATTAATTTCCTACAAGTTTATTTCAGAACTATTTGCGAAAACATCGTAAACGATTAGGTTATATTAGGTTTGTTTTATGACAATCGTGAAAGACTAAGGTTAACACCAACCAAAATGAGATAAAGAAAATGAAACTTAAGAAAATGAAACGAATCATTTGTTTTTTTTTTTATTATTAAGATATTGAAAGATAATGTACTGTTTAACAGAAACCAGTACTCCGATAATCGTATTACAAAACTTCGCTTACATTTTTGGAAATGTCATTAAATATCTTCTCACAAACTGGTCAGTGGCAACCCTATTCCAATAAAATGCAACATGATTTATATGGCAACCCCAAGAGATTAACCCTTTGAGGTCACATCAGTCGGGTCATGTGTCGTTCCGTGGGGAAATGAACCTTAACGCCTCTTGCGATAACGTTGGAAAAACAACCTTATCCCAAACTGATAATAAGGATCATTTTCCAACTAAATTGCAAAGTTCTTTAAGGTTATTATTCAAAGAGACAGATACACAGGGCCCCTTATTTATTGTTACACACATATTATTTATTGTTTTTCTCCACGCCGTCTATGAATTATCTTGAGTCTAATTTGATTAATTTCTTTATCTGAGATCGGATTTGTGTCATTTGCACGCATTTTTGTATGCATATGGCACGAAAAAAATGCATTTAACAATTTATACCCATAGATGTACTAGTTATAATAGGTACCTAATTCCATAATTACTTTAGTTGCGAGTATAAATAGGCTACGTGGTATAAGGGGGGAAATATAGTGTAAGTGTAACACGTTTCAAAGTCAAGTCAAAATATTCTTTATTCAAATAGGCTTAGCAACAAGCACTTTCCTAATAAAGAAATCGTTTTGGCGACATCGTTGTAAATGCTAAAAGTATTTCGGTTTTGTATAATAGTCTTGTTTTCTTCTGCTTTCTATGTAAGCCGTTACAGACAGGCTGCATTTCAGCTGTTTTCTGGCTGCAAAAGTGCATTCAAATGCAGTTGACAACTCAATCCAAACTGCAAGCCGACTGCGCAATTCGGCGTGAAATGCTGACGAATGCACACCGACTGCAAACTAGCTGCACGATTGAAATGCAATTTTGTCGCAGTTGGTACAACCGACAGTCGATGATACTAGAGTCGTGTTGTACCGACTAACGATTATAAACCAATCAACGTTAGATATAGCATCAGCAGCTGGCATCCTATAAAAACTTGTCAAATTGGTTCATACAATCATATTTTCGTAAACACAGTTTACGATTACAGACGGTTTGGTGCAACCCGTGCAACCCACCCTTACATAAAGCATTAATACAATGATAATAAGGTATAAACTAAAGATTAATGTACACAAACTCACAGAAGCATTTAAGTCATAAATCAACGTGAAAACGAAAGCCAGCCACTTTACCGCCATTCCCACATCACTTAGTTTAAACACAACTATAATACGTGGTAATATCCTCGGTAGTCCAACATAGTGATACTAAGTACCTTGCCCTGAGGAACAGTTGAAGATATATTCTTTTAATAACTGCATCCACTCACAGTGAACACAAATAGCTAAAAAGATTAGACATCGGGTACGGATTGCAAATTATCAGACGTTTATAATGTTGGTATAGATTATAATTAATATTTCATCGTTTAGTTTTTTATAAGGTGTTTGACACTGCGAACGACCTTTTTTTACTAACTTGCAAATAGATACAAGACTATGCAAATTTAATATACACTTCTCGGTTGGCAGCAAGCGATGGTAACTAGCGACCAATTTTACTTGTCGCCCCAGAAATGTAATGAGAAATGTATTGTCATTGCATTTTGACGACCTGTTTAGCCTAGTTGGTAGTGATCCTGCCTCCGAAGCTAGAGGTCCCGGGTTCGAATCCCGGCCAGGGCATTTATTTGTGCATTTTTCACGGATATTTTTGTTCTTGGGTCTTGGATGTTTACTATGTATTTAAGTATGTATTTATCTATATAAGTATATATATCGTCGTCTAGTACCCATAGTACAAGCTTTGCTTAGTTTGGGACTAGGTCGATTTGTGTAAGATTGTCCCCCAATATTTATTTATTTATTTTATTGTCAATTGGCGACTGTAAAGTTGGAGAAAGAGGGGTAAGGTGTGAATATTAATTATTGATCTCCTATACAATACAAATACTCGTGATTGTACTCCTTAATGAAATAATAGAATACAGTCCATAACCAAATAAGTATACAGGTAAACAAAATGGGTTGCCATCGCTCAAAAGACATCTCTTCTAGACAACTTGTAGGTATAAAATTAGTTTAGAGTATGTCGAAGTACAGCTGAAGAAACGAAATAGAGTCCAAGTTACGAATATGAAGTTTCCTCGACTGTACCTAAAGTAATTAGTTTTCATGAATTATTTCATCATTATTATCTGCTGAACAAAGACCTCCTTTAAAATTCTCGACTTACATTTACACATAAAGGAAATCAGTTCACAATTAGAAACATGAGCTCCAATTACAAAAAAAATGCTTTAAATTCAATTTGTGGATAAATGAATATTTATTTTACCGCCTTAACAGTTTCAAATTTATTCCAAACCTCATTCTTATTGAGCCCATTTAACCTAAAGTTTGTATAATTAATTTCTCCCATACTTAAGAAGTAATTAGCTTCTGAAGGAATATTTTAAGTCAAGTAATTGTGGCAATAAAAGGAGTTTATACTCGAGCGGGCTCGGGTGAAACAATTTGCCAAGTACTTTGCTATTCTGAAAGATTTTCGTCGTAGAAGGCTTGTTGGAAAGTTATATTATGAGTCTTTATAAGTTTTCATAAGTAATTGAAGTATAATATTAATAATTACTTATCAATATCGGACGTCATAATAAGTAATATTTCATTTTTTATACAATATTAATTAATGGAAAAGTTGGCAGGGGAAGACCTCGGCGAACCTCTCCGAACAAATCGGAGACATTCTGCAGAAAGGTCAGGTCAAGAGTACCCTAAATCGGTGCGCATGCATGAAAAATGTTATGAGAGTCCATGAAGCTAAAGTTGTATGTCAGGATCGTAGCAAATGGAAATCCGTGATCTTTGCCTACCCCTCTGGGAAACAGGCGTGATTATATGTATGTGTACTAATTAATTAAAATTATGATATTTTTTAACAGTAAATCGTTATGAGCTCGTGAGTCTTGGCCGCAAATTTTACATGAAATGTTTTTGGTGAGATTAATTACGCAATCATAATTAATAAAAATACTCTGCAAAGTGACACTAGCTACTAGATTACGTAACGATTCAAAGGTATGTTAGGTAGATCTAAGTGTATTCCCATACAAAAAATACATTTTATAAAAGTATCAGGCACCTAAAAGTGACCTTACGTACATTTGAATACTTGCTTGTCTCTCAGGACCATGTAATAACAAAGGCTTCGAAATTTATTAAAAATATGTATGTTAAGCATTATCTCTCATTGAAAGTTCAGACTTCATGGTAGATTTCGTTTCAAAAGTGACACACGACTGTTACCATAAGACATGTTTTCATATCGGTGTGGAATATCTGCTTTAAATAACTAAATTATCACGAAACACTAATTATTAGATAGGTTTTTTTTTCATAGATTTGTCAAAATATTAACCGTAGTAGGTATTCAGAAACGCGGGTAATTTAGCTTAGTTAAAGATGCTTTTCCGGGAAATAATATTTTTTATTAGAAAATTAGTTCAAACGGGTCTCATGTGATATTTATTTATTTATAGACATTTGTGGGGTTGTTAACTGTTATGTACCCATATTTCTGTTAGTCACCTTAAACTACGGCCGCTTCAACCCGTGTCGAAATGTCAGAAATAAAGAAAATGTTAAGAAAGTAATCTCTTACATATGTGTGAAAAGCGTTAAGTGTCTTTTAAACTCTATTTTTCTTTAAACAGGTACACAATAATTAAATCATAATTGCATATAGTACTGATCTACTCGTAGAAGTCGTATGGCCTGTAATGTAATACATTTTGATAAGTAGTTTTTAAGGCACTAGAGCTACAATGTTTGTTTTCCCAACGCTACGCACCTGTACCAGCGCATCGCAGGTAGCCTGATTTACAGCAGTCTTAATGAAACCTGTTATATAACTGGAATTATTTATGATTTCGTCCAGCCCGGCGGGAATTACGAGCTACTGTGTTAGATAATAATTGACTTTCTGTGCCTAGCAGGCTGAGGATTAATGGCCCAGGATATCATTACAAAGGGCTAATAATAAGTTTTTGTAATAAACTCGTGCGCGGCTTGATTATAAAATCTCGACTTTAATGTAGAAAATTGCAATATTTATTTAAGTAACACATGACTGATTACATTAATTCCTGCAGGGTATTCACGTAACTTTTCGAATAAGTCTACCTAATTGTCATTTTTACTAAGGGAAAAGACAGATCTATCTGACGCATGCTCGAAAACTTCCGTTAAGACACTTATAACCTTCACGTAAGTGAGAAAACTAATTATAATATTAACAGTTCGGTCTGTTTTTTTGTGAAATAGGTGCTAATCCGCTCTCTTTTTTTATATTTGCACAACGGACGAATAATACAGCGTTTTTGGAAAATTTTACTCGGTTTTTAGTGGTCATTTGAAACTTTTAATATGTAAACACAATAGTCTCATTGTTCTAATTGCCAGAACTATCGAATATTTCATATTTTAATATATCAAACACCGCTTCTGATTTTACATCGCCAAAGTGATTAAATTGATCATTGATGAGTATTAATTCTATTTCGGTCATATTATATAGAAATAACCAGGGGATAAAAACAGTTGTGGCAATTAGGCTGAGAATGCCAAACTTGAAAAAGGCTGTTTTACGAAAAAAGGATCACCTTACACAGACTACTTTTATCGCCATTTTATCCCTCAAATTGTTCCCTCAGTAGTCAACTCCGCTATAACAATTAACTGTTAAAATTTAATACCAATCAGATTAAAAAAATACTTCAATTCACTTTAACCGTTGCCCGCGATCTCCAGATAAGAATATAAATGTTAATTGTTCTTGTTTTCTTGGAATCTCACATAACAGCATTTCTATGAAAATACCACAATTACCATCTCATATAATGCATTATATTAAGTTATATCACCGATTCATCGAACTCCGTGGTCCAAGTCGTCCGTATAAAATGTATATTTAAAAGTTAATTATGCTATTAAGAGAAAAAAGTGTTTTTCCGTAGACATTCTGACGTGTTGGAGGGACCATTAAGAACACGTATCTACACGCGGGGAATCTATCGGAGATCGTAAGTTGGTAATCAATTTTGTCCAAAAATCGACTGAAATATTCGAGGCATTTGCGAGCTGAGTTTTGGGGCTTAGGTGATTTGTATAGAGCGGCTACAACCATGCAGCATAGGTATTTGCATATTTTACATTTAGGTGCGCTGATCTGACCCGCACTCTATGCCACTAAAATTGTGAAAGGAATGTCTATTTTCAAGTCTACTGACCCACATATGTGAGCGCATCAAATACAATGATAAGTTTTTTATTTAATTTATAAAGGTATTCAGTTATTTAATTTATTGAAAGTAATATATAATAAAGTAATTAATACTAAAACAATGAGAAAAAAAAAAGAAAAAAACAAAAAAAAAAAAACAATGAGTATTTAACACAAATAGGAATATTGTACCCAAGTTCCATCTACTTAGTAGCCAAACCTTGAAGTAGTAAATGAGATATTCCTGTTATGCCCGCTGGTTCTTTTCTAAACCATTCTCAATTTGAAAATTCTGACATGATGAGCGTCACAAAATCAATTCGAGCTGAACCATTATTGAGAAAGGAAGCAAAATTATGTGACGACTCTAAAAAACTTAATCAAATGTCGTACATAGATTATTACTGAATACTTATTATAATGATGAAGCTGGATAATTCAAAAGAAGACAGTAAACAGGGATATGAAGTCTTCATTTTATAGCAGGTTATGTGGAGCGGCAAATGGGTTTTGCTTCCGAGATAAATAATTTTCACCATAGCTAGACATTAACTACAACATTTTACTGCGACTGATAATAGATTTAGAAAGAAAATATTATCTCACAACACTTAAAAGATATTTTACGATGTTTTACAATGTATCCGTTCAATTATTGGGGACGAATGCCGACGGAAATTTTATTTGCAATTTAACGACCATTAATCTGGCAGGAAATATCACTGGATCTTTACTATAAAACTTTTTAATTGTTTCTGGTAACGTAGGTATATTTAAAGAGCTCTATCCTGGGATACTTGCTATAGTTCCCCATGTTATTCCTGAGGAACCGTCGAAGAGACGGCTACAGAAAGAGCTTATAATTAATACACTGTTGTCATCTCCTGAAATCTGTGGAGCCACCAGGACCAAAATTTATCTTACGACCTGAGTTATACAAGAAAGTTTAGATAAATATACTATTTAACGTCATTCAAAACCATCATAAGTACAAATAAATGTATTAAAAATATCGAAACTACGTTAAACAATATATACTTAATAAGCATAGTGCCAGCGAGATGCCGAGACGCTGGTTATCAGTAAGGACCTGACCTCTACTTTTATTCTCTTTTTTCTTGTTTTTTATTTCTTTTTAAACTGGGATCGGTGACAACACAGACATACTTAGCCCTTTCAGTCCGGGAAAACAGCACTGGGCTGGACGCAAGGTGAAATATAGTGTCATATGAAACTACTATTTCACACTTATTTAGTTGTAATCAACCCACACAATTGAAATGGGCCGGTTTCGAAAGGGCTAAGTCACGTAAGTGCCACATTAAAGTAACATACTAATTCAAACAAACATACCTAATAAATAAGTAATACAAAACAATTCCAATAAAATACGAGATGCACTTTTAGTTAGCATCCACTGCACGCACAAGATTCATGGACTTGGTGCAAAAGGAAACAACTCATCATCCTTTCTAGCTTAGGTACTACCGCGCCTACAACTAAAACGATCAAACATCTTAATGCCAGACAACCTCTTATGGACGATTTACACCGAACGGCTGGAGTCAGCGCGCACCCCTCCAGAGTCAAAGGAACTCGAACCCTCCATACAGAAGTTAGATTTCATAATTTACAGGGTGATTCGGCAGACGTGAGCAAGATCAACACTACGGATTCAGTAGATCATAACCTACTGCTTCGTGCCACTATTAGTGAAATCAACGTTAATTTATCTTTGGTGTTGAAAACAAAATGTTTTAAATTATTTACGAAATTCATGGTCACTCTACAATCAGAATACTTCAGTCAAGTGATACGTGTCAAATTGAATGTCATCTCACATCTGAGTCCGATTACTTTTGAAATATCGTATCTCACTCAATGTGACAATTTACTTTCTTGGTAATCAAAGTGCTGTCATATAAGTTAGACGTTTAATCTTTATAAACCAGTTGTTCTAGGGTGACCATGATCGTCGAGAATTAAACTTTAACTTAACAAAAATTAAAAATAGTATGGGTGTTTCAATTAAATACAATGGTGAACGATTCATTTCCATTTACTATGTATGTAGTGTTGGTCCTGCTCACGTCTCCTGAATCACCCTGTATTTGAATGGGTTGCGGGCAGCCGGTCGGCTGCCGCCGGCTCTGCCACTGCCGTTGGGATACGAAGCCGTCTAGCTTCTGTATGGAGGGTTCGCACCGACTCGGCCCTTGTATGATGTTATCCTGGCTTTATTTTGATGTTTCTATCGATACACTAGAACCTCGCTAATGCGGACCCCCGCTCATTCGGCGATCCCTGTACCCGTATTCTAATGTTGTGTATTCTACCCGGACTCTTAATGCTTTTATTTCATTACATGAACATGTTAAACTCTCATTATGCACCGAGTGATTTTTATACCATTAAATATTCTCGGTAATCCGCATGGGCGTGTTTCTTGCCTGTCCAGCAGGGTACTCGTAATCACGTAACTTTTCTAACGTACGATAAGTAAATCTACCTGTCATTTTTACTATCGAAAATGGCATTTAGACCTACCCTACGCACGCTCGAATACTTTGCGTATTTACCCCATGGATTAGCAAGGCTCTTATGCAATTTATAGCTTGGTGGTAATAACATCTCCATGACATCACGAATGTCAACTAACCACATTGTTTCACCTAAACCGAGTAACAATTATTTCACTCGATCGCATCTGTATATTTATTATTCTTTCTTTATTTTCTTATCAAAACCGATTTATTAATGAAGCGATTAATCAGCCGTTATCGAATCGGCATCGCCTTTTGAGTCTCGTGTGTAATGAAATTTCTTTTTTAATAAATCATGAAGCCGTACCGGAACATGAAATGCTTTTTTGTGCGTAATGACGTAAATAACTATTCAGGAGTCGTTTATCAGTAGATCGTAGAAAGAGCAAGGTGAAGTTTTTGACTATGAAAAGTCCAGAGACACACCATAATTAATTCGTTTATATAATGGATTGTGTTCCGAAGAACTGTTCGACATGATGCCTACGGCCGCTTTCTACCATCGCACCGCACGCCGTCGGCAGGGCATTCATCCTCCCTCACACCTTAAAATCTAAATGGTCACGTACGGTATGGTTTCAGAGGAATTTCCTCCCTCGAACGCTACGATTGTGCAGGAATGGGCTCCCTGCCGAGGTTTTCCCGACGGACTACAGTATGGGGTTCTTCAAGAAAGGAGTGTATAAATTCTTAAAGGGTTGGCAACGAGCATGTGACACCTCTTGGATTTGCAGACGTCCATAGGCTGCGGTGACCGCTTACCATCAGGCGGGCCGTGCGCCTGTTTGCAACCGACGTGGTATTATAAAAAAAACAGTAAGTTGCATTTCTGATTGAAAAATGTTATCTATACTAATATTATAAAGAGGAAAGATTTGATTGTTTTTTTGTTTGTTTGCTTTGAATAGGTTCCGGAACTATTGAACCGATTTGAAAAATTCTTTCACCGTTGAGAAGCCACACTATCCCCGAGTGGTATAGGCTATATTATATCATCAAAAATATTAGGGACCCTTATCAAAAATCCAATAATGTAACCCAAGGTGTAAAACATACCGAAAATATTCTTTACATCGCGTGCGGGGCGAAAACTATCAGCTTACCGTGAAACGAAAATGAACAAAGTTAGTCTATCTCCCTCTCTGTCACACTTTCATATTCGACCGATAGAGAGGGAGATACACGAACTTCGTCCGTTTTCGTTTCGCGGTTGCAGCTCTGAACAGATTTGACCCAGAACTAAAGGCAGATTTCACCTAAATGAAAAATTGATTTAAAAATGATCGTGAATTGCTACAAAGCTAGTAACGCTGAGTTTAGATATGGCAATATTTTTTTGCACGATATAGGTACCCAACCCAAAACACAATTTTTCTTTAGTTATTGCCATTAATATTCTTTAAATTTCCATAACGCTATCTAATATTAAGTTAGGTTATTTGTAGACAATGGAAAGCTTTGATCATAATATCGATCTTTAGTTTAACTATTCCGTCGCATGGCGAATTTGCGGAATAATGGAGGTTCCGTATGTAAATGCAGGATCTACATAGATCGCTGACGATCCCGATATCGGGATGGTTCCACGACGTTGTAGTTTCACAATAGTTACGACACATTGCTTTTTTTTTTTGCTACTACGGTTGCACATAGTTTTATGGCCAGCCAGTAACTAAGCAGTTAAGCTGCAGGATTAACATTTCTCACACAGAACATTCTCACATTAAAACTATACAATACTGTAGAGGGGAAAAAAGTACAACGAATCGACACAAATAATTGTCCCCGTAGTGTTGTGTCGATAAGTGTCAAATAATACCGGTGCAGTGCGGGGTTATACGGTACAGAACGCAGCAGTGTGGGTAAAGACTTAGATACAATGAATCGACACAAAGTCTTGTCTTAATATAATATATCAAAACATAGGATAAGTAAGTTTGATTATTTTGAATCAACACTTAATAGCCACACCTACCATCGCCAACTGAAATTATTTCTAAACAAAACTTATGTCTCAAAGTTGCGCTCGCTGAGCCTTACCTTAATACAAGTATATAGTGACCCCATATTATTGACAGTGTTGCGTCGACAACATTGGCTAACAATACTGATGTGGGAATATCCGCTTAGTACTTCTCAACGATGCACAGCAAGTGCATGCATACACGTGTCGACACATACCCCTTTGGTGTTGTGTCGACAAGATTGGTCAACTCAATAACTGATGTGTGAATATTCCCGGTTAATACCAACTTCTCAACGGCGCACAGTGTGGGACGACACAAGTGTCGACACACACCCCCATAGTGTTGTGTCGACAACATTGCTCAACAACACCAATGTGGGAATATCCCCGCTTAGTACTTCTCAACGGCGCAGTGTGGCCGGCCTTTCAGTTTTTGCTTCTACTCCAATTCGCCTTTGTTAAGGTCTTGCTGGTCCACTGTTTTTGCTGTCTTGAACTGTTAGACAGTATTTGCATACGCCGTTGACAAAGGTCGGTTACGGTAACATTTAGCTTGTACAGTCAGCAATAGAAGAAAAACGGAACTGTCACAATGATCTATACTCGTCTTTATTGTAAGGCAATAAAGACGAGTATAGACAATTTTAAGCCCTTCGCCCGGTTAGCTACTTTTCTGCTCACCACAGAAACAAATGCTCTTACCGGAATTCGAACCCGGGACCTCTAGCTGCGGAGGCAGGGTCACAAACAACTACGCCAAACAGGCCGACAAAAAATATTCTAATAAACAAAAGACTTGCAATCTTAGCGTAGACAATAAACATAAAATTGACAATAAGGTCCCGGTAATATCATTAACATATTTTACTCACTTGACTTTATTGTATGCTGACTAGGTTAGAATGTAATAAAAACTACTCACGCATGTTAAATTGTATTCGCGAAGTGGCTGTAAATAAACCAGCAAGATAAGGCTGCCAGTTTTGTAGTCATAAAAGCTACGTAAATGCTTAAATGCTGTTTTACTTGTCATCCATATTAATGGCATTTTCAATTGACCCTCAGGTCAATATTCTAGGCATTTGTCGTCATAATTATATATTTTTTAAAACACAGTTAAATACACGCAAATATAATTTATATCAATCATTATAATATGCAAAAGTGGAGCGTTCATGGCCCAGCGGCGCCCGCGTACCGCGTGCGGTGTGCGAGGTTAAGCAATGTCGGGCGAGGTCAGTCCTTGGATGGGTGACCGCTTTGAGTGGTTACTAACTGAGCGCTCAAGGCACGTTAAGCCGTTGATCCCGGTTGCTGTCTATGATAAGTCGTTATGCCAAGTTAGAGGCCTCCGGGCGGCTTGAGAACCTCTAACAGTCAAGTTGCCCACTCACTTGACAAGCCTAATTCCAATATGGTCTAGTTTCCCCCTCGGGTTGGAAGGTCAGATGGCAGTCGCTTCCGGAAAAACTAGTGCCTACGCCAATTCTTGGGATTAGGTAGCGGACCCCAGGCGTCCTTCAGGATGCAACTGTACTGGGAATAACGCTAGGAGGATGATGATGATTATAATATGCAAAAGTGTAAATTCAATTGCAATGCCGCGGGGCAATGCCGCCGGCATATTGCGCACATATGCACCAGGTCTAACTTTTCAACCGACTTCAATAGAAGGAAGTAGGTGCTCAATTCGTCTATATATTTGCTTTTTTATTTTTTTGATGTGTGAAATTAAAAAGATCAAATTTCGGCGATACTGAAAAAGGGCCAGGTCAGAAGTACCCGCAACCGACGAGCATGTATGAGAAGATGTATGGATGTGATTGAAGCGAAAGAAGTATGTAAGGACCGTAGTATTTGGCGTTCTTTGGTCTCTGCCTACCCCATGGGATAACGGCGTGAGTTTATGTATGTATATATGTATGAAATTAAATTATGACAAGGTAATTTAAGGAATGGGGAATGTCTGAAAATTTTAAAAGTCCTTGATTATTTTTCTAATGGTAGGAATAACCCTCGCCATGAACAGAAAAAAGTTTCAGATTTTTCGATTGCGCCATATATATTTTTTTAAATATAAACATTTTATATCACCTCGCGTCTGCCCCGTATCAGACTACTACGACATTTCTAAGTCCGTCGAATATTAAAAAAAAAAGCCTGCTTGGATCTGTGGTACGCAATGACATTGACAGTTCAAGTCATACGACCAACCTATGATGAACTGTCAATGTCACTGCGTACCACAGATCCAAGCAGTTTTTTTTTAAATATCCGACGGACTTAGAAATGTTAGTAGTCCGATACGGGGCAGACCCGAGGTGATATAAAATGTTTGTATTTTTATAAAATATATGGCGCAACCGAAAAATCTGAAACTTATTTCTGTTCATGGCGAGGGTTATTCCTACCATTAGAAAAATAATCAAGGACTTTTAAAATTTTCAGACATTCCCCATTGCCAAAAATCCGGTTAAAACGTGCAATCAAAAATATCGCTTTCTTTGAAATGCCTTTCTGACCAAACGAGGCAACAATAAGGAATTGTTTTCAAATATATGATTCTTGGCTATTATGACAGTTCACAACAATAGCCGAAACATGACTGCTTTTAGTTATCTCCATAGAAAAAAAAAACAGAAGTTGACAGAAGTTGTTTATTGTACCATACTTTTTATCAGGAAAAAAATTAAATAAAAAAAAATACCGTATTTCATGACACAATCAAGTTAAAATGTTGCTTTTTTAACTCATCTAAACTTTTACAGGCCATCAGTTCTACGTGCTATGTGCCCCGCCCACTGCCACTTAAGTTTAGCGATTCGGAGGGCTATATCGGTCACTTTGATTCTGTTGCGGATGGCCTCATTCCTGATGCGATCATGCAGAGAAACTCCTAACATAGCTCTCTCCATTGCTCTTTGGGTGACTTTGAGCCTTCTTATGAGGCCCATAGTAAGCAACCACGTTTCAGCACGAAGAAAGCACGTAGAACTGATGGCCGTTGGGGCGGAAAGGTTCTCGAGTGGCGACCACATACCGGAAGGCGTAGCGTGGGCAGGCCCCCCACATGATAGACTGATGACCTGGTGAAGGTCATCCGCTGGATGCGGGTGGCGCAGGACCGGTCATTGTGGAAGTCTTTGGGGGAGGCCTATGTCCAGCAGTGGACGTCTTTCGGCTGACATGAAACTTTTACAAGAGGAAATAATGAATAAAACTTCAAAAAGCAGATATTTACCGAAATATGACTAAAAAGCCATTGCCGAAGAGTGCGACGATATTCATACTTATATGGATAAATAAATGCTTACGCATTCAAATTCTGCTGCTATCATCAAATTAAGATTTCGATTCTTATAAGATTCATTCGATATATAATAATAATAGATAAATAATAAATATTGGGGGACAATCTTACACAAATCGACCTAGTCCCAAAATAAGCAAAGCTTGTACTATGGGTACTAGACGACGATATACATACTTAATACATACTTAAATACATAGAAAGCATCCAAGACCCAAGAACAAATATCCGTGCTAAATGCACAAATAGTGCCCTGGCCGGGATTCGAACCCGGGACCTCTAGCTTCGGAGGCAGTGTCACTAGCAACTAGGCTAAACAGGCCGCCATATATTTTTGCACTTGATTGTATTGGATTAACTGATATACTTGAATCGATCTATCGATCTATTATACTAGAAAACAATTGCAACTGCGAAAAATGTGATGCTCTCTAAATATTGCTCTGATAATTTTAGTTTATCACTAGTCTTTTCTGTACTCGCAATTCGCCCTAATAATTAGCTCCAATAATATAGATCGGTGTTTCACTTGTTTACATCCTATATAAGCAAGTATATATGTGTATATATATGTATATATGTAATAAGTGTATGTGTATATATATATATATATATATATATATAGATAGATAGACAAATTCTTTAATTCTTTTCCACTACATACATGGTAAAAATTGAAACACAAGAAAAAAAAGTTAAAACATCAAAGAGAGGCATGCAGCTTAGAACTAACGTTAAAACAAATTAAATACAAAACCATGTGTCGTGGTACAGAATAGGCGCTGGCTCAGCATAATGATGTGGCTAGCCACATCGCTGGTATTCTGCCAGGACCTTGAATTTTGTGCAACGCATTTTTATTTACACAGGCTATAAAATGACCGCGTTGTGTGTGTACGTGTATTCTAAGTATACGCGTTAAAGTGAGGTAGTAATCTCTAATTATTGTAACTATGTGTATGTGTGTATGTGTATTACTTTTTGTGTGTGTACATTTCTATAAATATAAATGAAACATTGGCTTGAGCTTCGAGTTTTCGAAAACAGGAGGGAATTTCCGCTAAGTTTTGTTGGTTTGTTGGTTCAAAAGATGTAATTTGTATTTAATTTTGAAATTGAATTTGTTTTTTAGTTTACGTATAGGCGGAGGGATGTTGTTCCAACATTTTGTTGCACAGTAGCGAAAACTCCGTCTGAAAGCGGCTGACCGATGTAGCGGGACCTGTAAGATAACCGCTCTTGACGACCTGGGTCGGTGGTGATTATTTGAGTGTCATGTAAGTTTTTGAAATAAATAGGAAGGTGTTTTGGTTTGGATAGTATCGAAAAGCAGGCAAGCAAACATCAATTTCTGACGAGCAGTCATCTTTAACATTCCCGCGTTATTTAAGAATGGTGTAACGTGAGTTCGAGGTGGAATATTAAAGCAGTAGCACTAGCATTTTGTACTCTTTGAATGAGGCGCTTATTATATATATTTATATATATATATATATATATATATCATACACATTAAATAAAGCAAGCTATATGTATATATATATATATACACATTAATAACATGAACAAAACGTTATTAAATCTCTCTCCGTTAAGCCCAAACCGGCCTATCCCATTAATACAAAGTTTACACCTAGCCCGTAATTTCCCATATGAAAGTTGTCGGATACACACGCGCAAGCGCACCTGTGGAGGAAGCTGTCAGCTTTATCACTCTATCAGTCATGCTGGTTGACGCTTTCCCTTGCCTTAGGATAGGAACATACTGTGGGACGTTCCGAATCTTGGGAGAACTGTTTAAATAAATAAATAAATATTGCGGGACAATCTTACACATATAGACCAAGTCCCAAACTAAGCAAAGCTTGTACTATGGGTACTAAACGACGATATACATACTAATATAGATAAATACATACTTAAGTCCGCAACTGTGCGTTTCTCCAGAAATTTCTTGCCTCGCACAGCTACACTGTGGAATGAACTGTCGCCTGCGGTATTTCCGGACCGATTCGACCTTCAAACCGTCAAGAAAAGAGCGTACTCCCATCTAAAAGGCCGGCAACGCACTTACGATCCCTCTGGTGTTGCAAGTGTCCATGGGCGGCGCTAATCGCTTACCATCAGACGATTCGTCTGCTCGTTTGCCTCCTATGTCATAAAAAAAAAAACCGAAAACAGCCACAAGCCAAGAACAAATATCCGTGCTAAATGTACAAATAATAATGCCCTTGTCGGGATTCGAAACCGGGACCTCTAGCTTCGGAGGCAGTGTCACTACCAACTAGGCTAAACAGGGCGTCAAAGGCGTTTAGGGAATAAAACAGCAATTTTTTGGAGGTTACAGAGTAGATTTCGAAAGTGGATGGTTAAGGGCTTTTAGTGACTATTTAAATTGGGGATTAAATGAGTGTCCTTTATATGTCACGCGAGTAGCGATATTGGAAAGCTTAGGAATCACTGCTTTTGGGGCTCTGTGGCTATATGGCAGCGGGGCTAGCACAACTGAAGCAGCGACGAGAAGCGAGATGAGGAAAATTACGAGTGTGTTTGCTAAGACACACAAAACAGCCAATTGGAAATACAATGGTAACCGTTGCGCCGACTAGACACATAATGTTAATACGATTAGATAATCTACAATAGGTGATTAAGTTAAAGATTAGGTGCGTGTTAGATGTATGGATGGCTGTGTATGTATTTACTAGTAATAAGAGAACTACATCTGGAGCATAGCGCTGTACGGCAGCGAGACGTGGACATTGACTCAGCGAGATAGAGAAAGATTAAGTGCCTTCGAAATGTGGTGCTGGCGGCGAATGGAAGCCATAAGGTGGCAGAAAGGAAAATAAATGAAGAGGTTTTGGATTTGGTAGGAGAGAACAGACTGCTTTTGAAGATGATTGAGAACAAAAGAGGAAATATGTTGGGGCACCTGATACGACATTACAATTACATAAAAACTATAATTGAAGGAAAGATAGAGGGGAGCAGAAGCAGGGGAAGACCGAGACGTGCGTTTTGTGGATCAAACCAAAGAGAAGGTCAATGTAATGTCGTATCAGGAGCTCAAAGCATTGGCAGAGAACCGAACAGAATGGCAATTACTCCACCGACAAGAGCTACACTCTTAAATATATGATGATGAAGAGAAATAGATCTAACGAGTACCATTTGTCATTCTTATTTGCTGCATATTTATGGTGCCAACCAAACCAGTTTTTAGTGAGGATCAAATGTCTATATGAAACCAACTATACGATTAGGGCACAACAAATAGAAGGCAATCAAAATTAGTTAGAAGAAATCACCACCACCACCATATCAGCCCAAGGACGTCCACTGTTGGACATAGGCCTTCCCCAATTTCATGGGGGGTTAATGCCATAATCGCCACGTTGGGCATGCGGGCTGGCAATCGCAGTATCACCACCGTACTCCAGGGATGCTTCTGCCCATCCCACGGTGGTCTTGGTCGTAGTTTTAGGACATAACCGGGTTAGAAGAAACGACTCATAGTAATTGCATTATCACGTCACAAGCTATTAGAACCAACATGCAACCGTTGTTTTTAAAACATTAGTAATTGCTGTTTTGGTGATAAAATACTAATTTCAGGTCAATTTTAGGGTTCCGTACCCAAAGGGTAAAAACGGGACCCTATTACTAAGACTTCGCTGTCCGTCCGTCCGTCCCTCCGTCCGTCCGTCTGTCACCAGGCAGGCATCACAGTTGAAATTTTCACAGATTGTGTATTTCTGTTGCCGCTATAACAACAAATACTAAAAACAAAATAATAATAATAATTAAGGGGGGCTCCCATACAAAAAACGTGATATTTTAGCCCTTTTTCTTGGCTACTACTCGCCGAGCTAGATCTCAAGAACCGTAATAGGTGAAATTTGCACAGATTATGTATTTCTATTGCCGCTATAACAACAAATATTAAAAACCTGCCTAGTGCGAGTCGGACTCTTTTTATAGATCATGCGGTACGGAACCCTTTGTGCGCGAGTCCGACACGCACTTGGCCGGTTTTTTTTATTGAAAGATAATAATCCTGTTGGTAACTTTTATTTTAGACTTGAGACAAAATATAACATACTTTTTCGAATCTTGAAGTCAAATGCATATTTCTCACAAATGGTGTGAAATGTTTCCATTACATCTACAAATATGGCAAGCGAAAGTAAATAATCCTGGAGAATTATTTGAAGAGTTTAAGAAATCTCAGTTATAAATTTTGGAGCTAGTGTCTAGGAAGTAAATATGTAAGACTAGGTGAGCTCGCTTCATCGTCGGCCTCATCTTTGTCCCCTGGCTAGATGCTGGCCAACAGCAATCCCATTTTTTATAAAAATAAAAAAAATCTTATTATTATCAAATTTCCTCGAAATTTTTCAGAGAAGCACTATACATGCTTCAAGCGTAAGTGGTATCCTTGCGTCATATTATAGCCGGGACCTCGGCTTCGGCTCTGCCGGCTAACTCATACTCATCCAGGATGGCTTGCTTACTACTGGTCTCTGTAGTCATATACAATGTTTATTAGTGCTAGTATTTCGTAAAATCCGTCAATCTAGAAATAAACGTTTCTCTAAACACAACTGCTTTTTCTAGTTGTTGGTCTCATCTAAATGAGACACATAACACTAATGACACTAATGTGTGATAACACTAATGTTATAGGAAAAGTTCAATCAATCATCAAATGTATCGATAGTCATACTCGTACTCATACTCATTTATTTGCAATGATTTTACACATTACACGTCAAAATAATACATTTCATCATACTCTCTTTATTTCTATATTATACAGTCATGCATGAACAGTACATGCAGTCTGCACTTATCTTTACAAATGCATTCAATATCTCGATTTAATCTTTATGTACCAGCGTCTGAAATTAATAGAGCACATGAGGCCCGCTTCCTTTCTGTAATGTGCATGTCAAATGTAACTGTGGCTCGCACTAACAAATCCTATTGATTATTTCCGTACATTACTTATTTATATATAGTTAAGAGTTATGAATGAGAAGCCAGCTTGTATATATTTTTAGAGCAGCTTTAGAGTATATAGTTCTTTATTTCAGTCTATTTCTTTCAGGAAACGTAGCCATCAAATTTTTGTCTTTTGCACAGGGGGCCAATTCTCGGTCCGAGCGAGATGCATATCTATCGTGAGACTGTATGGAATGTTAGAGACACTTGTATGGAATCTCGAATAGATATCATCTCGATCGAACCCGAGTATTGGTCCCCAGTACCTAATACTAGATTGAAACGGTGTGCTTATCAATTTACAAAAATATGCATAAATACGTTTTTATTTTTTTCAAAATGTATACCTATGTCACAAAAGTGAACAATGAAGTATCATGAGTAGAAGCGAGAGTCAATATTATACACATTTAAATCAGATTAACATTGGAAATTGGAACCGACAAGCAAAAACAGAACTACAGTTTTTAACTTGTAGATGTCACGTAGCAGTAGTTTTAATGTCAGTAAAGATAAATAAAAAATAAATAAATTTTAGAGGACAATTTTATACAAATCAAACTAGTCCCAAAGAAAGCTCGATCAGGCTTGTATTAAGAAGACTAAACGACAATAAATTTAAATACCTACATAAAAAAAAACATCTAAAACTTGGAAAGAAATATTCATGCACATCCCACGAATATTTCAAAGATCATGAATAATTTTAAATACCGTAACGTAACACAGTTCTGTAAAGCCGACTTCTCATTGTAAATTTACTACCAAATCAAAAAAATACAAAACCGTATCGATGAATCGTCAACCCTAACGATTGCTCATTAGTAAGAGAATAAAAAAACTATTCGCGAACACCTCATATATCCCAATCAGGGCCACATCAACGCTAAAAGAAATGTCTCCGCAACAAATCAGTGACAACCCTGTAAACTGTGCGACACACGGTCGCGCCGTAGAGCAAACTGCCACTAGAGGTAGTAAGATCTCTCCAGGGCTCGAACTTTTCATGCTATTGACGTAAAATTTCATATAGGTGATTCCAATTGGTGTTATAGCAATTATCAATCTTTAATCATCAATCATGCATTTATAATGGTCTTTTTTCAAATACGGCCTATTGCATCCGAAGATTATAAAGGATTTCTCTTTCTATTAAGAATTTGAATTTATAAACAGGTGAGGAACTCTTATTCTTTTAAGTTTTATAACAGGTTATAGGAATGTTGAATCTAAATATGAACGTAAACTCTCTATTAGGTTCGAGCCGATTATTGATCAGTCCAGTTCTCAAACTTTACCAACAATTAAACAAACCTCGTCGTCATAGAGAGTTTACGTTCATATTTAGATTCAACATACCTATTACCTGTTATAAAACTTAAAAGACTATGAGTTCCTCACCTGCTTAGTGAAATAAAAATTCTAAATATAAAAAGAAATCCTTTATAATCTTCGGATGCAGGCCGTATTAGAAAAAATGCCATCATAAGTACATGATTAAATGATTGACGATTAAAGATTGATAATTAGTATAACACAAATTTTATTATAATTTAATTGTGACGTCAATTTTACGTCATCGGTACGAAATGTTCAAGCCCTGGTTCTCTCCAAAGAGACGTGTAAATGAGTGAGATTATGTGTAATCCGCCTATATGCTTACATAAGACGTAAACGTGAATGTACTAGAGGGGCGTTCAGTTAAAATTAGCTTTGCTTTAGGCGTATAAAATTTAAATTCGTTAATTGGTATTCCTACTTATGTGATGTTATCTATATTTACATACATACTCAGGAGTACTGGCGCAAACTTACATAGATATCAATGTAATAACTTCTTAATTACTTATGTAAATTACGGTTAAGAAAAGTTTGCGTTTTAAACCAATTTCGATAAGTTTTACTACGTATAATAATAAATTAATCATTAATATTGGGGAACAATCTTACACACATCGACCTAGTCCCAAACTAATAAAAACTAAGAAAAGCTTGTACTATGGGGCACTAGACGAAGATATACATACTTCAAAGATAACATCCAAGACTCAGGAATTCGTGCTCACCACACAAATAATGCCTTTGACCTTCGGCTTCGTAGGCAGGGACACTACCAAGCCAGTCTGGTCGTCAAGTATCATTTGTTACTTTAGTCTTGGTCGGGCGAGACCTGCAAGCGTTATTTTCTATTATACCGATATCTTACTGATGTTGTCCAGATTTTCGCACTTTTTAGACCGACACTATATTCGCGCACTGACAGCTGACAGTACTGATACCGCAACGACAAATGCGGAAGTAATCTGAGTACAACCATACGGAGGAAACGTATTTTTGAATTATAACTACGTTTCTATTAGATAAAACATTTATCTTACATCCAAACACGGAACCTAATTGTCTAACAACCCAATACAACAAAAGTGCTCGTCAACCGTCCCGCCACTGACAGCCCTATGTAAAACAAGGCGACACCCAATTAAAGGGGTTGAAGAGCAAATTTTTCACCACATCGCCAACCCTATTTGGTTAACGCGCTCGTCAGACCAAAGCGCTCTTAAGTCTCATACAAACGCCGATCAAGAGGGGATTCTTAACACTCCGCGCGCTTTATATGGTACCGCACCTTTAAATTAGTAGAAGCAATTGTGGTATACAACCCTGGGTTGTTAAAGCTTGTTTCCCGGCGGATTGTCAATCGTGGGGATTTATCAGGTTGTTACGGTGCCATGGTAACGGTCAGGGGTGTCATACTCGTATTGTTTGTTGTGGTAGCATTGTTTATTTTGGTGAAAGTTGATAAAGTCTACTTACTGAGTTTTAGTGTGACGGCTATTGCATTATATTTGTAATTAAAGGATTACTTATGGAAGAACATGATTATATTTTTTTCCAGATTTTTAGAGTTTACTTCTGTTAATAGCTAGAACGTTTAAATTACTGTGAAATATTCTACGGCTGAGTTTCCTCCGAAAACTGGAAACCAAGAAGAGTATTTATGTCGGCAAGTAGGTTCGTTGCGCCGGTTACGCAACCATCGTCTGTTTGCGACCACCTGAAAAAAGTTTCTCTCCTGTTAAAGATAGAAGATATTAATTTCTACAGACTCTAAATAATAGTGTGTATGCATTTAATTTGGAAGGTAAAAAGTAAGTTAAGTAAAATCCTCTTAAAAAATGTCAAATGTCATTTCACTTTACCATCTCATCAAAGTCTATGCAAATCAGCACATTAAATTATCCCGGCGCTAACCGACGTTTCACCATCATCATATATTTAAGAGTGTAGCTCTTGTCGGTGGAGTAATCGCCATTCTGTTCGGTTCTCTGCCAATGCTTTGAGCACACGACATTACATTGACCTTCTCTTTGGCTTGATCCATAAACGCACGTCTCGGCCTTCCCCTGCCTCTGTTCCCCTCTATCTTTTAACAGATGTTTACCATGGCAATGACTAAACAACAACTAAATAAAAATAATCCACCGATAACTAAGTTTCTGGTACATAAGTACGTCCCACTGCTGGGTACAAGCTTTTCATGGAAATTATCGTGTCGTGTCTAGTTATTGACAATCAACCCCACTTACTATAAACATACACACAGTTTCGCTCTATATTCTCTATCATTTTCATATATTTATCCACCACCATATCAGCCAAAGGACGTCCACTGCTGGGTATTGCCTCCCCCAAATTCACGGGGGGTAAATGCCATAATCGCCACGCTTGGCATGCGGGTCGGCGATCGCAGTATCTCCACCGCACTCCAGAGATGCTGCTGCCCATCCCCCGGTGGTCTTGTTCGTAGTTTTAGGACATACCAGGGTCCAATATATTTTACTAGTTTTTTAGTTTTTTTTGGTTTTATATGCTATACCCTAAAAGGGTGCCATGTGTGCCAAAAAAATTATATTGTAACAACTGTACTATATGACCATGGTTTGCAATAAATGAATGAATGAATAAATATATTTATCAGTTAACTATAATTAATCGTAGTTTCGAGTTTACCGTAGACATATGGAAAGGAACCCGATATAAGTTTCTAACGTGTTTATTGAGAAGTAATTAGCGACACGCGTGAATGATATATCCCTTACGCAGCTGTGTTAATACTGGGAGTGGTATCCGATTTGTAATTTACTTGGACGAGATTTGAGGCACAGAAATAAAGACTAACTCTGAGGTATAATTAATAAGGAGAATACGATCTAGCAGCAACAGCCTCCTAGGGGAGCTGACAGAGCGACTTGACTGTCCTTTCACTAAATACTGCATGGAGTTCACAATAGGGACAGCAATATAATTGTTAGTGTCGATAGACTTATCTTGCTGTCCATTACAATTAAAAATAAAATATAAGGTAATATTGTTAATAACCCACTATGGATCGATTATGTCTGAAATAAACGCTTTTTAGGGTTCCGTACCCAAAGGGTAAAAACGGGACCCTATTACTAAGACTTCGCTGTCCGTCCGTCCGTCCGTCTGTCACGAGGCTGTATCTCAAGAACCGTAACAGTTGAAATTTGCACAGATTATGTATTTTTATTGTGGCTACAACAACAAATACTAAAATCAAAATAATAATAATTATGGGGGGCTCCCATACAACAGAGTAGTTGCCGCTAAAACAATAAATACAAAAAAAAACTCAGTAAAACAAGTGTTTAATGGCACCAGCTTTTAGCTTTTTTTCTTGTACGGAACCCTTCGTGCGCGAGTCCGACTCGCACTTGGCCGGTTTTTTATTAATTTTATTTTATTACTAAAATATAGATATAACAACATGGAAAACAAGAGGAATCGTTTTATATCAAGTAAAAACCAAATTCGTCGGCTTGGCAACTGGATCTGTGGCTCAATTGTTAGAGAACTCCTGCCCGCGAAAGGCATTGGGGATGTGGAACATGGGTTCGAGTCCCGCCACGTCGATAGTTGTTCCATATTGTCTGATCTTTGTTTCAGTAATATCGAAGTAGTGGAATATTCCACATTAACACATTTATTTAATACTTTCATAAGTAATATAAAGCCATTTTATGGACTCAAATTGGAAATAATCGTAATTGGTTGATTTAGGTATGTACTTTGTAGTAAGCCTACCCTTAACACTGCAAAAACTAACTGCGATTACAAGATGAAAACCGAACACTATGATAAAATAATTTCTCTGAAGAAAAGTAAACGGCAATATTTGAGGTCAGGTTTTCAACTTCCTCCAACAAATTTTCATACACTGAAGTCACTGAATAATGAATCTGAGAATTGAATTACAATTTTATCAACCTTCTGATTACACTGGTTTGCAGTGGTTTTGTTGCCCTAGATATGAAAGTGATTTTAGGTCTATTTATGCACACAATTCATGAAACTCGATGATTTCGTAAGATTTGTTCTGTTTTTTTTTTTTTAATCTTTATTTTCATTTTACATTACATAAATCAAGAAAAGACAAACAAAATAACAGATATATTCATAATGTCAGTTATGTCTTTAGGATACATCGAAGTAAATAAAGAGGAAAATTTCGAAAATATATTTTATATTTCCATAAAACGCCTTTTATGAGCTTATCTTTTATAATGTTTCAGGGGCCTATCTCTTTCCAAAGACCAGCAGTAATCTGCCATCATGTGACAATCCCATCGACCCTGAAGCACATTGAGAACTTTCATGAATAAATTCGTAATCTGGGCACTTAAAAACGTTAAAATTTGCGATGATATCCAGGGCAACATAAAAATGTTTTGACATTGAAAATGTCTTTTCGTTCGCTCACTGGAGGGTCTCTAGGTCTCTATAGGGTCCCATTTCACGAAATAGTTCGATCCCCTTATATTTCAGAGAGTTGTGAAGGTATGATATTCAAACTAGGCTCAAAAGACGCGTATATACTAGATGTGTAAGATGCAAACAGAGATTTATTTGCGAAAGTCCAGAACGAAAAAAGTATTGGCCGAAATAGTGAAAAAAAATTCAATTTCCTCCGATTATTTCATTTCGGCACTCGATATTTTGGAAACGAAGAATGATATCAAAATTTTGATCAAAACTCCTCTGGACAATTTAGTCGGCTACAATTTGAGCCTAAAACAAAGACGATCAGGTCTAGGGTTTGCGCTGTAGCCTAACCTTTTTGAAAGAAGTCAAAAAGTCAGAACGACTATTAGTAGGTAATATATATTTTTTTAAATCAACAAAATTGTACAATTGTAGTTAGTTTTAGTTTTATATTTCAAATTGTTTAAATTAAACGTGTATTGTTTCTGTAATAAATTATTATTAATTATAGTTCGAGACAACAATAGCACATTATTGCAGTGCCCGGGAAATAGCAATTCGTGGATAAGTCAATGATGTTTTGGAAGACCAATATCTTCCAAAACCTTGGCAAATAAAATAAGCCATTTTATCCGAGACAATTTATCGACCCGAGCCGCAGGCAAGGATCGATATAAAGTAGAGGATAAAATGAGTTTTATCCCTTTAACGCTCAAAGTATTTTTTTCTTGAATTTATTATTTTTTTCTTAAAAACTGTGTTAATAGAGGTATTTTTAAGTCTATAAAAATAATTAAAAACATCTTTTATGTTCAGGTCTGAAAATATCATATGTAGGCTACAAACAACATTGCCCAATACTCAGAATGAGACTTTCGTTCAGGAATGTAGTTTATAGACTACATTGCGCAGGGTACAGGAATTAAAAAAAATATAGTTTTAAGAGAAAAATAATATTATCTCAGAAGTAAATACCATAAAAACTGTTTTTTTGGGTTACCCGTGTGTAACATTAGCGATGTTGGTACTTGACTCACTGAGTGTTGGTAAATATTTTATACACAGAAGCTAGCACACAAAACAAAACATGCAATTAACAAACCAACAGGTACCCAAAGATTTCAAAATCCTCGCAAAGCCTAATTTGCAATCAAATGTATAATCGGTTTTACAAGGATATAGACCTTTCATGACACATTTAAAGTTATATTTCTTTTTTTTTCATTAAATTTAGGAATGAAGGGAATTTATCTGTTTGCGTATGTCCTAAATAAATCGATTCTAATTTCACTGTCATTTTTTTATTATGGTACGCGTCACGAAGATAGAAACAAAACAGGGGAAGAAATATCATTAATAACGGTGTAAGTAGTGATATAAAGTAGGTTTAAGTAATAAAATTCAAAAAACCAAATTAAAAAGGTAAAGACAGAGAAAAGCGCAATGTTAGTTTAAAACAACATAACCAATTTGCTCAGGGCTTCGCAATGTAGGTTAGAAACAACATTCATATTTGCAGTCTTATTATGTCTCAGCATTAGTTTAATGGGCGTTTATATGTATCACAACACAACTGTTAACTATTTCAAAACATATTTCAATTAACAAAATATATGAAAAACAAGAATATTATTTTTAAATATTTTTTTCTTACCGGTTCTCTCACCGGTATGTGTCGACTCAGCGCAATCTTACCACCAAATGACAACAAAATTGCACGGGAGCATTGATACGACCGATTTCGAGTACGCCAAAATACAGGAATATGAGTAATATAAGCAACATCAGGTTTATCTTAAAAACAAAGCCTCAGGATTTTTTTAAATATGAATGTAGTTTCTAAACAACATTGCGAATTAAAGGGTTAAACATGAGTTATACATCTGCTTTTCACTTCGATTGCGAGAAAATTAAACAAATAATCAAGGTTATGATATCCATGTAATTTATCCTTCTCCTGGGGCCTAGGGTGTCATGTTGAATTCGACTTTGAAAATTCTTGTTATAGTTATAGTCGGAGTTTGGAGGTCGAGTTAATTTGAAGTCGCCGTTATCTTGCGTGAATATTAGTAAAGTGGCAAATGCCTTTTTATGTAGTTACCGTAACTTGGCTGCGCTTTAAAAAATTGCCAATTTAATAGGAATTTTGTATGTGAGCTATGTTTATATATTATATATCAACCAAATTGGCATAACGTTAGCAAATGTAATGCATTTTTTTATTTTGTTGAGTTCATTTTCAATGTACCTTGATGGTCGTGTAGTGCACGAGATCTGTGAATTTTTTTGTAGAGCTGTGTTATAAACAAAAGCATATTCATAAAACCTACAGATCAGCAATAATGTAACTATTAAAGCAAAATCACAATCCTAGGAACCAGTTTCAGCTTAAGTGCACCCACGCTACCCAATGGAAAAACATCCTAACGACATTTAAAATCAATATACGTTTACCGCATTTTAGTACATGAATGCGTCCAATTATATTTGTAGCGTATGCCGAGTTATTTCATGTCATTATAATCCGGGATTAAGTTGAGCCGGGCTTAACTCCTGAGCGTATTGAGGTAGGTCTAAGACTATAATTAGCTATGATCTAGCATGATGCTACGAGAAACGGGCTTAGCTGAGTAGGCGGTAGTGCTAGGACATTTGTCGTTGAATGAAGGGTGAATTGCAAAAAAAATGTGCATAACGAGTGAGGGCTGTAGTTAAGAAAACTTAATTGATTTCTTTGTGTTACGAAAATTAGTCAAGTAATTTCGTAACGCAAAGGAATCTTTTTAGTTTTCTTAACTAAAGCCCTTAACTATGTACAATTTTTAGGGTTCCGTACCCAAAGGGTAAAAACTTGACCCTATTACTAAGACTTCGCTGTCCGTCCGTCCGTCCGTCTGTCACCAGGCTGTATCTCAAGAACCGTAATAGCTGGACAGTTGAAATTTTCACAGATGATGTATTTCTATTGCCGCTATAACAACAAACATTAAAAACCTGCCAAATGCGAGTCGGACTCTTTGGCGTTTTTATTCTTTATACGGAACCCTCGATGGGCGAGTCCGACTCACACTTAGACGGTTTTTTACTTTTTTTGCAATTCACCCTGAAGTGAAATCCAGGTTTTCGTTTCAGCTGCGGCAAAAAATGCTTTCGTGTGTTGTGTTTTGGCCTCCTCAGGTCGCATTTCATAACCGATTCTCGTGAAATTAAACAATTCTCGTGAAACAGGTTCGATAATTATATATAGGTATATATTTTACGATTCAGTGTTTGGAAATTTTGAAATTTGAAAAAAGAATTCGTCATTCGTCTACAGCTCAGAGCCACTAGGGCATGATTCAGTAAATTGGATAGTGTGTATGGATGTCGCTACGATTAAATAAATATTTCGTCTCCACGAGGGATAGCACTAAGTTGGTATAAAGCAATTCACGAAATACAGAGGTCGTAGGTTCAAACCCCATTTTTGGCGAGTTTAGCTAAAATGTAGAAAAATCGTCAGGCATAAAAGAAGTCCAGAGAAAAAATATGTTATGATTTTGTGAATTTTAGCACTTGGCGCAATTATTTTCGAATGGTTACTAATTATGCATGATTACATTAATTTTACTAATTTGATTGGATCAAATTACACAAATCACAAACAACATCAACAATAACGAAATCATAATCAGCATTTACAATACGGTTGCATTGGAAATGGGGCTAAATGAATAAATTAGGGTATCTGTTGTATCTCACAGAACAAACGAGGTCTAAATAGACGTGATGCGAACAAATTGATGCTGTAACGCACCTATACACGCTGCTGGGGCAGTTATGATACTTGATGACATCATTCATAGGTATTTAAAATCTGTAATTTATAATAAGTTTCACACATATACACAACACAAACACACAAATATAATAATAATACAATGTTTAACAAAACACACACACAACAATTTTTTTTTTACTTAAACTTTTATTCCAGCTCATACCTTTTTTCCACAGTCAAACTGCTCGTTGAGTGGGTTCCATTAAACTCAAACACGAGTGGTTTATCTTGATTAGTTTAGCCCTCTGTCTTCATCATCATATCAGATCGGTAATACCATAACAATTATTGATTATAATCGAACTTATGTATGCCAAATATCGGTTGTGGAAAACTGGTCCAAAGACCCGAACAAAAATTACGACCATGATAAACATGCATAAACAAATTTTGAATCTCTATACAAATCGACAGGACCAAATTAAAGTTCGCGAATGTACAACAATTCAATACAAACATTCAAGTTAAATAAAATCTTGTAATAAAAAGCCCTTAGGATTTATAGATACATGCTAACACCATGTATTTCCATGCATCTATATCATCATACTGAACACGTAGGTATACAATAAATGAGTGAATGAAAAAAAAGAGCTTAAGAACAAAATATCATTTGATATTCAACAGCAGCTTTACGGTGAAAGAAAACGTCGTGAAGAAACTGCTCTAATTCTGACACTATTTTGCTCTGGGTTGGAAGGTTAAGTTACTTTCGTAAAACTAGTACCTATGCCAAACCAGGTACCAGTGGACTCCTGATTCTTTTAGGATACAACCCGAAAACTAGAAGCAGAGACTTTAAAAATTATGTATTTTCTGTCACGGAATGAAATTAAAAGATTTATCACTTTTTATTTCTCGACTGTACAAGCAAGCTTCATCGTATTGTTGTCTATTGTAAAGCAATTTATACCCAATCTAATATGGACATCATGTTTTTAACTGAAAATGCATGACCCATGTCAAAAATAATCTGAATGGATGTAAAAATAGGCAAATAGGTTAAATATTCAACAGGGCTATTGTAACGTTTATTGATATTGAAATAATAAAAAATTATCAGAATTATTCTTTTTTCTTTTTTTTTATTTATTTCAATATTTAGCTTTGAAGTAAAATGAACTAATTTAGAAATCAGTTCACAGCAATCAATAGAAGACGATTCAAAATAATAGCCGGGATTGAGTAAGCTCAATTTTCCGAACAAGCCTTTGGGCATATCCACTATTATTTTCACCTAAAAATACTGCGATTCCTAATTACCATTTTAAGCGACATCAAGCACACACACACATTTTTTTCTGAGATTTGTTTCGATGAGATTAGTTCACATAATTCTGACGTTGACTCTCAGATTTATTAATTACAAAGCTGCCTTTAGAAATTGCAGGTTTAAAGATTTAGAACATGTGCTATTGGAGTGCTAGGTTGCTATTCCACCGCCCGCAACCTAATGTAATCTTCAATATAAAATCAAAGTATCAAAACGCGTCCATCCCCTCTACGTATTAAGTGCGGAAACAATAGGGGATCAAGTGCACAAGCGGCTCAATTGGCCGGTTGTAATTTCGCCCCATTGTCTCTATCCCCGCTGTCCCACGCGACCCTGTCCCCCAGGGGACGTCGTTACGCTCTTTTTGTGTCAGCGGAAAATGATTATTACTTAATTTATTGTGTTACTTGAGAATTATTGTGGAGCGTTTGTGAGGTGCGTTTTTTGCTTAATATCGAATTCACAAATGTCTGAGGGCCAAATTTTTGGACAATAATTAACGATTTTTATTCGTCATACAATTTATATGCGCACTTTAGTGTCACAACGGTATCTATTAAATTGTAGACGAATTAAAAACTTTTACTATGGGCCAAAATATTGCTCAAATGCAAAATATGTATCGGATTAATACACTCGTAAACATGTATAGAACTCTTAATTAACTGACATATAAGAGCCATGGGAAATATTTTTGAATAAATTGTAAGCGCTCATATAGCTGCACTTGACTATACACAACATGCATTCTAATAAAAAACTTTAACCAAATGTTTGAAATTATTAGTATTTAATTAATATCTATCTTGTTTGTTTCTCGAGACTCACTTGGTTAGTATGTAAATTAACATAAATAATGGATCGGCAACGGGCTAATAAGGGACGATTCATACCAAACCGAAGTCGACGCGTCTACAAGAGTCAAAGAAATTCGAACCCTCCATACACAAGCTAGACTTCGTATCTACACGGCAGCGGCAGTGCGGCTGCTCGTGGCCACCGCTGTTTCATTTAAATATGAAATCTTGGATGATATGAAATTTTGGATGGAGGGTTCAGATTCCTTTGACTCTGGATGGGGTGCACGCTGACTCCAGTGTGAATCGTCCCTAACTCTTTTGAATTTGGAAGCGTGCATAGGCTTCGGCGTCTACTTACCACCAGCACCGTCAATCACTTAGTAGTCTAAAATGAACAAATTCATAAATAAAGTTAAAAACAAATAACAAAACTAATTTACCATTATAAACGAAAATAAGTAGGTACATAATTAATTATACGCAGAAGACTTATAATGTTTACTCTAGTAAATTATGCTAAGTGCATTCTCGTATAACTATTTTTAAGATCGTCACTTTATCGCGTTAAAGGTAATTAATACTAATTACCTGTTCTTTTATATATAAAAACGCAACTAATTGCAAAACAGAACTATTTATCCTTTCAATTATCCCAAATACTCCGATTAAAGTATCTTGACACTTTACAAATGTCCCTTAGCGCGCAAAAAATCTAAAAACGCATAAGACAAAGGAGTATTCCTGGGCTTTAGTCAGATACTAATGGACAACCGAGCTGTAATCACACAAACAGATCTCCTCTGAAAGCAATTAAAGCACGGGATTCTTCGGAGCACAGCCACCGTGCAATCAAAATAATCACCGCGATTTAACACTTTCCTACCTTGAGATAAGCGATAAAACACCTACAATTAAAAGGAGACTTTATTGATGTAATTTTAGAGTTGGATTTAGAAAGATCGGTTGTTATCTCACTTTCAATTGAAGTCTGAAACCGAGTGTGCTGTTGTCCGTTTTATGTCTTTACTAATCAGGCAGACAATGCGATTGCGTATGCAAAATTGTTTAACGGACAGGTATTATTTTTAGTAGCCTGTTGTGATGCTATAAGAGTTTCTAGTAATGCATTTACATATATTATTTACATGCACCTCTGACATTTTGTAATTATTTGTAAGGTACATTGATTTTTATAATCGCAAACAACCGGGGTCTTATCGCTAAAGAGCGATCTTTTCTACACAACTTTTGGGAGCGACAATAACATTTATGGGTTTAAGACCCATGGGTCTTATTAAAAATAAATAAATGCATATTAAATAAATAAATAAGGCATAAATGTTATTGTCGCTAAATTCAACCTATAGTTGTTATTGTTAGCGACAATAACATTTATGGGTTTAAGACTATAGTCTTTTTAAAAATAAATAAATACATATTAAATAAATAAATAAGGCATAAATGTTATTGTCGCTAAATTGAACCTATAGTTGTTATTGTTAGCGACAATAACATTTATGGACTATAGTCTTAAACCCATAAAAGTTATTGTCGCTCCCAAAAGTTGTCTAGAAAAGATCGCTCTATAGCGGTTAAACCCCGGTTGATTATCTATATTTTTAAGTTTTTATGTTCTGTATTCTCTCTTCTTGGTCTTATACTCTTGGCAGAGTAGTCGTGGTCATGAAGGTCGGAGCACGGCCTTATTCACTGTCTCCCGCCACCTCTTCTTCACTGTTTTTCGCATTCCGCACGCACAGATTCAGGGGTAAATCCGTGAGGGTTCTTATTTGATCCGTCCATCGCAGAGGCGAGCGTCCTCTAGACCTTGAGCCATTTACTCAACAGTGAACAACAAGTATCTCCATGGCGTCGTCTTCCTTACGCATAACGTGGCTGAAGTACCTTATAATTCGAGATAGAACGATTGCCGAGAGTCTTTGCTTGACTTTGAGCTCCTGGAGAATATATATAATAGTGCGGCGTTCTGTATTAGTTCAATTTATTCAGGTGTACATTAAAAAAAATATTTGTATTGTATTATTTCCTTTGTACTTTCTCATCGCAGGAAGGCAACACTTTTTAACAGTTTTAGCGACTCAATGATATTACTTACTTCTTATCTGATATATTTGAGTGTATAATATGTAAGCACTTTATTGTACCTACACAATTACAGGTAGAAACATATACATGTCACAAAGCATTAAAGTACAAAGGCGAGTAAATACAGGATGTGGTCTGTGATAAGAGCAAAATGGTACAGCAATTATTTCCAAATGGTTTCAAATTTAAAAGAAAAAGAAATGCACTTTTTTCATGCAAATATAGCTTACGTATACTTTTTTACTTTACTGGAGTGATATTAATAACTATTTATTATAAAAACACTAAAAATATATAAAAAAATATCCCAAAAATATTCAACAACGATTATGAGTCATTACTAGATACTACGTCAAAATCAACAGTGACTGCCGCGCTGTAATCACGTGGTGCCAAGATCCGTTACTTGGAGGTCATAAATTTAGATCAAAATTTCTCCCAATTGAAAAAAAATATAACTTTTTTGGACACAAGAGGTTACTGCAGATGCTCTAAGGAAGCGTCCTTTAATTTTTTTGCTCTTATTATCGGCCACACCCTGTATACACTCAAATCACAACGGGTGTCTACACTTTGCATGGAAATCTATACTAATATTATAAAGCTAAAGAGTTTGTTTGAACTACTGGTTCAAATTGAAAAATTCTTTTTGTGTTGGATAGTCCATTTATCACGTCCATTAATAACATCACGCTGCGACCAATTGGAGTGAAGATGCGGACGAAGTCGCGGGCAACAGCTAGTTAAATATAAAGTTTAAGTAGATGTTATTCTTGCTGCCTATTCAAAATGAAAATTCTAATGTGTGTTTGCTTTAATAAATGTCTTTGCGTTACGTAGAACTAAATGTTTCTCGAGTCTGCACAGAAACCAGTCAGGAAAAAAACATCACAAACCGTATCCTGTACTTTAAAGTGACTTCTGAGTTGCAAATGCTGGCGTTATCTTAACAAACTCGCAATCAACGACCGTTTCATTATAATCTGCACCTTATCTTTGTATCGGTAAGGTTCATTTTATATTACACAGTCGGTTTGACAATAAAATAATGCAAAATACCTTAGATGGTCGGTGGAAATGTTAGGCTTGTCTACGAGTTGTCAACTGGTTTTGATGCGTACAAAGTACTGAGGTTCCATTTCGCAACAATGTATATCATTCCAATTTATATCAGTGCATCGTACTCACATACACTTGGCTGTGCGTAAGAGCAAGAGGGAGTGCACAAACCTAGACTATTCGAGTATGATTTTAACTTTTAAAAGGTTGCTGGAAAAGGTCTCAAGAAGCATTAAGATTATGTGCGCTTCAAGCATCAAGACCGTTTAGATAAGATTATTGTGAAAATAGAATTGCAAATGCTATTTTGAATATTTAATTTGTTTTGTAGTTTAAAACTATTTATGCACAATATGTACACTGCTTCTTTTTATGAGCAAATATTACTCAAGATGTTTTGGCGCAAACATTTCGTTCCTGTAAAGTTGAAAAACTCATTTCACGGTAAATTCCATGAATCCAGATTTGCCCATATAGGTGTCATTTTATTTAATAAAAGTATTTGTTCCGTTTCTGTCAAATGAACAAGAAATAATAAAAAATAACACTAAAAGGACTTACTAACGAATTAATGTAACTTACTATCTTGTATCTAAATTATACGTACAAATAGTTTTATATGATGTTTAAGTACTGTAAAAGTATTACTTCTTTCAAACCAATCTTTTTATTTATATATGGTATGTAAACTTTTTTAAGAATTATTTTCTCCATTAATGTTTGTATTGCATTTCATTTCGGTAGCATTTACACTCGGTTGGGGCCTAAGATCAATGTTCAACATTTATTACGCGTCCACGTTTAAACGAAAATAAAAACATGTATCACAAGCTTTTAATTAACTACAGCAGTTAGCTTGTGCATATAAAAAAAAATTGACATGAATGATTGAATCATTCAATACTTGGGACTGGATTGGCGTCAAACTTATGGTAAGCGAGTTTGCAAATCAAATGACATAAATATCAGAATATTCATCTCTTGACTGCGTATATTTCATATCTCAGACCCATTGCAAGCAAGTATCTGTTTAAATTGTATTTTTTGTGGATAATATAAAATAAGACGTAGGATTCGCAAATTATGATTCAGTTTCAGAAATTCAGAGATTAAGAAATATGGCACCAGTGGCCATTACTTTTACTAAACTTACTTTACTTTTATTAAATCCAAAAAACCCTCTAACCTTTATGAAAAATAAGAATTTTCAAAAATGCGCGTCAGACTGGCTCCCCGGCTTATCTGTCCCAGACACGGAACGGCTTCATTTCGTTGCAGTTTCAAGTATACTGCCACGAAATGCTGGAATAATATTCCACCGCCGATTAGAAATTTTACAACGCGTTTTAAATTTAAAATTGATTTTAAAAAACATTTATTGTATATTCAAAATCTAATTTAGCCTTTCCGTGTTTTTGTATACTAAGTCGACTGTTGTTTATTTCATGTTTATTTTTGTCAAAAAAATATTACTAGCTCTGAAGTTGTAATAACTAATATAACTATGTTTGTAACAATTTTAGTGTCAATGTAAATGCATTGTTTGTGCAGTTGTATGAATCGGTCGCGCAACTCATTTTTTTATCGGGACCCATAGTAAACCCGTGTCAGGACACCTTTTGTGACCCGACACATGCTGAGTGGGCCCCATTTTCGCAACTTTAGTATTAAGTAATTTTAAAACTATACCGAAGATATCCCGGACATCAGCCTGTACGAGATTAGAATGGCTCTTAAACTGCTAAAGAACAACAAGGCACCCGGTGAAGACGGAATAACAGCTGAACTCCTGAAGGCGGGTGGAAAACCGGTCCTTAGGGCCCTTCAGAAGTTGTTCGATTCCGTCTTACTGGAAGGGAAAACTCCAAAGGCATGGAACAGAGGTATGGTGGTGCTGTTTTTCAAAAAGGGTGACAACGCCTTACTGAAGAACTACCGCCCCATCTCACTTCTGAGCCATGTCTATAAGCTGTTTTCAAGAGTCATTACGAACCGTCTCGCACGCAGGCTAGATGACTTCCAGCCTCCCGAACAAGCCGGATTCCGAAGAGGCTTTAGCACCGTAGACCACATCCATACGCTTCGTCAGGTTATACAGAAGACTGAGGAGTATAACCCCTCTGTCTAGCGTTCGTGGACTACGAGAAAGCCTTCGATTCGATTGAAACCTGGGCTGTACTACAATCTCTCCAACGGTGCCAAGTCTACCGCTATATCGAAGTGCTGAAGTGTTTGTACGAGAACGCCACTATATCAGTCCGACTCCAGGACCAGAACTCGAAACCTATTCCGCTGCAGCGGGGAGTCAGGCAAGGAGATGTTATTTCTCCTAAACTGTTTTCCGCTGCACTGGAGGACGTGTTCAAGACTCTGGACTGGAGAAGGCTAGGCATCAACATAAACGGCGAGTACATCACTCACCTTCGGTTTGCTGACGATATAGTAGTCTTGGCTGAGACCATGGAGGATTTAAGTACAATGCTCAATGACCTCAGTAAAGCCTCCGAGCGAGTTGGTCTAAGGATGAACATGGACAAGACGAAGATCATGTCAAATGCCCATGTAGCACCAACTCCCGTAACAATCGGACACTTTACGCTCGAAGTTGTAGACGATTACATATACCTAGGACAGACTGTCCAGTTAGGTAAGTCCAACTTCTAGAAAGAGGTTAATCGTCGAATCCGACTCGGCTGGGCAGCGTTCGGGAAGCTACGTCACATCTTTTCGTCCAATATCCCGCAGTGTCTCAAGACGAAAGTCTTTGACCAGTGTGTGTTGCCAGTGATGACATATGGTACTGAAACGTGGTCGCTTACTATGGGCCTCATAAGAAGGCTCAAAGTCACCCAAAGAGCAATGGAGAGGGCTATGCTGGGAGTTTCTCTGCGTGATCGCATCAGAAATGAGGCCATCCGCAGCAGAACCAAAGTGACCGATATAGCCCTTCGAATCGCTAAGTTTAAGTGGCAGTGGGCGGGGCACATAGCACGCAGAACGGATGGCCGTTGGGGCGGGAAGGTTCTCGAGTGGCGACCACGTACCGGAAGGCGTAGCGTAGGCAGGCCCCCCACACGGTGGACTGATGACCTGGTAAGGGTCGCGGGTGTCCGCTGGATGCGGGTGGCGCAGGACCGGTCATTGTGGAAGTCTTTGGGGGAGGCCTATGTCCAGCAGTGGACGTCATTCGGCTGAAATGATGATGATGATGATGATGAATTTTAAATTGTATATTATAATTTTTTAGCATGGTTGTCGAAATAAAGTTTTTTCTGTTCTATTCTATTCTAAAAAAATATTAGTGTCACTTTATATTGACATACCTATTTCAACAAGACACTAAACGTAAACTATTTTAGCATTCTAATAAAAAAAAAAGAATCTAAATTTAAAATCATCATACACATGAATTCGTTTGACTTCATTTGAGTTCGGAATTTACGCCAACAAGTTCCATCTTTCCAATCGCAAGCCCAAGGCATTAGGCCTTTGTGCCAGACCAGTTCGAAAACCAGTTAGTACCCAGAAGTTTCGCAAGGTCCATTCAGGCCTACAATGTCGTGTGGCCATCTAACAGGTGCTTTACTATTTATTACGACCGCTGCAGAATGGCAGGCTATCTGTTATGTAACGTTATCACCTTTTTATGTTTATCGCTTCAGTTTTTAGTAGGTACTTTATTGGGACCTTTTAAAGAAGCTGTGGGTATTTTTTTTTCAAGCTGTAGGAAGCATCAATGAAAGGAGGGCATAAGAGCGATGAAATGTATATTTTTGTTACGATGTCGAATACCTAACTCAGGGAGTTTAGGTAGGCCCTAACCTAACTTAACTAGACTTTATAATAACTGTAAGTTATGTCTAAAATTTTACTGAGTTACCAAGATCTAACATATACTATTTCGTCTAATGGTTCATTATAAAATCCGGTCTATTTTTTTCTGCTTAAAGTTTGATAATGAATATAGTCTTTTTCTGTTCTACTGACAGTAGTAAACTATTTAAATAATTTACGTCAGTAGACTTATGCTTGTATGAATCTTATTGGATCTGTTCCAGAATATACTTCAAATAAAAAAAATTGCAGGCCAAGTCCAGGTACACATATTGATGGGGCTAGCCCTATAATAAGCTCAATGAGGCTTGTAATGCAATAGATGACGATATATTTAATAGGTATGCATATTTAAATACATAGCAAATAAGTAAGACAATATTGTAAAACGTTCACTACCAACTTTACCAAAACGATCGTCAAATAAAAGTTAACTACTCTAGGCTAAGGCTGGGTTGCACCAAACCGCCTGTAATCGTAAGCGGTGTTCGTTAAAATCTGAATGTATGGAAAGTTTGACAAGTTTCTATGGGATGACAGCTGCCGGCGCCATATTTAACGTTGATCGGTCTGTGATCGTAAGTCGGTGCAACTCAGCTTAAGTCCTTATAACAATCTAATTGAGTTCTCGTTCTCCATCCCTGATATATAATAATAGTCACAATTCATATTACCTTATTAAAAAAAACACAATGCACCGAAACAAAACACTGCCGTCAGTAGCACGATGCAAATGGCGAGCCACCGAATCGCCATTTTATTTTCTTTTGTACTTTAATTCTTTATAAAGGTTTATTTATCATTTAAGAGCTTGTCGTACCGGCTGATTGGTTTCGTGAGTGGAGATATTGTTCTTTTATGCTGCCGCGAACCTTTTATAAAGAATTTAAGATACTGGACACGATTTAGTGCTCTAATTACGATATTGGTGGAAGTAGGTTATGTTTATGCGAAAGAAGTTGCGTGGTGTTTTTGATGCATCGGCAAGGCATTTTCCTTCTGGACACACATTTCGATAGCTTTTTGTACTTTACATTAGATTAACATTACGTTTTTTATATTTTAATTATGAAGATATAATGAAAATGAATATGGAGATTAAATACACAAAAAGAGAAATAGTAATACAGGTCAACAGCGTCTCAGGACGAAAGTCTTTGATCAGTGTTTGTTGCCAGTGATGACATATGGTACTGAGACGTGGTCGCTTACTATGGGCCTCATAAGAAGGCTCAAAGTCACCCAAAGAGCAATGAAGAGGGCTATGCTGGGAGTATCTCTGCGTGATCGCATCAGGAATTAAATTATCCGCAGCAGAACTAAGGTGACCGATATAGCCCTTCGAATCGCTAAACTTAAGTGGCAGTGGGCGGGACACATAGCACGTAGAACCGATGGCAGTTGGGGCGGAAATGTTCTCGATTGGCGACCACGTACCGGAAGGCGTAGCGTGGGCAGGTGGACTGATGACCTGGTAAAGGTTGCGGGTGTCCGCTGGATGCGGGTGGCGCAGGACCGTTCATTGTGGAAGTCTTTGGGAGAGGCCTATGTCCAGCAGTGGACGTCTTTCGGCTGACATGATGAATACAGGTCAAGATTGAAAGAAAATTAAACACAATAAAAATTTATTTTAGAAATATTTTTATTTTATTGAACCCTCCTCCTTTAATTATAAGTATGAGTAATAATAAAAATTGGTAGCGAAAGTCTTAACCAAGTACTAGCGGTTCAATCATATACAGTTTGTGAGTTATCAGCGGTATTCAATCTGATGATTATTTAACGAACAGGTACAGGGTACCTTTCCCACAGGCTAGATGAAATGCATCTTATATCAATGTCGTAAATACTGCCAGGGAAAAACTCTTCTTTTTACGCATGATCCCGTTGGATATATTTCGCAGCACAAGGTTAAGTTATGTTTTTTCAATGAGTAATTTCAAAATTCATGTACTAATTAGATATGTAGTAGGTACAAACAAATCTAATCCAGTCGTACACAAGTAACGACATCCGCTCAACTCATTTAAAAATAACTAACAGTCAACGAAATAATTACTTCTAAACTAGGTCTTCCTTTGAAATAAGTAAATACAAACCGCTTACCAGTTAAGTAAAGTAAAACTGTCTAGTTAAAAAATGTACTAAGTCTGTATGTATTACTAAGGCGGTTAAGATCTTTTAAGCTAGGGGTTTAGAAATGCGGCGTATTGCCAAACGGTGCGACAGAGCAACGGCCGCATACCGAGACCTGATCTATGTGATGACAGAGAGCCTAGTTGTTAGTGCTCTGAGGCGGTGTAGGGCACAGGGGATAGCGGCTCGTGATCCGCTACCGCTTATGGAATGTTGGTGATTGTAATTAAGGGAACCGTCGAGTGTTGAGGTACTAACGTATTAGAACACTCAACGCTGGATGCTTGTAAGCAGGGGTTGTTTGAAGAGGTGGCTCATGTCTTTCAAATATTGCTGGTGATAGCTAATCGAGAAGGGATTTTTGTGATATAGAAATCATTGTTGTTAGAACCCAAAGGTAATTTAAGTGACTTGACTTTTAACTAAGTTTCGTAAGAATAAATAAATAAATAATAAAGTCACCGTAATAAACTCTGAATTTTGATATCGCATTGTTTAGGGCTATTTTCATTTGATCTCCCTCCATAGTCACCAGTGAATTTATGTCTATTCATCTATATCCAAGCCTACCATAATAAAGACAATTCCAACGGTAGGTAATTAACTAAAAATATATTAAAAATCATTAGAGATTGGCAATATCAAACGGGTTAAAAATAGGTTCAGGAATGTATACTTAACATCCTTCATTGCAATAAGTGTCGTATTCCTGGTGGTAAGGTCGCCTGGGCTCCCAAGGATGAGCTGTGTTGAGTGTGGAGGACTAGTATCCATCTATCAAAAAAACCGAATCCAGAAATCAATAAAGGATCGGTAGGTACACGCTTGTGGTTATTATGGATTCGCAAACATACGTAGGCTGTAGTTTCTGCTTACCAGGCGGCCTAGGTGCTTCTTTGTCATCGTCCTCGTATATGTATTATACAAATTTGCTCCCCTTTCAGTCAGCTATTTACTTCTTTTTACACGACTGCCAAAAGAAGGAGTGTAAATTTTTGAGCTGTGAAGTAGGTGCGGGCTGAAAATCAGCTCTGTACAACCAACCAGGGTCACAGCAAACGCTGAGCCCGAACCTGTTGTCGCACCGATTTTGTTTCTCTGTGTTTTATTGATTTGTATTTTATTTGCTTTTTGCGACAGTAAAATTAAGAGTCCCCAGTACGCTCGGCTGAACTCGATTCTCCATACAAACGTAGTTTCTTTCTCATTTTAAAATGCCTTGCTGAAATAACATGAAACTTTCTATACACAATGGGAGCCGCCATATCTAGGTGGGAAATTAGTTTCTGTTACTAGAAATTGTAATAGAAAGAAATACAGCGAGTTTTTGAGTTTTTTACGTCTTGTATGAAAACCTTAATAATCGCTGTATTTTTTCTCCATTATAATTTCAAGCAACAGAAACTAATTTCCGACCTGGATATGCCGTATCCCAAGGTGTATACAAAGTTTTATGATATTCTAGCATGGCGTCTGAAAATGAGAGCGTAACTACGTTTGTATTGAGAACCGAGCTTACTGCGGCTCTTAAAAAAAGAACGCGCTTTGCGCTTGTATCTTGAGGCCTTTTGCCTAACGTACTTCTCTATTTTAGGTAGGACATCAGCTTCTGAATTCACTTTGTGTACAAATATGTAGTTTCAATTACCGGCCGCGTTCAGATATGTATCAGTGTTACACATTTGTTTTTGTAAGTAGATGGGAATTATAAATTGTGTTTTTACTTCAATAGCTTTAGGTGACTTGAACTTATCCGTCCGCGTAACTGCTTATACATTTACAAGCTTATTAGTGCTCTTTATTAAGGCGTTGGTAAAGTAGACTTTATATGATTTTATATGGAGTGTTTTTAGTTCTTGGTTTTCCCAACTTGTGTGTTAAGTTTGTGGTTTTGACATGAGTGCTTATTAATAGGAACCAGTCTTGCTAAATCAATTTAAACATTGAGTACCTTTAAAAGGTATAATTGATGTCCATTAGATTTAATGTAGGATGTTTCTAAACTTTTACTTCGGATTAGCAGTCGTTTTCTAATGTATTGAGAAATGTTTACCAGGCGGAGAGCATCGCTTGTGAGTCATATAGGTAATTTTTAGGGTTCCGTACCCAAAGGATAAAAACGGAACCCTATTACTAAGACTCCGATGTCCGTCCGTCTGACTGTCTGTCTGCCTGTCTGTCTGTCTGTCTGTCCGTCTGTAACCAGAGGCTGTATCTCATGAACCGTGATAGTTAGACAGTTGAAATTTTCACAGATGATATAATAAATATTTAAAGAAGCTCCCATACAAAAAACTTTTAAAAAGCTGCTCGTTGTGTTTATCAGGCGTTGAGTCTCAAAATGTATGGGAAAACTAAAATCTGACTCGCACTTGACCAGAATTCTACTTGATATTATTTAACGTTCTTATTACTGACAAAAAAATATTATTATTTAAATTTAATTTAAAAAGAAAACTTTTCTGAAAACCAACTGTCAATGCGGGTCAGAAATAAAATGTAACCGTAATCATAGTTATTGTAAGATAAAAGCAAATAATGAGGATCGCTTAAGGTAGTACCGTCACATGATTGATTCCTAACATGACGTCATATTAGAACATGATCATGTCAATTATGAGATAAGAGGGAAGAGGATTCACATTCCTAATATCTTGTGGGTTCTGCAAATAAAAGTGTAGGTTTTCTTATCCATACTTTCATACTAAATAATATAATAAAATGCTTGATTCAAGGCACGGCATCGGCGTGGATTTACACGGCCCCATTGTAAGATTTATGTTTCAGAAAACGAGATGCAGCACTCTTCGGAAATGGCTTTTTTGGACAAATTTCAATGATTACCTAACTTTCTGAAGTTTCATTCATATTTTCTATTGTGAGAGTTTAGATAAAGGAAAAATAAACACTTCTACCGAGATAATTCCAAGCCACCAGGCATCACACACACAGGACATCCACTGCTGGACAGGACATATGCCTCCCCCAATTTCATGGGGGGTAAACATAATCGCCACGCTTGGCATCGCAGTATCTTCACCGCACTCCAAGTTAGCTGCTGCCCATTCCCCGGTGATTTTGGTCGTAGTTTTAGGACATACCCGGGTCCAACATTACAATCCACAAATTACATAAATACAGTTTTGATTCCTAGTATTTACCATTTGCCCAGATATTTTTCTTTTTTCTTCTTTATACTCGTATGAACGTGGGAGCGCTCGTGACCCAGCGGCGCCCGCGTACCGCGTGCAGTATGCGAGGTTAACCAATGTCGGGCGAGGTCAGTCCTTGGATGGGTGACCGCTTTGAGTGGTTACTAACTGAGCGCTCGCGTGCTTTGGAAGGCACGTTAAGCCGTTGATCCCGGTTGCTGTCTATGATAGCAGTCGTTAAGCCAAGTTAGAGGCCTCCGGGCGGCTTAAGAACTTCAAACAGTCAAGTTGCCCACTCACTTGACAAGCCTAATCCCAATAAGGTCTGGTTTCCCCCTCGGGTTGGAAGGTCAGATGGCAGTTGCTTCCGTAAAAACTAGCGCCTACGCCAATTCTTGGGATTAGGTAGCGGACCCCAGGCATCCTTCAGGGTGCAACTGGACTGGGAATAACGCTCGGAGGATGATGATACTCGTATGAACGTAAATTACATCAACATAAATAATTAAAACATAGAACCTACAGTACGGATCCCTGCGATCCCGCAGACTATATGGCAAACCAGGATGCGCAAACGCAACAAAAACGCCAAGCGCGAACAACGGTCGCTCGTTACCGCACAATCGCCGAGTTTTTGCGACGCCATGTCGGGCTCCCGATAGATGGCGCTGGCTAAATAAGAACATTGTTTTTATTGTTATTGTTGCGTCTTCGTGCCTTAAGGAGAATTGGAAAAAGTTGCTAGGAACCAGACTTGTTGGGATTGAACTTTAATGTTGTTCGTAGACGTTTGTGTAGTTAGTCAGGGATATTAAAATCTCGTGGTTTTTTTGCTCTTGGCACTCTATCAATAAGGAACAAGAATTAGAAGACGTACGTGTTTCAATATTCCGTACTCTACTTTAGGTCTAACATACAACTGCCATTGTCTTTTATGGAAATAAAATGTTAAACATTAATGTCAGGATTTAGTGAATAACTGGGTTGAGTGCTGATTCCCTCATGAAATTGAAATAGTTTTAAAATAAACTTGCAAGTCTTTTAATTATTTCATGATTTTGTAAACATATTTTTACTCAGTAAGTACTTTTTCTTGTATCATGGGTTCTAGTTTTTGGGTCACCCCTAATAGAGACAAAAAAGAAATAAAACTTAATAACATTCTCACATATTATATTATTTGTTATCAACGTGACATTTTTCTTGTGCTACGCTACGAAGTACAATTAACATATTGCAAATACAGTAAAATATCTCAGAGTTGAACTGTTTAAAAGACTAAATTAAACAAATCTGAGAAATATTACTCCTAGAGACTTGAAGATTAAACGCCACCTAGACTTCCAGCGCAAAATACCTGCTATACCGATATTATAATCAGCAATAGCTCCCGTATTCCATTTGGTAGCAATTAGCAGAACAAAACGAAGCAATATTTACATGCTACGCTACAATAAATCACTCGATTCACTTTCCTAAATTGATATTGTAATCCGTTCTGTTGTTTTGCTCCTTTGCGGTGAATAAATGAAGACGTTGTGATGTGGGTTCGTTAAATTGCTATCTCCGTACTTTGTTCTGCGATGGAGTGGCTGTTAACTGCTTGAAATTTCTTTTAGAGAGATAGGGTAGAGTGGGTAGACCCGACTGGACCCGGGTATGTGCTAAAACTACGACCAAGACCACCGGGGGATGGGCAGTAGCATCCCTGGAGTGCTGGGTGGAGATACTGCGATCGCCAACCCGCATGCCAAGTGTGGCGATTATGGCATATACTACCCGTTAATTGGGGGGAGGCATATGTCCAGCAGTGGACGTCCTTTGGCTGATATGGTGGTGGATAGGGTAGAGCAGAATGTCATTGCCGCTCAATACTTTAAGAAGCCCAAGTGAAGAACTATCTCCTTAGTACTGAAAACTGCACCTTTCTTTCTCTGTGCCTAGGTGTGTGGTGTTGTGTTTAAAACGATTGCGTAACATTATTATTGGTAAACGGGACTTAATGGCGTACAACTGAAATTATTTCACCTTTATTGAGGTTTGCCCTACGTTTCGAATGTATCACAATATCCGTGACATCCGTGGTCACGAGCGGGGTAGCTTGAGCGGGTATCAACATCTAGCAGTACGGGTTTTCCGAACTACCCGCACTTGGTCTTTATTATTCACATTTACACTGGGGTTATCACTCGCCCACATAACATTAATAATGTCCGTTGATTGCGAAACGTTTTGGAACGTACGCCAGATAAAATTACACGAATTAGTCAATTTTTTGTAGAAAAAAATAATTCTAATGATCAATCACCTAAAAAGTTTCCCATTCACCCATGCGCTGTACTGAATTGCCTCTAGCTGTTGTCTAACTGTTTGTAACTCATCTTGTACCCAGGAATCTGCCAGGCGGGCCCTTATCTTGTAGGCGCTTTTCCCTACATATTTTTTTTTGCATTTTGCATGATATGAGCGTTGAACAACAGTGAAAGTTGGCAGTGAAAGTGATAAACTACGGTATCTGCTCACTCTCAGCCATTTACCTCCGTTGTGGTTAAGAAAAGCAATAGATTTTGTCTATCAGCATCGTCTCCATGCCTCCCGAATTCTCACTTATCGTACTCCGATACAAAATGGAGAATCACGATGAACAGAAGCCGCTGACTTATGTCCCGGTCCGTGATATGTTCATCTCAACAATAAATACTGTAGGCCAATTATACAGTCGGCGTTATGATGGAAGCGGGGTTTGTTAGTGGTCCAATACGGATATATTGCGCTGTTAGTGAGATAGCTGAGGTTTATTGAAAAGTATTCTGCTGGGAAGTCTGTGAGACTGTCGTAATGTAAATAGGAGAATTAACATGTTTAATACCGTATTAAATCGGACACGATTTATTCTATACTGTTATTAGCATTCATCACAAAACAGGCCTTAGGGACATTTAAGTTGGCTCGTTTTTAAATAGTTAGGTAGATAATTTCTGCCAGGTGAGATCACTAGTTCTACCGCTCACTTGATTTTGGATTTAAAAATAGATACCTAAGTAAATTTTATTGGATTACAAAAAAATACCCGCCTGTAATCCGCTGAGTTGCAACAATTGATTCAGAGTGTGTAAAGATAGTAGAAAGGACCAGACCTTTTTAAGGCACGAGTGAATAGGCATCTTCTGGGTGAGCTCGCTTCATCGTCGGCCTCATCTTTGCCCCCTGGCTAGATGCTGGTCAAGAGCAATCCCATTTTTAATAAAATAAAAAAAAAGACGATTAATCAGCTGTAAAATAGATAGAACTAGAGTATCAACATGCAGGGCATTCATCTTCAGAACCTTAGAACCTAAATGGTCGCGTACGGTACGGTTTCACAGAAACTTCCTTCCTCGGACGCTTCGGTTGTGGAATGAGCTCCCTGTACAAGTTTTCCCGAGGAACTACAGTATGGGATTCTTCAAGAAAGGAGTGTATACATTTTTAAAGGGTCGGCAACGGGCATGTGACACCTCTGGAGTTGCAGGCATCCATGGGCTGCGGTGACCGCTTACCATCAGGCGGGCCGTACGCTTGTTTGCCACCGACGTGGTATTTAAAAAAAGTACCCATCGACAGCCTATTAATGCCAGATGGTTTTATATCGACTACCACCATATCAGCCCTAGGACGTCCACTGCTGGACATAGGCCTCCCCCAATTTCATGGGGGGGTAAATGCCATAATCGCCACGCTTGGCATGCGGGTTGGCAATCGCAGTATATCCACCGCACTCTAGGAATGTTGCTGCCCATTCCCCGGTGGTCTTGGTCGTAGTTTTAGGACATACCCGGGTTATATCGACTACAGTAACTAACCAAGAGGCCCGAAAATGATCTTGAGTGAATACCACACAAAACTCAAAGTATGTATCTATCTCTCTTCCTCGTAGCGTTTTCTCTGTTGTATAACACGCACACTAATGGAACACGGGCTTGCTTTTGCATTTAATCCCAATATTTCGCGTAGGCACTAGTTTTATAAAAGCGACTCCCATCTGAACCTGAGGCAAAACTAGACCTTGTTGGGATTAGACCAGTTTTCTCAAGACGTTTTCCTTCACTGAAAAGCTACTTTTAAATATCTAGTAGAGAGACATCCTTTAGCCGGTACAAGAAATAGTAATTAATCGCATTCATATATCGATTCGCACATATTTAACGTAATCCCATCTGCATATCCAGTCATGTCGTACGATGAAATTGTTTTACTGAATCGATTAAGTCGATCTGGTATCGATTGTGGCTCGATTTTTTTCTTTCGCCGCCGTGTGATGACTGTATTAAATCGATTTAAATGTGTTAAAAGAAATGCTATTTAAAAATAAATGGGCTTTTTGACGAAATTTATTGTGAATACGGTTTTTGGTGTTTCGTGGAGGCTATTGATTTAGGTCCGGGTTCGAACACCATTTTTGTTTCATTATAGCTTCAAGCGTCGGTGTTTTGAAGGCATCTTGATAAGATTTATAAGCGGTAATATTCTTAACTAGTTGTACATAACGTACATGGACAGAATAATTATTAACAATTTAGTTTTAAACATTATCACAAGTCATTTTTAACTACCTTTAGTTATCGGATTCACATATACGAGTAGAACAACTCATCTCCGCGTAGTATCCTGTTTAGGTTTCGGATTGTATTTCTACAGTTGCAGTATGGCAGAAGAAATTGCCATCTGAATTTTCCAATCTAGGCCACATTGGGAGAAATTTTGATGTATTGAGCCGGTGATATCAAAATAAGGTGAAGAAATAACCAAGTTTACAAAAAAAAAATTACCATCGTAAACACATCTTGCTTTCTAATGGATGGTAGTCAAAAGTATCTTAATAGTTCTGACATACAATTTGACTTCGTGTAATTCCGTGTCAAAACCGGCATTAGGTTATAAAATATTAATAAATAAAAAAAGCATTAGAGCCATCTCTGCTTGACAAATTGATTGTTTCGTGTTGCTTAAACTATGTTTGATTAAATGTTGAGGCCAATACGCCAGGGTCATTAGCACATTGGTTACAATGTTTGTACCAACAATATTATTACATTTAAGAGGAGTATTAACGCCACATGGTCGTTATTGTAACGCTAAAGTTTTTCAATGAGCCGGCGAATAATTCAGAAAAAAATATGTTTTATTTTCATGTCTAATTATTAATTTGAACGTTCGAATCTCCTGCAAAGCTCTAACTACTATGTCAAATAAAATAAAACAAAATTAAAAACTCTGAAATACCAACAACGGATTAACCTAATTGAAAAATAAAAAAAACGAGAATCTCCCGGCTGGGTACGTACAAAGTAAGTACATAGAGATAAAAAAAATATTTCAAAAACGGTTGCATGGTCGCGAGGTATAGTTACAAAGCCAGAAAAATCCTTCGGGGGCTACCATGGCCATGTCTGTTCTTAATTTCCCAAAAAAAGTAAAACTCCAGTTAGGTACATAATACAGCAACTAAAACAATAATAATAGTTAAGCTCGAGGTACATTACATATAGCAACTTAATTGAAAGTACCTATAACACAGACCTCGTAATCTTACTTCATTTCAGGGTAGGCAATGGCAGCCCCCGACGGATTTTTCTGGCTTTGTAACTATACCTGTTGTTGATTTTTTTATATCTATGTAGGTACCTACTTCGTATATGCCCAGTCGGGAGCTTCTTCATTTTTTATTTTATAATTTTTCAACGTGGTTTATCCGTCGTGGGGTGTTCAAAATTTTGAAATTTAGTTTTATTTAACTATTTTACGATAATATGAGACGCAATATTGGTATTTGTTCCAACAATAAATCGGCGACAATTATGTGATTCTTGTGGAATTTCAAGCGCCCATAGGCTAGGTGTCCGCTTTTATCACCAGGCAGACCCTACACTTGTTTGCCACCGTATTGAAAACATGTCTAAACATTGGACCAACATCACCAACGCGGCACATCTTCGGCTTAGCAAGCGTATAAACAAATTATAAAATGTTAATGGGATAGAACCTTTGACTCACAGCTACAATACATCATTGTGAGCCGTTAGTGCGCCCGGTTTGGGTAGGGGCGGCGGTCACTGCGCAGACTTTACAATTCACGCCATATTCCTGAAGAGGATAGGCAGATCACATGACGTTTAAACACATTTAAATGTGTTTCTCGCGCTCGTTCTAACGTTTAGGTCGGCGTGTATGCGAGGGGTGGGGGATAGGATACGAAAAAGACATTTATTCTTCAATTGTAGCATTCAGGATGTATGTATATGTATGTCAATCTACGCTGTAATATATTTTTAATTTGATGATTTCACGAAAACTATTTTCCTAAGAATCATACTTTCGGATATATTCCAAATTACACCCAAAAGCAACGAACATGAAAACATTGTCGTTTCCATTCGTAAGCTCGTTTAGCCTAGTTGGTAGTGACACTGCCTCCGAAGCTAGAGGTTCCGGGTTCAAATCCCGGTAATGGCATTTGTTTCTGTGGTGAGCAGAAACATTTCTTCCTGGGATGTTTTCTATGTATTTAAGTATATATCTATTAAATATATCGTCGTCTAGTACCCATGACACAAGACTTATTGAGCTTACTATGGGATTAGGTCGATTTGTGTAGGAAATTGTACCCTAATATTTATTTATTTATTATTTGTTTATTTAACAAAATTACATTATGATTTATAGTAATGAAAATTGGCAAAGATTTTGCTTTTGACAATATATAATGACCATAAACTTTTAACATCTATAAAACACAATGATTTAAGTAGTATCCATAAAAGTGCCACACTAGCGTAACTCGTAAAGCCAATACGACAGCGTCCACATATACGTCCACCTGAGAGCTCATCAGCGACGCTCTCTCTAGCCAGTTTCTTCTTCTTCTTCCCGCCGTGGTCTGAATCGGCCAGGATGATGATGATGATGACACGTCGAAAAAAAACTTGCAAATCTACCGCACTGTACGCTGCTCCTTATTCTATTAGCGGTGCTGACTGCCTCAGTTCCCACATTAACTGAGACATCACTAACGTTGCTGTCTGTACAACTATCAGACATATATTATATACACATCTCTCATTTGATGTAGATTTGCTGGTTTTTACGACGGCAGTGAGGTGCGAAACGGACTGAAATTTGACTAATTAAGGCGCCTTCCTGGTTTGTCGATGCGGAGGCGGTATGATATAAGAAAACTGTTAGCTGTCAGTGTCAAGCGATACGATTGCAGTACTGTCCCGCGTCTGCGCATGGTACGTATTACTATTCCGCAAACGTAATACTGACAGTATTTCGTCAAGTGAGGAAATCTCACATCAGTTAACTCAAGTCAAAGAACAAAATACCTATTACATATCGCTCTCGCCCCTCCAAGTCAGGTAGTTGACTAACATATTATATGGGTGTTATGTGAGAGCTAATTTTGCTACTGAAGTAGGAGGCAGTTAGTTGTATAACTGCTGCAGGGCTAGACTCAAGTTTACTACGAATATGAAGAGGAAGAAAGACAATACTTACACAAAATAAAATCACAGAAATAAAAATAGTAAAGTAAAATGAAATACTCAGAGCTTAATTAAGATAGTTGCGCCAAAGGGTCAAAGGAGTCAGCTTGGTGCCACGAAGAGAGTCACAGGACACGCTTTGTGTCGCTGATTTTAAGTGAAGCTATATGCCGTTGCCAGTAATCTCATTCCTAGCAATATTTCCGGGAACTTTACCCACATTATGGGCAATGTTGCCGATACAAGAAAAACAAAGTCCTATAATTTCGTGATTATAATTGTATACTGTAAATAAGCTATTAAAAACCCATTTAACGAAGTATATGAGAGATATAAAACTTTACTTTGTTCAATCTAAAGTCATAATTTTTATCAGTTGAACATACAAAAGGAAATCGTACAAGTTAAGTAAAGTTCAGGTCGAATATCATGAAAATACCTAAATTAAGGTCCTAACCTAACTAATATCCATTGCACACCTCTTTTTTTTAAATTGAGATTGAAAATGCTAGACATATTCGGCCGGTGTCAGCCATTAGAACGTTTACCTACTCATATGTCTTTTCAATTATTATTTATTTTTGTACAAAGAAACTATACACAAGAATACTTAACAAAAATAATATAAATAAAATTAAAACTAACTTAAATCTAAAACAGGCCCTTGAGGCATTGTACCCAGGATGCTGGCGGCATTTCCTCGCTGTATCGCAATGGTTGGTGACGCGTTGTGCGAGGAAGCCGCCAGCTCTTCGGTCACCAGTTTCGTCCCGCCTTCCCCCTTCTTCCATCGGACATCCAGACGTACGGCTGGCTACCATCCTTACCTGGTCGAAATTCCTCTAAGTCGAACCAAGCGCTTTGCATCATCCTTCATAATGCGCACTTGTAAGGTTTGGAATTGTCTGCCGGCATCTGTATTTCCGAGTTCATATAACCTGGACCTTTTTAAGGCACGAGTGAATAGGCATCTTCTGGGTGAGCTCGCTTCATCGTCGGGCAAAGATGAGTGCCCCCTGGCTAAATTCTGGCAAAGAGCAATCCCATTTTTAATAATAATAAAAAATCTGACTTCGCAATTTCTGCAAATAAGTTGTACGCGCTGGGACCCCATGGACCTAGAGTTTCGACGCCAAAAGGTGCAAAAATGTACTCTCTTCCGAGGTCCTTGTATTTATTATGCTTTAGAATTTTGGCGTTATCCGCCGCTGCACCCACTTTTACTGTAGTCCGTTGGAGGTGAGACGGTGCCAGTGTGTCTACCTGTCTACACAGGTAGCATCCCACACCAACATCCGTCGCAAGCTCCATGGAACTAAGAACACCCCACGGTCTTTTAAAATAACACATACCTACCTACATGCTAAATAATAATGTCGTCTTATCTATTCGTACAGCTAATACCCATAAAGCATGAGAATTCAACTCAATAAAATCTATAAAATGTAAATTAAATCACCATAGGCTTCTGAAATCAACATATCACTACCGTGTTTTAAAATGGCGTAAGTACATTACTATGTCGACGTATATAAAACTTATTTTATATGAAAAGTTAGAATATCACAAAATACTATGAACAGTGTTAATGTAAGTCAGATAATTACATTTATTAGGCCGGCATGGGAAAGCGTCCGATAAGCCAGTGTGTTATATTGTTTATAATGCTATTCGATTTATTGCCGCTATATTGTAAGGTGAATGTTAATTCTTAATTAAACGTATTTCGGTTAGGTAACTTTTGAAAGTATTGTATGTTTCTGCCATGAGGAACATTATAGAAGGGAAAATAAATGGGAAAAGAGGAAGACCGAGGACAAGTTATCATCATCATCATAGGCCTTTACGTCTATTGCAGACGATTTAAGCATTGCTGTGCATTTTCTGTACACCGTTTTTGGTGACTGTATAGACCAATGCGGGAACGGAACAAGACAAGGACAAGTTATACAAACCAGATAAAGGAGGATGTGGATGTCGTGTTGTACAGTCAGTATCAAAAGTAGCTAGAGTAGCTAGCCATTTGAAAAGTTCGAAAAATTTTATTACAAGGGAATAAGAGCTTTTGACTTCTTCATATGCGTAGCTACTTTTGATGGTGACTGTACCAGGACGTCAAGAAACTGGCCTCGGACCGGCAGAGATAGAGAGAACTGCATCGAGCTGCACCTACAAGAGGCCAGCTCTGAAGAGAATGAAATTCATCATCATCATCATCATATCAGCCGAAAGACGTCCACTGCTGGACATAGGCCTCCCCCAATTTCATGGGGGGTAGATGCCATAATCGCCACGCTTGGCATGCGGGTTGGTGATCCCAGTATCTCCACCGCACTCCAAGGATTCTGCCATCCCCCGGTGGTCTTGGTCGTTGTTTTAGGCCATACCCGGGGTGTCGGGCTACGCCTAATCTTGGGGAAAGTTGCCTGTATTATTTGTTAATAAAGCGTCAACAATGTTTTTTAAACTTTATTTTAATATTTAAATTAAAGACTATTTTACAACATCACAGTGTTTTAGTACTAAATATCCTGTAATCATGACACTCGAGTCTCAATTCATTCATCCATCAGGCTGTACATGTAGAGACGCTATCTTGTCAGCGAACTGTCAAATATGTCATTCATTTCATTTGATAGCGTATGTAATGGATACGTTCCATTACAATACCTGTAGACCTCAGCATACGCTAGGATGCAACCGGGAAAAGGATAATGAGAATCGTAATTTATGGGTAATGAAAGAATTACATGTCAAAGCATATATATAGACGAAGGATGAATCTTGAATAAACTGTGGTTCGTTCGTTTTTTAAACACAAAAACTGACATTAAATATCTCTGTTTCTCTCTACAACAAAAACAAAAGCCACTTTATAACACCATAACGTAATTGCTACTCTCAGCTTCGCGGTACATAAAATGCTTTTTTTTTCTTTTTCCCCATTGTTCACAATCCGCCTTTGGTGGCGTACGATAAACCCATAACCGAAAAACTCGATAAAACCAGCGCGATAATACCTTTATAATTCTCGCATTGCGATTATTCTCGCCGGCCCCGAGATAGGAACAGTTTTATGGAACAGCGCCATCATTTTCTTTGAATTTAATTTTTGGACCGACGGAGGTGCTGTAAAAAAACATGAGTTTTTTTTTAAATTCAACTTTTACTCTTAATTTTAAACGGCATGCTGATATAAAATGAAATTTTGTATACACAATGGGATCCGGCATATATAGGCCGGAAATTAGTTTCTTTTCGAGAAATGTTTAGTTTCGGCAGTGATTTCATCTTTGGTCACTTTGATATTGTGTCAATTCTGTTACTATTTCGAGAAGACTTGGTGTCATTAGTGGCAATGTACAGTCACGTACTTTAATTTGGGACCCCCTTAAGGTTGACAAGCCTGTCAAACCGCATAGAAAGTTAAAGTTTTTTTTTTGCGAAATGGGTCACAAATTAGCGAACGTGACTGTACACGTGGCATTTGTGTATGTCTTAATGTCATTGTGAAAGGGCTTTTTTACGACAAAAAAGCCCATAAAATCACTATTAAAATTAATGTTTTTTTTTTTAAATGATAATGATAGCATAGTTATAATTATTTTTCAAAAACATACAATAAAATACAATATAATAGGCTGCGAAGTATGACGTTTCAGGTGCAGCTAGGACAAGAGGTCGTTAATGGAATTTCATACGAATCTTGCAGGCCTAGGCCGGCAAAGTCCTCTTTTTAGGGTTCCGTAGTCAACTAGGAACCCTTATAGTTTCGCCATGTCTGTCCGTCCGTCTGTCCGTCCGTCCGCGGATAATCTCAGTGACCGTTAGCACTAGAAAGCTGAAATTTGGTACTAATATGTATATCAATTACGCCGACAAAGTGGTAAAAAAAAAGTGGAAAAAAATATTTTATTAGGGTACCTCCCCAATACGTAAAGTGGGGAGTGATTTTTTTTTTCATTTTAACCCTAACGTGTGATATATTGTTAGATAGGTATTTAAAAATAAATAGGGGTTTACTAAAATAATTTTTTGATAATGTTAATATTTTCGGAAATAATCGCTCCAGAAGTAAAAAAAAATGTGTCCCCCCCCCTCTAACTTTTGAACCATAAGTTTTAAAAATATGAAAAAAATCTCAAAAGTAGAACTTTATAAAAACTTTGTAGGAAAATTATTTTGAACTTGATAGGTTGAATAGTTTTTGTAATTTTTTCAAAAAAAAAAAAATGTGACGGACGGAAAACTACGGAACCCTACACTGAGCGTGGCCCGACACGCTCTTGGCCGGTTTTTAATTACCATTCCACATAAATTTGTAGCACAGGCATGACATTCTGCCACTATGTGTATTAAAAATAAAACTTTGATTTTTTTGTTGTTTGTTTCATTGCCCGGTTGAGAAAAGCACTATACAGGGTGATTTCGGGGTCGTGGATCAAGAACCAGGTTTTAGACTTAGTATCTGTTAGCCATTTCAGAAAAATTGTAGTGACACGAAACAAACGCATTTCATTTTTAATTTATTTTGATGAAAAAAGTACAAAATCACAAACTATTTGAGTTATAAACCTTCATATCGATTGTGATGTTTTCTACTTTGAATTTTTGACCATGTACAATTATTTTGGATCACGACCCCAAAATCACCCTGTATAAATACATACCTCGGCGGGAAATATGGGGTTGCCCGCCTTAGACCTATCCGGCCGAGCGAATTTCGGCCGGCAACCCCTATTAACTAATGTACTATTATTGCTTATTGTTATATTAAATTATTGTTGTTTTAGTTGTATAAGTGAATGACATGTTTACTTTTATTATAACCGCACGAAACGAATTTTGTACTCCTGCATTGAGGGTAAAACATAGTGCTCAAACCTATTTGTTCATGTACCATCTTTCATTGTAACCTATGTATTAACAGAAATAAATATTCTGATTCTGATTCTAAAGTTGGTCGGGTTACTTGTTCCCATCGGTATAATCCGCGTATAAGGCGACTTCCTGATTTGGCGGGGCGGGAGCGATATGTCATAGGTATTTTGCTCTTTGACGTGAATTTACCGATGTGAGATTTCCTCACTTGACGAAATACTGTCAGTAATACGTTTGCGCAGTAGTAATACCATGCGCAGAAGTGGGGCAGTACTGCATTAGTATTTTTTTATTTTTTATTTATTTATTTATTTATATAACAGTTGGATTTCACAGCATTACAGTAATACTAATGCACTGTGAAATTAAAAACTAAACAAACAAGAACACCGGAGTAACCAAACAATAAATTATTTACACTGAAGAAGGTCGTGCATCCATCCTCTCACAGAACTTCAAGCATACGTCATACACATCTACCCATCTACTAGCAAATATATCGCAGTCTGGTGCTGATTCATGCAGCGAGTTTAAGAGGTGCAAAGCTCGAACAAGCGGGGATTTTCTGCGAAACACTGTCCTCGCAGCCGGCGTCGCTAGCAAATGGCGACAACGCGGTCGAAAATTAAATCTAGTGGGCGAAGGAACATACAAGCGCACCAACTGTGCTACTAATTCAGGACAGTCAGAATTACCACGTAAAACATTGCTAGCTACTGTAAGTACTGTATCGGTATCTACTGTATCGGTTGACACTGACTGACTGCTGACAGTTTTCTCATATCGTACCGCCCCCGCATCGACAAGTCAGGAAGGCGCCTTAGACTGGCATACTAACTCTTAAAACGTGTCAGAGTGAGTGCATGTGAATCTGTAGAATCCATCGCGCGAAGTATTCCAACGGGCACACTGTCCATTGACAATCATAGACAATATATGGTGTTGCAGATATTTTTCGCATCAATTTCAATGTCAGCATCCGCGAAAAGCGAAAGTAACCGAATCCGCGGATGTCTTAAAATCGCAGCAATCAGAGATATTGCTGCGATTTACTGATACAATATACTGATGAATGTTTTTTTCCTATATAATTCCACCTGTACTTAATCGCTCGTAATAAGCGTTACGTAATCGCCTCTCTGGTCTCGCTATATAACAATGCGATGTCTGTTCGTTGGCTGCGCTTGCGCAGGAGCGCGCCGCGGGCAACCGCCACTCTTTATAATTTGATCACATTTGTGGCACAATGCTGGCCCAAAGCGCGCTGAGACGACAGCCGCATTAGGAAACCGTGGAGACTTATTTTAATACTTGGTGGAGATGCTGGGATGACTCGAAACCGTTCGAAAATGATTGGTCAAAATCAGCCTTTATATATATACGTCTCGCTGCTCGGCACAGGCCTCCTCCCATAGATGAGAGGAAATGGGCAGAAGTTCCCAAGCCGAGTCGGTGCAGGTTGGAGACTTCACATACAGTTATTAATTTCTTCGCAGAGATTTTCAGGTTTTCTCACGATGTTTCCTTCATCGAGAAGCTGACGGTAAATGTCAATTTATATAATTTAACAACTGGTATTCAAACGCGGGGCCTTCGCTTGGCGGCCGCATTCTTGAACCAATCGATGCTTGGTCAATTAATGCGAAAGACCAAAATAAGAGGGTCAGGATAGAGACATCTTGCTCGTTTCCACAGCTTTATGAAGTAGTTACCGGGCTAATAACAATTGGCATCGATTTTTCTGGATGTCCAGCTTCATTAAATATATATTCTTAGTATGAAAATTACCGTAAAGTTCAGAGATATATCTCAAATATGTAGAAAAATATAATATGGATAGATGAATGGGAATGGGAAAGAGTTAAAGTAAAAATGGTCCCCTAATACTTACTTTATTCATTAAATATATACTCGTACTTAGTGTTGATAACAGAAAGAACAAACATGTCATTGTACAGTCCTAACGAAAATTCAGTAATTTGACGTTTTTTCAGTAAATACCATTTATTTTTCAATCTTTATAAGTATCAATAAAATAAGTTTTACTCAGAAATGCAAAATGCCGGCCTATTTCATATTTCACTTTCAGAATTCAGAAAAATATAGTTTGATTCTCGGTCTGCTGCGAGCTGGGCTAGTATTTACGTTTAAATTTTTCTTTGCGTTTTAATTTTTGTATCAATGGTATAATAAAATTCGAATTTCCACATAAAAAATTGTAAAAAATAAGGATGTTTCAAAAATGCTTTGTGTCAGTAATTTGATTTAGGTCAACAGGGACTGCACAAGTTCCCTGCGCATTTCACAAAGCGATTCTTTCAGAGGAGTGGTTCCTGGTGCCCCACAATAGGGGTACTTTATCCAGGCTTCATCTCTTGAGTTTTGGAGATCAATACAGCTGCAGTCCCTTCGCAGAAAAGTTGTCTAGAGTAAAGAACAAAACATCGTCGAATAATCCTCAAGACAAGTTAGTTTTTTAATGTTACAACTTTGCAAAAACTTTATTAAGTATAAAAAATATGAGCATCATAGCGACTCCACAGAGTTCCCTGCGCATTTCACGGAGCGACTCCTTCAGAGGAGTGGCCCCGGGCGCCCCACAATGGGGCTACTTTTTCCCGGCATAATAAACATTTGTATTCGACGCGCGCAGCGATAGATACGTAATAACTGGTAGTGTTGGAATTGATTGTTCTGACAGGTGAACTTCCTTACAGAAATATATTTTATTTTGTTAAGGTAAAAGTCTCAGTGCTTGACATCTTAGGCCGAAACCTATTGTCACCTGGATTGTGAATTAAGATTTAATTAAGCTACTTGATTGTGACATCTGGGGAGAGTCATAACGTATGTCCAGTTGTGGAGAGGTTAAATATAGTTAAAAAAAGCTTCAAGTTGTTGGTTATTTTAATGGAATAGGTATGAACGGTTTAAACTTTGTGCAGAATAGCAGGAACTAGGATTAGCTTATAATTTCAGACGGATTTCTTAGTCAATTTATTTGCAATATAACATAATCAAATGCGTGCAAATACAAGTATAGTTACATAGTATATGATACATCATAAAATCATAATTCAATTAATGATTCAAGGATTTGATTTGTGAGACGTTTTTCGAAAATAATACTATTGCTCTGAAGAAATAAACTAAATTAATTAAGGGCTTCTTAATAGTCCTCCCGAGTTACTTCAGTTTTTCTTCAATAGTAAAAACGTGGTTTCTAGTTCAAAAACGTCCTGAAGAATTGCGTGGCTAACGAAACACCAAAAAACGAATAGGTCACCCTATATCAAATTACAAAAACTCATCAAATTTCAAATTTTTATAACCTAATCTTAACCCGCTCCAACATCTAATTATAAAACCATATTTTTATTAACCTCACTAAATAACAATGATTACTCCCTAATACCGGAGTTTAATGTAGCTATTAACAATGTTTTTACCTATAAATTGCAATTAAAGAACAATGTCGTAAAGAATGCTCTTATAACGCGCTTATGCGGCTATAGTTGAAGTTAATGCGTACACGCATTAATAGTCGGTTTCCCATAATAATAAAATCAAATTATAATGGGCGTGCCGTGACCGTGTGGTACAGATGCTGAGCAAAAAGATTGTACACTCTGACTAAACGCGCTATTGAAAAGTGTAGCGCGTATGGTTCAAATCATTTAATGTTCTATATAAGAAAATTGGTATTGTATTGTAATGCATTATAAGTTTAGTAATACAGCACACATCTGACTTGATAATGTACTAAAAGTTTCTTTATTTATATTCTAATACTCTGATTTTTTTTCTCATATCGGCGCATACCTTTAATATTGAATGAACCGACACGAACAGAAGGCCCAGTATCTCTTGTCAGATGACGCGGTTCTATAGCTTCAAGGTCTTATCTAAATCCTTAATCTCATCCTTATTTTGATATTTTATATTTCAATGCAGTGACTAGAATTTTTATGATGAATAAATATATAATCTTTTAAACTTTGGTACTCATGAAGGGTCAGTGCAGAATAAATCTCTTTATTTATTTATTTCTCATTAACTCCTTATTCCTTTTTCTGTCGAACCTGGCCTAAAAGACGTGGTATTGTATTCTGATAAAATTACTTTGTAACTAATTGATAAACATTGCTGCACATGTATTGCGTGTAGGTATGTATATACTTGTAAAGCTTACAAGGCGATTACCTACGTCTGATGCCATTATTCTTTACTTTTCTTTTGCTAGCGCTTACAGTAATATTTTCTCGTTATTATTAATAAACTGGAATTAATTGCGTACCTACAATAAATTATTGTAGAGTCAGCTCGCGGCCAAGGATATTGTGGTTCATTGGATACGTCGGGTAACCTCATAAAAGGTTAATAAATTTAATTGTACGCGATTACGTCCCGTTAATATGTATATCTCGTATTATTCTTCTTACTTTACACGTCAACATACGCACTTTTGAAAAAAAAATACGTTTCATGAGCATTTTTATACCAAATGTATTCTTGGTTCTAAGCTGTAACTAGATACTGATTAAGTTCATCGATGGCGTTTGCCATCACCATGAATTAAACATAAAACAGAGCCCGCGAACAGATGGAACTTCTAATACTTAATATATTAGAGGATTTAGCATTACCGTGTTATCAAGTTTTTTCTCACGCACTTTGGCAGTGTCACAAAGGGCTAGTAAGTAGCTACTATGACACCTTTATGTGACCAATTTGTAGACCTTGTCTCTTTACAATAAGATTTATAATGAGGTAGTAGAAATATTATACTTATGATCTTCTATACATAGAGAGTGACCAAACATCTTAAATGGAGTTAATTTTAAGTCAAGTAGACATTAGCATCTGACTTGTTTTGTGTCCCAGTCTAGCATTTGCGTTTTGGTGTAAGTTTTCTCTTATAACGTAAATTAAATGAACCAGTGCTTAACACTCTCGATCGACATTACAGGTTAACATTCGGTGTCAAATATTGGGTATTCATATGTCAAACATTGAGACGTTTACCTTATTAAAGTAAAAGTAAAGTAAAGTAAAGTTTATTTGCAAGAATATGTACATAAGATGTTAACATTATATTGTGAGTCGCAGTATTCAGCCTTAAACGGCATGCAAATATTAGCATAATACTCTATTAATAATTACAAATAAAAATATTGATGAACTAACTAATGATATTAGGAAAACAATTTAAGGTTATAAATTAATTTAGTTGCGTGCAATGTCCAAAAATTCCTTTACGGAGTAAAAACAATGTTCATAGAGCCATTTCGTCAATTTTGTCCTAAATTCTATATTGCACAAAAGTTTAATTTCGTCTGGTAATTTATTGTACACTAATATGCAAGAATAGTAGGCATTGCGTCTATATATATCAGCACGACATCGAGGTTGATACAAGAGATTTCTGTACTGTGCCCTTTGTGTTCCGGTAGACACATCGGAACGTAATTGAAAATAGTCCCTATGATCTTTGACAAACAGACAGGCCTTTCTAATATACATACATGCCAAAGTCAGTATATTGTATTTTTTAAATAAAAGTTTGCAACTATCCATTAACCATGAGTTTGTGATAGCACGTATGCACTTTTTTTGTACTTTAAATGCCCTCTCAACCTGAACCGAATTGCCCCACAATAAGAGACCATAATCTAAAGTAGACGAAACGTATCCATAATATGCTGTTATTGCAGCTTCAGTAGATACTGTTCTACTGAGTTTTCTTAGTGCAAAAACAAATCTATCCAATTTGGAGCAAACGAAATCAATATGATCTTTCCAATTTAGGTGACTGTCAACCGTTAAACCTAAAAATTTTATGCTACTGGTTTCCTCTATTAAATTATTACTATACCTTATGTTCAGCTGTTTCGGGTTAGATTTGTAAGAACGAAATTGCATGTATTTAGTTTTAGATAAATTGATGTTAAGATTATTATTGCATGTCCATGTATAAATATCATCTAATGCTCTGTTTATATTGGTCTCATATTCATTGATGATATCTCCTTTGACCATTAGCGTCGTATCATCAGCAAACAGAATGCACTTTTCAGTTGTTGCTTGTGGTAAATCGTTTATATAGAGTAGGAACAGCAATGGCCCCAAATTGCTCCCCTGAGGTACTCCAGAGTTATTTGAACGGAACTCAGATCTATATGATTTTTTAACAAAACGATTTTTTTCGGGGACCACTCTGGTTATTTCAGTGCATTGCTTCCTATTTCCTAAATAACTTGTAAACCATTCCAAAGCTTTTCCGCGGATTCCATATGATTCAAGTTTCGAAAGGAGTATAGTGTGATCAACAAAATCGAAAGCTTTACTCATATCTAGGAAGATGGACATAACAGGCAGCTTGTGGTTAATTGCATCTGTGATGAATTTGATGAAGTTAAAGCAAGCCAGTTCCGTCGAAAGACCCTTTCGGAACCCGTACTGTTCAGAATTTAACAAATCATTTTTTGTTAAGTAGTCGGTTAATCGGACACACATTGCCTTTTCGATAACTTTTGACAGAGTAGGTACAATCGTTATTGGTCTATAGCAATTAGGATCATCACGGTCGCCTTTCTTGTGCAAGGGCTTTACGATTGAAAGTTTCAGTTGCTCCGGAAAAATACCTTGACTAAGTGACAGGTTAATCAAATGACTCAAGGGTCGACTTAAGTTCAAGGCATTTAGCTTCAAGATATCTGTCGATATATTATCATAACCACATGTTTTACTATTATTTAATGACATAATCAATTTGTATACTTCAGTTTCAGATACTGGTTTTAAGAAAATCGAATTACGGTGGTTACATATTTTAATATTGGAATTAGTTTTAGGCGAAATATTGTAATTTATGGTGTCAATGAAAAAATTATTCAAAATATTAGAGATGTCTAGTGGATTTTCGTAAGTCATGTCATTAAATTTTATAGATCGGATGTCATTTTTGTGTACTTCATTACAAGTAGACGATGATATAACATTCCATGTAGCCATACATTTGTTCTTATTCATGATTATGTATTTATTATTATTAATTTTCCTAGACATGCTTATACATTTCTTTAAGATTTTGTTGTAGTTCCTAAAATAGTTTTTGTTTGTATTTTTGTTTGTGGCAGAATTCCTATAATTGATGTATATCGCACGTTTTACATGACATGACTTTTTTATCCCTTTTGTTAACCATTTAATATTGTTCCGTTTGTTATTCACTTTTACCTCGACTAGTGGAAAACATAATTCGAAAAGCAAACATATCAGGTCATAAAAAGTTGAGAAGGCATCATTAAAGTCCTCTGATGATAAGACTTCCGAGAAAGAAAGGGCTGCTATACACTCACAAAATTTACCAATGTTGTAGCTATTATAGTCGCGTTTATATTCAAACCAGGTCACAATTGTTTTATTTCTTTTAATATTGATAGTCAACGTTTGGGCCATTTCATGATCTGATAAGCAAAGTTTATGGGTGTCAGGCTCAACATTATTAATATTGCTGGCAATTTGGTCCAGGCATGCATTTAATCTTGTAGGTGTTCGAATGTGCAAGGAAAAATTATGATTTTTTAAAGTACTTTCAAGTTCTTTGGAATACTGACTATCCTTAAGAATATCTATATTCCAGTCTCCACATATAATGATTTTTTTATTTTTGTGTTTGCTAGTTAAACGATAGAGTAAATTATCAATTTTGTCAATAAATTTTTTGACATGAGACTGAGTCTGCTCTGGTATCCTGTAAATGACTACTACGATTAAGTTTATTCCTATTATTTCGACTCCACTGCATTCAAAATAAGAGCTGGTGGGTAAATCTGAAGTGAATTGTATCGGTTTAAACTCTAAAGATTTTTTCACAAGAATACAAGTTCCACCTCGACTTTTTTCCCTGCAGTAAGATGCAGCTAGCTTATAATTCTCAAACTTAATATTACTTTCCGAGCCCAGCTTGACAAACGTCTCACTAAGACACAGTACATCAATTTCTTGTTGCTTTTGACAAAAATTCTGAAGCTCTATCTCTAAAAAATCCATTTTATTTAATAACCCTCCTATATTTTGATGCATAACTCTAAACTTATTTGTAGGAGAGATATTACAAGCATTTTTAAATACATTTCCAATTTTGTTAGACTTAATCTTAGTATTACCAGATATGTCAGTTACAGGGTCAAAAAAACTTGGTCATAGGTAACAAATCATTGGTATTTTTCATGATCTTAGGTTCAGGTTCATTATTTTTTGATAAATTGAAGTTACGATTCTGGTTGCCATCGATACGAATTGATTGCAAAAGGCTCAACAGATCGTGGGATAATGTAATGAACCCTCTTTTATTTATATTTCCTAAACGAGAGTACATATTGACGTCCAATGATATATTCAGATTAGAGTCTAGAATGTAACAATATTCGTTTTTCAGATTTTCATTATAGAGTAGGTTATTGAATGTATCGACACGCGTGTTAAACTGACTTGAATGATAATTGTTTTTTAGTATTGGCAAACAAATAACAACGTTCGTATTTTGAACTGCACTTAGCTCTTCTTGTATAAATTGTACCAAATTATAATAGTTTACACTGCTTTTAAAGTCCTTGTCGCCTATATAAATAACACAGAAATCGCCAAGAGTAAAATCGTGTAATTTATTTCGGAGGCCGCGAAACAGTTCGCGTGTTCCCGCCCCAGGAGTGAGATATTGACACGTGTTACCAGTAGGAAATGCTTGTTTCATCGACTGCAACATACAGTTTGAGTAGTTACTGATAACACACAGCTTGGACTGGCCCATCTGCGATGCCGCTGCACATTGTGGAGTGGTTACTAGTTTATCCCCCCGCGTTTGGGGGCGACTCGAGGGGAACCCTTCCATTGTATTGCCATTTTGCTTGACGCTAGATAATGTGCGTAATGACCGTGACAGTGAGAGCGACTCAAGCTGTGTGTTAAGATGCGCGATTTGTTCTTTGTATAATTTCAGGTCGTCCTCTGATGTCTTTACCAATTTTTCTAAACTTTGTAGAGCTGCCGCACACTTCGGATCTAAGCAACCCTTTGTGCCCCCTGACGGTGGTGGAGTTGCGGAATGGTTAAATGTAGTAAAATTAGGACGCATATCATTGTGTATGGAATGTCTCTTTTTCTTTTCCCGCCGAGAAAGTAAGCCAACGTTGGAGGATTGGCATAGTTGTTTTAATGTACCAATTTCCTTTTGTAGCTTGTCAATGGTCCTTCTAAGACAATTATTTTCGATTGTCACTTCTTCAAGTTGATTTTGGGTGGAGGCTAGTTCAGATGTGAGCTGATTTATTTCGTCTCTCATTTCCAGGCCTGTGAGTAAATCATTGACTGTGTAGTCTAAACTCTTAGAGAGTTTTTCCTGGACCAACGAACTACTGACGGATATGTCAAGTTCGGTGACTATATGGGCATCCGAAGATAGATCTGCATATAATTGTGAACATTCTTGTGATAGTTCTTGATCTGCATCTAATTGTGAACATTCTTGTGACAGTTCTTGATCCGAAAGCAAATGTGGCCTTGGATTAACCGGTGATGTGTTCAGTGAAGTAATTGGAGAGCTGAAGCCTACAGGTATCTCCGACTCCTCAAGTTTGTGACAGTCTAATGAAGAGATCAAATTAGGCTGTAAACAACCCGCAGGGGAATCAGCAGTAGTGCCCCTGTGCGCAATTTGGCTAGTAGGTAGAGCATTCGCTGTTACGGGAACCGGTTCTCTAACCGTTGTTCTGCTTTTATTTATTTTCTTCCTTAACGTAACATTATTTGATGGTGAATTAGGTATGTTTGACGTACTATTTGATTTATTTTTCCGATTACAAGACTTGCATTTCCATTTCTGCCTTTTTTTAGGTTCCAAAATTCTAAAAAGCTTCTCCGAGTAACCCTCACAGTGAAAATGGAGTGTTGATTTACATCCTGTACATAATACACATTTCTTCGGGTCCGCTGGCCGTTTGCATATAGCACAAGTAGCTACAACATCACTGCTGCCAGGTTTAGATGAAAGTGAAATTGTTGATTCCATTTTACTATATTACTTTTTACTTGGTTAAAGTTTGTTTGATATTTGCGCCCTCTAGTGGTATTTGATTTATCATCTGTTTTTCTCTCTCTCATCTACTACTCATGTACCTGTCGGAATGGAACTCAAGAAACACATAGTCCAATTCCAATGTGATTAAAATTATAAGCAACATAAAATAGGTCTCCGCCAGCAGGGTTATTAAGTACGTAATGTTTTGAAACTTAGGTTCATAAGGTTGTCTGCTTTATTATCAAAAATGACACTTAGAGAAGTCTACCAGCGATTTTTTAAACTCGCAGTTGAGACTAAACGCAAAAAGAACTCTATAATCAGTTATTTTAGAGGATACTCCTTCTCCTCTCCTGATTTGTAGGGGCGGAGGTCAGTTGTCAGTGCCAATTGTCATTCGAGTCAGCTGCCACTGCCACATATACCGCTTCTTTACTACGCGCCTTCATTAGATGATTAGTTCCTGACTGGCGCGGGATGCGCGGATGCGGGGCGAAATGCAGCACTGCTCTGCTTCGGCGCATGATATTACTACTGCGCAACTGTAATACTGACAGTATAGTCAGGTGAGGAAATTCGTACGATTTCAGTAAGCTCACCTCAAACAACAAAATACCACATACCTACCGATTCTGCCCAGTCAAGTCAGGAAGTCGCTGTGTGTATACTTATATATAAAGTAGTTGTATTGTTATATAACATCACTTCTTGTTGTACACTTAAAAACATTCCACCCAAGCTGGCCAGCAAGAACCAAAAATTTAATCTAAAAAAACAATAACTCGTAATGCCTTAAAGTTACAATCAACGGCACAATACCAAAGTAACCCGACAAATTATAGACACTTAATCGACCTGTATAAGCGTCGTCGATAAATTTCTCGAGACATTATGAAGTTAATGGTATTTTAAATTCGGCCGAGTGTACCCGCTCATTACGGGGAACAAAAGGGTGATCATCAGAATAAATTTGCCAAATTATTGTTATTTTGAATCTGAACCGGAGGCGATCGTTTGGAAATTACGGTTGGTACCACGAGAACTCGATTGGAGATTATTAAAAAAATGTTAACGAGTTGACACTATTTATTTATATTTATTTTGCGATTTAAGATCGAGTTTTTTTAAGAAGTATGCATTTATCTCGCAAGTAGTTCTCGACGCAAAAACTATTGTTACGAACCCTGTGCAGCAGAGGAGGGAGAGGTCAGGTAAAAGTAAAGTTACGTAGGGATATTGCATTATATCTCACTTACTATTATTAAGTATTACTTTCCATACAATATATATATTTTAAGTTATATTTATGTTGTATATTATTTTACTGTAATGTATGGCCCCTGTTGGGTAAAAGCCTCCTCCATATTTTTCCAGTTTTGCCTGTCTTAGGCGATGCTCATCCAGTTTTTCCCAGCGGTTTTTACAATATCATCGGCCCATCTCTTCCTTTGTCTTCCTACTTGCCTTTTTCCAGTGGGGCCTAGCCACTTTGTGGCTTGTAATGTCCATCTGTTATCCTGGCATCTAGCTATGTGGCCTGCCCTCCATCAAAAAATCATATCTCACTTACATATTGGAAATTATTTAAATGGCGAGGGGTAGCATAGTCCTTCATCTTTCAGCAACAATAGTTAACTGTAAGTCAGTCCATATTTTCAAGAGTAGTAAGGCGTGGTAAATGTAAATTTTACGTATATTGCTTTATATCTTACTAACATATTGGAAAATATTGTAATGGCAACGGGTAGCATGGCCTTTATGGCCTTCATCTTTCAGAGACAATGGTTAACTGTAAGTCAGACCTTATTCCGAACAGAACAGTTCTAAGATTCGTCTTTACTTTAATCCCTTACAACAGCTTGCCAGCAGAACGATCCTCAATCATTATTGCCATACATCTAAATATGTGCAGTACATTATAGTTACAAAAAGCAGCATGTTATATCAAGAATACAACTAAAAAGTTAAGTGGATACTTCTGTAGCGTGTCGTCCAGTACCCATAGTACAAGCATTGCTTCGTTTGGGACTAGGTCGATTTGTGTAAGATTGTCCCCCAATATTTATATTTATATTTTTTTTACGTTGCCTACCTATTTATTTTCGTCACTCTAGTATAAACCCAAGTACAATAGTATTATGATTTAGTATTTAGTTGATATAATCACCTTTTATTTTAGCGCCATCTAGCGTTAGTAACAGAATTAAAATTGAAAATGTTGAGTCTAGAGCAACTAAATCATACAAGCTATTAACAAAATAGTATCCACTTCAAAACAAATTGTATGTTCCGGATATCCCCAGGATAACGCTCAGGCCTCGGCGGCGCGATTTGTTGGCGGTGCCGGCATCGCGCACTGTATCACGCAGGAACTCGCCACTGCTACGTGCTCTATCCCAACTCAATGCGCTTTTGGCATCAGCACCGGAGTGTGACTTATTTGAATGGCGATGTATGAATGTGTACTATGAATGTCTGAGATTCTGTGAGGGGATGGATACTCGGCAATCAACTGTACCTGTGTAATTTAAATGTGTATGTATTTAGTTAAGTTTTGTTTCATGACGTATTGGTCAAACTGTTTACCATGGTCATGTTAACCTGTTTAAATGAATAAAAAAAAAACAAAGTAATTCCTTCCTGGAAATCTCTGCCAATAGAAATTATCGAATTACCACTTGCAATCGAGTTCTCATAGTAACATCTCATAAATGATCTACCTCCCAAAGTAATAGCGCGTACGCATGATTCAAGCCACAGGTGCCGTTCTCATCATCAATTCCAAAACGACTTAACCACCAGAGATTTTTTAGTAAAATACGTCTTTTTTCGTTGAAAACAGATTCGCGAACATCGCGGGCGATAAGTGCTTAAACGGGTAAAAACCTTTGGACAATTACTGGTACTAATGTCTTATTAAAAGAGGATTTATTTTGTGTTACTTTGTTTTTGCAAACATTTGCGAATATTTGTAGTTTTTTGTTACAGTTCTTAACCGAACAACTACTGTTATACATTTGATATACAATGATATTTTGTATTTATTTATTTATTTATTAATACAGTAGCACGAGCCGGGATTCCAACTCACTGCTTCCAGATAGAAAGTCCTGTGATTTACCACATGGCCCATAAGTGTGAATACTCGTACAAAAAAAAACCATAAACATCGAAACACAAACTTTAAAGCGACTTCCACCGCCATCTTTACGTTACCCAACACACTAAAACATCGCGAGCATTTTAACACAACATTAAAAAAATATATTATGCTCTCACGTTTAAACGCGCTAATAATTTAAATAAAGGCTTAAGATAACCCTTAATGGGCCAGCCATGACAATAGCTGTGTGCAACCAGCCAGAAGAAGAAGGATGTAAGTATGTAAGCTTTTCATACTCAGTTATATCCTTTTGCTGTATATTGGCGGTAAAAGGTGGTCTTGGCACGCTAAAGAGCAGTTAGGCATGCAAGTCTTGAGTTGGTTACAAGATTATTATATTACTTCGAGTTTTGGTAAGGATCGCGGCAATGACAAGAGGTCCATGCATTTTAGGATACTCATTGTAAAAGGATCGCCCCATACATACAACAATAGGTCCAGCTCTCAGCAATTTTTTCCTCCAAAATACAACCTAAGTGAATATAAGTCATACATGACTTTCTATATACAGAATAACCTCAAAATATACTATACAGTGTGTTTCATGCAAATTTAATTTAAGGGGTGATAGTATTAAGCCCTATTTTTATACATTGCTGCTAGAAAAATTCTTCAAAATTTAAGTACGTATTATTATGTGGGGTAGTTGTCAGTCTTTTTCGTTTTGATAAAACTATTAACCATATTTAAAACTATCTTTTGGTTGAATATAGATTCGTATGGAAGGCAAGTCTCGTTGTTTTTATGAAAATATTGTTAGGATCTTGATTTTACCCTAAATTCAAATTAGCTAATTTCGTTAGCACACTTTACGTACTGTTTAATACAAAAAATGGTTTTACCCGTTTTTATATACCTCGAACTATTATCAAGACAAAACGTTGTCCATAGTTACTTGCATCGACATCAAACAAAGCACCTGTCACAACGCCCGCAAGCTGGCATAATACGAATGATAATTTACACAAATCCCAACATTTTCCCAACGCAATACCCTATATCCGGAGCGCCCGCGCAACTAGTGTGTACGCCGCGACGACTCCCCGCGGAGCCGTCGGTATTGTAGGGTTAATAAAACGTAATAAACGCTCTGCTATGCAAATCAATCGATTGCGCAAACGGCTTTGTCAGCCTGCACAATGCAGGAAATTACCGTTTAACAGGGCTGTCAGTTATTTTAGGCTATTTGAAAGTTATATTAAAGTATGGGTCCTTACATCACCTTTGAGTTTATTACAGGCAAGCAGTGTGCGACAATCGGACACTTTACGCTCGAAGTTGTAGACGATTACAAATACCTAGGACAGACTGTCCAGTTAGGTAGGTCCAACTTCTAAAAAGAGGTTAATCGTCGAATCCGACTCGGCTGGGCAGCGTTCGGGAAGCTACGGCACATCTTTGCGTCCAATATTCCACAGTGTCTCAAGACAAAAGTCTTTGACCAGTGTGTGTTGCCAGTGATGACATATGGCACTGAAACGTGGTCGCTTACTATGGGCCTCATAAGAAGGCTCAAAGTCACCCAAAGGGCAATGGAGAGAGCTATGTTGGGAGTTTCTCTGCGTGATCGCATCAGGAATGAGGTCATCCGCAGCAGAACCAAAGTGACCGATATAGCCCTCCGAATCGCTAAACTTAAGTGGCAGTGGGTGGGGCACATAGCACGTAGAACCGATGGCCGTTGGGGCGGAAAGGTTCTCGAGTGGCGACCACGTACCGGAAGGCGTAGCGTGGGCAGGCCCCCCACACGGTGGACTGATGACCTGGTGAAGGTCGCGGGTGTCCGCTGGATGCGGGTGGCGCAGGACCGGTCATTGTGGAAGTCTTTGGGGGAGGCCTATGTCCAGCAGTGGACGTCTTTCGGCTGACATGATGATGATGATGATGAAGCAGTGTGAAATAGAAATATAGCATCTTCATGGCATACGGTTGTTATAAATAGGGATTCATAAATGATTCCGTGTTATATGACTGATACCTTTATGTAAGCCACTGGAAGCTTATAAATATAAGTAATTTTACTTTCATATTATTGCAATAAAACAATCGTAATTTAGATAAGTACAAGAAATTATCATTCAGTTTGCTAAATTGTGTTTGCGATTCCCATTTCATTGCAGTAATTTTGTAGTAGGTAATAAACGTCATTATAATTTTGCATCTTCTCGCACAGAGGCCACACACGTCGGAAATAAACAGGATTATTTACGACAAAGCAATTAAAATGATCTTCAAAATCTTGTTCGTCATCACCAAATGATTTAAGACTTAATAAATTGTGATTACCTCAATCATCATCATAATTAGTTTCGCTTCAATTCGTTCGTGCGATAAATTCACTCAACAGTTACAATTCACGGAAACGCCTTGAGCGAAAGAAATTCACTTTAAACCTTTAAACTCATCAAGATATAAACATAAACATAAGAAACAAATTCCTCATAAGACCTCGTAAATCAAGAATCATTAAAGCGAAGAAAATCAAGCAGCCCTGTTGTAAAGTATGTCAGAATCGCCAGATCAGAGATAGTGAATGATTCTGAGCGAATAACGCTACCAGCCAATTTAAACACTATTATCCCCAGGCTACAACTTGTTGATTCCATTGTGAGCTATCCTGTTCTAACTTGGTTTACAGTAGCCTTAAAAACAAAAGATGAATAGAATGAATTTCGAACTTTATGAGTTGAAATTACTGAGGGCATTAGAAATGGAGTAATGGGCATGTATGAAATATGTGGAGACGTTAAAGATTTAACCTAAAATGAACTTAATAATAACGTAATTTAAGTTGAAGTTGGTGTGGATGGTGATGGGATGGGAGAAGACAACAGTTTAGAAGTGCCGCCGCAGGCTCGGTCTTTTAGCGCGGGTGAGCGCTTTACAAATTTATGTGACGTTAGGTTTCCGCGCTTGCTGGCTTATATATTGTTATTTATGCTGTGTTAGATAATATTTGTGTAGATTATTGAAATAGAAGTCATTTTCGCTACTCCTACTGGGTTGGTTCCAGATTAGGAGTGAGATAGGAGTTTCTTTATTGAATGCGTAGGTCGTTGCGTCCGATACAATACGGTGATGTTGTTCTGTTTTAATGGAACAGAGAGAATTCTTAGGATATTCAGTAGAATAACAAGTATTATTGATTATATTTCTATTGAGTAATGCTATGGGCCTCATAAGAAGGCTCAAAGTCACCCAAAGAGCAATGGAAAGGATTATGTTGGGATTATCTCTGCGTGACTTTTTCGACGTACAATTTAAATACCAGTATAGTATCATAAAGAACAGAAAAATTAACTGTTATATCACAACTAAAACGTCACTAACATAAACCTCTAAAACGTAAGGATATTATTAGATTTAAATAAAAAAAAGGAAATTCAAGCAAGCAACCAGAGGGAAAATAATACTTGGCTGAACAGAGTTTTTTCTCAAATAAGTTTTTCTCGCTTATTAGACATTACATCTGTACGAAGTTGCTGCGATTTATATAGTCTTGGGACTTTCCACTTGTGACACGCGTTTATGTATCCACCCTGTATAAGTTTTTTTTGGCTTATGATGCTGATGTTAATAAACCAATGATAATCTATGGACCGCTGATAGGGTTGCTAAAAACCTCTCAGAATATCAAATTTTACATTTAATAAAAATGCCTTAGTGTTTAAGTTTTCGGGATGAGCCAGAAAAAAGTGTAAACGGTGGCTCTTAAGTCATTTTTCAGCTAAGCATTATAGAACACCATAAAAATTATTATATCGTGTGCTCCGGCCAATAGAAAACCTCCTCCTTTTTGAATTCGGATAAAAATACAGACCTGCAGCTTTGGCAATAAAAAAACTGCTAGACGGGGAAAACATCCAATAATATATATAATAGTAACAAGAATAGCAATTTCTGAAGCCACCTGGCTGAAGAATATATTACCTATATTTAGTTCGCGTTGTTGTAATTAAGTTCGTTAAATAATTAACAACTAAGTATATGTAAAACTAATTGTCATTCTTTGATAATACAATATATGCATACGAGTAATACATAATATATCTAGAAAACTAAGTCATTTTTCCAAAACCTAAAATTAGGGGCAACCTGTATATTAAGAACATACCAAACGGACGCGACTTTCGGGCAAAAACTCTGGTGTGAAAATACCGACGCAACGTCGTTTTGGACGGGTCCATCCATACTGTTTGTATCATTGGTGACATGCAGTAGCTAAATTAAACGGGTCCGTTGATAGAACTCCAAAAAAGATACATATTTTATACACTCCCATAAAAAAGGATTATGCTAAAGCCATATTTTAACAGCCGACTGGCACGCGTCAAACACCTTTGCTAGTTAAAACTTTATACGCCATTTTCGTACATTAACCACTACCGTTGTACGTGCGGGGTATAAATCACACCGGCCATTACTCGAACGCAGTTATGCGACGCACACGGAAAAATGGGCGTAAGTGACATGGTATATATATACACATAAGTCGTTATATAGATGAGACGCAGGTGTCTTATTTATTGGCTATCAGTGTTGGTTTTAGTTTAATTGCGGTTGTTTTTATTATAATTGCTCGGTCGACGAACTCTAGACTCTGTCATAAAATTAGAATCGAAAATTATGAAAAAATCTTTACATCGACAATATTTTATGTTATTCGCCTCCATTACAATTTATCTATCCTTACCTCACTTTTAAACTTATAATAAGTAATATTTTATTATACCTAGAGTGCGGTGGAGATACTGCGATCGCCAACCCGCATGCCAAGCGTGGCGATTATGGCATTTACCCCCCATGAAATTGGGGGAGGCCTATGTCCAGCAGTGGACGTCCTAGGGCTGATATGGTGACCTCTGGATTTGGCGACCTCGTACTGAAAAGCGCAACGTGGGTAGGCCACAAGGTGGACTGATGACCTGGTAAATGTCGCGGGAGTCCGCTGGTTGCGGTTGGCGCAGGACCGGTCATTGTGGCAATCTTTAGTGGAGGCCCATGTCCAGCAGTGGACGTCTTGCGGCTGATATGATGATGATAAATATTATGTTGTGAACCAGACAAAATTAGAATAGATTCAGAATAGGTTATACAGGTAAGGATGCGAATTTATCCCTGGAAAGGATCACTGAATTTGGGTCCATTTAATAACAACTTTTAAATTGTATTACAAGTAGAAGTATATTTTACAAGAAATAAAGTAGCGGCCAGATCTATGAAGCATAACAGCAAAAATTATGGGTGACTTACTTTTTACAGTAAAAACTACAGAAGCTTATTTGAGCAACATCCACCACCACCACCACCATATCAGCCAAAGGACGTCCAGTGCTGGACATAGGCCTCCCCCAATTTCACGGGGGTTATATGCCATAATCGCCACGCTTGGCATGCGGGTTGGCGATCGCAGTATCTCCACCGCACTCTAGGGATGCTGCTGCCCATCCCCCGGTGGTCTTGGTCGTAGTTTTAGGACATACCCGGGTCCAACAACATTAATTTGCTTAATTGTCTCCCACTTTAAACATAATTTCAATTTTGATTAGAATTAAATTCGGCCGGTGGGCCGGACACTTTTGCCTAAGAGACGACGACCGATGGCGCCAACGTTTGCTGCCCTGGAGACCACGAGTGGCAAGCCGTAGCGTGGGAAGGCCGCATGCCAGATGGTCGGACAACATCGAAAAGACAGCAGGACTAACCTAAAACAGAATTGCAACGTCCAGAATGAAATGGAAATCCATGGGAGAGACACATATCCAGCAGTGGACGCAAATGTACTGAAAGAAGAATACGGAAAAAAAAACTGGTAACCGATACCAGAATTTGGTTTCGGTAACTATGTTTTTTAGTTGCATATGTGACAACTATACAAATAGTAAACTCTACGATTCACTTATAATTAAAAAAGTAGTAAAAACAAATATGAGATTCAAGATTCAAGATTCAAGATTCAAATATTTATTCACAACAAGCACTGTAACAAAAGTAAACAAAAACATACACAACAAAGGCTAAGTTGCGAAAAGGAACCCACTCAGCATATGCAGGCTTTATAGCCGGCGCTGATCTTCCGTAGGTCCCTTATATGCATATTGCTATGCTCACTATATTATACTGAGAATAACAATCCATATAGTAAATATTAGGATTCAATTTCGTAAAAACAACGATACTATTGTAACTCTTACTTAACTGTTGTTGCTATAACATTTAGGCATTATAACACGTACAAAATTTCCACCAACTAGAATTAAATATTATCCACTACTAAATGAATTGTAATAATTACTAAAAAAATTTATTAATAACGTAAAGTTGTTTGGCTGTACAGTAAAATTTATTAGGATAACAAAATTTCGTTTACTAAACATTCTGGTAGTATAGTTGTCAATCTTTCTTTTTCCGTGTAAGAAGAAGTACTAAATTGAATTATCAAAGTTACTAAAGTATCATCCGCTACGAACCCACGTCCCTAACCAGCCCTAACCACTGGGCTATCCTGCTCCAATAATAGTATTCCACCGCTACCGGCGATTATCTTACGGAAACCTTTCTAATCCTCGAAAAACGCCACATGTTCATTCAAAAACTAGTGCATTTAAGCCCTTTTTATGTTTTAGAACCCATTTTACTCCTCAAAAAATAGCGTAATACCATACAAAATATTCGGCGCTTACGCCTCTTTGAGTAAGGAAACTGTTGAACGTGCTTCGATGAGATAGCGATGGCTGATCTTCAAGAATGGACCAATTATCCAGTTTGCTTTAATAACTTGAAGGTACGCGTAAATCTGAAACTGTGTATTAGCAGCAGCATTCCTTTCATATGTGATAACAAGGATACTTTGAGATCTGTTCTTACTTCGAAAAAACCGCCAAGGTATTTACAATTTATTCAAAAACACGGTTTGAAAAAGTTTGTTACGTCTGAAAGAGAAACAAGTTGGTATTATTGACTGCCAGATGGACCTGATGGTAAACAGACACCGTATAGCCTATGGGCAACTTTTACAATAAACCCTTTTCACCCTGTTTTTTTTTTAAATAAAATATAACGTTAGAAGACGTTACTGTTTTAAACAACCATTAAATATGGGGTGGCGCATCGTCACTGACAATTTCTCAATGTAATTTGAGTACCAACATCTCAAATTAACAAAAATAACAAAAACAACCCTGATTATTCGAGGTAGATGTCGCTACATGCCTCTCTAAAGGTAGGGATGAAGGGAGTCCCCTTCAGGGGAAAGAAAGAGGGAACTTGTTAAATTTATTGACCGAACAATCGGTTCCGATAGATCAGTTGGTAGCAGCGACTGGCCACGTATGCCAACAGGTCGCAGGTTCGAATCCATTTTTCATCCACATTTAGTTTGAGATGTACTTACAATAACCACGTATGTAAATCCGTGATCACAATTCAAAATTATCATGACTACTACGTTCATAACGGTATTAATCTTACCCAATCAGTAAAACAATCGAACCTGCTTTCTAACGGCCTAATCACAACCAATTACTACCAATTGTAAGGCGCAGTTACCCCTACATACACTTATGTGCCAGTTAATGTACATAATAAGAGTGATTAGGCAAGACAGCTCGCAGCGGTAGCAGCGATGTGCCAATCTTTTCCTGGCTTATGCTGGGCTTACACTGTCGTTTATTTATTTATTAATACAACAGCATAATTAGAGATTGCATGTCACGGAGATGAGAATGTTGAGATGGATGAGTGGCGTAACAAGAATGAATCAGATAAGGAATGAGTATATAAAAGGAAGCCTGAAAGTAGTACCCATAGATGATAAAGTTGAGAGCTAATCGTCTACGGTGGTATGGGCATGTTATGCGGAGGGATGAAAGTCGTGTGACAAGAAAGGTATTAGGCATCAATGTGGAGGGATGTAAGAGGAGGGGTAGGCCAAGGAAAAGGTGAGAGACGAAATGAAGAGGAAGGATGTGAGTGACGAGATGACGGGCGATAGGCATGCTGCGCCGACCCCAAGTAAATGGGATAAGGGCACGCGAAGTTGTGATTGAAAATTATGTCACTGACGTACTTATGTTTTTCTCTTGTGCTGAATAATGTCTACTCAGTATTTTGTATGAAATATGTATTTCGATTGACCAAAACTAAAGGTTATGGGCCCAGCAGGCTTCCATCGCAAGAAAAAATATTATAACAAATATAAATAAGCAAAGATAAATTTTGAGAAATATTTCGCAAGTACCTATATTGTATTCAATTAATATTATTGTATAGGCAAAATACTTTAGAAAATGACCTGTTGTATGTAGTTGTAGCGTGTTGGAATAAACATGACATATTAAAAATGAGTAACACAAACAAAACAAATGTCTATTCGAACACGTCACAACTACATAGAACAGATCATTTTCTTAAGTTTTTTGTCTATATAATTCTTGACTTAACCAAAGGCGAGGCTAAAAAAAAAAACCTATCAGAGGATTCATAACAAATTTCAAACCTAACAAATACTTACTTCCAAGCGAACCGATATCCTCAGGTCAGCGACCAAGGATGTTATGACACATCCAAAACGTCGGATAACCTCAAGGAAGTAGATAAATGTAATTGTATGCGTTGCAGTTCCGTTTACTAACAATAGTGAAAGTTTAAACCAACTAATTATTTCATCCATTATGTATGCAAGCACCCTTACTTACGTAAATACGTTCGACTTTAAGGCTTTATAGGCTATTCCTATAAGAAACTGTCGCCACACACAAAAAACGTAATCCATGTAAACCCGGCTGTACGCAATCTACTATTAAAAGGAGTCAACGTACCCGTATGTGTGGCCGTTGTGTGCAGAGGGACCACTTTGTAGGAACTCGCTTCCTTCATAGAAAAATTAAATTAAAATCACGGACAACGCTCGGTTTTATAGAAAAGCGTTTCTTCCTATTCGCATTTCTTCACTAACGCAAATTTACCACATTAGGTACGTAGTTGACCGAGCGAGCGAAGCGTCTCCGTTTCAGCTTTCGACATAAAATCTTTCGTATTGTCCGGATGTTCTCCTCTACAGGTCGCATTTCTCAACCGATTCTCGTGAAATTTTGTGAGCAGGTACAATAATTAAGTATATCTTTTTTTGGCGAGTCAATTTTTGGAAATGTTGAAATTTGAATTTGTTTTGCAAGGTCTACACAGCTCACATATTATGATGCGTGATACTAAGGAGAGTGATCGCCTCCATACAAAACTCGCTCGCAAATCGCAAGTGTGATAGGGCCCTAAGTCTGTCATATTGACTAATCGATCGTAGCCACGTTATGACAATCTTCATCACTTCAGGCACAGGACTCCATTCATAGACGAGAGGGAAGCCTCTCATAGATGACAGGCTTGTCCCAGTTGAATCTTACAAAATCTCTCAACCCACATCATAAATCCGAAGTATAATTAATTCACACCGACGGCCGGAGTCGGCGCGCATGCCACCAGAGTCAAAGGAATTCGAACCCTCCATACAGAAGCTAGAGTTCGTATCCAAACGTCAGCTGCAGAGCCGGCGGCAGCCGACCGGCTCCGACCGGCTGCCCGCAATCCATTCAAATATGAAATCTAACTTACGAGTATGTATGAAGGGTTCGAATTCCTTTCACCCTAGTGGGGTGCGTGCCGACTCCGGCCGTTTGATGTTAATCGTCCATAACTCGTTTTCAGTGACTCTAGTGGACTATCTGCGTCAGTGCGCTGTGCCGCTGGTATGTGGCATGTAATAATAACAACAGCTACTGTTTACCAGCTGGACCGGCTAACTACTATGAGCGACAACTTGCAGAGCTCTATAGAGCTGGTGGGCCATAGAGTTGATAATACCGTACGAATTGTATATTAGTTTAAACAATGGTCGATTGAGCGATGATCAATGTTATCTTGGCGTTAATTATTTCTTTAATTGATTTAATTTTTAATTAATACATATAAGTTAATGGAAGTTTTATAGCGCAAATGGAGAATTTAAAAAAAATGGGGCTTTTGAAATATTTTCTCAGCATATGGACTTTTCAATAAATACATGTCGTTTTTGTTACCGCTATACATTAATGTATGGACTTCTTGTTCTGGGGACACATTTTTGTTCTTCTAGAATCGAATTAGCCCAAAAAGTCCATATTCTGAGAAAAAAGGTAATTTAGCACTTTTGTTTAATTCCCCAAATAATTTTTAACACTAATCACGATACGTCGTATGTGTCAGTTTTCACTAAAAATTGTACGTTTTCCTTTTTGCCTCAAAATTTGGAAATTGTTGCTTTTTACTGCTTTTTGGCTGCTTACTTTCAGAAGTTAGGCCATCGAAAATCACCTTTTACCGCATCGAGGATTCACCTTAACACCTGTTTTATGTCTAAGTCTTATATAAATCAACGCTATAGGCGAGTAGTTTAATCTGCACAGCGAATGAGTAATTTAAGTGTTTGAGCATAAAAATCCAATCAATAAAATACGGCTTTTCATGTCTTATAGATCTTTAAGCTGACACTTAAAGTATAAATAAAATTTGTAAATAAATCATTCTTACACTTTTAACGGTACTTTATGCTTGCCTTTATTTTTATTACGCTTAGCAAATTACAAAGTAATCCAACCTTTGAAAGGAGGTGAAAATTAACATGCAGAGATTACTTTCTACATTTTGTTACTTACATTTTAAACATAAGTAATTATTTCAAAGACAATATTTTGTGTATTGTTAAGGACTAGTAGCTCTGTGAAATGTTGACATTTAAAAAAAGCAATGCGGTGTCTGGGTTAAATCGTAGTTATTATATCTAGTTAAGGACTCAATTATGCCTACATTTTAATTAATTCCCGTGTGTTACGATGTCATACACTTTATATGGGTAACATTCGTAACGCACGGGAATTCATTAAAATATTTTATCCACAAAATTTCAGAAGAATCGTTTGACAAATACGATCTATTGAGGAGAACAAGCAAAAATCATTTTTGTCGAAGCTGAAGCGGAGACCTTCATTTCACTCGGTCGATAATAAGTTAATATTTTGACGACACTGGCTTAGTTGGTAGTGACCCTGCCTACGAAGCGTGAGGTCCCGGGTTCGAATCCCGGTCAGGGCATTATTTGTGCATTTCTCACGAATATTGTTCCTGGGTCTTGGATGTTTCCTATGTATTTATGTATATAAGTATGTACATCGTAGTCTATTACCCATAGTACAAGTTTTGCTTAGTTTGGGACTAGGTCGATTTGTATAAGATTGTCCCCCAATATTTATATTTAAGTAAAGTATAATAAATTAACATAGAAGATTGAAGTCATGAAAACAGTGTTATTTAAGTTTAAGGCTCAAACCATCTGTAATCATAAGAGGTGTTCATTAAAACCTGATTGTATGGAAAGTTTGACAAGTTTCTATGGGATGACAGCTGCCAGCGCCATATTTAACGTTGATCTTGTAATTGTACGTTTGTGCAATCAGCTTAAACTTATTTACAGATCATGACAATATCAATTTACGTTTTATTTATAAATAGTACCATCAAACTTTTATGAACCGATCGCTTACTGCAATAAGCCTAAAACAAGCATAAACACAATTCGCTAGCAGTGGACATAAACACGACGAAACATAACAATAAAGAAAGTTAAGCACTAACAAACATGGGGACAACGAGCGATAGCCATCGTTATGACAACTAGGGTCGCCATTTGCAAGGTTTTAGCGGGACAGATCTTTGTTTATTGTATCAGGTACATTAGAGAGCACCAAAGAATTTATAAAATGACTTTTATGTCGACTTTTTTTGCCGACTGTACTTTTGTTTCCACAGTCATCAACTACTTGTTGAGACGATTCGCCGTTAGAATGAGATCAGACACGACCGATTTATCTTGTGTAGTTTAGTACTTGCTATGGCCATCTTCTGTCTCCATCATCAGATCAGCTCGGTGATATCATATAATTGCATTGTCCCTGAACTTACATAAGTATGCCAAATTTCAGCTAGATCGGTTGAAGATATCAGCTTCAAAATTGAGTTGCAAGATTCCACCCGAACAAACATAGTTACATACAACATAGTTACAACCTTGTAAAAAGAAGCGTCGGTCGTCTACTAGCTCGATGGATTGACGACGTTAAAATACATTAAATAAATAAATAAATATGGAATTCGGGCGATAGCTATCGTTAAGTCAACTAGGGGCGCCAGTTGTGAGGTTTTAGCGGTGCAGGGTTTCTGGTTTATTTTATTTGTCAGAAACGTTAGAGTACCAAAGCGTTTCGTGGCTTCGAAATAGAGGTTGTGATGACGTTACTTTATGGTTGTGTTTTGTTATTGTTAGCGTACTGAAAATAGAGTCCAGCTTCTTATCAGTAAAGGGTTTTTATTTCATTTAGAATTTTCATTTCCAACATGTTTAGTCATCGTAGATGGCATTAATTTTATTGGACAAAATTTATTATATTTGGCAAAAATCTCCATACAATTTTAAATCATGGCTACCCTTTTTCAACAGTAGCAACGAGCGGCTCGAGAAATAATGCGACCGCTTCTGCTAGCAAATGTATGCAAAATATCCATAAGGTGAGACTTTCGATTGAGCAAGTGGGGGTATTGATGCCAACCTGACATGTCTTTTATTTAGCTGAATATTCTATTTCTATAATAGTGTTTGTGTTATTATGCGATGTGTTATTATTGCATTCTGCCGTGAATTTATTCCTATAAAATTTTTTTTCCAACAGACTGGGAGAACTTCACTCGCTTCGCTCGCTTGTTCATTTAATAAAAAAACGTTGTTTTCTTCACAAAAACTATGACATTGAATAGAAAAATTGGACTCAAAACTATCATGCCTTCTATTTGACACCGAGACTTTTCCATATTGTATTTTTTTATACCACGTCGGTATAGTAAGCAATTTTGCAATATTTTATTACATAGCACGAATCAAACTAAACATCAATCAAGTAAGAAAAACTTTCTTCCTCATTCATTATTTTTTGTCGGCCTCTTTAGCCTAGTTGGTAGTGTCATTGCCTCCGAAGCTAGAGGTCCCGGGTTCGATTCCCGGTAAGGGCATTTGTTTCTGTGGCGAGCAGAGACATTTTTTCCTGAGACTTGGATGTTTTCTATGTATTTAAGTATATATATATTAAATATATGTACCCGTAACACAAGCCTTATTGAGCTTACCGTGGGACTAGTTCGATTTGTGTAAAAAAATGACCCCTAATATTTATTATTATTATTCCTCTTTATTCATTTTTTCTTCTCTTAGATTAGGTATTTAATATATTTTTATAAAAAGTAAAATATAAAACAATATTTACATAACATAAAATCATTATAAAAACCTAACCTAGGGTGTCACCGGCAGCGAGGCAGGGCCTAAGCTACCGGTGGTTAGGGCGAGAGAACAGAGAGAGGAACCTCCTGACTATTCGCGCCGTGTCCAGGAGTACCGCCTTCTGTATCTGACCCTTGACCCAGCCATCTAACGAGAGTCTCTTGTGATGTTGGTCGAGACTCTTCGCTATTAGACCGTTCACAGATACGACTATCGGGACAATAATCGTTGAATCAACATCCCACATGGCGGTTACCTCATGTGCCAAGTCTAGGTACTTGCTGACTTTGTCTTTCTCAGCTTTCACGAGGTTCTCGTCATGGGGGATGGTGATATCAACGAGTACTGCCTGGCGCTTCAATCGATCTGTCAGCACGATATCAGGCTTGTTGGCTACAATAGTCCTGTCCGTGATGACAGATCGATCCCAATAGAGCGTTGCACGACCATTTTCGTGAACTGGCGCAGGTGTGTACTTATAATACGGCACTTCGAAGTCCACAAGACCGTATAAAAGAGCAAGCTGCTGGTGAATAATCCTGGCCACCAAGTTATGTCTGTGCAAGTACTCGCCGTTAGCAAGATGAATACAACCAGAAATAATATGCCTGAGTGACTCTCCGGGACGGCGGCATGCCCGACAAATGTCGACCGTACCGTCCTTCAGGATATATTTCCGGTAGTTGTTCGTCATGATAACCTCGTCCGCAATTGCACAGACAAAACCTTCAGTTTCCCCAAAAAGATCCCCAAAACGTAGCCAGTTCACCGATGCGAGCAGGTCTACGTCGGGCCCCGCAAGGGCCTTGTAGAACCGCCCATGTAGTACTTTAAATCTGCGCCAGTTCTCGTTTGCCATGGAGAGCGGGGTGAAAGATGCGTCTACTGCCACTACGTCACGATGCATCCCACACTCACTGTTTAGAAAGTAATCCCTGAGACTGTACACCTCGCGGTTGTGAAGGTCTTTAGCATTTAAGAAGCCGCGACCTCCAAGCTTCCGCGGGATGTACAGTCTCATAACAGAAGATCGTGGGTGTAGCATACGGTGCGCAGTGAGCAGTACACGCACCCTTCGATCCAGGAAATCGAGCTCAGTCTGAGTCCACCTTAATATGCCAAAGGAGTATGTGAGCAAGGGCATCACCCAGGCGTTGAAGGCGCGAACCTTATTGCCGCCCGACAAAAAACTATTGAGTACTTTTGTCAGGCGACAGAAGAAGCGTTCCTTCACCGCCCGTTTGATGTCTCCACCCTCGATACCCAAAGATTGTGACATACCAAGATACTTATAGGTTTCTGCTTCGGAGAGAGATCTGAGAGCCATTGTCTCAGAAATATGTAAATTTGTGGAATTTACAACTTTCCCGCGCTGTACATGCATGACCGCACACTTATCGACACCAAATTCCATTTTGATGGCACTACTGAAGACCTCTGTGATTTTTAGTAGCTCCAACAGGTCATGTTTATTTGGTGCAAATAGTTTAAGGTCGTCCATGTAGAGCAGATGAGAAATGACCTCACCCTCTCTCCGCAGCTGGCAACCTAGTCCTGAATCCTTCAGCAGGGTACTGAGCGGATTCAGCGCTAGGCAAAACCACAAGGGACTCAGACTATCACCCTGAAAAATACCTCGCTCAATCCTGGTGGAATCCTGCGGGCCAGAGGGGCCCTCTCCCCCCCGGGTTGACGAAGGACTGTGGTCCACTGCCCCATGCAAGCAACTAAGAAGGATCTCAAAACTGCATCAACTTTATACAGTTCTAAGATCCTCTTCAGCCATGAATGAGGCACCGAATCATAGGCCTTCTTATAGTCAATCCAGGCGGCCGAGAGGGTTCCTCTGTTTCGCCGGACTCGTTGGCAAATGGTCATGTCTATGAGGAGGAGCTCTTTAGTACCACGTGACCCAACCCTACATCCATTTTGAGCGGGGGCCAGAATGTTGTTCGCAACAATGTGCGTGTTATTATTATTATAAAAAATTACATATACTATCCCTGTTTGCTACACCTAACTAGAACGAATAGCTAAGGCAGGTCTATTTTCGATCGTCACTTCTAATCCCTGCAATTCAATTTGTTTCACTTGATCACTTCAACCGGTCATCACCATCATCATCAGCATATAAACGTCCCGCTGCTGGGCACAGGCGTTTTTCCATAGATGAAAGAGAACGCGCCTCACATAGAAGAAAGTTCCCAAGCTGACCCAATGCGGGTTGGAGATTTTGACATACATCTTCTTTTTTTTCCTCAACATATTTGCAAGTTTCCTCAAAATATGTTCCTTCACCGAAAAGCTAACGGTAAAATCGAAAGATATTCCGTACATGAGTTCGGAAAACTAATGGGTACGAGCCGGGATTCGCTCTCACAACCGCCGCTGAGGGTACTGTACTTTTTTTTCCACCCGTGTCGAATTGAAATAAAATCTCTAACGAAAATCTCCTGGCGGGCTGCCGTGAAACTCCGATCGACCAGCAGATCAAGCAACGCAAATGGAACTGTATTGGCCGCACCCTACGGAGAGATTCCGATCATATTCCTAAGCAGGCGATCGATTGGAATCCACAAGGAAAGCGCAAGCGTGGTTGAACCAATTTACCAGGATTTTACGATTAGTGTACTTCTTTGACGCTTAGGACCTTATAGATCTCTATCAAATCTAGATTGTAATATTGTCTCTTATTGTTTGTTTTCTTATTTTTGACATGTACAACTGTATAGTTAGTTATGTGATTAAATAATTACAGACCTGGCGACGCACAGTTACGGACTAGGCGAAAAAGATCGGGAAGACGTGGAGTGAGATCAAACGCGAAGCTCAAGACAACATGGGATGGAGAATCACCACTCAATCAATACCCTCTGCCTCATCCAGGAGACATATAATATTAAGTCCAACTGAAATGACGCACCACTCGACACACATGGAAATGAAATTGCAATGCAAAAATGATGAACCGAATAAGCCCTAAGTTGAATAAGCTGGTTGCGTGACGTCACATGTCCTGTTTGCTATGCCGTTGTCGCCGCACACAATAACCACTGGTTGCGTACAACCATTAACTACATCTATAGAGCTGCCGAATATATGAAACAAAATTTTACGATGGTGTGTTAGTTTATTTGTAGTTAATCTGCTTACGAAGCAAAGTATAATGTATAATACATGTATGTGGGGTTCTAAATAGGTACAAGAAATAATTAGCTGTATATCTCAAAGGATTTTATGATTAGTGTACTTCTTTGACGCTTAGGACCTTATAGAACTCTATCAAATCTAGATTGTAATATTTTCTCTTATTGTATGTTTTCTTATTTTTGGCATGTAAAACTGTATAGTTAGTTATGTGATTAAATAATTACTTGTATTTGAAATTCCTATTTAATTTCTTGGCTTTTACATGTCTAATTCTATCCGTATAAAAATATGTATTTTATTTATACGAATTAATGAAGGAATTAGGCAAAAGCTGAATCGAAATTCGATCGAATATTTCAAATCTATAATCGGCGCATCAATAACGATGATGATAACAATGGTGATGATGATGATAATGATGATGAGGTGTCAATGCGGATCCCAAACTCCTCTAGGATACAACTGGAACAGCTAGAGGGATGACGTATTATCAACTCTATGTAAATATAATCGATGGCAATTAGATTGTCAATGGACAAGTGTCGCGAACCCGTTGCTGCGGTTAAGAAACGCCGGTTATAATTATGTGATTGCAGCTTTCCTCGCGATTACAGAGCGACAGGTTAGGCGACAAGTTTGTGAGGAATCTAGTCGTATTGTGTCGTTTACGTCAAGGGAACCGATTCGAGATTCAAAATAGTTCTCTGTCAGAGTCCATATCACTGGGATATCAGTACTTTCAATGCTCTCTTTTCAAAGCAGAGATTGTCTATAAAAACGGCAAAATAATCCTTAAACATTTATTTTATTCTGTTTTGTAGTATTTGTTGCTATATAGAGAAATATATCATCTGTGAAAATTTAAACTGTCTAACTATCACGTTTCATGAGATACTACATGGTGACAGACGGACAGATAGACGTACGGACAGCGGAATCTTAGTAATAGGAATCTTAGTTAGGAAGCGGAATCTTAGTTTTACCCTTTGGGTACGGAACCCTAAAAAGCGCGTTTCAGGTGTATTTGCCGACTGATTTAGCCTAGTGGTTAGTGACTCTGCCTGCGCAGCTGACGGTCCTGGGCTCGACTCCCGGTCAGAGCAAATAGTTGTGTGATGAGCATGAACATTTGTTTCCGAATTATCGATGTTTTCATGTATTTCGTGGTATATCTATTAAATATAAGTATCGTCTAGTACCCACAAACGGTTTATTATGGGGCTAGTTCAATTTGTGTAAGATTGTCCTCCTAATATTTGTATTTAATTATTTTCCTCCGTGTGGGTGTTGCATCGCTTGTATATAATGGGTTCTACTCCGAAGAACTGTTCGACATGATATCTACGGACGCTTTCTACCATCGTAGCGCTCGCCGTTGGCAGGGCATTCATCCGCACACCTTAGAACCTCAATGGTAGCGTAAGCGTATGGTACGATTGGTACGGTTTCAGAGGAATTTCCTCCATCGAATGTTGGTTGTGGAATGAGCTCCCTGCCGAGGTTTTCCCGAGGGACTACAATATGGGGTTCTTCATGAAAAGAGTGTATTATTTATTAAAGGGTCGGTAACGCGCATGTGACAGCCCTGGAATTGCAGGCGTCCATAAGCTGCAATGACTGCTTACCATTAGGCGGGCCGTACGCTTGTTTGCCATCGATGTGGTATTAAAGGCTACACCCTGACTTAGAGGGTCGAAATATGCATTTTCTACTTTACCGAGATCTTACTGATTTCAGCTACATTCCCTCACTTGCCAGTTCACTGACAGTATTATGTTTGCGCTGTAGTAATATTGTATATATAAGCACCCATAATTATTAAAATTTATTCCGCAAAACAAAGCCTCCGTAATTACAGTATCTACAGGAAATAGAACAATTGGCAGCGCCCGCGCAGGTTGCCGTAGCGCGGGAGCCGCGGTAATGGCGCCCGATACCTATGGTTAGCGACCGCTAGTATGGACATGCCCTTAGGCCAGCCATATTCCATTTAAGTGCTCTGCCTCTGAAACTATTGGTATGGTCATTAATCATTATACATATTTACTGCTGTACATTATTCGAAAACGGTGACAAGCTTTTTTCTATTCTTCAGTGTTTTTCAGGGCATATTTATTCCCATTAACTTTTTACCCACATACACCCAAGGTCAAATAAAACGGGTACACTCTTTATAGAATTTACATACAAAGTGTACCTGTTTGTTTGCTCTCGAGTGTAGTTGAATTACTAAGAATAATTGTGGAGCATCGGGATGCGACCACGTATATCAATAAATAGCGAAATCTTCAATCTTGAAATCAATCTACCCAGCCCCAAACCAAGCAAAGCTTGTACTACAGGGATACTTGTATAGATAGACAAACACATAAATACATAGAAAATATTCAAGACTCTGAATCAAATATTGGTGCTTATCAATCAAATAGATATTCTGACTGGGATTCGAATCCGGGACCACTACCCAGAGTCACCACCAACTACTCGTACGCTAAAGTAACCGTCAAGGGGTGGTAGTATATTAGAACTATCAAAGATGGACAGCTTTAAGCCATTTGTTAGTGATAGCAATCCTGTAAAATCGTCTCCTTAAGACGAATGTAACCATCAAATTTTGTCTCGCTCCTTCGATAAACTGTTATTGGCCGCGAGTACAAACATACGAAAATCAATAGGCAATTAAAATAAGTTACTTGTCAAAACGGAACAATATTGAAAAAGTGAACAATAAAGTTTTAGATACTGAATTTTGAATCCTTTACGGAAAGCGCGGTCAAAATATAACTTGTAGTTTTAGAAGCAATACTGGATTTTATGTTGTTATTTTTTGTTAAAAAAACAATGAATATGTTTAAAATTATTACACTCACTTTCGACAGCATTACGATTTGTTTCCTTGGTGCAATTATATAAGTTACATGGGTCATATATAAATATAATAACACAGTTACGAATATACTTCAATCGAATTACACTATGCTTAAATATTCTAGTTAGGTATACTTCCCAATAACTTAATACTCAGAAATCTGAACCTCCACTCAATGCTAGCGCTCGTTATCAAATAATAATAATAAAAATAATAATTCTTTATTGCAGCCATGGTAAAATACAGTTCTTAGGAATAAAGTGGCATCTCATGGACCCTGGCAGGGTATAGCAATCATTATAGTAATAAAACCTTAAAACTAATGTAAAATGGTTGTTTGTGACTATAAGTAAACAGTAAGTACATTCTTATTTGGCTATTGTTAAACTTACAGCGCATCGTTCATAAACTCCGATATTGCATAATAAGATTTTTTTATCAAGAATGATTTCCAAGAATTTGCAAAACACCGATCCTTTTCTATTGTTTTTAAGGTGTTGGGAATCTTGTTATAAATTTTAATCGAGTTGTAATACGGGCCCTTTTTATAAATGTCCAAGACAGATTCAGGAAGAATTAAATTATCCTTACGCCGTGCAGTCTTATTGAATTTGAATAGATTCAAATTATTTCTGACAAACGTTACAGCTTCTAAAATGTACAAAGAAGGGAGAGTTAGTACTTCTAGTTGTATGAAGTGTGGTTTGCAACTTTCAGTTTGGGATATATTGGCACGCACTTTTATATATTAAATATATTAATTAATTTTTTGGCGTATGCACTTTATTGCATTATAAATAGCTCATTTGCATTAGTACTATCTCCCCAAAGAAGCACACCATAACGCAACCAAGCCTGGCCATACGCGTGATAAGCTGACAATGCACATTCTACTTGGGTATTGGATTTTAATACTCTTAGGGCATAAATAAACGAGGACAGTTTGGTTTTAATTTTGACAGTGTGTTTTTTCCAGTTTAGATGTGTGTCGACTGTTAGTCCTAGTAGTGTAAAATTTGTTACTTCTTCGATATTTAAGTCTTATTTAAGTGATGATAAGTTTATAGGTTGTTTTTGGTACGGTCTGAATTGAATGAGCTTTCTTACTTGTATTTACTTGAAGATTATGATCTTGTAGCCAATCGGAGATTTCATAAAATGTTTTCTTGATTGAGAAGTTGTTGTCATTGTTAATAGGACAGTCGAATAGAAGCGATATATCATCAGCAAACATTATACATGTGTGGTTTGTAATTTTGGGGAGGTTGTTGATGTATATTAGGAACAAGACACAGCCAAGTACACTGCCTTGGGGGATTGAGCTGTTGACAGTTATTAAATGAGATTGGTATGTTTCTAATTGCTGTTTTTTTTATTATGGTGGTCAATTTGTACTAGTTGTTGCCTATTTTGTAGGTAAGACCGGAACCAGCTGTGGGTATTGCCTCGGATACCTATTTCGTGAAGTTTGCGTAAAAGAATATTGTGACATACTGTATCATAAGCCTTAGACATGTCGAGCAACAAGCCCACGGCGTGGTTTTTATTATTAAGATATCCCAGTGTACCTTGTATTAAGTTATATACAGCTAAGGTTGTCGATCGTTTTTGGCGGAAACCAAGAAATGGTTCGTCTAAGAAATGGTATTTTTCGAGAAAAGAGTTAATTCTATTTGCCACGCATTTTTCAAAAATTTTAGAGATAGTTGGTAGCAGTGCTATAGGTCGGTATTGAGTGGGGTCTTCTTTATTTCCGCCTTTTTTAAATATCGGTCTTATTTTTGCAATTTTTAGTTTAGTAGGAAAACAACATTCTTCAAACGACTGGTTAATCAGTGTTGCTATGGGGCGCGCTAATTCTAAGCTACACGTTCTGATTAAGATTGGAGGCATGTCATCTATCCCGCAACTGAGCTTATTTGGCAATTTTTGTATTATTTTTTGCACTTCCGTTTCTGAAACTGGTTGTAAATATATAGAATTCAGGGCAGTATGGCCAGATAGATGGACGGCCACAAGGCACTTTTGCTAGACTGCTGGCCAACAGAAGCAAAGTACTCATTAAATAGGGTTACGACTGATTGTGGACTTTCAATAGTTTCATTTCCTAAGTTGAGTTTAATGTTGTTCTGTTTTTTACCTGTTTTTTTGCCAGTGACGCCTTTAATGACGTCCCACATGGCTTTTGTCTTGTTTGTAGCTCTATTCATACTATGGATATAACTTATTTTTTTTTATTTACTAACACATGTTTTCAAAGTTTTGCAATATATTGAGTAATAATTTTTTAACGTAACGTCGTTTTTCTGATTTAGTAGTGTTTTTAAAAGCCTTTTATGACGGCATGATATTCTTATGCCTTTTGTTAGCCAATGCTTATTTTGGCGTTTGTTGAGTTTAACTCTCTTTAGGGGAATATAAGTATTGAGAAGGTTATGTAATTGCTCGTCAAAAAGATTATAGTTTGTGTTTATGTCGTTACTTTTGGTTAAGAATGATTCCCATTTAATTTTACTTACAGTTACTTTAAATTTATCAAGATTATTAGATTTGAAGTTCCGTTTTAGAATTTTAATATCTTCCGCAGGTATCGGGTTTTCTGTGCAATTAAAGGTATATAATAAGCTTTTATGATCAGAAATACCCCGATCTTTTACAGTAACATCAAACGTTTTATAATTCGTAAATGTAAAATCAATACAAGAAGCTGTTGTCTCAGTTTCTCTAGTAGGTACCCTAATTATTAGATGGAAATCGTACTGCAACATAGTATTTAATAGCTTTTGATACTGTGTGGAATTCTTAAACATATCTATATTAAAATCTCCAGTTATAACTGTGTGTTTGTGATTTTTTGACTTTAATTTATCTAAGATCTTATCAAGTACCTCAAAGAACATATCGATATTTCTATCGGGTCTATAAATAGTTACTAATATCATATTTGGCAATGTGATCTCCACCGCACAGCATTCTATGACACGTTCTATTGAGAGATTGGCAATGTCAGGTTTTTCTATGAACGGAGTATTATCCTTTAGTAGTATAGCGGCACCACCTCCCTTATGTTCACATCGATTGTATTCTGCGGCAAATATGTACCCGTTTATCTTCACTGTATCTTTTTGGTGATAATTAATCCAGGTCTCCGTTAAACAGACGGCTTGATATTGATTTTCTTCTAGTAAACTCTCCATTGTGTCGAACCCGAATGACCTGGCTCTGTCCAGACATCGGCTTTTCAATTTCGTATCACCACCAAAAAAATCGTGGAAAAGGTAGAGAATTAATATCGAACTTCTGATCTGGTATTATATACTGCTTACCCTCAATTTCAACAAATTATACAAAAACTACCTTATACTCGTATTCCACGAAATCATCACATGTTAGTGAGACCAATGTTCCAGCTGAATTTTTTTAGAATTTCTGGTTTCTTGTATATACAGCTCATCTATTCACCATTTTAGCAGACCACGGAGGATTCACCTGAAGGCCTGATCCCCACTATGCTGTTCATTGCGTCTCGATACGTGCGTAATTCAGTCGCGTACAAACATACAGTTGAACAATATACTAGAACAATCGCGGACGGACAGCGATCACGTACGTCCGGCAATCAGTATAGATTGCCTTCGATTTGTGTGGCCAAGTGTTTGTTCTTTGAACACGTAAACATGTATACAGTTCTGGCTCTTATTGCAATGGCATAAGGTTCGAAATTGAAGACGTTTTTTTATTGACTGATGTTAGGAGCACTTTGTTGAACAGGAGTGTATGTCGATAAGAAAATAGTGGTGTTTACGTTATTTTACGTGTACGAAAAATGTTTAAATAAATAGATATTGGGCGACAATTTTACACAAACAAAAAGTTTATTCATATACAAGATTAAATGATTTTTAGAAAAAAAACCGACTTCAATGGGGGAGGCCGGTGAAAGATTATTATATTTAAATGGTGCACTCTTAGATTCCATACAATAAAATAAAAATGGCTATAAGTATATTTATAATGGTAGAAGACTAAGTACCCTCAATTCCTCATGGAATCATGGAAAAACCTTGCTTGCTTGACAAACAGAACGAAGAGAACAAATCGCCAAACGTGAATTACGCGTCGTTGAAGAGTTCCGTTCTGATCATCATCAGCAGTTCCACTTCAGCAAATGTCACTTTTATGAATGAAAATGCTTGATTAGTTCATGAAAATACTAAAATCACTATTTGTGTGCCTTTCACATTTGAGGAGTTCCCTCGATTCCTAATGGATCCCATCATCAGAACTCGAGCATGACAAAAATCAATCGTGAAAATAGAACTTGCTTAACAAACACAGCTAGGAGGACAAATCACCAAACGTAAACTTTTCGTCGTTGAAGAGTTCTGTTCTGATCATCATCAGCAGTTCCACTTCATCCAATGCCACATTTTTGGATGCAAATGCTTGACTTGTTGATAAAAACACAAAAATCACTGTATGTTTGCCTTAAATATTTGAGAAGTTCCCTCAATTCCTCATGGATCCCATCATCAGAACTGCGTTTTGACAAAAACGAGACCAACTTGGATATATATACTTACAAGCAAAAAAAGAATTTTTCAAATCGGTTAAGAAATGACGGAGTTATGGAGTAACAAACATAAAAAAAAACACAACCGAATTGATAACCTCCTCTTTTAAAATTTTGAAGTCGGTTAAAAAACGGACAACAACCACATTGAGAAATTCAAATATGCAACGTCAGGTGGGTACAACGACGAATCCGCAACAGGCTTCATAAATACACAAATTGACTAAGTCCCAAACTAAACAAAGTTTGTACTATGGGTAATAGACGACGATATACATTCTGAATAATAGCTACAACTTAGGAAAGTTGAAAAACCCCCGATATTTTTATTTCAAAACTCAATATCTCAAAAACGGGTGAACAGATTGTCATGAAACATGGCTAAGAAAACTCTGGATAAAATTATATATTATACAAAAAAAACTAAACGAAAATCGGTTCATCGGTTTGGGAGCTACGATACCACCCACAGATACACAGACATACACGCTAAACTTATAACACCCCTCTCTTTTCGTTGGGGGTTAAAAAGTGTATCTTATGTCCTTCACTACATTCAACATCAGTCAGTATATAAGTATCACTAATGCACCTGTTACTACTAATGCATTTCCACAAACCACCCTTTTTCAAAAATCTCATTAACCACACTAACGTCAAGGAATCGCCCGTAAAGATCTCATTTCTCGTCCTATACATATGCAAATGGCGGCCATTGCTCACTAAATCGATTCCATTCGGTCAATCCATTCACTCTTCGGTCATCCATCACTGAGCAAGATTGAACGATCAGCCCGTAGGAACAATATTTATCTATGCTTTTAGTGTTTGCTTACTTAGTATAGGTACGTTGATTTTAATGTCGCTTTTTTTAAATTGGAACTTGGTTGTTTATAAACTTGAAATATTTTGCTATACAGGCGTGGTCTTAAATATTAATGGGCTAGCATGAAGATTAAAGCATATATCTTCATAAATACATATTTATATATAGGTATATTTTAGGGGATAATTATTTACACAAATCGAAGTAGTCCCATGGTAAGCCCAATAAAGCTTGTGTTATGGATACTAGACTACGATATATTTAATAAAATATATACTTAAATACATAGAAAATATCCAATTCTCAGGAACAAATGTTTTTGCTCACCACAGAAACAAACTACTACTACAAGTTCTACCTTTTGTTTGTTTTTCATTTTGTCGTGTTTTATGTACAATAAAGCAGCACAAACATTTGTACATACGAATTCCCTTACCGGGATTCGAACCTGGTACCTCTAGCTTCGTAGGCGTGTCACTAACCAAATAGGCTAAATAGGCCTCATGCCTATGGCTGTGACAGGCACACTGTATAAACGTAAATTCATTATTTTATTGCACACATACATAAATAAAAAACCCAAAAGTTAATAATTTATACAAAAAAAACTGACTCCAATTTTATACTTGCTATGCCACAATTTGTGGTTTCCGTGAGCCAATGCTTGGTTAACTACGGAAAATACCGAAATCGGCATATGCGTGCCTATCAAATTCGAGGATTTCCCTCGATTCCTCCTAGATGCCATCATCAAATTTATATGGGACCAATGTCGGGGTACCTGCTATGAAACAAAAAAAGAATTATCAAAATCGGCCAACGTGGTCAAGAGTTATCGGGGAACATACATACATAAAAAAACCGGCCAAGAGCGTGTCGGGCCACGCTTAGTGTAGGGTTCCGTAGTTTTTGTAATTTTTTCAAAAACTATTCAACCTATCAAGTTCAAAATAATTTTCCTACAAAGTTTTTATAAAGTTCTACTTTTGAGATTTTTTTCATATTTTTAAAACTTATGGTTCAAAAGTTAGAGGGGGGGGGACACATTTTTTTTTACTTCTGGAGCGATTATTTCCGAAAATATTAACATTATCAAAAATGATTTTAGTAAACCCCTATTTATTTTTAAATACCTATCTAACAATATATCACACGTTAGGGTTAAAATGAAAAAAAAATCACTCCCCACTTTACGTATAGGGGAGGTACCCTAATAAAATATTTCTTTCCACTTTTTATTTCACCACTTTGTCGGCGTAATTGATATACATATTAGTACCAAATTTCAGCTTTCTTGTGCTAACGGTCACTGAGATTATCCGCGGACGGACGGACAGACGGACGGACAGACATGGCGAAACTATAAGGGTTCCTAGTTGACTACGGAACCCTAAAAAGAACAAGCAAACATGCAGACGAACTGAGTACCTCCTTCCTTCTATTGAAGTCAGTAAAAATCTGTCTTACGTTGTTAGAGACGTTGTTCCGGTACACTAAAAAAGGTCCGAATGTTATGGTTTTTTTTATATGTTATAAAGAACAATATAGTCATGGTTACGAAAGTTTTCGTGTCTCCAGCTCTATTTTTCTCTCCGACATCTTGGAAAAACTGTCCCTTATTTCAGTGCTTTGCCTATATTGTCATTAAAATTCATTCTAATGCTAATCGTGGTTCTGCAATAGGTATTGTAGAATACAAAATTTGCTTAACAAGTCTAAAGCTCTTATTCCCTTTGTAATAAAGACTTTTCGAATGCTTAGCTACTTTTGATGTTGACTGTACAACCTGTTAGTAAACCATATATTGCAACGAAGTAGGATTTTTTTAATTACCTCATCATCATTTTAGCGCTATCCCAGTACAGTTGCATCCTGAAGGATGCCCGGGGCCCGCGACCTAATCCCAAGAATTGGCGTAGGCACTAGTTTTTACGGAAGCGACTGCCATCTGACCTCCCAACCCAAGGGGGAAACTAGACCTTATTGGGATTAGGCTCAAGTGAAAAATAAATAAAAAAATAAGTGAATTGTCAACTAACCGACTACCGAAAGATGAACCGACTGCGATCGCCAACCCGCATGTCAAGCGTGCCGATTATGGCATTTACCTCCATGAAATTGGGAGAGGCCTAAGTCCAGCAGTGGACGTCCTTCGGCCGATATGGTGGAGTGGTCAACTTGACAGTTAGAAGTTCTCAAGCCGCCTGAAGGCCTTTACATTTGACTTAACGACTGCTGTCATCGACAACGCTGGGATCAACAGCTTAACGCGCCTTCCAAAACACGGGAGCGCTCAGTTAGTAACCACTCAAAGCGGTCACCCATCCAAAGGCTGACCTCCGCCGACGTTGCTTAAGCTCGGATACCGCTCGCACCTACTTAGTATGGTCAGTTAAGGCGCAGGGTAGGGCAAGCCATTCTCCATACAAAGGTTGTGCAAGTTTTTTGCGTTAGTTTAGGCACTACAGCATTTAATTTTATTTTTTGTTGGTACATATTGGATATACGCAGAACTTGATGTTGAAATTTTGCATTATTTCAGAAAAAAATAAAATAAAAAAATACAAAAAATAATTAAAATTAAAAAAGAAAAACATCAAGACATAGCTAACAAAAAAATGAGCATATGGACCAAAAATAGTAACTGAAGTGCAAACACAAACGAGGAAAAATTTGCACAAAGTTTGTATGGAAAGAGCTTGCCCACCCCTTCGCCTTAATTATAACGCTGATATTACGCCATTACAATTATAGTAAAGAAAAGGTTACTATAATTAGGTACCAGTATCTTAATACCGCCATTATACGATAACGTTACGACACCGACAATTCCACATTACTACCGTTAACTATCATAATCAACAGATTAAATTAAACAAATTAGCCTTCCCATGTTTCGACGCAATTTATAATACCGTATGTTAATCCGAGGTTTCCCATGGATGGAAATAGGAAACCCATAAATACTTAGATAGTACTATAGCATACTTAACTCTAATGTTATGTTAATAGTGATTAAGTGAGGATGGTATTATGCGACATGGAGTGTGTTTAAAAACTGGTATTTTTCAAACTTTTTTTTTAATATTTAAAATTATAAGTCACTTTCTGTTGACTGTAACAATACCCTATCAAAGTATTGTTTTTAGTTTGAGAAACTAAAAAGGTATAGTTTGAACTTCCATAAAAAAATCTTTACACGTTATAAAACGCCTATATAGTAACGATTACTATTACATTACATTTAAATAAAAAATCAACTGTTTTCAACCATAATCTTTGAGTTTTGACCTTTAAATAGGTAGCCAAAAATAATACAATGACATTGATTCCAAAATGACGAAGATATCTTGTAACTGTGCAGTGTACAGTCAAATTCAAAACTTTTGGTTGATTTTTCGAATGCATTTACAATAAGCATACCGTTTAATTTTACACCCATATAACGTGTATAATTTTACACCCACATAAATATATAATATGTATGCGCATATGGCTGGAGCTCGGACGCCCATAGGCTTAAAAACTGAAAACAAATAAGTAAATACGGCTGATAATAGGGATGTTCCTCGGTCAACGAATAGGTACTCGTATTCTTATCCAGCGAGGAAATATGTTTATTTGTAGTGCATATATTGATTTTGTCTTCACAGTTTCTTAGTAGATATTATCAAACTTTTTCTCCTTTGCACCTTTCATAAATCTCTCAATGGTTGGCTGGTAGAAATGCCATTTGGCATTAAGCCCGCCAGTTGTACAATAACATTTTGTGCAATAGAGTTTAAATAAATAAATATGCCCAGCCTTATGGGCACCATCCCCAGGGGCAACGACTTTGGGGTATGGGGCCTTTGGGGTTAAGAAATTTGGTGATATTATGAAAAATATTGTTTTAAATAAATAACAATACAAAAATAACTGGTTCAATGTTATATAATAAGCTCCTCAATTAACATAACATAGGCATCGACAGTTCGGTCAAAAGGTAGCAAAGAATTTTTGATTCGCGAAGGAAATACACTTTTTTATTATAGTATTTATGGTGACAACTACAAGTATATTTATGACGTCATTGTATGAGAAATTTTGTAACATGGAATTTACAACACCTATGGAGACATCAATGGGTATATAGGTACAAAGTGCGCTATTTGTATGTGCAAGATAAACTCAAAAACTACTGGGCCAATTTTGACAAGCTGTGTGCGAGCGAGTTGTGTGTTTAATTTTTCTAGGGAAATGATCCTCCTTCTAGCTGCTTAAGGATGATTCACAGTAGGCCGTTCAGTGTCCGGGCCGGCCCGTTTTCTTCTAGAGAAATGCGCCGGCCGTTGCGCTTGCTGTCATAGAAAACGGGCCGGCCCGGACACGGAACGGTCTACTGTGAATCATTCCTTAGTCGTTTCGTTTCAGTTTCGTTTTGATATGGTGATGACTGATGATTATGATTATGATAATGAGGTAGACTAGTTGACCGAGCGAGCGAAGCGTCTCCGTTTCAGGTTTCGATAAAAATTCTTTCGTATGTCTGTCTGTCTCTCCGGATGTTCTCCTCTACAGGTCGCATTTCTCAATCGATTCTCGTGAAATTTTGTGAGCAGGGTCAATTTAGATAGATTTTTTTTGTCGAGCCAGTTTTTGGAAATTTTGAAATTTACAAAGAAACATTGTTTTCCTTATGGCTGTATCCGGATGGTCGCTTTTCTTATCAGAAACATCACATATAATTTTGTTGACAAGTCAGTTTTTTAAAATTGAAAAAAAAATACAAAGTTTTATCTTATGTATGTCCGGATGTACTCCTCAACAGGTCGCATTTCTCAACCGATTCTTGTGAAATTTTGTGAGCAGGGTCAATTTAGATAGAATTTTTTTGTCGAGCCAGTTTTTGGAAATTTTGAAATTTACAAAGAAACATTGTTTTCCTTATGGCTGTATCCGGATGGTCGCTTTTCTTATCAGAAACATCACATATAATTTTGTTGACAAGTCAGTTTTTTAAAATTGAAAAAAAAAATACAAAGTTTTATCTTATGTATGTCCGGATGTACTCCTCAACAGGTCGCATTTCTCAACCGATTCTTGTGAAATTTTGTGAGCAGGGTCAATTTAGATAGAATTTTTTTGTCGAGCCAGTTTTTGGAAATTTTTAAATTTACAAAGAAACATTGTTTTCCTTATGGCTGTATCCGGATGGTCGCTTTTCTTATCAGAAACATCACATATAATTTTGTTGACAAGTCAGTTTTTTAAAATTGAAAAAAAAATACAAAGTTTTATCTTATGTATGTCCGGATGTACTCCTCAACAGGTCGCATTTCTCAACCGATTCTTGTGAATTTTTGTGAGCAGGTTCGATAATTATATAGAATTTTTTGCCAAATCAGTTTTTGGAAATTAAAAAAAATTGCGATGTCTACAGCTCACGGAGCCACTAATGGAACTAGGTAGCTGGCCGGTGGTGGGTGTAGGTACAGTAATCCCATACTTATACGTAATTCACGTAAAGCAGGCAAATGTATGTAGAAAAGAGTGTATAAATTCTTAAAGGGTCGGCAACGCGCATGTGACACCCCTAGGAGTTGCAGGCGTACATAGGCTGCGGTGACCGCTTACCATCAGGCGGGCCGTACGCTTGTTTGCCACCGACGTGGTGTAAAAAAAAATAAAAAGTGTATGACCCTCAAACACGAGTGTGCTTAGTTCACATGGGCAGTTCGCACAACGCTAATCTAGTAGAGTAGCACTTTTCAGAATTTTATTGTTACAACACTACCTTACAAACTTATACAATAACCTCAAAAACTTATAATATGATTACTATGCGCCTCATTTTCACAGACATAAGGCTTAATATCCAATGACAAGTGAATGGGGAAACTGCAAGAATAATTCAATAATCTTAACACCTCTTGTCGATGTCTTGATTGAATCGAATGGCAATCGTAAAATTCGATTGTGATGGATACGAAGAATCGTTTTGAGTCGACAAGTCGATTGAAAAGGAATAAAGGCTTAGGCAGCGATATCAATCGTAATGTGTAGAAGCTTCTTCGAATGAGAATCGTTCCATTTCAATATCGTTTTTTTAATAGAACACCTGGGGGTCCATTTTGTTCTAAAAACGTACGGCAACAGGGTTTGGGTTGGGTTCAGTTCAACTCCTTTATAATTTAAACAAAAAAAAACGGCCAAGCGCGTGTCGGGTCATGCACAGAGAAGGCAAGACATCTCCTAATCTACATTTAAAACCACTATACAATACAGTAAATCAAAAAAGGTCGTATCTTCATAGGGAAGTCACGGCACTTTCGTCCTTTTGTTTGGGCAAGACAGTTTTTCAGCAATAACTCAAAACCAGTTAAACCTATCTTGTTCAAACCAAAAATTGTTGAAAGTACTTATAATTTTACATCATCTTGATTTTTTCAGAATTTTAAATTTCATAGTTTGGAAATTAGAGGGGGGGGGACACACTTTTTACGACTTTGACAGCTAATATCTCATTGCATTGAAAAACAATTTTTGACCCCCCTGTTACATGTATGGGATGCCCCCCCCCCCCGATTAATATTTTTTTCGTAATTTTACATCATATTTCTGTAGCGGTTCATAGCATACACCTTCATACTCGTATCAAATTTCATAATTGTAGTGCTCATAGTCTCCGAGTAAATCGGCTGTGACATACGGACGAACGGATGGTCAGACACGACGAATCTATAAGGGTTCCCTTTTAGCCATTTTGGCTACGGAACCCTAATCTTACTAAAATCGATTAGTCCCAAACTAAGCAAAGCTTGTGCTATTGGTACAAAAACAGGAAATGCCTACTTAAATATACTTATAAACACAATATACTTACCTACTTAAATACATAAAGACCACCACCACCACCATATCAGCCCTAGGACGTCCACTGCTGGACAAAGGCCTCCCCCAATTTCATGGGAGGTATATGCCATAATCTTCACGCTTGGCATGCGGGTTACATAAAGACATCCGTGACTAAGATATAAACATTAATTCAGGCTCATTACACAAATAAATGCCCCTATACGAACCCACCCAAAAAAGCTTGCTGAAAGATTCTGAAATAGGTACTACAAAAAAAAATGTACATAATAATTTTTAATGATACTGGATTTACACTCAATCTCTTCTTCAAAATCGATTATCTATTACCGATGCGAGAAAGATCTTTTATTGAAACACAATCACGATCATATAAATAATAAATAATATTTGGAGATATTTTTTACACTAATCGAACTGGTCACACAGTAAGCTCAATAAGGCTTGGGTTCTGGGTACTGGACGACGATATATTTAAAAGATATCATCATCATCATCATCATTCAGCCGAATGACGTCCACTGCTGGACATAGGCCTCCCCCAAAGACTTCCACAATGACCGGTCCTGCGCCACCCGCATCCAGCGGACACCCGCGACCCTTACCAGGTCATCAGTCCACCGTATGAGAGCCTGCCCACGCTACGCCTAAAAAAGAAAAAAAAAAGATAAAAAGAAGATTAAAAGATATATAATAATAAAATAATAAAAAAGGGGACATTTTTTTTACACAAATCGAACTAGTCCCATAGTAAGCTCAATAAGGCTTGTGTTATGGGTACTAGACGACGATATATTTAATAGATATATATTTAAATACATAGAAGACATCCAAGTCTCGGGAACAAATGTTTCTGTTCACCACAGAAACAAATGCCCTTACCGGGATTCGAACCCGGGACCTCTAGCTTCGGAGGCAGTGGCAAACATATATGAAGGCTTGGCGAAGGCGGCACGATATGAGAAAATGAACTGTCAGTGCCAATCGATACTAATGCAGTACTGTCCCGCTTCTGCGCATGGTATTACTACTGCGCGAACGTATTACTGACAGTATTTTGTCAAGTGAGGAAATCTCACATCGGTAAACTCACGTCAAAGAGCAAAATACCTATCACATATTGCTCCCGCCCCGCCAAATCAGGAAGTCGCCTAAGTACAGTCACCGGCAATAGTATCTTCCTACGCGAAGGCCGCAAAAATATGTGACACACTCTTATTTGTAAGGTCATAAGAGCGTGTCACATATTTAAGCGGCCTTCGTGTAGGAAGATACTATTGCCGGTGACTGTACAACATGCTTTTGACAAAGGGCTTTGAAAGCAAAGATCAATTCTGCTCCTAATACTGAAATTACTGAACTACTCTTGGTGTAACACTTTGCTGATAACACTTTTATTTCGTGAAATTGCAAAGCGTCTGGTTGACCAAACTGGTGACGAAATAGCTGGCGACTTCCTCGCTCAACGTATCAGCATTGCGATACAGCGGGGAAATGCCGCCAGCATCCTCAGTATAATGCCTCAAGGGCCTGTTTTAGATTTAAGTTTGTTTTAATTTTATTGATATTATTTTGGTTAAGTATTCTTGTATATATTTTCGTTGAATATAAATAAATGATGTATATACAGGGTTACAGGGTAATTGAACAATAAAAAATATTTTGGTTTTTTTTCGCAAATATAGCTTCTAAGTGCTTTTTTACTCTACTGGAGCTATATTAATAACTATTTATTTAAAAAATCCATAAAAATGAACAAAAAACATTTAAAAATCCCAAAAATATCCTTTTAAACCAAAAATGCAACAAAGATTATGAGTCATAACTAGATGTTTCCACAATATCAGCAGTGATTGACTGCCGCGCTATAATCTCTGGGTGCCAAGATCCATTACTTGGAGGTCATAACTTTAGATCAAAATTTCTCCCAAGTGAAAAAAGATATTTTTTTTTGGACACAAGAGGTTACTGTAGCATCTACATCTGCAGTAACCTCTTGTGTTCAATTTTTTTATCTTTTTTCAATTGGGATAAATTTTGATCTAAAGTTATGACCTCCAAGTAATGGATTTTGGCACCCAGAGATTATAGCGCGGCAGTCAATGCTGATTTTGAGGTTGCTTCAAGTTATGACTCGTAATCGTTGTCGCATTTTTGGTTTAAAAAAATATTTTTGGGTTTTTTTTTTTATAAATTTTTAGTGTTTCTTGAATAAATTGTTATTAATATCACTCCAGTAGAGTAAAAAAGGACATATAAGCTACATTTGCAAGAAAATGTTTCAAAAAAAAACATTTTTTTTTTCAATTAAAATCATTTGGAAATAATTGCTGGAGAGCTCAATAGTGTACCGTTTAATTTTTTGCTCCTATTAACTTTTATCATACTTAAATTAAATAACAATAGAAGTCGTCTGCCATGCTGCAAATGCCGATGATTTTACAGTGCTTGTTCAAACGAATGTTGAACTCAAATAAGTTTTTCAAATCAAGTTATCTTCAAAAGTTTGACGAAAACAGTGGTTCGATTGGAGAAGCAAAATCAATCCATCACCCATCATCCCATTCCCCAACTAACTAATTAAATCATTAAATTTCATCCATTTCATTTCATTCTATAGCCCCATGGTCAAAAGCACGCTGAATAATATTCTTAAACATTCTAAAACAACACCGCTTTCGACTTAATTCAAATTCCATTGATTTCACAGCCCCACTATTTGTTCTCATTTCCCATGCCATATCGCACGGGCCGGTATCGGCAAATGGTACAAATTATGCGGCAGGATTCTTTCGTTCGAGATAATGTATTCGATTCCGGGCGGGGAGATGGCATCGTTCACGCGAGCTTTGGATGTTAGCAGATGGCTGTGGTACCATAGGAACTCGTGCAGAAGTCGATTTTTTGACATCGATAAATTTCGTTACCGATGCTTATTAGTCGTGACCGTCGAGATTGCTTGTTTAGGTACTACCGCAGAGATAAAAAATCGTGGTATCGAACACTTGAAATACATCGCGGGACGGAATCTGTATGCGATATTTATAAACCTACCGAGATTTTACTGATGACGTCCAAATTTTTTATATTGTCGGTTTACTCATACTAAATTCGCTAGTAGTAAAATATTGCATGGAGGCGGGGCGGTATGGATTCAGTAATGCATTCATTCGTACCGCCCTGCTTTCGCGTCAGTCAGAAAGCACTATTTTAAATGTACCTTTGGGTGTAGTAAGGAATGACAATAAATGCTTGACTCAACTGACAATTGACACCGACTCAACTGACATTATCGGAGATTCGGCGAAGATTTTATTAGTGTCTTTGACATACAAAAACAAAGAGACGTCAACACAAACACTCACTGAATCCCGATAATGTGTCCGCAGCATTTTGCAATGTTTTTCATTGTGCAAACCAACCGAAATTTATGATGAATATAATTACAGTATCGATTTACACTAGTACCGCCGCCGATGAATTCGATATTCGTAGTCGATTGTATCGGCACGCGACGGAATATTTTGTCGAGTGGACGAAACGTGTCACACGTCCCGATAAAATACCCAATTGCTCTTCTTCACGCGAAATTCTGTAATTTCTCATTTAATTGAATGAAATATTTGGCGAGAAATTACTTTTGGAAATGCGTTTGTCGGTTGTTTTAAGTTACAGTTGCTTTTCTCTGATCGCATATTTAATACGTACTACATTTACAAGTTAGACATGAAGCAACGTGTCTTAAGAGGCCTCGATTCTATTAATTACGTCCCCCGTAAGAAACACGCTTATTTCTTTCGCGCACAAGAAAACGAGATGAAGAAGACGCGACTCTTCCAGAATGGCTTTTTTGGAATACTTAGGTGCTTATTAATTCATCATTTTTACTTGGTTATCGTTTATTAATGTATTGTTGGAGTAGGCTGAGAATAAAATCTAAAATAAATAATCAACGTTGAACTTTTTTCAGACTGATGCTCACCGTCAGCTTGTATGCGGCCATACAATAACACACGCGACCGACCATACGCGCTGACGTTGATCCAGCACTGAGGACCTACTCCGAACTTCGAAAATCGAACTTCGTATCATACCGTCCCTTTCCGTCATATACTGTATAAAACGAGAGTGAAAGGGACGGCACGACACGAAGTTCGGAGTAGGCCCTCTGTTTATGGCCTTAGGGTTGTCAAGAGCTTGAAAAAGTTAGTGCCTGTAAATACAAAAAACCGGCTAAGTGCCAGTCGGACTCGCGCCCGAAGGGATCCGTACCATTATCTGTAAAAACGGCAAAAAAACACGTTTGTTGAATGGGAGCCCCCTTAAATATTTATTTTATTCTTTTTTTAGTATTTGTTGTTATAGCGGTAACAGAACTGAAAAACAAAAAAAAAAACAAGAAATTTCAACTGTCTAACTGTCACTGGTGACAGACGGACAGATAGACGGACGGGCAGCGGAGTCTTAGTAATAGGGTCCCGTTTTAGACTTTGGATATGGAACCCTAAAAAGCGGCCAAGTGCGTGTCGTGCCATGCGCAATCTAGGGTTCAGTAGCTGTCTATCCGTGACATTATGCGGATTTAAAATATCACAAACTTATCATCATCCTCCTAGCGTTATTCCCAGTACAGTTGCATGCTGAAGGATGCCTGGGGTCCGCTACCTAATCCCAAGAATTGGCGTAGGCACTAGTTTGTATGGACGCGACTGCCATCTGAGCAACTTATATTGACTATATTTATATGACACAGCTAACAACATATCTAAGTAATGTATGGAAATTACACGAAAGTTTGCTTTTCCAAGTCCAAGTACATTTCTCAAGTTCGGATATTACTTGTAAACTAGTAATGTCCACTTCGCTGTGATAGTTTTTCGTACTAAATTCATTATTATACACCGTGGGCCCCAGTAATCCGAAAGATTTAAACCAACGATTCTCGAGCCTAATTAATGTAATCTGGTCCAAAAACCCATATTTTAAGAGATATTAATTCATCATGTCAGCCGAAAGACGTCCACTGCTTGACATAGGCCTCCCCCAAAGACTTCCACGATGACCGGTCCTGCGCCACCCGCATCCAGCGGACACGCGCGACCTTCACCAGGTCATCAGTCCACCGTGTGGGGGGCCTGCCCACGCTACGCCTTCCGGTACAAGGTCGCCACTCGAGAACCTTTCCGCCCCAACGGCCATCGGTTCTACGTGCTATGTGCCCCGCCCACTGCCACTTAAGTTTAGCGATTCGGAGGGCTATATCGGTCACTTTGGTTCTGCTGGGGATGGCCTCATTCCTGATGCGATCACGCAGTTAAACTCCCAACATAGCTCTCTCCATTGCCCTTTGGGTGACTTTGAGCCTTCTTATGAGGCCCATAGGAGATAGAAGAGATATTAATTATTTAAAACAAATTACGAGTTCAATAAATCTCAAGTCTAACACACCCTAGAGGCGTGCCTCAGCTACTACTTTTTTGACTTGATACTTCTTGTCTTGAAGACATTTGCAAGTCACCAAAAGATTTGTTCACAAAGAAGCGGTCAATTAATTTGATATATCTTGTTTTGAAATAGTAGTTTAATTTAAACAAATAAATGGACCCATGTTGATACTCGTATTACATTATATAAGTATACTCGTAGTGTCGTCAAAAATACGTGCTTAAAATCTTTTGGGTTATTGGGGCCCCCGGTGTATTCTATTCTAACTACTACAATGAATTTTTTCACATACTTACCCATTAACAACCGCTTAGTAGGCAGAAGGGGAGATACTTTACTCCAACAATTTTTTTCACTTAAAGTCTTAATATTACGCAAACGGATGCCTATATCAAAAAAATAATTCAAGAAAACTCGCGTTAGCTTTAAACGAGGTATCCAACGATACGACACACGATGGGTTTTGATAGATTTTTTTTATCCCCACTTTCCGAGTAGGGGAGGTACTCAAAAAAAAAAATATTCAATAATTTAATAGGGTTTTGTCGGCGTGATTCATACATATGTATAACAATGTCAAATTACAACTTTCTAGGTGTACCTAACGGTTACTGAGCTAAACCGCAGACAGAGGGACGGACGGACATGGCATACATACATAAACTCACGCCTATATTCCCAAAAGGGGTAGGCAGAGCACATGAAAACAAATTTTCAGTGCTACTTTTAGATATTGCAGGTTTAAAATGTGGGTTTGCAGTGACAGGTTGCTGGCCCATCGCCCATAACACACTTCAACCTGCTTGTCGACTCTTACGACACCCAAGGGAAGAAAGGGGGTGGTACTATTCTAATCGGTATCACACGGAGACGGACGCGGACATGGCGAAATATATATACGGGTTCTTTCTTTACTACGGAACCCTAAAAACATATACTGTACAACCCTATAATGTAATCACCAAAGAATGCTCTATCAATCGTTCGAGGCCAAATAACATTCTGTGCCAGTTATGGAATACAGCCGTTATAATGCACGTTTACATTGTAGTCAAAATAAATAACGTTACATTGTCTTAATAGCATTTGCGTTTTTATTTATAGAACCCGGGAGACCGAACTCGGCGTCGCGAGTGAAAACCTAGACAAAACGTTTTTTAAATGATACCTAATAGATAGATATTGTTGCCCAGTTTCCCTTGTCTGATCGAAATCGTTACAGCCCTAGAACCCATTTACGAAAATTTACACTAACTTCTTACAAGAAATGTAAATATGTATTGGGGGGCATTTTTTTTACACAAATATAACCAGTCCCTTAGCTCAATAAGGCTTGTGTTATGGGTACTAGACGACGATATATTTAAGAGATGTATACTCAAATATATAGAAAACATCTAAGTCTCAGGAACAAATATTTCTGCTCACCACAGAAACAAATGCCCTAACCAGGATTCGAACCCGGGACCTCTAGCTGCGGAGGCAGGGTCACAAACAACTAGGCTAAACAGGCCGACGATAACAAAGTCAAAACTAGTGGCTTTGTGAGCTGGATCTCACAAAAAAATGATTATTTCTATCAACTACTATAACTACCAACTAGGCTAAACAGGCCGACAAATATACAAATGTTGCTAGTAAATAGGATTAGAGGTAAGAGAACCAGCTATCTTGGTTCTGAACAACTGTTTGACGACCTGTTTAGCCTAGTTGGTAGTGACTCTGCCTCCGAAGCTAGAGATCCCGGGTTCGAATCCCGGCCAGGGCATTTATTTGTGCATTTATAACGGATAGTTTTTTCTTGGGTCTTGGATGTTTTCAAAGACAAAGACAAAATATTTATTTGTAAACGTAGGTTCATAGGTCTTACAATTATTTAGTAGTATCTCCATGTTTTGCCATAAGGCATACAATTATTTTAGTCAAGATGGAACATGCATAAACAATTACAATTTTTCATCTGTCAAGTATTTCTTTAGTGAATAGTAGACTTTTTTAACTAAGAATGCAAACAAGCTTTTTTTGAAATCTATCAATCCTTCTAACTTAGTTATACTACTTGGAAATTTATTGTATATTTTAAGTGCCATCCCTAAAATACTTTTAGCAAGAATAGCTGTTTTCTACGTATTTCAGTATGTATTTTTCTATATAAGTATGTATATCGTCGTCTAGTACCCATAGTACGAGCTTTGCTTAGTTTGGGACTAGGTCGATTTGTGTAAGATTGTCCTCCAATATTTATTTATAAAAAAAAAAGATGTCTGCGGCTACTTTCTACCATCGCACCGCTCACCATCGGCAGGACATTCATCCTCACACATTAGAACCTAAATGGTTGCTTACGGTACGGTTTCGGAGGAACATTTCTCTCTCGAACGTTCCGGCTATGGTTTTTCAGAGGTTTTCAGAGGGACTACTGGTATGAGGTTCTTCAAAAAGTGAGTGTCAAAATTTTTGAAAGGCTTAGCAATGCGCTAGGGTTGGCACCGCTTACAACCAGGTGGGGCGGACGCTTGTTTGCACACTTCAACCCGGTTCCTACAAAGTTAAATCTTATGACACCCATGGGAAAAGGGGGATGGTACTATTTTAAGTCAGTGTAGTAGGTATTTTATATTTAGAAAGCGCTATATTTTTTATTTCGTAATAAGTATTTTTTACTTTTTAGGGTTCCGTAGTTAGCAAGAAATTCTTATAGGTTAACCATGTCCGCCCGTCCGTCCATCCGTCTGTCCGCGGCTTAGTTCAGTAACCGTTACTACTAGAAAGCTGAAATCGGCATACTTATCAGTCATACCAATAAAACGCTAAAATAAAATTTTGAAAAATATTTTTTTACACAGCTAAGTTAACAAATTACTAGTTAACAAGTAGCTGAATTTAAGAAATATACTGGGAAACGCAAACTTTCGTACATAGTACATTTCTGTGACCCTAGTGAAAAAGGGTATAAGTACCGTACAATTGTATAGGACTTATACCCCTTTTCACCAGAGCCACAGATTTATTACTTGGATAACGTTGTTAGTTGGATGTAATACATAATTTGCGCATAATGTTACGGTTGTGCCACTACGGAACCCTACATTGCGCGTGGCCCGACACGCACTTGGCCGGTTTTATCAATTGAAACAACCCATAAAACGAACTATAACGACCGGGAAGCTAGTGCTCTATAAAATAGGTACATAAAACTCGAATGTCCGCAGATCGGCTAGCACAAACGCTTCCACCGGAAGCCAGATAATATTTTAATTGGCGTGAAAACTCAATAATTGAAGATAAAAATCAGCGGCGGAGACCAATTACTGCAGCCGTGTGGCACTATGCACCGAGCGATGGACGCGTGCTAGTGATGGGGTAAGGAAGCTAAAATATCGATAGTTTTAAGTTTTTTCGCCCATTTCAAAAATAGGAGGTACTTAATTTGGTTGAATTTTCGTAGGCATGTGACTACATGGTTACTGAGTATATTGGTTTTACCCTAAAACTTACATCCCTGCTAGTAATAATAATCGTATGGTATTTATTTTCGAACTGTGAGATCTTCCATCAACATCAGTGCTGATACAAAAGGCCAACTTCTTGGCTGAACAGTTTTAATTGAAACATTTTTATTAGGGTGCTTATTGGGGTTGAACTAAATATTAAACTGGTATGCTACGCTTGACTATAGGGTATAATAGGAGTGTGTTGCATATCCATTTGTTACGGCGATTTCACACTAGTCCAACACTAATTATAAAGTTGCTAGAATTGCCCCTAAGAATGTATATTTTGTGCTCTACCTATCCTTTTTAGAGTACAGGATATAGTCGTGAATTATCATTTTTTAGTTTTATTAACATTACCCCATCCCTTCAATCAGCCAGTGCGGTTTTTCAGCGGGCACGGCTCTAACAACTCGGCGGCCTAATGAGTTGTTAGAGCCGTGCCAACCTTTGAATTTGTGCCAACCCTGCACGCGGGGTTAATTGTTTTTAATTTATTTTTTATAAGGGTTGTACCATATATTATTATACCTTCTTTCCTAGAGTATATAGGAATATGACAGGACTTTAGTGTAAGCCATAGGCCAGCAATATGTTAGGATGACTGCACACTTTCCAACCGAAAATGAAAAATTGATCACTACGGGTGGGATTTGAACCCGCGACCTCTGGAATCCGTCCATCGCTCTTTCCAACTGAGCTACCGCGGAAATTATAATTCCGCTAAGTGGGCGTTTCCACTTGTAAAAATATATTTACAGTGATTACACACTTGTCCGACAGTTGCTAGAAATATCTCTGCCTACTGTGTTTTAGAATACAGGTGAGAATTTTTATATTTATTTTACAGACATTTTCCCATTCTTACAATTACCCAATGCGGTTTTTTAGCGGGCACGGCTCTAACAACTCATTAGGCGGCGGCTGCCAGGTTTGAATTGACAGCATTTCAAGTGAGTAGTATAAAATATTAACTCAATTTGTTAACTTATCAACAAGAAACCCAAAAAAAGTTATTTTTAAATTTTTATAGCTATTCGTTTTCAAGATATTCACGAAAATGTGAAGAAAGCCTACCATCGACTATATGACGTCACAAGGCTGAATTGTGACAGTCACAACGCACAAAGTTTAGTATAAACGCCTTATTAGTAGTGCTCCTGTACGATTTTTTAAGCTGTGACGCCTTACCTTGTCACTTACTCTCTTTTAGAATGAGAAACTTTTGAAATTGTTTTTTTAATATAAAATGGCGATATTTTCGAAATATAAAAAATGTGGTTATGTTTAATTTTTATCCTCTATTTGATTTAATCGGCGAAAAGCCCCCTTAAAAAATTAAATGTTGTCAAATTGTGCCAATCCTGCGTTTGGGATATTAATCGTTTGTAATTTGTAATTTATTTTTGTTAGGGTTGAACGGAATAGTGTTGTTTCATTATATCTCTTATTTTGTTGGTAATTAAATATTTAATACAAGTTTCTTAATACCAGAAGCAAAGGGAACTCAATATAAAGTGCAAACGTTTAAGGATTAAATAATATTGTGTATTTATTTAATCGTATGGCATATAAATGTAGGAGATTAAATCTATAAATTAAATTATAAGTCAACATCCAGGTTGCACAGCCAGTCAACAGCGTCAGGTGTCACATTCATATAGAGGTCCTCCGGGTCGCCCTGGTAGCGCCGTTTCGGGCAGCGCTCCACAATATGCTGCGCCGTTTGGTCTTCAACGCTACAGTCGCATAACGGGCTTTCGTTCCATCCCCACTTGTACTTTAAGAAGTTGCACCTGTCCTGGCCTGTGCGGATTCGGTTGAGGCGACACCAGTGTTTCCTCTGCAAAGAGAAGCCCCTTGGCTTTTGAGTAGGGTCCGGAAAGATGCTGCGTTGGCCGGTAGCAGCTACACTCGTTGGCCGGCGTGATTTAAGTCGTTGTGGCGGTGGACCAAGAAATTCGCCATGGCCAGGCAAATCGGGTCGGTTCGTTAACTTTTCGGCTTCCCTCAGTAGTCAAAGGTTGTCTGGAAGAAATCGCTCATTTAGCGATAAGACCGCCTGTTGTTTACCTCTGCTTGTATCTTTATGCTGTTTCTATCTGTAATTCTTTTTTGAGGTGTGCCTTATCAGCCCTAGGACGTCCACTGCTGGACATAGGCCTCCCCCAATTTCATGGGGGGTAAATGCCATAATCGCCACGCTTGGCCATGCGGGTTGGCGATCGCAGTATCTCCACCGCACTCTAGGAATGCTGCTGCCCAGTCCCCGGTGGTTTGAGGTGTGCAATAAAGCATATTGTATTGTATTGTAGTGCGTGTTTCCTCCGTAAGTGAGGAGGAGCAATGTGACTCAGCACGGGTAACCAGTAGGACGGTGTGGATTTAATCGTGCCGGAAACGCATCTCATTGCATCATTCAGCCTCGTGTCGACTTTTTGTACGTGTGCGCTTTCGCACCATACAGGTGCGCAGTATTCTGCTGCAGAGTACACGAGGCTGAGTGCAGCAGTTCGAAGGACGTCGGCCGATGCGCCCCATGATTTATATATTGTGATATATATATTGTGTATGAGAACGTAACATAAGACAAGTAAGAGATATGGATGAACGGGTGAAAGGGTCAGAGGATAGACATAGCCTCAAGCGAGAAGTGATATATAATAAATGTATTATGTATGACTGACCCATTCTTTCTTTTACTTTTACCAATAATTGTCTCTGTTCTTCATTTTCTCATACTCGTAGTAAGGATTTCTATAGAGATCCTATACGAGTTCCACCAAGAGATACAGAAGAGCTCTTATGCAGCTAAATTGAGAACTGGTCTTAAACCTATGACGGCATACCATTAACAACCTCTTTAATTTTCAAGGGTTTGTTTGCCTCAAACTATTTGTCATGGCGTGGACATGACATTGAGGCAAATAAAAAAAAGCGGAACTATGGAAAGGACAACCAATGATATATCCCTCTATTATCCAATTTAGTATTAGACCATTTCGTCCGATAGCGGTATTATTACGTCTTTACTGGGGTACTGTGAGTTCATTTTGTCCTTCCAGTGCGTCAAATGACGCATTGTCGTGGACATTGAAGACTACTTTTTAGAAAATTTGAAAAGAAGAAAATCTGGGCAAAACTCTCACAAAACGTTAAGAGAGGTATGACAAAGCGGAACGTCATCTCGCTCATATTTGCAGCAGCCCAGCTGGGGAAGTACCTCCACCTTACAGAAGATTGCAGTTATAATAACTCCACTTTATTTGTGGTATGTAGTGTTGCGTTCCTGGTAGTGAGTAAGGTCGCCAGAGCTCCCTAGGATACGCTATCTTAAGATTGAGGGACCTGCACACAGAAACACCGCGCATCCCCAAGCCAATAAAGGGTAGGCAACGCACTTATGATTCTTCTGGAGTCGCAGGTGCCCATAGGCTACGGTGCCTGCTTACCATCAGGCAGGCCGTAAGCTTGTTTGCCACCGTCGTAGTATAAAAAAACCCAGCATGTCTCTAGCCGTCAATACAACGAATTCGGAAGTCAATAAAGGGTCGGCAACGCGCTTGCGATTCTGAAGTTGCAAGTGTCCATAGGCTACGGTATATACTTACCATCAGGCCGTAAGCTTGTTTGCCACCGTCGTTCTATAAAAAAAACATCTCAAACTGTCCAAGTTTAAGGGTTACATTACATCACATTTCCAATACATTCCATCCGGTCCAATACATTTTTATGGTACATGAACCTTTTTCTCAAGAGGGCGTGGAGGTATCAAGCTGGAATTTATATTGAATACTCAAGTCTACTGTCCCTTGGAGCTGTGAAAAAAATCAAACTTCTTATCCAACGCAATCAAAGGATACAGCCGTTTATGGCGAAAAATTCCGCAAATTTTCGACACTCGTAAGGGAATCAAAACCTACAGGGTACTTCCCGTGAACTCAGAATCTTGAAATTTGGTACGAATCAACGTCTTATAGCACAGATAAAGGAAAAATTGCGAAAATCGTACATTTTTAGTTACATCATATAATAAAAAAAAATACGGAACCCTTGGTGCGCGAGTCCGACTCGCACTTGGCCGGTTTTTATATATTGTAAATAAATATTTACTGGTCATCGCGTTGTACAATACTTAAGATTTTGATCGGATTAAACGGCGGCTGAACAGAAGAATTATTTTGACAGATGTTAAACGTTAAAGATCCGATGCGATGGCTGTCAATAGTGGCACGTGTCACGAAGCGGCTTAGCAGTTTTCTCCGAAACGGTAAGCTCTTACAATGACAATTAAAAAACAACTTTGTTTACTGAAGAGCTGACAAGAAAAAAAAGTTTAGGTAGGATTTCTCGCGAGTTTAGTAGTAGGTATATTCTTTGGCAAAGAGACGTTGTCGCTTACCATGGGCCTCATAAGAAGGGCTCCAAGTCAGCCAATGGAAAGGGCTATCCTGGCAGTTTGTCTGCGTGATCTCATCAGAAATATGGCCATCCGCGCCCGCAGTAGAACCAAAGTAACCGATGTAGCCCTCCGAGTCGCTAAACATAAGGGGGCATGTGCCCAGTAGTGGGAAGTGAGTTATAAATAATAAACTGAAGATGATAGGAAATAATAAAAGCAAAATTCCACATCCTTAACGCTATAACGCCTCAGAAAGAGAGATATTAATTAAGTGCCCCGTAGTTTCACAGGCTTAATATCTATAGTAAGTAAAACCGTAAGCGAGACCATATTGTAGTAACCTACAATAATTACAAGTCGGTAAAGGGTCACTTTCCCGGCCGCTATTAACTTGTACATGTACTGTTTTATCTCCAGCCTATTTAGCTGATATCACTACATGTCCGTACATGAAACAATAAACTTACCGCTTGTTTACCGGATTCTGTGGCAGTATTGTTGAGACCTTTACTCTTTACTTTCACAGTAGGGGTTCTTGCTGAATAGAATGCTAAAAATAAAATTAAAAATATCATAATTGAAAACCCAAAGAAAAAGAAAAAAAACAAGCTACTATTTTAAGATGTTATAGGTATTTTTGTAATTTGCAAGAAATAAAAAGGCTTTTTTATTTTTTATTTATTTATTTTATTGTTGAGTCAGATAAAAAAAAAATTGGGGACTCAGCGCGCACAAGTTCTTTACTGAAATAAAATTGCGAAGCGTCTGGTCGACGTAATCGAATTCTTTATTTAATGCATGACTAAGTAACAACACTTCGATAGCCCTTTATTTCCAGCTCCGTGTCATTCTATTGAATTCAAAATAAAAACTAATTTAATTATAAAGTTTTAGAGTATTGTTATTAGTATAGTATAAGTAATCATCATCATCATCATCATATCAGCCGAAAGACGTCCACTGCTGGACATAGGCCTCCCCCAAAGACTTCCACAATGACCGGTCCTGCGCCACCCGCATCCAGCGGACACCCGCGACCTTCACCAGGTCATCGGTCCACCGTGTGGGGGGCCTGCCCACGCTACGCCTTCCGGTACGTGGTCGCCACTCGAGAACCTTTCCGCCCCAACGGCCATCGGTTCTACGTGCTATGTGCCCCGCCCACTGCCAATTAAGTTTAGCAATTCGGAGGGCTATATCGGTCACTTTGGTTCTGCTGCGGATGGCCTCATTCCTGATGCGATCACGCAGAGAAACTCCTAACATAGCTCTCTCCATTGCTCTTTGGGTGACTTTGAGCCTTCTTATGAGGCCCATAGTAAGCGATCACGTTTCAGTGCCATATGTCATCACTGGCAACACACACTGGTCAAAGACAAGTAATAATCGACCATTTTAACAAAAAATAACCGACTTATTCGTTCATTTGCCGCGCACATACTTTATGCAAATTTAAGACTTATATGGTTTTATCATTGAGGCCATTGTCAGAACTGGACCAAATTGATACAGGACTACACGGGAAGCATCAGCTTTCAAATAAAAAAAGAATCATCATAATCAGTTCACCCAATCGAAAGTTTTGAGGTAACAACCATTTAAAAAAATCAGTCGAATTGAGACGAACTTCCTTCTTTTTTTAAGTTGGTTAATATTAATATAATAAAGTAGTCCTCTTAACTATATTTATTTTATGAAATAGGAGGCATACGAGCAGACGAATCGCCTGATGGTAAGCGATTACCGCCCCCCATGGACATTCGCAACACCAGTGAGGTTGTAAGTGCGTTGCCGGCCTTACGCTCTTTTCTTGAAGGTTTGAAGGTTGCTGTGCCCTTGCAGGGCGTCACATGCACACCTACTCGTATTCTTAATTCCATCTTTTCAACTGTAATGTGACTTGCAAATATTGCAATAAATAATTTTTGGCTTTGATTTTTACGTAACTGGTGAACCTAACTGGCGACTGCCTACAATGCTGCTACATTGCGATACAGCGAGGAGATGCCGCAAGCATCCTCGGTACAATTAATGCCTCAAGGCCCTGTTTTAGGTTTAAGTTCGTTTTAATATTATTTATATTATTTAAGTTATTTTGGTTTAGTATTCCTGTTTTATTTTCTTAATTACGAGTGTACATGAAGTCATTGTAACCGTAATCTAGGGGTCATGGGTTCAAATTCGAACCGGGCTAGTGCCAATAAATTAAAAAAGAAACTATGTACTTACGAAATATAAAGTTTTTCGACGAAGGAAATCTTCGAGGTAAACCGGTCTGAACTGAATGAAGACAAGACGCTTTCGTAGAACTAGTGCCTACGCAAATTTTTGGGACACAACTGTGAAATAACTAGAAAGATAATGATGACCACGAATAAGAATGCGGTTTAAACATGTAGTTTTGTTTTTCTTTCCCCGACTATAATGCTTAATTCCTATCGACATGCCTAAAGCCATGTGCTCCGTTTATTTTACTATTTCATGTCTTTGTTATTCTCATTTCGAAACGCACGTGGTGCTATCCCTATGGGATACTGCTGAAGCAGGTCACATTCTGATGGCCTAATCACGCCGCAGCTTATGAAGAGAGATGTTCTAGAGATGTTCTCTTTTATTAATTAATGTCAGATGGAATCGTGGCCCTGCATCTAAAAGCTCACAACATGATTACGTTAGGCATTCACAAATTACTGCAATTGCGTTATGTAATACTGTTTTATAAAACAATACAAATCTAGACTAAACCGATACAAATAAACTTTATTGCTTACCTCCAAAAAAGAACAATATACAGAACACAAAATCTTAAAGTAGACGTCAACAGGCGGTATTGTCGCTAAAGAGCGATCTCTTCGAGACAACCTTCCAATCCTCCAATCTTAAAATACATCCTGTATTTTACCACTAACATATAACGTGAGCATATAGAAAAACATACATTCGAACAATGTTTGTCTATTAAGTAGTAGAAGGGCGTTCATTTTAAGATTGGTTTCCACTCTACTTAAACCACGGCGATTCTATATGGATCACTATTGTAAATGTAAATTTAAACTCGCCTGAACGCAGCCTTAACTAACAATGAGGCAAATTTCATTAAACGCTCGTTCCCACGTGGTTTAATAAATAAAGCATTATCTGCAATAATAACTTGGTTCGATTGAACGGAACAATGCCAGAGACGTGTGGGCGAGCTGCTGGGAGATTCAACTAGAGATGATATCTCCTCCTTTACTGAGGGCCTACTTCGAACTTCGAAACTCGAACATCGTTTCGTGCCGTCCCTTTCACTCGTGTTATACACTATAAAACGGAAAGGGACGGCACGATACGAAGTTCGATTTTTGAAGTTCGGAGTAGGCCCTCCGTGCCCTTTGACGCCTCTGTCTGTTCACAATGTCCACATACATGTCATTACATTGCGGGTTGCCGTGGTATAATGAGTTCAATCGCTCTGTCAAACTGTATGATGTAGTGAAACTCGCATACAAGTTTCGAACGTGTGTAAATAAGGGATTAGGCTCGACCAGCCAGATCATTGTCAGATCGTGACCGTTGAAGGCCCTACCAATTATAGGGCCTTCAACGGTCACGATTTGACAAATGCCTGATTTGAGTAGTGGAGCATAACTCAACCTGGTTTGATCTTTTATCCTACAGGTGTGAAATAGGACCCGGGTATGTCCTAAAAGTACGACCAAGACCACCGGGGATGGGCAGCAGCATCCCTGGAGTGCGGTGGAGATACTGCGATCGCCAACCCGCATGCCAAGCGTGGCGATTATGGCATATACCCCCCCGTGAATTTGGGGGAGGCCTATGACCAGCAGTGGGCGTCCTTTGGCTGATATGGTGGTGGTGGTGAAATAGGACACCGTCTTTGCCTTTCCTCTTTTATCTTCACGCGGGATATTTATTTGTCAATTCTGCGGTCGCGTCTGTCGCTCCCCTTACGGTCTAAGAAGCCACTTACCTATTTACGTAAGCGCGGTATTTGCCGCACATCTAATATGGACACTGCTTAAATGTTGTAAAAACCCGATAATGATGATGACTGTGACATTTTTGAGCTTTTTATTCTGGAGACTACAGAAGATCGCAGCCATAACTACCCCACTACTTGCTCATTAGTGTTGTGTTTCTGGTGGTGAATACAGTCCCCAGAGCTTCCCATACCTACGCTGTGTTGAGAGTGAGGGACAGGGAAAGTGCATTTCTCTCTAGCTATCATCCTCAAATCCTCAAGTCAAGAAATAGTCGACAAAGCGCTTGTGATTCTTCTGGATTCGCAAGTGTCCCTGGGTTGTGGGATCTGCTTACCCGTACCATCAGCACGGCTAGCACAAGACGCCGCGCGAGCTATATCGCGCGCGAGATAGACTAGCCGTGTCTTTCCATGTGTACTGTGTACCCATCGTGGGTTTCGAACACTATGGGAGCTGTGACATATGTATACTGGATGACAGTCGCTTCATGACAGTTATGTTACTGTCACAAAGCGTCACTCATCGACAACCGAACTTATACATGGGTCCCGTACCGTGTAGGCCTTGATATTAGAGTGAGTCAGATTCCTACACTTGGAAATCCAAAAGAATCTTACGTTTACTTTTTTACGAAACAAATTGTATAGTTAAATATTTTTGTCTGGTTTAAATTTGACGTGGAAGTTACCACGTTACGTTACGTTCCGTTACCTCAGAGGGCGTACTCCGAACTTCGAAAATCGAACTTCGTGTCGTGTCGTCCCTTTCACTGTCGTGTGATACACTATATGTAGTTCCAAGTAGACCCTCAGTTTTCATTATATCGTCGATACTCAATTATTGAACCTTGCAGTGGTATTATCCCCTCCAGCTGTATAACCGTCACAAGAAGCCTTTGTAACAGCAAGTTGGCTGATTTAATTGTGGCCAGCGTTAATTGGCCATTGTCTGGCCATATTGGCTGCCCAGCTCCGACCCCATTGTCTCCGGCTTTATCAAGAGGACTATACTTGTAAGGATTAAGTTATCAAAGTTCGCATGCGCATTTTAAACGTTGGTTTTTTTACTATATTTATGTACAAATGGATGTTTCATCTGTACTTTTATAAACTGTTCATTTAGGCTAAAACTGGTTGGTGGAACGCGTTTATATAGTACCTCCATACAAACTTCCGGCCCCCATTTAACCCTCTTTAAGAATGATTTTCGGGATAGGAACTATCAAATGTCTTTCCACGATTTACAAACTATCTTCATGACATATTTCATCTTCATCAGTTTAGTAGACAGACAGACCGACACGGTTACTTTAAGTTTATTAATTTATAATTGTACTAGTATGCATATATGCTAAAAATATTGTAATAAAAATGTTGCAGAACCGTAACGTTCTTTAATTTGTGATCCACATTCCACATCGCAAAAACTTCTTTTTACACAGATTTTTCACAAATGGGTCCCAAGTTATAGTTCGTGACTATACTTTGAGTCCCGGAGAAGGGCAAAGGATATATTTTAAGGTTCCATACCCGAAGGAGCCACACCGAGCCCTATTGCTGTCCCTCTGTCCATCTGTTCATATTCATATTCATATTTCTTTATTGCTTTATGTTGTACATATAGGTCTTAAAAATATTCAACATAAACCCTGCAAGGGCACTGCAAATTGCTTTGTTGTTCTTCGTCTGTCGCACAGGTTTTACAACGAAACTGTTGGTGCTATTTTCAAATTTGCACAGTATTAAGTTCCTTGTTGACACAAAGCCATACAAATTGTCAACAGAATATTTTAAACTTTTTTAAGGGGAACTCCCATACCTACAACTCTTGAGCCAGCGAAAAAATATATTTCGACCAACCTCATTGAATGTTATTGCTTTGTACCGTTGTTTTGAACTCGTTGCTTAGATAAGTTACTGTTATTTTTTTATATTCAATAACAAAAGAATGAGCAATTTTACAAAATATACCTCCGAAGTATTCTTTAATTTCCAATTGACCTATGAACCTGAATATTGGTGAAAATGTTTATTATTACGTATATTTTACTAATAAATACCAATTCTAAATGTGCGGAGTCTAATACGCACTTGGCCGTTTTTCATCCAGGAGATCAATTACTACTAGTGATAATTTATATTGGAGTGCGGTAATGATTTCAACGCGCACGGACACAGCTGTTGCTAGTCGATGTATTATTTACCATCTTAATGTACTGCCTCCCTGTCAGATAAAGAATCCGTCTCTCTCATACTTACATACTTACAGTTGTAGTAAAAAATGCTTTGCCATTGGCTGAACTTAGCATTAGACTAGACCCGAAGTGGCTATCAATAAAATTATCGTATTAAACGATTGTCAAGTTCGTGTCCGTAAGGTGACTTCCTGAGTTGTTGATGCGAAGGCGGTACGATATGAGAAAACTGAAAGTTATTAGTGTCAACCGATACGAATGCAGTACTGCCCCACTTTTTTTTTTCAATGCCACGTCGGTGGCAAACAAGAGTACGGCCCGCCACTTCTACGCATGGTATTACTACTGCGCAAACGTAATCTCACATCAGTAAACTCACGTCAAACAATATAACTACAACTTAGAAACGTTGAAAAACCCCCGGCATTTTCATTTCAAAGCTCAGTATCTCAAAAACGGCTGAACAGATTTTCATGAAACATGGCTAAGAACACTCGGTATAAAATTATCTATGAGACAACATCCCTCTTTTTGCGTCAGGGGTTAAAAAAGAGATAAACATACATAGATAAGATCAAGTTATTTATAGAACCGGGATTATTCTGTTCAGATCATCAAGCATCATTTTCATCCAAGCGTCCATCATCCTGAAGAATGTCCGGGTTCAGCTACCGCCCTACTTAATCCCATGAATTGTACAAGGCACTAGTTATGGTTTAGTTCCGTACCCGAAGGGTCGTAACAGAGCCCTATAATATTGCTGTCACTCGCGTGTCCGTCTGTCGACTGTCACACATTTTGTTCCGAACAAATGCCAATATATTCGTTTTTAGGGTTCCGTACCCAAAGGGTAAAAACGGGACCCTATTACTAAGACTTCGCTGTCCGTCCGTCCGTCTGTCACCAAGCTGTATCTCAAGAACCGTAATAGCTAGACAGTTGAAATTTTCACAGATTGTGTATTTCTGTTGCCGCTATAACAACAAATACTAAAAACAAAATAATAATAATAATTAAGGGGGCCTCCATACAAAAAACCGGATAAGTTAGCCCTTTTTCATGGCTACCACTCGCCGAGCTAGATCTCAAGAACCGTAATAGCTAGACAGTTCAAATTTGCACAGATTATGTATTTTTATTGTGGCTACAACAACAAATACTAAAATCAAAATAATCATAATAATTAAGGGGGGCTCCCATACAACAGAGTAGTTGTTGGCGTTTTATTTCTGGCACGGAACCCTTCGTGCGCGAGTACGACTCGCACTTGGCCGGTTTTTTAGTTGTACGTAACCCCCGGTTCGCGAGTCCGACTCGCCCTTGGCCGGGTTTTTTTATCGAAGCGACTGCCATCTGACCTTCCAACCCAAGAAGAAAACAGGAGCTGTTGGAGATTAGGCTTGTTAAGTGAATGGGCAACTTGACTGTTAGAAGTTCTCATTCTCAAGCCGGGTGAAGGCCTCTAACTGCTGTCATCTTCGAGCAACAAGGGAAGTTCCTACAAAGTTCGGAAGCTTGTGTTGCTCGAAGGCTGTCATGGACAGCAGACGGAATCAACGGCTCAGCGTAACCATTGTGATTATTATCACGCCATATACTCAATATCCTATTACTTATCACGTGAATATTGACGACTATTAAAGCAAATTCCAAACTAATTTGAAATCCGCAGATATCCCAGTATTGTGATAATATATAATCACTATGTAAACGGACACACTCAAATTCATCTCTACAGAATATGTTAATGGTAAGTATGATAGCTATGTATGTTTATCCTATATTGTACTGGCTTCATTGACATCTCGCGATTCCATGAATATCGAGCGCAGTCCTGTTTAAGTACAACATTATGTAAATCTTATCATTCGTGTTTTACAAAATCCTGTACTATAAACCTCCTACTTGCCGACAATATAACAGCCTACGTAATATGTTCCAGCGAACAAAGACCTGACCGGACCACAATGTTCCCTGAAATACACATAATCATAATAATTAAATGTCGCAAGCTCCCTTATCACCGGACACGAGGCTACTGACCAGTGAACATCATTTTCATTACACTACGCAAATATCTTTTCGATATTACCAACTATATAAAGTCCATTGCTGATTCTGAAAGCTGATTCTGAAATTACACAAGGCGAAAGCGTCATTGGTTGAGGCGATGATGAAATCGATCGCTGGAAACTCGCTTCGTTGTAACGCAATGTGTCAGAGTAAGAACCAGTTAGGCAAATTATCTGCGAAGAATCAGTGACTCCACCTGCCGGCCCGTCTTCATTTATTTATTTATGTATGCGTGATACAGACACGCTTGTGTGCGTGATTAGTCCAGCGATTGTTTTTATTTGTAGTCCAATAATGGATTCTTCTTTTTTGCTCGCTCGGCGGTGTCAATTTTCATTAAGCTCATTTTATTTGTGTGGGTACGCTCTTTAATTATAACCTCCTCAGTGGTCACGCGTTCTTTGAGTTTAGACAATGATGTATAACGTAACTGCCACTGTCTAGTCTTATCCATCACTATAACATCAATATTTAAAACAAAAAGCGTAACGTGTATAACAAATCTTGAGCTAACATAAGGCCTGCCACAGACGAGATTTTTCAATCAGCAACGCAGCGTGAGGCCTAATTAAAAGTATAATGATCTGGATGGTTACGTGCACGTAAAAACGCACACGTTGTTCTGGGAATATTTTAATTGGATACATTAGAATAAGTAAATAATGCTCATGGTGCCTAACGGTGCGCTTTCGTCGAGATAATATTGCTATTAAAAATGTTTTAATATTCATTTATAAGTAATTCTATTTTAGAAAGTGTCACGAATGTGTTAGAACTTTTAAAACTATTTGTACCAGTTTCATAATAGTACATTACGATACAAGTGCAGAGAACAGGAAATTTGCAACGAGTGGTGATAAATTAAAACACGACCGAAGGAAGTGTTTTAAATTGACACGAGTTGCGAATTACCTGTTCGCACGTGTATCGTACAACGTTTTACAGTACATATGACTCTTTAAAGATTCGACATATGCACGTAATCTGCTGATTACAGCACTCGTGCGGTAATGTAGCACCATATGTACTGTAAAATGATTTTATAAAATCACATACCTATACCCAACTATCTGGTATCCAGATAACTTAACGCAACACTTCGACATATTCAGTGTCAATTAAAGAACTATTTCTTCTAGTTATTTCATATTATTGGCAATCATGATGAAAATGTCTTAATATTTAAATATATCGCAAATGAATAATGTGTATCATAGTTATGTGTATATTTAAGACAAAATTCGCTATTGAAATTAGATGAGATTTATAACAATAGGCTCATAATATACTTAGCAATGGTACCGAAGTATAAGAGGGGTTAAAAGTGGTTTCAATACCTATAGCAGCCCTTTTTGGTAATAATTTATTTCCGTTTGGAAATAAAAAGATAAGTTACTGCCACTTTCATTCACGAACCCAATTAGAGATGTGCAATGAAATTAAAATAGTTCAATTAATATAGTTCCCTCGCTCATACTCTTCCTGTTGAAATAAATCAAAATCAATTAAATCTCACGGAGGCCAAGAATTGATTAGCTGGCGAGATTAATGCATATTATTTTATATTATAATTAAGACATTTATTCATTTAGTTTCGATGTGCGTCCAGATATTTATGAGTTGATTACTTACTGAAGATTGCTGGTAGAGTTAGCAAGTAATTTGCAATTTAACAAAGCGGAATTTCCAATTGTGTGCGTTCATTCTTTTGCCTGTCTGATTGTCTTGTCTGTAGTCTGTACGGACCGGACTGTAAACTGGTAGGGAATGTCATTAAGCTACCTTTTGTAATGAAGGTTTTGTTTCAGTGCAATAATGGGACAAACGACCTATTATATTAAATGAGAGATACCTATAAACGGAAGAGATTCGTATATTTTTTGTTGTTAATAATGTCAATTGAATAAAGTAGCCTATAAATTACAATTATAATTTATAGATTGAGACAAAAGCAATATTAAAAGAAGATTAATAACCATTCTGCAATCGCATATTATGATTTTATACCAAGAAATTCATTAAATACTAATGTTATTTGATTTGAATAATATGAACATTGTCTTATTGCATTAGGCAAAGTAAATTGAATTCTCTATTATTCTGCGACATCTGCTTTCGACAGAACGAATGAAACGGTCTCCGTCTTTCTACCAATGTCGTTAACCCAAAAGGCATCCCTTCAAACCTATAAAAGCCTTGACTAAGAACGATGAAGGCTGTTTTGCCGATGCTCCCGCCATCGGATGCTGCTCGATAAATGGATCACACCGCGATCTCCCGCCATTATCAACTGCTGATTACACCGCTCATTCTGTACAACTACCGGTTTACGTGTGAATTCTTCAAGATCATAAAACTGCATTTGCTTGTCAATTTTCATCAATTTTATCGTTATCTCCATTATATGCCGGTATATCGATTACTCTTCTCATTTTGTATGTAACTGCTGGTTAGGAGGTTAGTTAATACTTTACAGTGATTACCCAAACTAAACTACGCAAATTGTAATTTATCATCAATTTAATCTCAACTTTTATTTAAAAAAACAGAATTTTGAAACGGTCCTTACTTGCCCTTTAATACACATTACATTTAACAGTATCCATACCTAGGCGGCATTAACCTACTCTGGCTGTCCAATCATATTTAAATCTACAGATAAAGTAGTTAAATAGGCCTCTCCTGTCTAACAGTTTCTGGTTTCAGAAACGATATTTGGATTAAAACGAGCCTGAAGTACAGTCGGGGTACAAAACCTTCCTCAGTTATTATTAAATTCATTCCTTTATGAAGTCATAGACTCTTAGTACCTTTTGAAAGCGAAGTACTGAATAGACAAGTGCATAAAAATTAATTATACTTAAATACTTGATGTGATAACAAGAGTTAACACAGTATGCACCTCTGACCTATAACTAGTTTCATATCAACATCAAACTTTTTAACCGACTTCAAGATTTCAAAAGAGGAGGTTATTAATTCGGTAGTATGTTTTTTTTTTAATATTTGTTACTCCATAACTCCGTCATTTCTTAACCGATTTTGAAAAATTCTGTTTTTGATTGTATGTATATATATCCAAGTTGGTCCCGTTTTAGTCAAAACGCAGTTCTAATGATGGGATCTATGAGGAATTGAGGGAACTCCTCTAATCTTAAAGGCAAACATATAGTGATTTTTGTGTTTTTATCAACAAATCGTGCATTTTCATACAAAAATGTGACATTTGATGAAGTGGAACTGCTGATGATGATCAGAACGGAACTCTTCAACGACGCGTAGTTCACGTTTGGCGATTTGTTCTCTTCGTTTTGATTGTCAAGCAAGCTAGGTTTTCAAGACACATTTTTGTCAAGCTTGAGTTCTGATGGATGATTCCATGAGGAATTTAGGGTACTTAGTCTTCTACCATTATAAACATTTTTATTATTTTATTGTATGGAATCTAAGAGTGCACGATCTAAGTATAATAATCTTTCACCGGCCACCCCATTGAAGTCGGTCTTTTTTTTCTTAAAAATTATTTAATAACCTTGTCAAATAAACAACTTCGTTAGAGTTCAAATCATATATATTCTATTTAGTTGTCAGTATTTGTCAGTGTTAATATTTTCTCACGTAATTTTTGCGATCAATGATATCTGCACCGTATTTAATTTGACAATGCCGAGGAATTTATATATCCATGAAAGACCTACAATTATCGGAGATCATGAAGCTGGCTTAAACGTTAGCGAAATATCTTTTATTAGTTGACCTGTCACTTACTTACTAGGCTGGCTCGATGACCCGAAGAGGATCTTGGCCTCCGACACAAGAGAGCGCCACTCTTATCTATTCTGCGCCACCTCACACCAGTTGGGTACTCCGAGATTAGCCTGGTCCTTGAGGGCCTCGTCACTCCAGCGGTATCTGGGACGACCCACATACGCTCTCTTCACTGACCGATCGTCTCCCATCCTCTCCAAATATCACTATCCGTCACTATCAGTCGATTTAACTGTTATTGCAAACGTCAATGCGATATTTGCATTCATTTGAAATGAAACGTTAGCAGGACTAATAATTAACCTTTTCGCCGCCAGACGTCAAAGTAATTCGCCGTACCCCTGACGCCACAACGGTAAAAAAATGATGTGTAAAGAAATAATGCCAATATAAAATTGGGCAGCTTCTCAGTAGTTTTTCATAAAAAAAATTGTCGGCCAGTGCCGTCGTTGGCGTCGGGGTGATGATTTTACGTTGACATCTATGGCCGACCGTGGCGTTCAAAAGGTTAATTGGCTTGGTGCAAGCAAACGTCAACTTTAAGGTGACGAACCTTTTCTTACCCCAACTGTACACTTCACCGGCAAAAGGCAAATATTAATTTCCATCGTCTCCCATAACCATTATTCTGAGAAAACGTTTCCTTGGGTACGTATTCTAAAGCTATAGACAAACGCTAAGCACACACCCATTTCTGTCACAAAGGAGAATTGTCGCCGGCATAAACGTTCAATCGCTTCATTCAACGATTGTCTAATTTATGTGGCTCATTTACGAACGATGTAAAATAAGGAAGACAGGTCGGTTTTAATTGACCAACAATTAACGAGGGAGTTGAAGAATAGGGTATTTAAGTCTCTTTATTTAATTTACCGCGATTGAGAAACTTAGGTAGGTATGCAAATGGAAATCCTTTAAGTTAACGAAATCCTTTAGACGTTTACAAAATTATGTTTTTTTTCTGTTTGAAATCGAAATACCATTATCTGGTAGTAATTTGAAAAACATTTTCACACTTACTCAGCGATAACACTGCCTGTTTTCTACCATAGTTTAGTATTATAACTTAAGTCTTTTTTTATACTTTTGTGGTTGTACCAGATTTTCTTGAATGATTGCATTTTTATTTACCTACGTCAACTATGCAACAAAATTCCCAATTCCAATGGTTCTAATATAATTCAAAAAGTATGAAGTTTTACGGTTAAATGCATGTATTCCGTAGATATCATGTAATACAAACCGACAAATATCCTACTTTATATACTTAGATAACTACTAAGTAACTTAGCTAGTTTATGAGTTATGAAAAAGAAGATAGTGAAGGGAAAAGGGCACGAAATGAAATCGCATACTTAACAGTATCTTTGTCTAAATGTGGCGACAATGCAGCAAGATAAGATAAGGCTGGTCGCACACTAAATCAAGCGTCCGTTTCCTCAAGATAGATGGAAGCTTTTAGGTATTTTCACAGTTAAAATGTACATTTTCATGTACAAGTAATTCTTTATTATATAATAAGTAGTTAAAACATGATACACACATGACATACAATTCATCATCATGACTTGTACCTACTCGTAATATTACATATTGTATTAAAATACACATTATTACATCAATTTATAGTGAACATTCATTTAAAAGTGATTACATTGAAATTAATTATTAGGCTTTTTTTTTTTTTTTTTCCTTTTGGCTTTCACTCCTTGCTTGAATTTGCAAGGGGTATTTCGCCTATGTCAGCGTATACAGACAAATGTCATAAAAAGCTTTACTGTCATGAAATGAGTGGGCAAGAAGCCACGATTTTTTTTAAATATAGAAATAGGTACTACCCGCATTTTCTATTTCCACGGGAAGTTTGTTGACAATTTTAGGCTTCACGTGAGACATGGTTCTTGTTGACTTGGTCAGTCGACAGGTTATGTGAGGAGCTGTTTCTTAGACCCTTGCCTAGTGCGTTTTATGTTTATTATACAGGTAAGTAGCATTTAAAATGTGCAAGGCCAAATTAATACATAATCATTAACATTTGACGATCTGTTTAGCCTAGTTGGTAGTGACTCTGCCTCCGAATCTAGAGGTCTCGGGTTCGAATCCCGGCCAGGGCATTTATTTGTGCATTTTTCACGGATATTTGTTCTTGGGTCTTGGATGTTTTCTATGTATTTAAGTATGCATTTATCTATATAAGTATGAATGTCGTCGTCTAGTACCCATAGTACAAGCTTTGCTTAATTTGGGACTAGGTCGATTTGTGTAAGATTGTCCCCCAATATTTATTTATTTATAATCAAGTTTGGATGAGTATAAATAATAACCATAATTACATTACAATATAATAATACAAACACATTTAATGTCATAAAGCCAGTAAATAGGACATCTTTAAAGTACTTGTAATATCGGCCTCAGATGCCTGAAATAAACGATGTTTAATATTTTTTTTAAATACTGTCAACACTAGCAATCCGTAGCAATATAATATTTCCTGGAATATGAAAATGGAAAAGATACGTCAGTTACAATAAAACTCAGAAACACCCCACCCATAATACTTTAACCCTTGTCAAATCCAAGCCCTATTAAAGCCCTCATAATCAAAAGCTACATCACGTATAATTAACAACGTACCATTATCCAGTCAGAACGTTTCCGCGTGCGCCCGCGCAGTGTGCGCGTATCGCAATATTTGAGAGTAATCCGCAAACAGGTAATAGTATCCAGGGCCGAGATAAAGAAAATATCAAGACTATTACAGCCCGTCGCATGCACGTCGGTCCAGCGTTGGATTGTGTTGGATACGCCCGAAATCTTAATAACAATTTAAAAAAAAATTGCTTTTAATAAACAGATTTGGATACTTATAGCACATTGCGAACGAAATGTAAAAAACCAGCCACTCACAATGTAGGTTTTCGTAGCTGTCCACAGTGTCCACTCGTGATATTATGCCGATTGGAAATGTCGAAAACTTATATTTACTACTTTATATTTGACATAACTAACAACTTATCTAAGTAATCAATGGGCATTGTACTAAAGTTTACTTTCCCAAGTATATTTCTTACGAGTAATAGCTGTACTCGGAAACTAGTAATGTTTGCTTAGCTGTGATAGTTTTTCCATGTGTTTTTCGCATACGCAGTAGCATAGTAAATCCAAATGTATAAAATAGGTAAAATAGTTTCTGTCTATTTGGTGCCAATTCATGCGTAAACTTCAGGAAGGACGACTGATAATTTTTATCGAAATAATTCCCGGGATTGAAAAGGGAGATGAAATTTCCTACGGGAACGCGATATTAAGGCTGCGCCTAAAATAATTTATATAACAACATTCTACGCGAATGAAGTCGCGGGAAAGCTAGTTTTTTTTTGACGTGATAACGTCTTTAAAATCGTTTTAGTCGGGTGACATGTTCAGAAACTTGCGTCACACCAAAACCTCACGAGCGCGATCGCAGGTATAAGTGAAGTGCAAGTGAAGTAAGACGTTATCACGTAAACATCTCGATCGTAAACCTACTTTACAAACAACCAATTTTTTTTAATTTAAAAATGGGATTGCTCTTGGCCAGCATCTAGCCAGGGGGCAAAGATGAGGCCGACAATGAAGCGAGCTCACCCGGAAGATGCCTATTCACTTGTGCCTTAAAAAGGTCCAGGTTATGTGAACTCGGAAATACAGACGCCGGCAGAGAATTCCAAAAATAAATGTAATTATAAAGACAGGTCCTCACAAAGCTGTCCGCATCCTGTATCTTTTGTGCTCGCATCCTCGGCTGTCACACGGCGCGCGCGAATTAACGCCGGGGTAAAGTTGCATCAGCGGTCTTTGCCACGCCGCTTATGGCTGCGTGTTATGTTGTTGCATTGCGTCTGTGAGAAAAATGGTTTTACAGTAATCGAGTGCGGTAATCAGCAGATTACGTGCATATGTCGAAACTTTAAAGAGCCATATATACTGTAAAACGTTGTACGATACACGTGCGAACAGGTAATTCGCAACTCGTGTCGATTTAAAACACTCCCTTCGGTCGTGTTTCAATGTATCACCTCTAGTTGCGAATTTCCTGTTCTCTGCACTTGTATCGTAATGTACTATTACACCACACCTTGCCATAAAGCGCGTTTTTCCGCACGCTGCGCGTCCGTAAATACCCACTTTTTGGCCAAGTAGTGGCGTAAAATTGTGTACAAAACACGGGTCGTAAAACAGAAAGCCCTCTCTCGCATATTTAAGACCCTCGCCTGCGGCTCAGGCCTCAGAATTCTGTGATATCGGCCTTTCTTTGTTTTACAACCCTTGTATCGTAGTGTACTATTATGGCATTCCGAATACGAATTGGATAATAATTTAAACAGATGACGGAGTGTGGCATCGCTGCGGCACTTGATAATGTGCCAGGCGATGACGTTCGGGCGAGACATCAAGAGGCTGTAATTATTATAATCTATAGGTTCAGAAACTCGGGTCATTAGTGATAAGACGGTGACTTTCGTATTATATCCGATCTTATTTTCTTTGTAGTATATAGGCACTTCTCGCCTTCATGTGCTTAATAAGGATAATTTTAGTTTAGTTGTTGGTAACTGTATTTGGATTTAGTGATTTAAATTGCAGGTCTGTTCTTGGTTATAACTGTAAATAAGTTTCTGTTCTTATAGTTAATAGTTTGGGAGGGAGAGATGCAAGGATTATGTAAATAAGTTGCATTACTAAAATGACAACACTGGCACGTTTGTAAAAATACAAATGAATAAAGCAAGGCTCGGAACCGGTTAATCTCAAAATCCTGAAATAGCCAAATATTTTAAATTAGTTTATGCTCTTTATGTAGGACTCAGTAATGTATTTGGGTAATTACTTCATATTGTTAGATTGCCTGATTAAACATGAAAGAGGAGACGAAAGAACGATAAGAACTAAAAAAATACCGGAATTTTTGTATGGACTGAATACCGGTTTCCGAGCATTGGAATAAAGTCAGTCAGTCACCAACCGGCCTTTCAATCATTACACTTAGAATGGTTCGAATCCCGGCCAGGGCATTATTTGTGCATTTAGCACGGATTTTGTTCTTGGGTCTTGGATGTTCTCTATGTATTTAAGTATATATTTATCTATATAAGTATGTATATCGTCGCCTAGTACCCACAGTACAAGCTTTGCTTAGTTTGGGACTAGGTCGATTTGTGTAAGATTGTCCCCCAATTTTTTCATTTTATGGTTTTGTGTAAAAGTGAGTTCTTGCAACATGACTGTACCTAATAAATTAATAATATTGATAGGCTTCGAGAATCGAACTTCGTTTTCTTCACCTCCGCCGCCACCGCCCGCACCGAGCAGCCGAGCGGACAGGGCACGGGCACGCAGTGCTAAATTAACCGCTGCCGCGATAAGTACTCATGATTAACGACCGCGAACCGGTCTAAAACATGCGTATGCGTACCCCACCACCACCATATCAGCCAAAGGACGTCCACTGCTGGACATGGGCCTCCCCCAAATTCACGGGGGGTATATGCCATAATCGCCACGCTTGGCATGCGGGTTGGCGATCGCAGTATCTCCACCGCACTCCAGGGATGCTGCTGCCCATCCCCCGGTGGTATTGGTCGTAGTATGCGTACCCGAAGAGTCCAAACCGAGCCCTATTGCTGTCACTCGCGTGTCCGTCTGGCACAAATTTTGTTTTGAAGAATTTTTTAACTTTCCATTGTCCTATGCTGTGAACTTGAAATTTGATGAAAATGATTACTATTACATATATTTTACCAACAAATATCGATAGTCACATTTTTAGGGTTCCGTACCTCGAAAGGAAAAAACCCTTATAGGATCACTTTGTTGTCCGTCCGTCCGTCCGTCTGTCTGTCTGCCAAGACCCTTTTTCTCAGCAACGCGTGGAGATATCAAGCTGGAATTTGTATCAAATACTCAAGTCTACTATTTCTTGGAGCTGTGAAAAAATCAAACTTCTAAGCTAACGCAATCAAAAGATACAGCCGTTTATGCCGCATCGACACTCGCAAGGGAATCAAAACTCAAAACCTACAGGATACTTAGTTCCCGTGAACTAAGAATCTTAAAATTTGGTACGAAGCAACGTCTTATAGCACAGATAAAGGAAAAATTGCGAAAACCGTAAATTTTTAGTTACATCATAATATATAATAAAAATATTTTTACGGAACCCTCGGTGCGCGTGTCCGACTCGCACTTGGCCGGTTTTTTTAGTTGTATGGAACCCTCGGTGCGCGAGTCCGACTCGCACATGGCCGGTTTTTATTTTAATGAACGCCCTTCTCCTTAAAGACGTTTCCATGTGAGAGCGGAATCACTGGAGGGGCATTCAGTTTAAAATGTTATTACTCTACTTTAACACTGGGACGTGAATTTTCTTACTTATTGTTAGGGAACCCTGATAACTAACTAGTGGCTCTGTGAGCTGGAGACCTCGCAAAATAAAATATTCTTTCAAATTACAAAATTTCCAAAAAAATATTCGACTAAAATATTCTAATTAGCGAACCTGCTCATAAAATTTCACGAAAATCGGTTGAGAAATGCGACCTGTAGAGGAGAACATCCGGACAGACAGACATATATTTTTAAGAGATATATACGAAAGAATTATTGACGAAAGCTGAAACGGAGACGCTTCGCTCGCTCGGTCTTAGTTGGTAGCGATTCTGCTTACGAAGCTTGTGGTTCCAGGTTTGAATCCCGGTAAGGGCGTTTATTTGTGTGATGAGCACGAAAATTTGTTCCTGAGACCGGTATCATCAAAGCCACAACTCAATTTTTTCAACACTAACCCTCAAACTCATAAACTAAGCGAACTAACGTACAGTGGTCTCAATCGCGACACGGAACCGTTGAACAAATAACAGTTAAGATACCTGTTCCAGTACTCGTACAAAGGGGTATCGCATAAAAATATCGAGTCGTCTTTGAGCCTTATATGCCGTACAATGGCAGACGTGCTTTGCGGGACTGGGGGCGTAGGACGTAAACGCGCGCGGCTGTGGATCTAGGTTTTAAGTTTTTTTATGCGAGTTTGAAAAGAGTAAAACGATATGTTGGAAGAGTAGGGTAGACGATAACTGTAACAGTTGGAAAGGCAAAGTCTACAAAATGGATAAGGGAAAATTTCCTTACCAAAATTTTGTTAATTGAGCACTATATTTGATAGTAATAAAGTCCAAGAATCTCGTTGCACAAATGACGACCAGCTGGCTTAGTTGGTTGGTAGTGACCTAAGAAGCTGAATGTCCTGGGTTCGAATTCCTGTCAGGGCATTATTTGTGTAATTAGCACTCATATTTGTTCCTGAGTCTTAATGGATGCTTTCTATGTATTTAAGTATAAATTTATCTATTTAAGTAAATATGTATATCGTCGTCTAGTACCCATAGCCATAGTAGACATAGCTTTGCTTAGTTTGAGACTGGGTCGATTCTTTATTACCTTTTTTTTTATTATGGTGCTGTATGTTGGTTATTCAATGATTTTTTATTTCTACTCTATTCAATATTTATTTATTTTATTATAAGTGTTAATAAAAACGTCGGAACCTTTTTGTTTCATTAAACTTTTAAACGATAACATTTTCAAACGATCGTAACACTACCTCAACTATAATGAGACCAAATACAACTGGTTTATCTTGCGTAGTTAAGGAGCCGCTATGGCCACCATCTGTCTCCATCGTCAGATCAGCTCAGTGGTACTACCATACTATTGCATTGTCACCGAGCATATTATCATAGGTATGCCAAATTTCAGCTCAATTAGATACCGGCAAGTGGCTAAAAGAAGGATTGTAGTTTCTGATGACAACTTACGAACAGTGCAAGTCAAATAAAAGTGTAAAAAATAAGCAAAATCTATTGCCACCCGCGCACGTTTACGTCCTACGTCCGCTTGTCGAAGTTAAACGCGAAAATCACTATTTATTGTCTAACTGACGAGCCATAAATCCGAGGACAACTCACCGCCATTGTCATCCATTGTCGCTTTATTGGTATTCGTACTCGTACTCGCTATTATTGAATTACCGGATCCGATTGTTAGTAAATACTTGGTATTTTATTTATATGACTCTCTCTGCCTTGTTTACTTGAGGTTTTTGAAGTGAGTTGTTTGGTTTTTAGGTAGTGGAATGAATATGATATTAATGTTGTGCGTAATAGTTTTTTATATTATATGTATAGGAATGCACTTTTTAATGTTGAAGAGGTGTACATTTTCTTATTCATAGCCCTAATAATAATTAAAAAAAAATGTGTTAGGGTAAAATGGCAAATCTTGCACTATCATAGAATATTTAGATACTAATGACGCTATGTCATACACCTAAGATAATTGACTGAGTGAAACGAAGGTCTCCGTTTCAGTTTCGATAAATATGCTTCGGGATTTGCGGATTTCCAGCTGTTATCCTCTACAGATTGCCTCAGTATTTGGAAATTTTCAAATTTGAAAAAAAAAGGCGTGGTTCTCCAGCTCATAGTGCCACTTGTTTAAACATATTTAAATTTGTTCCTAAATGTATTATAATGTATATAAATTTCACACCTTTCTTTTAAGAATTAGTGAAATCAAAACACAGTTTTAGAATCGTATACATATTTTGGTACCCTACTATATACATACATAATAGAATGCCTGCTTGTATTTTAATTTATTACTTTGCACCTTTACTTAATTCTTGTATCAATCCTTTCGTGTCTACAATTCTACCTTTTATCATTTATTTCCATTTAACAAAGCAACTTCGCAATTTGCGTAAAAGCCTTCTTTCCCGGCGATGGACGTTGCGTGGCATTTTGAAAAATTCCATCTTCGCGAGCCATGCTCTTGCGCATAAATTAAAACCATTTACGACAGAAGACAAACGCTATTAGTGACTATAAAACGTGTAGGCACTTATGATGTTTTGCTGCGCGTGAGTGGATACTCTTTGTCGCGGGCGGCGCGTCTGTGATGTGTCATTGTACTGGAGAATTGAAAAAAGAGTTTGGTATTTTAAGTCGACCTTATTAAAGTCTAATTTCATGATTTTTAAATAATGCTTTGGTTGGTTTTACTTTGTATAAGTAATGGTTAAATTCGATTTCGTTGTTTTGTGGTTGCCAATGAATTGCCATAGGAATGATATAAAATGCTTGATATCGTCTTCATTTCAGTATTAATAATGTAACTAACGAAAATAAATCGTATGACATTTATTTTCGAACCGTGAGATCTTTGAGAAGAGTACGGTTGGCAGTTACCCACTGACGACGTCCCCGTCCTTTATAAACAATATGTAATTAGAGTTGAGATAAATATCCCAGTGGTTGACACAGGCCCAGTGCTTACTATCAGAATGATAGGTGTCAATTATTGGGTGTTAAGGTGCCAACCAGTGGCACGTTTACCCTATGTTTTTATTTTTATTTTGTTAGAATCTGCTTGAGCCTGGCGTGAGGGTGGGACTGCTGCTTGTTCCCAATCAGCTATGAGGCCTGTGCTCAAACGTGGGACGTACAGTCGACTACAAAGAGATCCAACCATCCATAGTTGCAAAATATGTATCCGTGTTATTATTGACTTAACATTAAGGTCATGGATAAGTACATATTTTTGTAACTTTGGATGGATCGATTTGTTTATTCGATTGTACACGTATACTGAAAACTATTTAAAAATTTACCGAACTCTATCAAATTACTCCTTGCAAAAAGCAACTTCAATATCCAAGTATAAAAGTCGCTCGTTATAAATAATTTCAACTAATACCGGAATAAAGAATAAAAAAGTATTCCCTATAAATCATGGTGTACGTACGTAAACTTTACAATGTTTTGGATGATAAAGATTTCCATTTATGAGTATGTACAACAAAATTGTAAAGTTCTCCACTTGAATTCGGCAGGTATACTTATAACTTATAATATATTTCATTAGTTCTTAATTACAAATAAGACAAGAGAAATCTCTCTACTTAAATACTTGATAATTTAAATATTTAAGGAATCCATACGATCGTAAAATTTTATATGTAATCAAGAATATAAAATACTCACACTTGTCACAGGCATGGGAACAGGGATCGTAATACGCAATTAGTATGCAGGCCTTATTATTTTCATACAATGTGTTATGATAGCCGGTCCTCTCGGTCAAATACAGTCGCCACCAAATATACCTGTACTCTTCGGGGCGCTTAAAAATATCTAAACAGGCGTTCTAACGCCTTGACAATATAGTCGTGCCCAGATATTTATGAACACCTTGTTCACCTCAATATATCTGGTGGCGGCTGGCGGCAAACCGACTGCAGTAGTAAGTATCCCACCACCACCACCATACTCATACTCATACTCATATTTATTAATAATAATTCATATTACATGTCAATATCCAAAGTAAAAAATTACATAATTATCCATCCGTACAATAAAATAAAGCCTAAGGACGTCCATTGCTGGACATGGGCCTCCCCCAAATTCACGAGGGGTATATGCCATAATCGCCACGCTTTGCATGCGGGTTGGCGATCGCAGTATGTCCACCGCACTCCAGGGATGCTGCTGCCCATCCCCCGGTGGTCTTGGTCGTAGTTCTAGGACATACCCGGGTCCAAGTAAGTATCCATTTTGTGTTAATTAATACTATGCTAATTAAGAATGTTAAAGAGTAATGAGGTAATTAGTATCATTTTCACACAAGGGAAACTACCTATAGCACGCTTACAGCATATAATTACTCTAAGTCTTAAAGAGAGGTAATGCCGCCAGCATAATGGGAATGGGAACCATGCCGCAGGCGAAGCTATTCGAGTTTAGGTGCAATTTTCCTAGTAGGAGTAAAATTCTTTAATGTACACAATAAGACAAAGTAAACAAAAAATTACAAAGGACAGAGCAAGTAAGTATAAAGGCGAACCTATCTGTCATCTATTACTACACTTTCCGCCCCAAAGTTTATTTAAAAGCTCTTAAACTAAGCGACGAAAAACTCTGATAAAATATCTGAAACTTCAGTAGGTAGGTGTCTCATTAAAAATATCATATTAAATATTGATATGAGGCGGATTTCTACTTAAAATTCGCTACTCCTCATTAAACTATCAAGTGGTATTTTGACCGCTCTTTCGGAAAAATAATCGGACAGCAAAAAATCTTAAACTTCATTGTTCACTTTTTTTAAAGTACATTTATATTCACACCCGTTTTTTCGAAATTTTCCGCGCGCGAGCCTTTAAATGATTGATTCACAGTAGGCCGTTCCGTGTCCGGGCGGGCCCGTTTTCTTCTAGAGAAATACGCCAGCAGTTGCGTTTGCTGTTATAGAAAACGGGCCGGCCCGGACACGGAACGGTATACTGTGAATCATCCTTAATACTGGATATCGAACTAATAAGGTAAACGACCCGATATTAGACAACTTCATACCCAATAGTTGACAATGATACCTATTCATCACCACATGACATAAGTTTTAAAGAGCGCTCGTGGGTCAGCGGCGCCCGTGTACCGCAAGCAACGTCGGCCCAGGTCAGTTCTTGGATGGGTGACCGCTTTGAGTGGTTCCTAACTGAGCGCTCCCGTGCTTTGGAGGGCATGATAAGCCGTTGATCCCAGCTGCTGTATTTGACACAGTCGTTAAGCCAAATTAGACGCCTTCGGACGGCTTGAGGACTTCAACAGTCACGTTACCCACTCACTCGACAAGCCAAATCCAAGTAAGGTTTAGTTTCCCCCTTAGGTTGGGAGGTCAGGATGGCAGTCGTTTTCGTAAAAATTAGTGGCTACGCCAATTCTTGGGATTAGGTAGCGGACCCCAGGCATCCTTCAGGATGCATCTGTACTGGGATTACGCTAGGATGATGATCATAAGTTTGGAAGTGTCAATTATTGAGGTCAGTGTCGGACACTGGGACATTTACCTTACTAGCGGGCGAGAGTGACAACATTTTTTGAGGGCATTCTCCTTATGGTCCAAATTTATGTCATCACTGTCATCAGCCACTCGATCGACATAAGATAAAATCCGGAATGACTTCGTCATTTAGATCTACATCGATCGTAGGAATTGATGAATTCAGTTTTACGACTTTTTAACGTCTGTTTTGATTTGGATTACTTTGAAAGTAAATTCTGTATAGATACAGAGTGCCCTACGACTATGCAGCCTGAAGGGAAAGTGCCCTTAATATTGAAGATAGGTTTTACTTCATAGAGACTTTAAATTGCTTTAAAGGAGATGAGTAATTAATGCCACTTTATTTTAAGAGGGCGCAGTACGCTCGGTCTGGCTCGGTTCTCCATACAAACGTATTTACCCTCTCATTTTAAAACGCCATGCTAGAATAACATGAAAATTTGTATACACAATGGGATCCGGCATATCTAGGTCGGAAATTAGTTTCTGTTGCTAGAAATTGTAAAAGAAAAAAAATACAGCGGCTTTTTGAGTTTTTTACGGCTTGTATGAACACCTTAATAATCGCTGTATTTTTTCTCCGTTATAATTTCAAGCAACAGAAACTACGGTTCGGATCCCATTGTGTATACAAAGTTTCACGTTATTCCAGCATGGCGTTTTGAAATGAGAGCGTAAATACGTTTGTATGGAGAACCGAACGTACTGCGCCCTCTCAATAATGAACTATAGGAGATAAACAAAATATAAAATTGCCCCAAATCGCCTTCTGAGGGCAGCGTGCCTAGAAGGCTGGCAGCATTGCCACAAGTTGAATGGGATTAATCAAATCAAACATGAAGCTAGAATCAATTTTTTTTTATCTGTTTTTAAAGAGCTTTTTCGTTTAACGAAAATGTCGCTCCATAAGTCCGCTGTTGGATATGCCATAATACAATTATCCTAGACATATTTTATAATTCTTATATAATAGGATAGCTTCAGCTGACTCCGGCTGAGCCAGGACCGCATTGCACAATCCAGTGTGGTAGGTTGCGCTCCCCTCTTACACATTCCATCAGAATGTGATACACGTCATCTATTGTGGGGTAATAGATAGGTCAGAACAGAGAGAATTGGTAGTTTTCCCCATAAGGAATTTAAATTTATTAGTGGGAACATGTCCAGAGCGGAGTCTCATCGCTATAATTATGTCTTGTCGAGACAGCGAACACCGAGATATTCAAGGAGACTGGAACGGCTCAGGCTGGATAGTTCTGTACCAGATACCTTTTTCTTTGGAACGTTTATCGAAAAACTCTTTCCATAGATTAATACAATGCTTCCTGACCTTTCCTAAAGCTTCTGTGTAAAATGGCACCGCTTGCAGAGTTATACCTTCAGACGAGGCCTCCCTAGCTAGTCTATCTGCGGCTTCGTTACCGGCAATACCAACGTGAGAAGGGATCCATTGTAGTGCAACTTGTTTATTTTTAGATTTAATTTCTCGATTATGTTTTATTTGAAGATACTTCCGATTGGAATTATAAAAAAAAAACTTTTTTATTACATTTGTTCGATTGGTTCCCTGGTGGGGCAAGCGATTTACCTTGAAATGCATTTTTACTAATTAAAAAAATAAAATAATGTCTTCATAGAGCTAAATATTTTACCTCCAATGTAAAAGGTTCCCTCACTTCATGTCGCATCATAGCTGTTGGACACCCTGTAGATTCTCGGATAACCACGGAATGTGTGATAGTTTTCGGATTAATCTATGTTAATATTTAATTAAGGAATTACTTGAAAAGTTGTTAAATGTGTTATTTAATAACAAATTAGATACGAGTAGAAGGTAAGGCAACTATTTTCACATCACATATTTACACGTCCGTTGCGTGCGTGGAAGTCAGCAAGCAAAATAAAGATATTGAAAAGAGATGTATCGAACCAAGAGCCTCTGATCGACCTAGGTTGTCACTTTTTTTACCGACTTCAAAAAAGGAGGAGGTTCTCAATTCGACTATATTTTTAGGGTTCCGTAGTCAACTAGGAACCCTTATAGTTTCGCCATATCTGTCCGTCCGTCTGTCCGTCCGTCTGTCCGTCCGTCCGCGGATAATCTCAGTGACCGTTAGCACTAGAAAGCTGAAATTTGGTACTAATATGTATATCAATTACGCCGACAAAGCGGTAAAATAAAAAGTGGAAAAAAATATTTTATTAGGGTACCTCCCCTATACGTAAAGTGGGGAGTGTTTTTTTTTCCATTTTAACCCTAACGTGTGATATATTGTTAGATAGGTATTTAAAAATAAATAGGGGTTTACTAAAATCATTTTTTGATAATGTTAATATTTTCGGAAATAATCGCTCCAGAAGTAAAAAAAAATGTGTCCCCTCCTCTAACTTTTGAACCATAAGTTTTAAAAATATGAAAAAAATCTCAAAAGTAGAACTTTATAAAAACTTTGTAGGAAAATTATTTTGAACTTGATAGGTTGAATAGTTTTTGAAAAAATTACAAAAATAATTTCTGAACTAAGTTTGTAATTTAACCGTATAAACAGGTGTTTATTGTACCTGTCATTTCTACAAAATCACAATGAAATGACGTGTTTTTTAGGGTTTTGTGTTTCTGTACTTAATATGTCAACTTAATGTGACGGACGGAAAACTACGGAACCCTACACTGAGCGTGGCCCGACACGCTCTTGGCCGGTTTTTTTTATGTTTGTTACCTCAGAACTTTCGACTGGGTGAACCGATATTAAATTGCTTCAGTTCTGACAATGGCATCCATGAGAAAACCACATAAGTCTTAAATTTGCATTAAGTATGTGCGCGACAAATGGATGAATAACTCGGTTGAAATAGGTATTTTAGGGTTCCGTACCCAAAGGGTAAAAACGGGACCCTATTACTAAGAATTCGCTGTCCGTCCGTCCATCCGTCTGTCACCAGGCTGTATCTCAAGAACCGTAATCAAATACACAATCTGTGAAAATTTCAACTGTCTAGAAATTTTCACAGATTGTGTATTTGTTGCCGCTATAACAACAAATACTAAAAACAAAATAATAATAATAACAATAAAATAAAATTATACATTTGTAAGAAATAAAATAAATAAATAAATAATTAAAGGGGGCTCCCATACAAAAAACGTGATATTTTAGCCCTTTTTCATGGCTACCACTCGCCGAGCTAGATCTCAAGAACCGAATAGCTAGACAGTTGAAATTTGCACAGATTATGTATTGTTATTGTGGCTACAACAACAAATACTAAAATCAAAATAATAAAAATAATTAAGGGGGGCTCCCATACAACAGAGTAGTTGCCGCTAAAACAACAAATACAAAAAAAAACTCAATAAAACAAGTGTTTAATGGTACCAGCTTTTAGCCTTTTTTCTGGTACGGAACCCTACGTGCGCGAGTCCGACTCGCACTTGGCCGGTTTTTTTTATTTTTTGTTAAAATGTTCAACAATTAACGGTGCTATCCAGCAGCCTTTCAGCTCTAGGTGAGTGCACTCAACAGAACGAGAGATTATGTAATGTAAAATGGTAGGTATATTGAAGACCAAGGTTTGTCACTGTTTTCTAGGTATTGGTTAAAGTTAGTGTCTCCGCGCCTGGCAATATTAAAATTTAATGTTGATGGGGGAGCAGGTAGATGGAGTGTGGACTATATTCCAGGGCTTATGGGCTACACACATTGAGAGATAGAATTACTCTGAACACTGACTTGACTACAGACAAATCACCTGACTCTTGTCTCTGATATGTAATACTATTATAACATATCCTCCTTATTACCTTATTACTTTACCTTTTTAGGGTTCCGTAGTCAACTAGGAACCCTTATAGTTTCGCCATGTCTGTCCGTCCGTCTGTCCGTCCGTCCGCGGATAATCTCAGTGACCGTTAGCACTAGAAAGCTGAAATTTGGTACTAATATGTATATCAATTACGCCGATAAAGTGGTAAAATAAAAAGTGGAAAAAAATATTTTATTAGGGTACCTCCCCAATACGCAAAGTGGGGAGTGTTTTTTTTTTTCATTTTAACCCTAACGTGTGATATATTGTTAGATAGGTATTTAAAAATCAATAGGGGTTTACTAAAATCATTTTTTGATAATGTTAATATTTTCGGAAATAATCGCTCCAGAAGTAAAAAAAAAATGTGTCCCCCCCCCCCTCTAACTTTTGAACCATAAGTTTTAAAAATATGAAAAAAATCTCAAAAGTAGAACTTTATAAAAACTTTGTAGGAAAATTATTTTGAACTTGATAGGTTGAATAGTTTTTGAAAAAAATACAAAAACTACGGAACCCTACACTGAGCGTGGCCCGACACGCTCTTGGCCGGTTTTTTATTCTGAGAACCTGATCAATTTGCTCTGTTTCCTTATATACTAGTAGCTACATACTTAATCATCTATATATGTATCTCGAACGCTCTTAATCTCTGAACTGTAAGCATTTGAATGAATATGGCATGACAAAAATATCCATCCCTATTGAATACGTTTAGTCCAGCAAACTTCTTGTACAACTACGATACCAGTTCTTGTGTATATTTTTTACATAGTATTCTTTAATTCGCAAATTAAGTTGCCAAATGATAATTCCTAACTACAATGGACGTCCATGGCGTGCCTCGGGCTCCCTCGGAAGCGCTCGGGCGTCCGTCGTCAGTAATTTAGTGCTCGCGGAGAGCCTAGAGCGACGCTATTGTAACATGGGCGCTGGAATAGACGTGTGTTGTTACTGACGCCAGTCTCGCTTGATACTAGCGCTGGCAAGGTACTGGCGACATTTAAATATATATTTTCGTGCCAGTCTAGCGCTGGCACCAGCATCTGAATAAATCTATTCCAGCCTTAAAGGCGGACTGTATCCATAACCTCATGTTATTCTTTATCGTTCCAAATAAAGGCAAGTTGACAATTAACGAAACCGTAAGGACGTCAAAATAGAAGTCGAATCAAAGGTTGATAAAATTAACGCCATTCAAAACTGTGCCTCGGGCACGCTCGGGAGCGCTCGGGCGTCGTCGGTAATTGAGCGCCCGCGCACGGCCTAGAGCGACGGACGCTACTGTTGCCACTTGACTGTGTGGCTGTGGCCAGTGTGCTATGTTCTTAATTTTTTACCAGTTTTACCATTACGCATTTATTATTACAATATTTTATATTAACTTTACATAAATATTAAACGCCCCAGTCTTAACACTTCTGTTTCTTAATAAATTCAAATAAATAAATATTATACACTTTCAAATTTATATCATATCAATAGGGGTCGACATCAATTACTGGGTACTTAATAATTTTAATCAGTTTTACCTATTTATAACTGTACCTTTATTAAACGCTTTAAAACATTAAAATGTAATAGCGAATTGTCCGATAAAATTACTACATAATTCTATTGTATTTATTGACTAATGAAAATATTTTTTATCAGATCTTTCTATTAATAATTATGTAAGAAATGCATGTTTAACTTAAAATTGTAATATCAATCAGCGCGTAGGAATTAGTTTTGTAGTGCTGAGAATGGTGAATGAATAAATTAATTAATTAAAACGTCGTAATTCCGTTTCTAAATTCCAGGATAATTAGAATCGATTTTGTACTATTTACTACTCGATAGACATTATGGCAAGCGTGAAAACATTAAATACAAAACCCATCTCAATGCATTACATTGTGAGTAAAAATTGACATTAATTAAGTTAAATAAGCATCATTCCCTGACTAATTAACGTACCCACGTCCAATGTTCAGGCGTCGCCATTATGGTTAAAATTATTTAAAACCCCCGATAAAAAAACCGTCATTAGAATTTGAACGTTCTTGCCTAGACAGCAGGGTCTCTATTTGAACGGACTAATTTTAAGTATAATTAAGGCGCGCACGGCCTAGAGCTACGCTACTGTTGCCACTTTACTCTACGCCTGCGGCCAGTTTCTTGACTTAAATGAAATACAATACGAATACTTACTCTTTATACCACACCTCACATAATAAAACAGCATATGACATATACAAAAGAATAAACATATATAAATATACAGGGCAGCGAATGAAAAAAACATAGAAGCACAACTAGCGTCGCAAAATGACACCATCAAATTTGTGTCCACTAAGGCGGGGCGTCAAAATTATGTCCAACTGAACATGGCGGCGCAACGTAACAGTTGTATTAACTGAAACCTCAAAAATAAAAAGTATGCCTTTTTGTACAGTGAAGTGGTGCGTTAATCACTCTAGAAAACATAAAAAAGATGGAATCACTTTTCATATGTAAGTAAAGCGGTAAACATATTTGTTTATTTTTTTTAGTCGGAACCGATTTTGTATAAGGATGGTGTTATGCCACCTTGCATCATCACAATGTTAATAGGTAGGTGAATGAAAAGGTACCTAAGATACCTATTAAACATTTTAATTTGTTGAGATACATGCTTTCATGCACATAACTATTTTGTGTATGAAAGCATGTATCTCAACAAATTAAAATGTATGAAAAAGGTAAACTAATTCCATAATAAATAAATATTAGGGAACATTTAGTACAATTACAACTAGAATATTGATTCTAATTAGGCTATATAATTATATAAGCTCTCATTTTAAAATGCCATTCTAGAATAACATGAAACTTTGTATACACAATGGAATCCGGAATATCTAGGTCGGAAATTGGTTTCTGTTGCTTGAAATTATAATGGAGAAAAAATACAGCGATTATTAAGGTTTTCATAAAAGACGTAAAAAACTCAAAAACTCGCTGTATTTTTTTCTATTACAATTTCTTGCAACAGAAACTAATTTCCAACCTAGATATGGCGGCTCCCATTGTGTATACAACGTTTCATGTTATTTTAGCAAGGGGTTTAAAATGAGAACGAAACTACATTTGTATGGAGAATCGAGTTCAGCCGAGCATACTAACGTCAAATATTAGCTTAATCGGAAATCGAGAAGTGGGTCTAATTTAGCTTCTAAGATTTGACCCACACAAACAAAAAAGACATAAGTTACTGACACGGCAAGTTAAATAAAAGCTTGTAAAAATGAGTTAACGTACGTATGTTAAATGTTTGCGTTGTCTGAATATACTGTAAAAGTTTCGATTACGAGTGGTTGCTGTTCTCTATGTCTAACAGTGTTTAGCAAGCTATAAATTATGTACATGGTCGTCCAATATACATAGTATAAGTCTGGTACAGCTTAATTAGCGACTAGTTAGATTTTCGTAAGGCTATCCTATGATATTACAAAATATAATAAAGCTTAAATTCAAATTTAAATAATACGGCGGTTTTGCGTATGAAGTTGACTTTTTGTTGCATGCAACCATCCACCCGCTAAGCGTTGTCGTTGTCGCCGCCATTTTGACACATAAAACGTCAGCGCTAGGATACTAAACACAGCCAGTCATTTTGAAATTTACCTATCACGTTTGTTTGTTTTGGGTTATAGAAAATCGGCTGACATTTTTGGCAATTCTTATTGGTACAACACCGCGCGTACGTATTTCAAATAAATGCCCCGTTTCAAAGTGGACTTTTGTAGGAAGCTCGCGTTCTATGCTTTTTTCGTTCACTGAGCTGGGCAGCCCAATCGTCAACATTGACGGTTGAAGCACCTTAGATCTATGCACAAAGTACAATATATATACTGAGATACCAGTGAAATACTCCACATAGATCGTAGCGCCGTTGTGCATTTAGTAAGAACTAACCGTACGACCGCTGCATCCCTGTCACTTCACTATGCAAGTGCGATAGAGATAGCACCCAGTGACATCTGGTACAAACAAGTTAAACTAACATTTCCATAGAAAAAATCGCACTTCGAGCTGAAAGGCCCCTGGATCTATGCTTATCCGTATACATATAATACAGCTGTAGAGGGTCGAAAATCTGCATATTGAAGATATTGGATAAATCAATGAAGCGATTGGAGGGCCCTTGGCATCGAAACAGACCACATTTCAACAGTTTTAAGAATTCGTGTCTGTTTGTCTATCGGTTTATATGTCTAGGCATTGTGACTCTCAGCCTTCAGTTCACGTGCATTGCCGCTCTGCTTCGGGCCTTCGGCCCTCAGCCTTGCAATTCTGTGTGTGTGAATGATTGGCATTAGGAGCCCGCTCTGTGTGAATGATCTGCCTTTGGACTCGCATGCCTTGCTGCATCAGGCCTTCGGCCCTGCATAAGGAGCCCGCTCTGTTGGGACGCTCGGCCTTCGGCCTCGCGTGCGTGCCACACGGCTCCGGGCCTTCAGCCCTCAGCCTTATATAAGGATCCCGCTCTATTTGAATGCTCGGCCTTCGGCCTCGCATGCCTTGCCACTCCGTTTCGGCCCGTTAGTCATCAACTTTACATGAAAAATCCACTCCAATGGGAAGCTTGGCCTTCAGCCTCGCGTGTCTCGCCCCCTGCTTCAGGCCTTCGGCCCTCGACCTTACATAAGAAGCCCGCTCTGTGTGAGTGAATACTCGGCCTTCCGCCTTGCATGTTTTGCCACCCTGCTTTCGGCCTTCGGCCATCATACTAACATGAAGAACCCGCTCTGTTGGGACGTTTTACAGAAGAACTACGTAGCGAGACTTTTATCATCGTACATGTAATATTTTACGGGCTTCATTTGTCTAGAATCGGTACATTTGATATTGTGAAATAAGCTTAATCATTCGTTTTGAAAGCACGAACATGTAGCACCAACTCCCGTTACAATCGGACACTTTTACTTGAAGTTGTAGACGATTATATATACCTAGGACAGACTGTCCAGTTAGGTAGGTCCAACTTCGAGAAAGGGGCTCGGCTGGGCAGCGTTCGGGAAGCTACGGCACATCTTTTTGTCCAATATTCCGCAGTGTCTCAAGACGAGGCTCTTTGACCAGTGTGTGTTGCCAGTGATGACATATGCACTGAAACGTGGTCGCTTACTATGGGCCTCATAAGAAGGCTCAAAGTCACCCAAAGAGCAATGGAGAGGTCTATGCTGGTAGTATATCTACGTGATCGCATCAGAAGTGAGGCCATCCGCAGTAGAACCAAAGTAACCGACATAGCCCTCCGAACCGCTAAACTTAAGTGGCAGTGGGCGGGGTATATTGCACGTAGAACCGTTAGCCGTTGGGGAGGAAAGGTTTTCGAGTGGCGACTACGTACCACAAGGCGCAGCCTGGGTAGGCCCCCACAAGGTGGACTGATGACATGGTAAAGGTCGCAGGTGTCCGCTGGATGCGGATGGCAAAGGAACGGCCATTGCGTCATTCTTTGGGGAGGCTTATGTCCAGCAGTGGACGCCTTTCGGCTGATATGATGATGATGATGATGATTCGTTTTGAAAAAAGGATACCTATTAAAATTTGCCGTGCGCGGTAAAGAGCATTTCACATTGAATGTAATGATTTCTTAAGGGGGTGTAAAGAAGGGTGAAAGATGTATGGGAAAACAAATAATTCTAATGCGAGAAAGTTTTTGCCCGCGACTTTCAGGAATTCAAGGACAGAATTACTAAACACTTATATAAAACTAGTTTTTGCCCGCGATTTCATCTGCGTAGAACTCAGTTTTATATAAGTGTTTAGTAATTCTGTCCTTGAATTCCTGAATTTAGAATAGAATAAGCATTTATTCGTGACAATAAACAACAAAACATAGACAGAAATCACCAAAAGAAACAAAAATGTGTGAGTAAAATTGAATCGATTTTGTACTGACGTGCCATATCTAACGTGTTACATCAAATGCATGAAATTTGATGTAACATGTTAGATATGGCCCGCGGGAACACAATAAATAAAGAACCCATCCAAATCCAAAACGTTTAGTTGCACATTACATTGTAAGGATAAAATTATACAAATTAAGTTGACACAGCTTAATTTCCCGCATAAATTAACGTCCGTCAAGCGCTCGGACGTCGTTGGTAATTGAGGTGCGCCCGCGCACGGCCTAGAGCGACGCTACTGTTGCCATTTTACTACTACTGGGCCTGCAGCCAGTACCTTAACTTCATGTGAGTTATTTTCTTTATACCAATAATAGGAAAACTAAAAGGAAATAACATTCAGGCCTATCTCATGTCAGCAAAGTTTCGAATTGTTTTATTTTATTTTATTAGTATAGATAATTATAATTACTGATAATGCACGCATGCATAAGGGTTAAAGCTTTGTGGCCTCACAATCTGCATTATGCATAGACGGCTTCTCCGTTTCTGTAAATCTACGAGTTTGTAATAAAATCATAACAATACATACCAAAGTACATGGCACTTGTCATTACGTCAACACTCACTAATTTTACAGAGTAGGCTCAGCGCAGAGTAAAATATAATTATTTACTATTTTTACTTTGAGAAAAATTAATGTAATTATATGATTAACATCATTTCAGCCGAAGGACGTCCACTGCTGGCCTCCCCCAAAGAGTGCCACAATTACGGATCCTGCGCCACCCGCAAAATGAAATAATCTATACTAATATTATAAAGCTGAAGAGTTTGTTTGTTTGTTTGAACGCGCTAATCTCAGGAACTACTGGCTCGAATTGAAAAATTATTTTTATATATAGTCCATTTATCGAGAAATGCTTTAGGCTATAAAACACCAAGCTGCGACCAATAGGAGCGAAGACGTGGACGAAGTCGCGGGCAACGGCTAGTAAATTATATAAGAGACAATTATTGTTCCTTGATGTAATTAACTTTGATAGAGCAGAGCACGAAGAGTATGTTATTTGTGAATAGTTTAGTTTAGTTTATTTATCTCATTATACAATTTTCATATAAAACAACACATTTTGCTTATACTACTGGTCATATAGCGATCGTTTTACAATAATAATTTGCAATAAGTATCTTAAAAATTAAAAAAGGAAAATAATTTATAGTTTGCGGCACATAAGATAATAATATTAAGTGTACGCAGAAAATCAATGTCGAAACAAATGAGTATAAATAAAACAATAAAGGATGAATGCAAATAAGTCATATGTCAGAATGTAATATTAAATAAGTCATATGTCAGAATGTATTATTAAATAAGTCATATGTCATAATGTAATATTAAATAAGTCATATGTCATAATGTAATATTAAATAAGTCATATGTCAGAATGTAATATTAAATAAGTCATATGTCAAAATGCAATATTAAATAAGTCATATGTCAGAATGTAATATAAAATAAGTCATATATCAGAATGTAATATTAAATAAAAATGTGATACTAGAGGAGTATCGCTCAAATGATAATAATGTCAAATCTTAATACTAACAATAATACAATAAAAATGTGGTACCGTATAAGTACCTATCAATTAAATACGTATTAGCAATGTCAAAATGTTAATAGTACAAAAAAAAAATTGGCAAGTGGTAACAATCATACCAAAGTCTCAATTATTTAATAATTTCGATATATTATTTTACTGAGTAAAGGATGATTCACAGTAGACCGTTCCGTGTCCGGGCCGGCCCGTTTTCTATGACAGCAAACGCAACGGCCGGCGTATTTCTCTAGAAGACAACGGGCCGGCCCGGACACGGAACGGCCTACTGTGAATCATCCTTAAAGTGACTTTTCCAATAAATGGTTCTTCAGTCTCCGTGTGAACGTTTCTTCGCATGCCTCCATTTTTATGTCAGCAGGTACCTACCTCTCTCGTAGTATGTTGGTCCAATAACCCGAGCGTTTTTGGCGTGTAGTGCTGTGCGCCGCGGTACTGTCCGAAGTTTCCCCGTGCTGCGAAGATACTTACCTGTCACTTCCACTCGCTTAAACTGTGACAGGTGACTCCGTGTGAACATAATGACCATGAATATCATACTTATTGAGCTTACTATGGGACTAGTTCGATTTGTGTCAAAATTGTTCCCTAATATTTATTTATATTTATATTACTGAGAGTTTATGAACGTATTAACTTAATGTCCTTGATGTTTACTTTAATAAGCCGCATCAATAAATAATAAAGTCTAGCGGCTAAGCGGCTATTTTCGCGCTATCAGCATAACTCATTTTACCTTCCTGTGTCTACTTTACTGTTCCTTACGTTATGTCAGTCTATATTCCCACCCACCATTTTTAGGGTTCCATACCCAAAGGGTAAAAACGGGACCCTATTACTAAGATTTCGCTGTCTGTCCGTCCGTCTGTCTGTTACCAGGCTGTATCTCAAGAACCGCGATAGTTACACAGTTGAAATTTTCACAGATGATGTATTTCTGTTGCCACTATAACAACAAATATTACCGGCCAAGTGCGAATCGGACTCTTTGCCCTTTTTATAGATAATGGTACGATTGGTACGGAACCCTTCGTGCGTGAGTCCGACTCGCACTTGTCCAGTTTTTAAATATATTGTAACAATGGCTCGGGTTATAGAAAGCCATACGCCTAAGTAATTTTTCCCGGTTGTACCCTAAAGAGATCGGGGTCCGTTTTGGCACTAATCTTAAGATTTGGCGTGGGCGCTAGTTTTACGAACACGGCTGCCATCTGAACTTCCAAACCAGACGAAATACAAGGACTTGTTGGTATTAGACGGGTTTGTTCACGATGTTTCCCCGAACCAACAAATCGTAATATACTTAATCCTCATAATGAAAAGAAGTCCTCAACGAAAGAAAGCATAACCAGTTACAAAGTGAACTCCTTACAAGCGTACATGTCGAAAGCAAAGAATGAGAAATAGGTAATTTCCACATGCGGCAGTTAATTTATTCATAGAACCTCTCAGTGTCGTTGATCGATTGCAACTCTTATGGTGCGCTTGCGCTGCTGACTAAACAAGCCTTTCCTCCGGAATTCAGCCATAAAACCTCATTTTACTGTGTTTATGTCATTCAAACCATATACATATAAAGTGAATATCGACCTGTTATAATATTTTTCTGAATAAATCAACCAGAATAATTATCGGTAAAAATAAACTGTGGTTGCTGCTTCCTCACCTCACACATACAAAGGTTAAGAAAGTGACTGATTATGACAAAAGAATGCTAACAGCATTTTAGCTTAAATTCTTTATGGTTGAGTTTTTAAATAATAATAAATAAACGGTCATCTAAAAATATTTTGCAAAAAAGTCATGGCTAATGCTGCATGCTGTATGCTTCTTTGCCACATGCACTAAAAACACAAAGTACCACCGCACCGTCATAGTCTGCCTATTTTTTCTGCTTTGCCTTAAGGTTGCCTGGGAGTGAGTGACATATTTATTTATTTAGGAAGATCATCAGCTTAGGTAATACACAATAACTTAAAGCAGTAGTGACAGTGAGCTAATAACAGATCCTCACTGGTAGCATATTAAATTATACAAGAAATGAGTGAGCGAAAAGCCAAGCAAAAAACACAACGCCATGCGTCTCGATAGTGCTGCTACATTATTAAGTACTTAATTCTAAATAAACTAATAACAACCAAAAACATTCCTTAAACTATATCCTACTTTTGCCGAAAAATTGCCGTGACAAGAGTCGTTTTAATGAAGGAACACTTGCACTGAATAGATCCAAATCACCAAACCTCTGAAACACATCATTGATGCCGTTGCTCGCTCTAATGAGAAAACTGTTTCGCCTATAGTTAGTAGATGATAGCGGGACGGATAGTGGTGGCTTACGCCGCGTTTATGTTATTAAGTCCGCCTTTTGCGGGATAAGGTTTCTTTTGCGCAATAAAGATTATGTTTTCGAATTTCAAAATATCCATAATCTGATTAAACAAAAAATTGCACTGCTTCAAACCTGCTCACAAATATTCACGAGAATTGGTTAAGAAAAATGCGACCATGTAGAGTAGAACAGCGCGAAATCTGCTTGAGCTGAAATCTACGTTTCATTCGGTAAGAAAAGAGGTTATAAACTCAGTGTGACCGGCAGCTGCGCAAGCGCACCGTGGGGCGATGTCGCGTCGCCGCGGGCAACGGCTCGCCTACAATTACGTCATAACACGTACCCTGTTTGATTTGTCGGGAATTTTAATAAAGGTTTACATGCTTCGCGTACACTCGATCACGAGGAATTGGTTTAATCGACTGATCATTCCAGTATGAGCTGATGTCGTGTTTCATTTGACATAAGATACATCTAACTAATATTTAATAACATCTGAAAGGATTTGCAATTGAACTACAAATCTGTCTGTAGCCTGTTGCTTGAATATTTATTATACTTATCAATTGGAGCTAATCTAAATCATTGGTTGACTTTCAAAGGATCCTTTAGTTGTAACTGATAATATTTTATGCAACAGTTATACAATAAGGGTACTTAAAATTCGAGGATTACTGTAACGAAAAGAGCTACGCTCGTTTTGTTATTAAGGACTCGAGAATTTTAAGATCTAGTTATGTAACGTTGCATACAATACCTTTTCTACGACAGCAAAATAATTTGATTTAAATAAAAAATCGATACGGTGACAGAATAGGAGCATCGACGTTTGCCTCTAAGCAAAAATGAAAATAAAAACAGTTGTATAATAATGTACGGAAATCCATTTTGATTCTCCCATTAGTCATATAAAGACTTTTCTATGGTATAGACTTTATAGACTTGCATTTGCATAAAAAAATATTGTTTTAATACCTACTGCTGTTAGTCATTTAATTTACAGATTATAATGCTGGAGTAGAAAAAAATATTTTTTGGCATTTCATTTCTGTCTGTCATGCCTGTCATTTTGTATCTAAATAAAAGCGATTATTTGAGAATAATTAAATAAAATTAAAATTCGGGTTCATTTTATTCAGATTGTACATGATTTTAAGTGTCCCCAATTGTACATGATTTTAAGTACAAGAAAAAGTTATGTTTCAATTATGGAGACAGGGAACTAACACAAGACACGTGGTACAAAAAGATTTTGTGGTTTTTAGCACGCGTCAAAATTGTTAAAAATTCTTTTAAGTGTCAAAAGCATAAAATGTGTATTTTATTGTAAAGTCTATTAGACTGTACGCATTTAGATATCGGTATTTAGTTCCCCGATAACTGCTTAGTTTTCCGGCACTGCAATGCTAAGAACCGTTCATATTTTTACATATTGGGAAATCTATTCGTAACCAGAAAACTATGCCTTTTTCTTGCGTTTATGTCGTTTTACATATTTGATTGGTAGAATATTAATGGAGTTGAGGTAATCAAAATAATTGGCACCATTTGCGACGATGAATTCACAGTCGCGTTTGGAATATTAACTTATTTAATTTTTTGCAAGAATATAATGTAGTATTTTTAATAAACGCTTAGAAATATAACGTACGTGAGCAGCTGAATAATAAGGATGAAAACCTAAATAAAAAAATATTTCCTACATAACATGTTCCTACACAATTCATGTCAAGTTGATAAAACAATTATGTTAAGAGATGGACGAGGATAAAGCGCAGAATAACAACGAGGGAAAATTCTAATATTTTTGCAAACTTAGGAAAAAAACTACCATAAGCATTTAAAAAAATAGCAGTACCTGCTATTGAAAAAAGGGTAGATTTAATCGAGTAAACAGCAAGATAACGTACTAATAAATTTACTACTGACAACATAATTCATTACAATAGGGGTGAACAATACGTGTCAACTATCAGGCAATCGGGCGCCAAAATTCGTACGTACGTATACCTTAAACTAAAATAAAACTTTATTTTAGAATGAAAGAATCCATATTTGATAGTGCCTCAACATAAGGCTGTCCAACCGCCTTTTCAACATCTTCAGGACTACCTACTACATTCACTTCCTTTCACTCGTTTCAGCAATGAGGCGATCCTTACATAACTATACAAATAATTAAGTAGTAAGGAATGAGTAAAGAATGAACCATGTAATTGAAAGTTACTACTTCACTGCATGTCAAAGGAAAACTGATTTACAACCTACAAAAAGATCTAGGTGAGACCTAAGAATTACAAAGTTGAATCACGTTTCTCAGAACCAGTGACCACACATTGCAAGTGATTTTCCCGCATTTCACCCGTTCGAAATTTTAATTAAGCAAACCCGCCTTTATCTCAGGAACAATGAAAACAACAATTACAGTCTTACGGGACCGGTGAAAAAACGCGCCGTGACCCAGATTGCTCTTTTTGCTGGCCGCTGCAGTGCGGGTTCGACCCGTCTCGGCACAATCCGATTGGTAAGGAGGAAAATGAAATATTATTGGATTAGCAGGCGATGTCCTACGAGTCTTCTGGAACCATAGACAAATTATTTAAATTAAAATATTATTTTCTATTCGTCGACTTTAATGTTTGAATTAAAACGTCGTAGAAGAAACTACAATCACATCCTTCCTCTTTATGGAACTCATAAGACAACACTTTAGTCAACTATAATGAAATTTGACCAATCACGTGGCACCCTTAGTTAACTTTAATAATTTAACTTCGCCTGTTGCGCGAAAGCATATCAACGAACAGGTTCTCGCAGGACTAGTTTGTTTGGTTGACTCGTAGAAAAAGTGTTTTTTTTTTTTTACTCCTGCATTATATAACTGACAGCAGTATTTAACCATAGCCAAGTCATTATATGACTGATGCGAGAATCAAAATGGATTTCTATACATTCTTATACAACTGTTTTTTTAAGAGGCACACGTCAATTCCATTGTTCTGCCACCATATCAATGTAATAAAAACTGTAAGCGTGCTCATATTAATTCAAAACAAGTTGTGTTTGCCTAGAATTGGGTTGATACTCTATCTAGACATATATTATGTTTTTAAGTTTATGTTCAATAGTATTGTACCTGTTGGCAAACCATAATAAATAGATAAATAATGGTCGATGAATTTTGACGCTTACACTTACTAATAACTGGATTCCACGAAGATGAAATCTTAAAACCCTCATCCCGGTTGAAATTACGATGATTTCAATTGATTTCAACGGTTTCACCTAGGTACTTTTCTACTGTAGTAATGTCGTTCTGTAGAAACATTTTCACGTTTTGAAGTTATGATGTTTAATACCAATTTAGCGTGTAGGTAGTAGAATAATACACTGCAATTGTCTACTTCCATGCCTCGTCAACAATTAGTCAATAAGTAAAAACTGTGATATTACTCCCTCGTTCCCATAGTGTCACAGAAGACCAATTAGACGAACGTACCATATTATTCGAACTCGCAAATCGGAATGACCACCACGGGAACCCATCACGATCTCGATAATGGCGAAATTTGCCGAAAGCGAGTTGTTTTCGGGTCAGCTTGATTTATTAACAGTTTGATACAGTTCCGTGTACGCGCCTTTTTGCTCACAATGTGACTTGAATTGATGAGGTGACCGTAATAAAGACGTTTAATAATTGGTTGCGTTGATTGAGTGTTTAGACAATATTTTGACGTATTCTTCACCACAAAGTACAATATATATACTGAGATAGAGATAAGAGTAAAATACTCCACATAGATAGTAGCGCCGTTGTGTATTTAGTAAGAACTAACCGCACGAACGCTGCATCTCTGTCACTTCAATATGCAAGTGCGATAGAGATAGCACCCAGTGACATCTGGTGCAAACAAGTTAAACTAACATTTCCATAGAAAAATTCGTACTTCGAGCTGAAAGGCCCCTGTTCTTCACGTCAATTAGTGTTTATGAGGTGTTAGTAAAAAAAAATGTTTTAGCATTAGCTTTCATTTACATATTTTCAAATTGTTTTATGTATATCAAAAACAGCCCATAATCCGCTTGATAGCTACAGTGACAATAACAGTTTGTTTAGCTAAAGCAAATAAATAAATAGTCGACGAACTTCGGTTTGGATACCGTATAGATTTGTATGCCGCCGCAAGCGACGTCTTTGTCAACTTTGCAATTAGCTTCTGTAATTGCCATGTTTGTCATGGACGGCCAAGAAAAAAATATTATATATACTAGATGAAAGCCCGGCTTCGCTCGGGTGAAATAAATAAGAAAGAAATAAACAAAACATTTATTCGTGACAGTTATGCAAACGACGAAAGAAATAGTGTACAAAAATGTATAAAATAAAAACATTACAACAACGGATTATGATGAAACTTCGAATCGTATAGAAATATAGTCTGTAGTCTGGATTGGGAATAAAAGTATGGAATGGAATTATATGGAATTGGGAGTAAAAGATTACGCAAACGACGTCACGGGCAAAGGCTAGTATCTTTGCAAGTTAATCCTAAGCATTTTTATAAGGGTAGTATTTAAAGGCACATAAAAAATTTGACACCGTAATCAGTACTGATTTGTATAGCTAAAATACTAATCGTTCATTAAAATTCAATTCAGATGTGCATTGTTAAATATTGATGTGCCAGTCAGTATTTTTGGTGCGAAGTCAGAGCTGCTAACGCGAACGAAAACAAATGAAGTTCGTGTATCTCCCTCTCTGTCGCACTTGCAAATTCGAGCGACACAGAGGGAAATACACGATGTTCGTTCGTTTTCGTTTCGCGATAGCAGCTCTCTATTCTCCGCTAAATTCTATTCAGTGGGGCCCTTTACACTCAATATTATCGCGATTTTTAAAATTGTATGGGGTCTGTTAAACGCTTAATACTATCACAATACTGGTGTGTCAATATTATCGTGGTTTTCAAAATCGTATGGATTTTTCTTCAATATTCATTGCACGTGATACGGATCGTGATATGAGTATATGGCGTGATAATAATAATCATGTAACAGGCCCCTATGGATGTTGCTTCAATATTCAGTGTTTCACGTGATAATAATAACAGTTGGTAATATTTTCTCCAATTAATGGAAGCTATTTAACAACTTGTTCCGTTTTGCCAAAGGTATTTCACATTCCGATACGCGCACCATCCAGGAATAGGAGCCGTCAGACCAGAGGGCCTACCACGATCTGAAAACGAAGTATTTCCCTCTCCGCGCTCGAATATGCAAGTGCGACAGAGAGGCATATATATTTAGTTTTCGGTTGGTAGCACCTTAGTCCGAGCGTGGCGGACGGTCGAAGAAAGTCAAAGAACATTCCGTGTGTTGTCTGTCACACATACAATTTTTTAGCTTCCCATCGACCTATGAACTTGAAATTAAGTGATAATGTTTATTATGAAGTATATTTTACCAAAAACATCAATATATTGATAAATCACATTTGTTTTTTAGTTGTACGGAACCCTCAGTGTGCGACTCCGACGCACTTGGCTGGTTTTTATTACATTTTGAATTTTATTTCTCTTATAGTAAAATACCATATTCGTTTTAAAGTTGACGCCTGAGGGCCTACCGCGAACCAAAAACGAACTATCTTCCTCTCTGTCGTTCGAATATACATGTGCGAGAGAGGCAGATACCTACTTCGTTTTCGGTTCGCAGTAGCGCCTCTAACGTCCGAGCGCGGCGAACGGAATGAGCTGAGGGTCTACTCCGAAATTCAAAATCCTAACTTCGTATGGTGCCGTCCCTTTCACTCTCCTGTCATAGACTATATGAGTGAAAGGGACGGCACCACACGAAGTTCGGATTTCGAATTTCGGAGTAGTCCCCCAGTACCACTAAGTTATAAGATAGAGCGAGATAGGGATAGAATTTTGCTAGACGTTTAAAAGCCATAAGTCACCTAGTAGTTTGTCACAAACAAAATAGAGACGCAGCTTTAAGATGGCGGACAGACTCAGCAAACATTCAAGTGGTGTCCTTTACACGATTAATATTATCACAATACTGGGGTGTCAATATTATCGCAGTTTTCAAATTTGTATGGATTCTGCTTTAATATTCACGTGATACTTATCGTGATATGAATCCATGTAACAGGCCCCATACATTCGCTTTGAAGGCGGTTGTTGTGACAATCAGTCTAGCTAGCACGATAGATTATACCGTTACGTTTTATGTGACGTTTTAATACATTTCGCCCATATAACGTGACGGTATAAGTTATCGTGCTAGCTAGGCTGATAGGTGTATAGAACGCTTGAAAACTACAAAAACAAAACGCTGCAGACGTGGCTAGCCGAATCCACACAATGGGCGATGATGGCCCATCACCCAGAACGCAGCCCAGCAACCTGGCCAACATACCGGACGCAAAAATAGTTCACGACTTTCGAACGTAGCCGACACTGTCAACCAACAAATTTAATATAGCAATATAGTCTGTGGGCAATATGGCCGACGTTTTGTCATCAAATTAACACTTTTAAATGCAAAATACGCGACAATCCGAATTTTGCGGATACATATGTTTAACTCAAAAATCGTTATTTTTATACGTTCTTCAATTTGAGACAGGTCTCGTTCGGGTCTACCGTACCCCTGCACGAAATTATTAATATAGATGTATATATATTGGGGGACAATCTTACACAATTAGACCTAGTCCCAAACAAAGCAAAGCTTGTACTATGGGTACTAGACGACGATATATGTACCTACATACATATATAGATAAATACATACTTAAATACATAGAAAACATCCAAGACCCAGGAAAAAATATCCGTACTAAATGCACAAATAATGCCCTGGCCAGGATTCGAACCCTAGACCTCTAGCTTCGGAGGCAGTGTCACTACCAACTAGGCTATACAGACCGTCTAACATTCATAAATTATAAAAGAAGATATTTTAAGTAATATACAGGGTGAACTGATGACCTGGTAAAGGTCGCAGGAGTCCGTTGGATGCGGGTGGCGCAGGATCGGTCATTGTGGAGGCCTATGTCCAGCAGTGGATGTCGTTCTTCTTATGAATTTAGAGGCTGTTTTGTACATCGTTTGCCAAATTGAAATGGCAGGTTGTTTGCACCAGATGTCACTGGGTGCTATCTCTATCGCACTTGCATATTGAAGTGACAGAGATGCAGCGTTCGTGCGGTTAGTTCTTACTAAATACACAACGGCGCTACTATCTATGTGGAGTATTTTACTGGTATCTCTATCTCAATATATATATTGTACTTTGTGGTGAAGAATACGTCAAAATATTGTCTAAACAGGTGGGCTTAATTGCTATCTCCTAAAGCAACCTAATTTTTTTTTGGGCCCATGCAATTTATTATGTTACCTATTGTTTTAAACTTTTTGGAAGAATCTTAAAGAAAGACTCGTTAAACCTTTAATAAAAAAAAGTAAGTGATCAAAACTGCAATTTTTATTTATACGAATATGTGTCATGTTTTACGGCGGCGGCGATATCAAAATTACTTGCAAGTAACGTCTTACCCCCTTATTCATAAAACTTAACAAACCTCTGTTAACTAAAAGTTGTTTAGTCCTTTTCTAACAAACCTAAATGTCAAAGTGACAGATAAGGACAAACCAACTTTAGCGGCTTGATGGACGTTTATGAATAAGAGGGTTAGTCTTTTTTAATGACCCGACTAGATTTTTCAAGATGTAAAAATTAAATTTGAGGTTAACTTTGAATTGCAATAAAAAAAAATACATTATGTTTTTAAAATTCTTGTACAAATTGCTCTGGTCTATCCTCATTCTAATGATGTGCATTAATGCCAAAAAACCTTTCACAAACTTCAGTAATTTTCCAACTTTATTACGAATCAGACTAATAATCGATATGCACATTACCTTTGGGTTCAAACTTAGTAAGCAGGTGTTTTTTCATAAAAATTGCAGATTTTTTTCATTCACGGATTAACGAGTCCAAAAAGCTTGACTAAATATATAAAAAACTTGCGTGAACCAAAGAATTTTTTGGGGGCCTTAGGAGATAGCAAATCACCCGACGTTGTTCGACATATCGACTATTGTAGATTACTATTATATACAAAAAAAGGCTAAATTATAAACTCTCAAGCAACCAAGCGTTGCTAACTTAACCCCAAATAGATTGTGGCAACTGCAGTTGTCAAGCGGAGTAATAGGCTGTTTTTCGTAAAGCAATTTAGACTGCCAATTTTATAATACAAAATCAAAAAACCGATAATAATTTGAAATTTACAATAAATCATGTAGAAATTAGGAAAAAATAAGGTGCTTTGAATATAAAAATGTTAGAAAAGAGCAGTCCTAAGTATGCAACACTTTCAGAGGGTCTGTCTGCGACTTACGTTTTACATTTCAGTTGCGTTGTTATGTTATTCACGCTCGTTATGAAATGGTAGTAGCTCAGCGCGCATGGAAGCCAACACATTGAAATCGACGAATAGGAAACTTTTATCTGTCTACCCTTTTTATAAACTTGTGGGGTAGTTGTTCTGCCGCTACCATGACCCCTACAACCCGTATTGAAACGTTGACAATAAAGGCGATTTCCTGACTTGGCGAAGCGGGAGCGATCTGTGATAGGTATTTTGTTCTTTGATGTGAGCTTACTGATGTGAGGTTTCCTCACCTGATGGAATACTGCCAATATTACGTTTAGGCAGTAGTAATACCATGCGCAGAAGTGAGCCAGCTCATAGTTTTCTCATATCGTACAACCTCCGCATCGACAAAACAGAAAGGCGCCTAAGTATGAAATCATATTGAAATGCAGAACTTACCTCTCAAACTGACCCCCAGTATTGGTCCATTCGTCCAGGGCTATGAGTCTAGGACGGATAAAGGCTATTTTCACACAACGCAAACCAGACCCGAGCACCTGTCTTTTTAGAAACAATCAAATCTCTACCCTATTCAACCAGAATACAGTTCAATTCAGGTCGAAGGTGAGTCTGAGAGCTAGAAAAGACTGAATCATGCGCAGTTTGGATTTAAGTAGTCTTATTTATTGCAATTTGTCAGGGAACGAGATTTTAAACTGGTTTTAATTGCTGGCTTTAGGAGATCGGGGAGAGGCAGACAATCGTTTGAGACTAATAGCGAGTATAATTGTCTAGGAGGTATGTATGACTCGACAATCTCGACATAATAGGCATGTTTCCTGCGATGGTTGTACGGAGCGAAAGGGATGACAGACAGTGAAATGAGTATAACCTCACACAGGTAGAGAGGTGGCACAGAAGCTTGCCATCTCGCTCATAATTGGAGCAGTCCAGCAGAGAATTGAGTTTAATATGTGAAGTGGTTGTTTTTGCAGCAGTTCCACCATTCTTAATACACCGTACCCTCGGGTATGTGGCGACCTTACTCACCACCAGGAACACAACGCCACATAGCTAGGGAGCAAGAAGTGGTGTTAGTCCTACTACGGTCTTCACTAAGGTGGAGGTACTTCCCCACTTGAGCTACTCCAAATTTGAGCTGGATGACATTCCGCTGGCCCCTAATATCCTATACATACTTTATCATAAAGGCAAAGGCCCAATTCGAGACCGCAAAATGTGTTAATTAATGGCATTTCATGCCTCATAACTGTCTTTCAAACTCAGAATGGGAGATACATGGAAAAACGGTATTCTTTTTTTACACTACGATGGTGGCAAACAAGGGGGCGAGCCGTACGCTTCTTTGCCACCAAAGTGGTATAAAAACAAGTATAAGATCTGCCTGATGGTAAGCAAACAACGTAACTTATGAACGCTTGCGACTGGAGAACAAGCGTGCTGCCGACCTTTTTGACTTGAAGATTCGTTGTAGACAGCTAAGGTCCATCACTTGCAACACAGGGCATCCTCGGGAGCTCTGGCGACCTTCCTCAACACCAGGAACACAATACCACATACCTACAAAGCCACTAGACTTGTCCCCTTCAATTGAAATGACAGGAATCGCTCAGAAAAACGACTTTCTCACATCACATCTTAATTCAAACACTAACAGCGCGTCCTTTTTATTCCAGTCTATGTTATCTATGGCGGCCGCCATCTTGTTTTTGTCATTTTTCCCGCGCAATATTTATGAATGTAACCGTTGCTTCATTGATAAATTGTTACGGGGCCTGGGAACCCTGTACAGGTGTTTTGTAGTACATTCCTAGGGATTATACTTTATTTATAGATCCGTGTAATTTTATAAGGCTTCGTGCTATGGCGCCATTTGTCGTGGTACTTAGTACTAGTCGCTTGGGAGCTTATTGAGTAGTATTTTGATTTCACTAATGTAGGAGAAGTACCTATGTCATTATCTTCTTTTCGTTTTGCGACCAAGTCTTGGAACCGGTTAATCTAAAAATCCCGAAATAATTAGCCAAATATTTTGAATAAGTTTATGGTCTTTATGTCGGACTCAATAATTTATTTAGGTTATTACTTCGCATTATTAGATTGCCTGATTAAACATGAAATAGTAATCGGAAGAACGAAAACCAAAACCGCTTTTTTATATGGAACGAATACCGGTTTCCGAGCTCTGGAAGCTACTGCCATCTATCTGACCTTCCAACAGTTCCAACCCAGAGGAAAATTAATATAAGTATGGGTCTGAGTAAAATTTGTTAAAAAAGATACTTGTCAGAAAGTTAAAGATATAACGTAATTGTTCGTCGTATTTAAGAAAAGTGATATTGTGCAGTCAGGGCTAGATTCCATATCTTTTATTTGAATGTCTATAGGATATCGCTTTTTTTTTATAAAACATTATAATATTTATAATATTCTGATTTTGACAGATAGAGAATGAAAGTGAATGGGGCCACTGGTACTGTGCATGGAATTTTATTTGTTTAATTTCTACTACGTATGTGTATGGGTCCGAAAATATACTAAAAGTATGTACAATTGTTTTCAATAGAACTTAGATCTTTCATGACACATTTTAAGTCACGTTTCCCTTATTTCATTAAATTATTAATTAAAATAAAATTCAACCCTATTTCTTAGCTGACATGTTACAAATTTCATTGACGAAGTTTTAGTATGGCGGGCGCAACAAGGACGCCTTCAGTCAAATATAAGTCACAACCCTCCTTTTACGGCATTGTCGGTAAAGTGCGTAACAATCCCGTCAATCAATTTGGCTATCAATCGAAAGTATGTGATTGCCGATTTCCTCCCCATTTCGGGCAATTTTACCCCGGAAACGGGGGAAATCCATTGAAGGAACAAATGTATTGGAATTTATTACCCTTGATTGTTATTGGCTTTTAAAGTAAAATGGTTTTTCGGTGTTTATTTTACGTTTTTTACATGTGAAACAGTCATTGTTACAGTCCTACCCCCAAATGAGATATTTTATTTTTATGTAATACAAAGTCACAATAACCTGTGTCACCGGTTATTGCACCACTCTTTGGGGGAGGCCTATGTAAAGTAGGCTGACATGATAATGATGATGATAGTGACATATCACTAGCATCATCATACAATACGTGTTACATATAATGGTGCTCCCACACTGGCTGTTAGAAATGTTATATAGCAAAGTGTAACAAGGATAAGGCTATGTAACTCTATAATGTTGAAGAAAGATAGTTGCTGCATTTATTACATCCGGTGGAGCAACAGAAACCAATCTTTTGTCCCGGTAAATATTAAGAGTCGCCGTTGTGGGATACGACAAAGAGGACTATGTATAATATAATATTTATACAATACAATATCATATTTAGAGAAATGTTTTTGTGCCACTTTAAAAATAAAATCCAGTTTGAAGGACCATATATGTCCGTAATAATATTTAATTGTACATATATTAATAAGATCGTGTTATTACACTCATTCGTGGTGTTTGTCGGCCTGTTTAGCCTAGTTGGTAGTGTCACTGCCTCCGAAGCTAGAGGTCCCGGGTTCGAATCCCGGTAAGGACATTTGTTTCTGTTGTGAGCAGAGACATTTGTTCCTGAGACTTGGATGTTTTCTATTTATTTAAGTATATATACATAGTTATCTATTAAATATATCGTCGTCTAGTACCATAACACAAGCCTCATTGAGCTTACTATGGGACTAGTTCGATTTGTGTAAAAAAAATGTCCCTTAGTATTTATTTATTTATTTATAATTGTACATATATTAATAAGATCGTGTTATTACACTCATGCTAACCCATATTATTTATTTTTCTCAAACATGCATTGAAATATTGATGTTATGTTCCTTATAATAGGCTGCGAAGTATGACGTTTCAGGTGCGGCTAGGACAAGAGGTCGTTAATGGAATTTCATACAAATCTTGCAGGCCTAGGCCGGCAAAGTCCTCTTTTTTAATTTCCATTCCTCATATATTTGTGCCACAGGCATCATGACATTCTGCCACTATGCGTATTAAAAATAAAACTTTGTTTTTTTTTTTTTTTCATTGGATGTTTGAGAAAAGCACTATACATACCTCGGCGGGAAATATGGGGTTGCCCGCCTCAGACCTATCCGGCCTATATGACCTCGGCCGGCAACCCCTTTCGTCCCGGCCTCTGTAGTTATGTACTATTTATTACTAATCGACAAAATACAGTATTCTAACACCAATATTTATATCAAACACAATATAGGATAACTAAGCTGAAATCCTATTTGGCCGCGACATGTTAGCAGATTTATCGTACAACTTGTCAGCGAACATAAATCTGGTCTGAATCCTAATCATAATGTAGGAAGCAACAATATAGGCTTTGTGGAGATCTCGACAGAACATTTGCTTAACAATAAGGTAAGCTCTACTCATCATCGCGAGGCTTAGGTGCTGCGTTTAGATGCACTGGCACTATAACTGGCATAAGCAATGGTCGTGAGTAGGGCTCGAACATTTCATGCCGATGACGTAAAATTGACGTCACAGTGCATATAGGATGATTCCAATTGGTGTTATAGTACTTATCAATCTTTACTCATCATGCATTTATGATTGTATTTTTTCAATTAGGCCGTATTTGAAAAAATACCATCATAAATGCAGAGAGTTTACGTTGATATTTAGATTCAACATTACTATAACTTGTTATAAAACTTGAAAGAATATGATATGAGTTTCTCACCTGCTTATAATTAAAATTCTAAATAGAAAGATAAATCCTTTATAATCTTCGGAATGCGGCCGTATTTGAAAAAAGACCATTATAAATGCATGATTAAATGATTGGATGATTAAAATTTAAAAATTAAAAATTACTATAACACCAATTTGAATCACCTATATGCAATTTTACGTCATCGGCACGAAAATATCGAGCCCTGGTCGTAAGTTTGAAACACTGGTAAAGTTAACTGGTTAATGTGTCTAATTGGTTTGAATGTCACGTTATGACGGGATTTTACCTAACTCCGGGATTTCAACATTAAATCCTTACAGGTTAGACTCCTTCTGCATAACCCGATGAAGAGTATAGAAGTGGTCTACTGTAGTAAAGCCTCTTTGGAAACCGGCTTGTTCAAGAGGCTGGAAGTCGTCTAGCCTGCTTGCGAAACGATTCGTAATAACTCTTAAAAACAGCTTATAGGCATGACTCAACAGCTACTTATATACCTTAAATAAAATAAAATAAATGCCACTCATAATTATCACAGTGAGGGATTTTCATAGCAAAAATCAATTTCCGAGAGGGGTTGAATACTATAGTTTTTCGACTATCAACAAGTGGTTCTCTCGCAGGATGACATTTTTTTTATCTACATATAGGTTACAAAATGGGACTTACTTTATTTGTAAGGAAAATAACGTATAACATCAAATAATTATTTTATTTCATTGCGAAAGTGAAACTGGAAATGACAATAATAAATAAGTTAAGAGTAATAGGTAAGCTTTACTTAGTTTGGGACTAGGTCGATTTATGTAGGATTGTCCTCCAATATTTATTTATTTATTTATTTAAGTCTGTACGTGTACACGCAACAGTAAACTAAATATCACGCACATCAACAGAATCCAAATCTATATCTGTTCTAAATTTTTTTTCTGTCCTCTGTAATAAAAGATTGCCGCGAGAACGATGGTACGCAAGAATTATTAATCGACTGTAACGAAAGTTTCCGTTTTAGCTTCGGCGAAAATGCTTTCATATGTCCAGTCGGCGGATTTCCTGATTTCCCGCTGTTCATATCCCCGCTGTTCTGATATAGGTCGCATTTCTCAACCGATTCTTGTGAAATTTTGTGAGCAGGTTTAATTATTCTATATATATTTTTTGTCGAATCAGTTGTTGGAAATTTTAAATTTAAGAAATAAAATATTTTTTTCGTGAAGTCTACAGCTTACACAGCGACTAATTATATCCATAATATATCAAAAGTCGAAAAAAAATGTACAACGCGCTTAATTTTTGATTTTACTATGAGAATTTCGCTCTATGTTAAATAATTTTACAGCCTAACAAAAAAAAACAATCACGTGTCCTAAACAAGCGCTTTTAACACTAATTGATGTATTCATAACTATTTTTTGTATTTCTTTGTACTGGATTAAAAAGAATTTGTTTTCTCAACGGACAATTTACTTGCATTCAACAAGGACAAATAATTGTTCGTAATAATTAGTAGCAATTAGGCCTTCTCCTTTCCTAAACACAACTCATATTTTTTGGATTACAGGAGAACTTATATTTGTTGGAATGACATCCTGCTCATTTCACCCCACAAGTCTAGCCTGCACAAACAAATTTCGGTATAACCCGTTATACCATCACGAGGTATCATCGCTGATTTATCCCCACTCCGGGCGTATTAAATTAAAAAAAACGTTTTTTATTTTTTATTAATATACTACGTGTTTCATATGGGTATTTTTGAGACGTATTACGTATACCTATCCTATAAAATAGCTTTACAAATAAGTCAGCGTAGACGTTAAAAAATACAAGCAACCTGAAAAAAAAAATTCGTCAAGTACAGAATCAAGTGGATTCGCTCCAGTAATGGTACAAGTGTACTAGCCTGTGCCAACGAGTCCCGGTACAGCCGTTATCCCATCTCGCAGTATCGTTGATTTATCCAGACTCCAGGCTACATTGTGTAAGGTAAAAACTTATTACGCTCATTGTACTTTTTGCAATTTGTTCCTGTGATGGGTTTAGAATGACTTTAATTACTTTCTGTTCATGGCTTGTCAATTTTCACAAAAATTCAGGACAACTTCAAACTGGGAAAGTACCAGAGCTCGACACTAGCCCACTACTTGACACTTTAATTTAATTCATGAAAATGAAGGTAAAAACTGTCCATTTTGCTTGGGGAGCGTACTATTTTGCTAAAAAAATGTTTTTTAGCAAAACCCCTGGTGATGATACGTCGTGAGGTTCCCTCCCCTCACCCCCCTTCCAATATTACGTGTACCTATTTTGTCGACCTGCTTAGCCTAGTTGGTAGTGACACTGCCAACGAGCTAAAGGTCCCGGAATCCCGTTAAGGCCATTTGTTTCGGTGGTGAGTAAAAACATTTCCTGAGACGTGGATGTTTTCTATGTTTCTAAGTTATATAAAGTAAATATATCGTCGTCTAGTACCCATAACACAATTAAGCCTTATTCTTTTAGTTCGATTTGTGTAAAAGAATTCATCATTCGCTTGCTCTTTTTCCATTTATTTGGATTCGGGTCTTTTTTCCACACGTCTCTGTCTCGCGTCATCTCTTCATTCACAATATTCACAACCTTCCTATTCATTCGTATCTAATAATCGTACGAAAAAAAATGATTTCTAATATTTATTTATTTCATTATCATATCAGCCGATGGACGTCTACTGCTGGACATAGGCCTTCCCTGAACAGTGCCACAACGACCGGTCCTGCGCCACCCGCATCCAGATTCCCGCGACCTTTACCAGGTCATCAGTCCTTGTGGCCTACCCACGCTGCGCCTTCCAGTACGTGGTCGGCACTCAAGAACGTTTCCGCCCCAATGGCCATCGGTTCTACGTGCAATGTGCCCCGCCCACTGCCACTTAAGTTTAGCGTTTCGAAGGGCTATATCTGTTACTTTGTTTCTTCTGCGGATGGCCTCATCATTTCTGATGCAATCACGCAGAGATACTCCCAACGTAGCCCTCTCCATTGCTCTTTGGGTGACTTTGAGCCTTCTTATGAGGGCAACCGACCACGTTTCAGTGCCATATTACACACACACTGGTCAAAGACTTTCGTCTTGATACACTGCGGAATCTTGGACGAAAAGATGTGCCGTAACGCTGCCCAGCCGAGTTGGATTCGACGATTAACCTCTTTTCGAAGTTGGACCTACCGATCGACCTTTATTTATAACATACATGATTCTATACATACACACATTACATTTCCCACTGGCTTTGTACTGTTGGAATAACTGTATGTATACACCCTTAACATTTATTGTCTCTGATCTATTAAAACGAAAATGTGTTGTCTGTGCTCTCTCTTCGCTCGAACCTCATCCGGTACACACGTATGTCTTTGATCTGCAAATTACTTACTTAAATAATAAAACTAAGTCTGTCCTGAAGATGTGTTTGACTTCACCAGCCACTCCGCTGATCGTCTCGTCCTCGTCCACTGCCGCACACTCTCCAACAGGTTATGTACCCAGAGTTTTTCTTCGCGATACGAGATGAAGCGGTCAAGAAAGTGGTTGGTCCAATAAGCATGCCACGCGGCAAGTCAAAATTGCAACGGAACGCAAGCTAAAGGTGAATCATGCGTTTTCTACGTGCGTGCTGCGTGACGGTGTCAACACTTTCAAGAATAATTCTTCGACATTAGAATGTCTAGAAGACGTTACTAAGGACAGAGGCTGATATTTTTCAGCATTTTGCTTTTTGGATCGCACCAACACCAATCAGCTCACTAACTGCCTAATATCTAATGCTTCATTGCCTGCATATGGGTGTGCTGCAAAGAGACTTTTTTTTAATGATCAGGTCATGAGTTGCCATCGTGGCAATGTGTTGCTGACGTTGCTCTTGCTGCAAACAAGATTGTGACATGTTTGGTTCCTGCTTTTATGGTCTGCCGTACCAATCCAAATGCTTACTGGTGAAATTAGTCTGCAAGGGACATCATGTTTTACCTCGACGACGGATTCACATCATTGGACCCTGTACTAGCAACCTGGTAGCCGGATAAAAGTAGTTGAAGTGCAGAACTTTAAGAGATATTGGTGCTCATGTGTTTTAGTGAAATTTTTTTAATTGGTGGTGCTAGTTATGTGTACTGCGATAGTGGTCATTTTGTTTTAACAAAAATATTGTTGTATTTTGTTATTTTTAATGAATTGTAGCTTTTTAATATCCAAGCAAAAAGTTGTGGTAGGCGATGAATGTTTATTTAATGCTTGTGGTCTTGTTATGTCACTATGACTGAAATAAACTCAATTTTCGTACATAATTATTCGTTGTTGACAATAAATCTTAATGACAGAAAACATGTCTAACTTTTCTTTTATAAATTCCAACGTAAAGCACGGAGGTTAGTTTATAACATTCGTCCCTCCCATCGTTAGTCACATTTCCTCAATGAGTCGGCGAGGATGTCTTGTTGCCCGATGACTACGGCGCTGCATTGCTGTAGCAGGCGTGATATCGGGAGGCAGCCCCACATTGTTCTGGACCTGTGGCGAGCATTCTGAGATGGCCGAGGCATCGTGTGGGTCGGGTGTTTGCGTAGTGTTGGAAGAGGAAGGTGGTTCTCTTGACGGTCCGGGACTGGGCGTTGCACTCGGCGTTCGAAACAAGTCCACTGGTGAAGCACTATGAACCGGCATGTTCTCTGTTGATTCTGGGGAACTAATAGGTGATGGTACCCGTGGCCGAATATGGTCTGCATGTCGCCTGATGGTTTTTCCGTTCGGTGTTGAAATGGTATATGAATAACGGTGTTTGCGTTCGGCTATGACGCCAGGCTGCCAGGTCTTTTCAAGATGTGTTCTGTGATACACATTACTACCAGGTATAAATTCTACGCTTTTTGATGCGGTTCCAATGTTGGCTTTAACTTGTTTAAACTGTAATTCTCTTCGTTTATTGGGGCGAATATTGGACAGCAACGTATTTATCTGTCGTCCAAACATTACCTCAGCTGGTGATTTACCCGTAGTGTTATGCGGCGTAATTCTGTATGTGAAAAGAAATTCACGTAAACGTTGTTGTAGAGGTTCTGTGGCCGATGCAAATCTTGATTTAAACGTCCTCACGAGCCGTTCTGCGAGACCATTAGTACGCGGGTGATAAGGTGATGACTTGATATGTAAAATACCATTATTCTTACAATAGTCCTTGAATTCTGACGATGAAAATTGCGGACCGTTGTCTGATACTATTATTTCAGGAAGGCCAAAAGTGCAAAATATATCATCCAAAACGGCACGTAGCTTAGATGTAGTGATAGTATTCATTGGTCTAATTTCTATCCATTTCGATAAGGCGTCACTTAGGACCAACCAGTAAGTATCTTCAAAAGGCCCCGCGAAGTCAATATGTATTCTCTCCCATACTTTTTCTGGAATAGACCAAGAATAAACGGGGAGCTCAGGATTGTGGGGTCTGTTTTGTTGACATCTATAGCATCTCTTGACATATTCGTCTATATCTTCGTCTATGGATGGCCACCAAACGTAAAAACGTGCAAGGGCTTTCATTGCTGAGATGCCAGGGTGTCCTCTGTGGAGGTAAATTAGCACTTTGCGCCGTAAATTACCTGGAATTACCATTCTGCCTTGCCAAATTATTATTTTGTTTTCTATTGACAACTCATTGCGTTTTTTGAAGAATTGTTTGATGTCGTTTGTATACTGTAACTCTCTCCAGCCAGTTTGCATATATTTCTGAACTTCTGATAATGTCGGATCTTGCCTTGTTCTCTCCCTTAAGAGATCTTCAGAAAGATCTAAGTCAGCCATTCTGCAAACTAGGAGACGTGATTCTATTTTATGTACCGCACGTTCCGTTTCTGACGGTTGTGTCTCATCGTTTGGTAACCTTGAGAGACAATCCGCTAGTACGTTATTTTCTCCTTTTTGATAGCGTATATCGTAACTGTAACTACCGATGATTAGTGGCTACCTTACGAGCCTGTTATTAGCTAGTTTAGGAAGATTGCGTTGAGGGCCTAATATGTAAATTAAGGGTTTGTGGTCAGTGAGTAAGGTAAATTTAGTTCCACGCAAATATTGATCAAACTTTTTAACTCCAAATAAAATGGCAAGTGCTTCGCGATCGATTACCGAGTATTTTGTTTCAGGCGTTCGAAGTTTCCTCGACGCGAAGGCTATGGGATGCTCTGTATTTCCGTTTTTATAAAACAATACAGCCCCAACTCCTTTCTCCGAAGCATCACATGCAAGGAAAATTGGTCGATCCTCTTCGAAAGCAGCCAGGGGTTTTGATGAAGCTATGCATTGTTTTGTGGCTTCAAATACTTGTGTCTCATGTTCAGTCCAACGCCAATGATGTCTGCCGCTTGTTAGTTCATGGAGGTCCGCACATAGTCCATGAAGATGCGGAATGAAACGTTCGTAAAAGTTGACAAGCCCAAGAAAAGACCTCAGTTCTTTTGAGTTGGTAGGTGTGGTAGCTTTGGAAATCGCTTCGAGTTTACTCTTTGTTGGGCTTATGCCGTTTTTGTCTATTGTATGCCCAAGATACTCTATTTCTTTTTTTAAAAATGTGCATTTCTTTAAATTTACTTTCAGTACAGCTTTATGCAAACGTTCGAAAATAATGCATAATGTGCGTAAGTGCTCCTTCATATCTGTTCCTGCTACCGCGATGTCGTCGAAGTATACAGCCGTATTTGGTATGTCGCTTAGTAATTCGTCTAAGTAATGCTGAAATATAGAGGGCGCTGTAGAAATTCCAAATGGCATTCGATTGTAGCGAAAATAACCCTTATGTGTTGATAATGTTAAGTATTTCTTTGATTCGGGTGCTATTTCGAATTGAAGGTATGCGTCCTTGAGGTCTATTTTGGAAAATATTTGTCCATTTGCTAGTTTTTGTCGTAGAGCGTCAAAAAGTGGAACCGGGTGCAAGTGTTTTATTAGGACAGGGTTCAACGTGCTCCTGTAGTCTCCGCAGATTCTAATGTCACCGTTCGGTTTCACGACGTTGACTGTGGGCGTTGCCCATTCCACAGGTGTGATGTTAGGGTCTACTTGATGTATAATTCCTTCAGCCACGAGGCGTGCAATCTCTTTTTCGATGTTCCTTTTCATTCCGAATTTAATAGGTCGTGCCGGCAAATGTACAGGTTCAGCTCCAGGCTTGACGTGGATATTTATTAGGTAATTCTCGACCTTACCGAGCTTGCCGTCGAAAAGTTGTTTGTACTTGTTGATGACATGTTCCAGGGTTGTAGGTGTTTCATTCTTAATGGAGTAGACGGGCTTGGGAAATTCCATCCCGAAAGCTTCACTCCAGTGTAAGCCAAAAAGCATTGGATCGGCATGTTTCATGACGACTACTGGTACGATTCTTTGTTTTCCTTCAACTTCTACGGTTACGTCTGTGAGACCCTTTGACTTGAGTTTGTAGTTGCAGTACGCTTTCAATTTCGGTGCTTTTGCTAACGTTGGGGCACCTATTTGTCGCCAAAATGCTGTACTTATGATTGAATATGCAGATCCTGGGTCCCAATCCATAGTACAGCGTCTTCCGTTGATGATGGTGTCAATTCTTTTGCAGTCCCTGTTCCGCGTTGGTAAAATGTTACATACGAGTTCATCGTCAGTGGCGCCATATTCCGAAGAGTAAGTACAAGACGACGTTCTGCTGCCTGTAGGTTTCGTTATTCGTTGGAGCTTGTGTCCGACTGTTTTGGGGCGGTCTTTTACAAGGTAGGCTCGGCCAGTTTTGATGCAGCAACTTTCGTAGTGCCCTTCTATGTTACATTCTTCGCATGTATGTTTCTTAGCGGAACAATTTGTTAAGTCATGTTTATCGTTCTTGCCGCAGCGTAGGCATTGGTTAGAGCGTATTTTCCGCGGGCTCCTATAATTAGTCGGTCGTTGTTTGTTTGTCAGTGTTACCTAGGTAAGTGCTTGTTTCAAAATTAGGGGTAAGAGCCGTCTTAATTTCCCTAAAAATGTCAGGTGTGATGCAGTTTAAAAGAAGGTCTTTCTTCAGTGTATCGTCGTCTTTCACGCCGTGTATCGTACATTTGGCTTCTAAGAATTCCAAGTAATCGTTGACTCGGTATATTTCGGGGTTGTACCTGTCCATGTTGAACGACTTGATTATGGCCCTCCTGTTTGGTGTGTGTTCTTGTGAGGTGGTAGCGCTCGTCACGCTGTTGTCCGAGGAACTCGCTCCCGTATGTGTTGTGGTTGTGGTGCGGGCGAGTGCCAATGTTAGGATTTTTAACATTTGTTCCTGTTGCGCCTGTTGAGTGCTCAGGAATTGCGCGAATTGATCGGCGTCCATATCGTCGCCAATGAAATAAACTCAATTTTCGTACATAATAGAATTATATTCGTTGTTGACAATAAATCTTAATGACAGAAAACATGTCTAACTTTTCTTTTATAAATTCCAACGTAAAGCACGGAGGTTAGTTTATAACAATGACATTGGTATTTGTACCTTGTCTTGGTCTCTTGACACATTTAGATAGTGTTTTTTTTAACATGTTAGTAAATGTATTGAGATGACCAGTTAAATTTTGGGATATTTGTAGTGCCTTGCATATGAAGATACTTCTGCCATTTTAAGTGCCACTAAAGTTAAAGTCGTTTTGGGGTATTTTTAGGGTTAGGATGTTCTGTTGTTCGCAGGTGTTGAATACATCAACCAAGGTTGTTACCATAAGTATGTGGTACTAAAATCGGTTGAGTCACTCAAGGTGCAGATATGTACGCGTGAGGTATGTGGTCTGGTTTTATGTTTCAGTTATACATATACAGCTGGAGTGAAACATGTTGGCGTATCTTGATGAAGAAGCCACTTTTGCCAGACTCATACTGGTGTTTGTACTATTGGACAGACTGACTGGCCAGCAGTCCGATTCCAAGATGCAGTTTACCGGAACAAGACTCCGCCCATTCAACTTGTTGACGAAGACTGTTAGATTAAACAATCTGAGGTAGTGTCCAAGTTTATTTTATTTATAGCTACAGTTTAAAACTTGTTCGAAGAAGAGCTGTTTGTGTACAATTATTTTGTTTTGGTCATCACATTAATTCAAGGTTTTTTAGGCATTGTCCATATCTATATGATAAGACAGCTGATCATTCATTACAGAAAGGCTCAATTAATTTGTTGTGAAAGTTGGAAGCATACTGAATATTAATTGGATATTGATTCTAAGCTCAATCTGTTTTTATTGCCTTTTATTTGAAAATTTTAATTCTCTATTGCCAATGCACTTAGCAATAGCATAAGGTTCTGGTAAAAAGAAAGTCTATTCCAAATACTATTATTCTGGCAATATTAGTTCTTATAGCTTTATGAATATACCCATGGATTACTGATAATGCTAGGTCTGAAAGAAATTGATCTGTATCATTGTCAGGTATGTCTTCGCTTTGTGCTTTGTCACTTATGAGATAAGTGGCAGTGAGCCCAACAAATTATTACTTATGTAGATGTCAATTCATATTTTTTGTTTGTTGACTATTCTTATTATTCTGAGCTATCTTTAAAATGATAATTATGAAGTACCTTGAATATATGTTGAATAATTCTTTTTTTTAATTAGTTTTGTGATTGACATGACTAAAATGATATGAGTATAATAAATGTATGTGTGTGATGAGTATACATATGTCCACACTAGTATTGTCCATTATGACTTGTTTAAGAACAGTCTTATAATTTATAGTGAGAATATTGATAATGTTTTATAGATAATTACAATTCAATATTATTATTATTTTAAAATGATGACTCCTTGAACATTATGAATGAGTCTTGTATAATAAATAATATTCATATAAATGAAACATAATTGAACTAATGCAAGCAATTATATGGTTTCAGAGTATGATGCTGTGCCCGAGCTGGTGCCAATGTCTGACAGTTTTGCTGTGACTAGTGGTCCATGTACTTGAGAGGAAGAGGATGAAGTGCTCAAGAAGTTTAGTCTGGCAGTTATGGTTGTGACTTTTAATCACTATCATCATAAGTCTGACAGTGTCTACTATGACTAGTGGTCCATTGTCCTGGTGGGGAAGAAGATAAAGTACTCGAGTTGACAGTTGAGTCTGACAGTTATGGCTGTGACTCTTAGTCAACCATTCAAAAGGTAAGTACTGTAGTACCCAAACTGGAGGCTGGGGCTAACAGCGACTGCTGTGTCTCTTAGTCATTACAGTCCTTAATGGACCAAGCCATTTGTCTTTACCATTTCATGGCAAGTACTTCTCAAGCTGGAGTCTAAGACTAAAAAGAAATTTTTGTCTTGATTATCATTCATCATCATCATCTTCGAACGCACGTTTTGTTCGAGGGGAAGGATGCAGAGCTCGTGCTCAAGCCTGCGTCTGGCAGCGAGCGTTGCGAATGCCTCGTGCGTAGTATGTGCTGTTACAGACCTTTAGCATAACTATTCCTGATGATGATCAGAGGAATATGGTAACTGTTTTTTTACTATTTGTTCATGTTTTTATTTTATCAGACTGATGTTCACGTGTCATGTTCCCAATGAAATTAATTAGTCAATGGAGAAGTTGTTTCCATTTACATGCACTTCTTAAGGGGAAGCAAAGAACGTCAGTGAATCAACTCGTTTAGTTTAATCTAATGTTTCATATTTTGACACAAATATTTAATTAATTATTATGGGACAGATTCAATATAAGTACGCACAATTTTTATTATTTATTGTTTCTCATAAACCAGGCCTATATATAATATGTGCAGAGCTAAATGCAAGTTGTGTGTTTACATTTATTTATTGTTTACAATCTCATATATATTTACTTGATAAATGAATAGATAATTTTTCTATTTGTGTGTAAGCTTTGGCATTTTTCCTCACTTTACTTTTGTCATATTTAAGCCATTTCTTTTGTAATTATTTTACAAATAGATCATTGAGTAAATATTCTTGCGTTATCAGTCATCATTAAAAGTATGTTTGAACATTGTCAGATTTTGCATAAGTAGGGTTTGCCAATGATTTTAATGAAATCATCTAATGGCTTAATGATTTAGATAAATGACTCATTAAGGCCCTAATTGGTGATCTCGCAAGCAGCTGTTGTGTAGCTTTGTTTTAATCTGAGTGTTAAGCTTTTGCCGATGCAGTTGTTAACACTTTTGTCAGGATTTTCTTGCATGAAGTTTTTGATAAAAATTGTAATTTCACACTTTACAGTGGTAACAAGTAAGTGCTTTGAGATTACCTAGAAACACGGGTATTGTCATGATATAAGTGGTTGCATCACTGCTAAGTGCCTAACAAATACTATGTCTAGTTTAAAACTTTTTTTTACCTTTGTCATTTGAATGTAGAGTCATAGTTTGTTGCATATATGTATGTAGATTTGTAACTGTAATTTCTTTTCCTCATTTAATGTCAAGTGTGAGGGGAAGTGTTGGAATAACTGTATGTATACACCCTTAACATTTATTGTCTCTGATCTATTAAAACGAAAATGTGTTGTCTGTGCTCTCTCTTCGCTCGAACCTCATCCGGTACACACGTATGTCTTTGATCTGCAAATTACTTACTTAAATAATAAAACTAAGTCTGTCCTGAAGATGTGTTTGACTTCACCAGCCACTCCGCTGATCATCTCGTCCTCGTCCACTGCCGCACACTCTCCAACATGTACGTGGATAATTGCGAAATTTGTATCTAAGTTACATAAAATAGCAATTGGTTGTCAGTATTGAATCAAATTGAAGACAATAAACATTCGTTTCCCGACTTGTGTGGGATAGTCCAGTCAATGTAGCTTTCGCTTTAATATTCCATACATTGAGAATAGAAAGCAAAATTATATATTTCAATCAAATTTGGTGCAACCCGGCCTAACAATACCAAGATAAGCGTCTAACAATAAGTTTCTGACAATAATCTCATTTTTGGTACAAGTTTTTATTGTCGACTACTTTTTAGGGTTCCATACCCAAAGGGACCCTATTACTAAGACTCCGCTGTCGGTCCGTCTGTCTGTCTGTCTGTTTGTCTGTCCGTCTGTCTGTCTGTCACTAGTATGTATTTTCCTTATTACTTAAAGGGTAACATCTGAACGTTAGTTAAAATTTCCACAGATGATGTATTTCTGTTATCGCTATAACAACAAATACTACATAAAAACCGGCCAAGTGCGTGTCGGGTCACGCAAAGAGAAGGGTTCCGTACCGACACCTCCTAATCTACATTTAAAACCACTATACAATACAGTAAATAAAAAAGTCGTATCTTCATAGGGAAGTCACGGCACTTAAGCCCTTTTGTTTGGGCAAGACAGTTTTTCAGCAATAACTCAATAACCGTTAAGTAAGCTTATCTTGTTCAAACCAAAAATCGATGAAAGTAATTATAATTGTACATCCTCTTGATTTATTTCAGAATTTTAAACTTCATAGTTTGGAAATTAGAGGGGGGGGGGGACACTTTTTACGACTTTGACAGCTAATATCTCACGGTTGACTTAAATAGAAAAGTTAAGGTTTTTTTTAAAAACCTCTATGTCATTTTTAAAGGCCTATCCGTTGATAACCCACACGCTTATGTGCATTAAAAAAAATTTGACCCCCTGTTACATGTATGGGGTGCCCCCCCAGTTTAATATTTTTATCGTAATTTCACACTATATTTCTATAGCGGTTCATAGCATACACCTTCCTACCAAATTTCATAATTGTAGTGCTCATAGTCTCCGAGTAAATCGGCTGTGACATACGAACGGACGGACGGACGGACAGACACGACGAATCTATAAGGGTTCCGTTTTAGCCATTTTGGCTACGGAACCCTAAAAACTGAATAAAATAAATATTAATGGGGGCACACAACGGGGGGGACAACAAACGTGATTTTTTTGCCGTTTATATACATAACAGTACGGAACCCGTCTGGCGCCAGTCCGACTCGCACTTAGCCGGTTTTTTTCTACAATCATCAACTCGTTGAGACACGCTTGTGACACTACAGTGGGCAACTTGACTCTAAGAAGTTTTCAAGCCGCCCGTCGCCTCTAACTTGGCTTAATGTCTACTGTTATAGACAGTAGCCAAGATAAACTACTTAACGTGCTTTGCAAAGCACGGGAGCGCTCAGTTAATCACCATTCAACGCGGCCATCCACCCAAAAGTTAACCAGGGCGTCCACGGCCGAAGTCGCTTAACCTCGCATACCGCATGCTATACGCGGGCGCCTTCTTCTCATCATCCTCCTAGCGTTATTCTTAGTACAGTTGCATCCTGAAGGATGCCCGGGGTCCGCTACCTAATCCCAAGAATTGGCGTAGGCACTAGTTTTTATAGAAGCGACTGCCACCTGACCTTCCAACCCGAGGGGGAAACTAGACCTTATTGGGATTAGGCTTGTCAAGTTAGAGCTCAACTTGACTGTTAGAAGTTCTCAAGCCGCCCGGAGGCCTCTAACTTGGCTTAACGACTGCTATCATAGACATCAACCGGGATCAACGGCTTAACGTGCATTCCAAAGCACGGGAGCGCTCAGTTCGTAACTACTCAAGGCGGTCACCCATCCAAGGACTGTCCTCGCCCGACATTGCTTAACCTCGCGTACCGCGCGCGGTACGCGGGCGCAGCTGGGCCACGAGCGCTCTTAGGATGCCTTCTTCTGATGATAAGAAATCCTCTTTGATCGGGGTAGATCGGGCGGTAATTGTTTGATCGGCGCGTGATTGTGGCGGCTCCCGGATATTGCGCGGAGTGCCATTCTCCGGTGCGCTTGTTAGTTCGCTCGCGAGTGTGTACGGGGTTTAACTTAAGGCTCATTTGCTGACTCGGTTCGACACGCGACACAATTAGGTGTTGAAAAAATATGTCTCATCATCTCCCTAAACGCAGAATTATGAGTAGTGCTAGTGCTATCTACTGATTCAGCTAAAGAATAGTAGATGAGGAAGAATATATTTACGGCGACGATGGTATATTGAATCTTGAGCGTAGCGAGGAGTTCAAGTGTTTACGCCCAAGACGGAAATAATTGAGTGAGCGAGTGAGGCGTCTCCGTTTCAGCTTTCGACAAAAAAATCTTTCATATGTCTGTCTGTCTGTCCGGATGTTCTCCTCTACAGGTCGCATTTCTCAACCGATTCTCGTGAAATTTTGTAAGCAGGTTCGATAATTATATTGTTTTTTTTTGTCGAGTCAGTTTATGTATATTTTGAAATTTGAAAAAATATACGAAATTTTGATCGTATGTTTGTCCGGATGTTCTCCTCTACAGGTCGCATTTCTCAACCGATTCTCGTGAAATTTTGTGAGCAGGTTCGATAATTATTTAGAATTTTTTTTCGAGTCAGTGTTTGGAAATTTTGGATTTTCAAAAAAAAATAAATTTATATCTGTCCGGATGTTCTCCTCTCCTGGTCGCATTTCTCATGAGAAATGTTATTGACCGAGCGAGCGAAGCGTCTCCGTTTCAGCTTTCGACAAAAATTCTTTCGTATGTCTGTCTGTCCGGATGTTCTTCTCTACAGGTCGCATTTCTCAACCGATTCTCGTGAAAATTTGTGAGCAGGTTCGATAATTGTATAGAATTTTTTTGTCGAGTCAGTTTTTGGAAATTTGAAAAAATATTTTATTTTGCGATGTCTACAGCACACAGAGCCACTAGTTTATTCAAATATTCTTCGCACTAATCGCACCTTTACCAATACCATTTCGTCCGTGCCACCCAAGCCGCGGACAGTAAACGGTGACGGAAACAAAATCGAAAATTCAGGAGCGAAATATATATATGTGACTGTATCGACCATTTATTTAGATGCGTTACGGGGTCAGACACCGATTAATACTAAGGCTGGGTTGCACCGACTTACGATCACAGACTGATCAACGTTAAATATGGCGCCGGCAGCTGTCATCCCATAGAAACTTGTCAAACTTTCCATACATTTAAATTTTAACGAACACAGCTTACGATTACAGACGGTTTGGTGCAACCCAGCCTAAAACATCCACGTTAACTTACTGTGCTTTTATAATAACGGTTATAATACAGCGGTTGGCATGTTAGTTTAATTGCCGGCTGGAACATGACTATTGTAAACACGAGATGGGCAGTCACGGCCAGCCCTTGTTTACAAGGCCATGCGAGCCTCGCCCAGGTATTTAACGTGTTTTGAAGATGGCTAGGGCTGTGGTGGCCGGGAAGCTCTGGGTCAGAAGGTCAGCTTGCAATCATTACTTCAAAAACCAGTGCCTACGCTTCAATACGTCGTAGTATGCGAACCCCAAGCCATTTAAAGGTGCATCTGGAATAACGCTAAAGAGACATGCGTTTTCATCACGAAATACGGTAAACCTTTGACACCTACCGAAAAGTTGACACCCATCGTCGACCTGTCTTATCGTTAGCCTAGTTGGTAGTGACACTGCCTATGAAGCTGGAGGCCCCGGGTTCGAATCCCGGTAAGGGCATTTGTTTATGTGATGAATTAAAACATTTGCTCCTATGATTTGGATGTTTTCTATGTATTTGAGTAACATATTTATTAAATTGTACATTGTCGTCTAGTACCCATGACACCAGCCTTATTGAGCTTACTATAGGGCTAGTTCGATTTGTGTAAATTTGACCCTTAATATTTATTTATTTATTGTTGTCCTCTATTAATATGACTTAAGATTGGAAGTGTCAAGTATTGGTTCAGTGTCGATCACTGGGTCTTTTCGCACAAATCGAGCGAGTATGTCACACCACTTGATATCTTATTTTAAACTAGTCATTGCCTACCGAATCACGATTTCATTGGAAACGGAGTTGTGCCACTTTTACCAAGAGTCAATTTGTGGATTGGATTTCGCTTTTTAATTTGATTTCTATAGATAATTATGTGTATACCTTTTAACTCAGGTGGTGCCTGCGCAAGAACGAAGATGTCTAAGGGTAGCGGACAGAGGAGCGGGACAGGTTCGTGGATTCATATCTATTACCAAAATATACTAACTGCTGCCAGTTCCCCATCCGCTACTCTTTGACGTCTACCATCTTGCGCGGCGCGTCTCTCAGGTTTGAGGTAATCGGTAGGCCTATAAATATGTCAGCAAGAGCGAAACTCATTAAAAATGAAATTGAATTACGAAATGTCACAGAAAACTACAGGTGTCAGGTCGTCTGATGAAGACATCGAACAAGACTAATAGAATTACATTAATTGGCCTAGTTTACATAGATCTTAGGTATTCATTTGACGGCTTTGACTTGGGCATCGCGCGCGCGTCATTATGGTGATTTATTGAATTTAGAATTGCCTAAGAGTCCGCAGGAGGCTCGGTTCTTCATACAAACGTAGTTTCGCTCTCATTTTAAAACGGCATGCTGGAATAACATGAAACTTTGTATACACAATGGGATCCGGCATATCTAGGCCGGAAATTAGTTTATATTGCTTGAAATCATAATGAAGATAAAATACAGCGATTATTAAGGTTTTCATACAAGACGTAATAAACTCGCTGCATCTGCTCGCTGTATTTTTTTCTATTACAATTTCTAGCAACAGAAACCAATTTCGGGACTAGATTTTCAAGAGTTTCATGTTATTTCAGCACGGCGTTTTAAAATGAGAACGGAACTAGATTTTTTATTATGCTTTTTGTACGTGTATTTTTATATTAAACTTTTTATAAATTTATTATGAAAAACTTTATCTAAGAATGAAATTGAATAAAAATGACAAGGGCGTGATATTCACATCCGTAAGCAGTATTAAATATTATTGTATTTATTCGCAGAATTATTCATTTGATAGAAAGCTTTCTGTGCGAAACCGTTAATTTTTAGGGATCCTTTTTAGGTCATTGTGTAGAACTCATACAGGTCTACCAGAAAAATAGGTTAGGTTAGAACTGCGACCCTGCTTGTTTTGCTTTCTATGAAATGAAAACTATGGAAAAGGTCCAGGAATCCTATAACCATTTTATTCTCCTGAAAAATGCCATTTTCTCTGGAGCCATTGATTTCGACATTCGACACTAAAAGCAAAGCCACAGCTTACTGCGGTGCAGCGAGTTGTTTCGTAATGTTTGTTCAGCGCTCGTAAACCTTCGTAACGACGCGGCAACAAGTCGCTATGACAGCTTTGTTGTCAGTGAGCGCCTTACCTAAATCAAGTTTGGTGCGGGCTTCGGGAATTGTAGACAGGACATTTTATAAGTGGGAAATATCCACAACTACAGCCGCACTAATGATATTTGACTGATATTTGATTTCCGGGCTGGATGACAAATGCAAAATGGCAGGTATATTCTGTGACTTGTCCAAGGCTTTTGATGTGATTGATCATGAACTGCACTTGGATAAGTTACATCATTACGAGATACGAGACTTAAGCCACAAAATAGTTACATCATTTTTGTCCGACCGGAGGCAGCTTGTTAGATTACCCGTGAGCGGTAAACTACTGAAGTCTAGTGCTGGCAGCGTAAATATAGGAATCCCTCAAGGTTCGGTATACCCTTTTCCTAACTTTTATGAACGACCTTCCCGCTGCTATCACGACTGGTATCTCTGTCCTATTCGCGGACGATACCACGGTGGTGGTTAGCGCAAATACGTACGAGTAACTCGGAGAGAAGATACATGATGGTTGTGGTCAACTGCAGAGGTGGTTCTCTGCAAATGGCTTAGTGCTGAATATAGGTAAATCTAACATCATGATCTTCTCAGGGCGCTTGATTACAATTCCGCCGTGCGTAGCAAACAGCGTGATGCAGATAAGCAATAAATGTAGGTTCCTTGGCTTCACTCTGGACTCTAACCTTAACTGGAAGTGCCATGTAGACAAACTATGCGACAGATTGAGTAGTGCAGTCTTTGCATTAAGTAAGCTAAAACCTCTTATATCTGAAGATGCCTTGAAACAGGTTTATTTTGCTCATTTTCATTCTTTGATGTCGTACGGCACACTCATTTGGGGAAATTAACGGATGCCAATAGAGTGCTGCTCATGCAGAAACGCGCCGTACGTGCGTTGATTGGGGCAAAATCGAGGACTTCGTGTAGAGGCCACTTTTCGAGTCATGATATAATGTCGCACTAATCACTCTGCGTTTTCGAAATTATATGTTCGTAAAAATATTTTTTTTCTGATTTTGATAAAGTAAATGCGATTGGCAAAACACTCCGCCGCACTGGGCGTTTGAGAACAGTTCCCCGTCGCCTGGCACTTGCAGGTAAGAATCCAGGCGTCATTGGGCCTACTTACTATGAACGACTACCCGCTGACCTTAGACTTGAACCCTCTGACGAAGCATTTCAACGCCGCCTGAAATGCCTTTTATTGAATAATCCATTATACTCAGTTAAAGAGTACATTGATCTTGACATGACATGTAAAAATTATTAATTAAATTATTCCCTGATTTGTTATTAAATATTTTATGAATTGACTTATATATATATATATTTAAGTTGAATGACGATCCCCTGTGGGAGATATATTTAGTTTTATTGTTTTCTATTATTTCTATTATTAACTTACATTTCTTCACATTGTGCTGGTATTATTATTATTATTGTTTTGTTTTATTTAGTTTTTCATATTTTGACGATCATGATAATAATTCTTGTAATTTTTATCATTCTTTGCAAATTTATACTGTAATTTTTTATCATGAAAAAAATAATCTAATATAATTTAATGTTCAGTTATATTTCACATTGTAAGTTTGGTGGTAGCATTATTGACAAACAACCAAAAAAAAATGTTATTGTTTGTAGTGGATTGGGTATCATCAATAAAACATAATTATCTATACTTATTGTCATAAAGATGCGACTAGCTACAGTACGGCGCTTCATAACATAAATCCGGTAAGTACAAAAATCTACAGATCCCCGATGATTTCAAACTGATAGACATGATGCGTTTGAAAAACGGCTATTTTTCATAGAATTCCCAACGATTCTTGTCAGGATATTAGAAGTTTTCTAAAGTTTTTCTTTGTAGTTGTAGTCAAATTTACCACCAATTTATTTCTATGTTGGATGTAAACTCAAAATTATAATTACCATTTACTTTGCTGTACATTGCTGGTGATTTAAATTACATTAATATCAAAAACATATTAATAAGATGTCTTATCATTCGTAACTCTACGCGCCCAGGCGCTATATGCAAATCCATGTCTGTAAGAAACTTATAACAAGTGCGGCTCGCAAATCCGTCCGTCTGTCATCCCGGGTTAGTTATGGACGATTCGTTTGTTTTAAAAAATAATTAGCCCGAGTGTAAACATCACACAATGCCTGTGGTGGTCGGAGATCCGCCGCGCGGTAACGTGAAATAAACGTGAATATCTTGTGGTTTTATAAGTTGCGGCGATTTTTTTCAAGTTTATTGATGAGTACCTAATATCCTTGCGCTTTATCATTTACTTATATGTATAGAAAAGGTACTCGAGACATACATACGTGCGGCATTCGAATTATCAATTAAATATAAAAGTTGTGTTTGTGAGAATGGAAAAAAACACATTTTAGTTACAATATTGGTTCGCCTAGCAAAAAATTGCATTAAAAATAATTCTCCTCTATCAGCCACTTGGATCGATATTGCCACTTACAAATGCAAATGGAAATAGATGGAGGAGGCCCACATCATACCCACAAGGAATCACCCTTAACAAAATAGTGGATATACAATAATAATTTTTAAGAAAAAAAACTGACTTCCATGGGGGAGGCCGGTGAAAGATTATTATACTTAGATGGTGCACTCTTAGATTCCATACAATGAAAAAATAATGGCTATAAGTATGTATATAATGGTAGAAGACTAAGTACCCTCAATTCCTCATGGAATCCTCCACCAGAACTCAAGCTTGACACAAATGTGTCTTGAAAACCTAGCTTGCTTGACAAATATAACGATGAGAACAAATCGTCAAACGTGAACTATGCGTCGTTGAAGAGTTCCATTCTGATCATCATCAGCAGTTCCACTTCATAAAAATGTCACTTTTTTGAATGAAAATGTTTGATTAGTTCATGGAAATATTAAAATCAGTATATGTGTGTCTTTCACATTTGAGGAGTTCCCTCGATTCCTCATGGACACCATCACCAGAACTCAAGCCTGACAAAAAAAATCGTGTAAATAGAACTTGCTTAACAAATACAGCTAGGAGTACAAATCGCCAATCGTGAACTTTTCGTCGTTGAAAAGTTCTGTTCTGATCATCATCAGCAGTTCCACTTCATCAAATATCATATTTTTGTACGAAAATGCTTGGTTTGTTGATAAAAACACTAAAATCACTATATGTTTGCCTTTAAGATTTTAGGAGTTCCTTCGACTCCTCATGGATCCCATCATCAGAACTGGGTTTTGACAAAAACGAGCCCAACATGGATGTATATACTTACAATCAAAAAAAGAGTTTTCAAAATCGATTCAGACATGACGGAGTTCTGGAGTAACAAACATTAAAAAAAAACATACAACCGAATTGAGAACTTCCTCTTTTGAAATCTTGAAGTCGCTTAAAAAAGATATATATTCAAATGTCAATTTATAAGTATAAACTAGTTATAGTTTGAGAAATAAAGCTGTAATAAAAATAATAATCAGCCATTTCGACATTTGTGTTTGCACTGCAATTTTTTGTATGAAAAATGGCATTATGATCAATTCGTCTTACACGCACAATACGTTTGAAAACGTTACAAAATCGCCCCATTAGTGCGGGAACCAGAACCATAATAATATTATACGGAACCATTCACCAGCTTTCTTTAATCCCTGTCAATCGCAAAAAGATCAAGAGGGACAAAGGCGATTTATCGCTAGCGTAAGAGGAACAGACCTGGCGATGGCGGGGAGAAATGAACGAAAACGAGTTACGTGATGCCAACCACGATAATTGGTAAGCCTTGATTCACACTATCGATCGTCAATCGATTTTGTTGTTTCGTGAATACCCCACCGAGGAACTTGAGGATGCAGTGTTGAGAGTATGAGAACTATGTCTTTAGCAGTCAACACAACGAATTCTCAAGTCTATAAAGGGTTGGTAACGTGCTTCTATGTGAATATTATGAATTCCAGAGGAGTGGTAAACGTATTGCCGCTCCATTATTGATTTGAGGATTGCCTCTTAACACAGTCAGGATTCAGGAACAACAACACAGACCTACATAACATATCTTATAATGCAGTTTTCTGAAAGTTGAAAAAGTAAAAAACACTACCGCCTCAGATGGGCTGCTCCATCTATGAGCGAGATGACGTTCTGTTTTGTCCTATCTTTATAAATTCCATGTCCAAAATCTTTTTATCCCAGTGACGTCGCGGCCGACATGTCTACAAGCAATATGAACTGCCAATAGAGGTCGCTTGCGCATATTCCGAATATTTACAGATTTATTTATTAGCTTACTGGCTGCTGGACATTCCTATAAATCAAATATGACATAAACAGTCAAACAAATATAAAATACCTAAAACACCCAATAACAAATGTGCGATGACGTCATATTTATAATATAACACGAGCAAAATGTGCATATTGCCTTATAAGTTATGTATTGCTGTTCGACTGATTGCTCGTTGGTATGCTCGCATTGTAAGCTTAAATTAACCCACCTGCCGATATAAGGGCTCTGGTGTATTGGAAGCGAAGCTGTAGCTAACCGCATGCTTCTTCACCACTCTGCGCAAGCGGCGCACATCCTTGCTCTGCAGAGTGCGTGCCAGCCCCAACATCATCTATTGCAAGCAGATTCATGTAGACCAGAATGTTAAGTGATGTCAATTTAGTTACTATCTTGTTTTATTTTTTTTTATTAAAAAAAATACATTGCTTATTTTATTATCTATACTATAATATTATTATTATTATAAAGCTGAAAAGTTTGTTTGTTTGAACGCGCTAATCTCAGGAACTACTGGTTAGAATTGAAAAATTCTTGTTGTGTTGCATTCATCGAAGGCTATATAATATCACGCTGCGATGAATAGGAGCGAAGACGCGGACGAAGTCGCGATTTACTTATTTTATAGTAATTCTGCTTGTAATTGATTCTAATTTGTAATTGATTGTAATTTGCTTTATTGTTGAAATTATTCTCAACATGAAATTGTATGTGTGGATGACTAGTTGTCTGAATAAATGAAAATTATATAGCTAAGGAGACTTTCTGCCTTGGTGGGGCAGGAACAATCATTTTGTGTCCTTTTGAGCTTACTGATGTCGCATAGATTTTACGAGGTATACTGTCGGTATTAGGCACATTTACGCGGTAGTAATATCATGCGCAGAAGCGGGGCAGTAATGCATTCGTATCGCCCCGCTTCTGTGCAAAACGCGCCAGTCTGAAAACATTTTTAAATGTAGATGCGCAGTAAAAAGCGGCACTGACTCGACTGATAGTTGACACTGACAGCTGACAGTTTTCTCATATCGTACAGCCTTCGTACCGACCAATCAGGAAGGCGCCTAGTTAACGTCCCAGTGAGTTACACGGGCCCAATACTGGATACTTTCAATCTTAATTCATGCAATAGAGGTAAACGAACGGTGTAAACTATTGGCCATTAATCCTAATGTTGCCTTAGTATTTTTTGTGAGTCTCTCAATTGGCTGAAAATGGTTTGATCTGAGCAGCGTTTCCACTTGCTCCTACTCGGTTCTCCTACTGGTAGGAGCACGAGGACCACTCAAGCATACCCTCGTGCTCCTACTAATAGACAGTCACGTACCTACAACGAATACTGAACTTTATTTATAGTTTCATTAGGTTTCAGATTTTTATGACGGCATCAGCCTAACGGGTTGGCGATCTTCCTCAACTTCTTTTCCCTTTCACGTTCCCCACAACATTGAGTTTCCCCAGGCTACCTGGCTCCCGTCAGGCCACGTGTCCGAAATACTGGTGTATTATATAGTGTAGGTGCATGCAGCATATAGTGAATAGGCGAGACTTCCCAATTCCGAGAGACTTGATGCGTTAGTGCGGCGCACAGTCCAACCTAAAATTTTACTCAACCGCCTCATTTTGAATACGTCAATTCTGCTCCAAATTCGTACTTTCAGGCTCCATGTTTCTAAAGCATACAGAAATATTGAGAAGATCAGAGTTCGCATCAGCTTGATCTTTGTCATCTTGCTGACTCCCCTATTCCTCCAGATATTCTTTAACCGCTTCACCGCTGTTATTGCTATTTGGGCTCTTCTAACTTCTAACCACCTCTTTCTCACAATCGCCATCCGTAGAACAGTGATTAGAGATCCAAGATATACAAATTTCTGCTCCATAATCCCAGTCGGCTAATTCCCCCGTTCGTCGTAGCAAACCTGCTCGATCTACGAACATCAGTTTGGTTTTGGCTCGTTACCATTTGAACTCTTGGCAAAAGAACGGCCAATTCTGATTAATTAGCGCCTTGGCGGTATCATCCGCAAAGTGTAAATTGTTGATGCGGTGTGCTCTCATTCGTATCTAGAGCTTAGCATTTTCACTACGTTCCAAGCCTCGACCACCCGACGGCCCATAAATACATTCAGATGATTTATTCTTCAGTGCCGTCTAATTACCCGGGCCGATCTACTTTAGCGAGAAAGTGTGATTGTCTTGATACCCTCGATATTTATTACTTCGCTGATTTCGTGTTGGTAAGAGGCGCTGGGTGGCTGGAACACCAAGTTTTTCTACATGTCTTCATTAACTTGGTATCTGTCTGTGTACTTATCTGTTTCACATAATAACACACTACTTGTTCTGTAGGTATGTGGTGTTGTGTTCCTGGCTTTCTGCTGATGAGTTAGAATCCGCAATAAGCTCGGTTCTCCATACAAACGTAGTTTCGCTCTAATTTTAAAATGGCATGCTGGAATCATTTGGAACTTTGTATACACAAGGATATCCGGTATATCTAGGTCAGAAATTAGTTTCTGTTGCTTGAAATTATAATGGAGAATAAATACATTTATTACCTTCTCAGAAGCGTTTCTTCCTATTCATATTTCACTACTGAAATTCATCACAGTCCTCATTTGATCTTTAATTTCAGAGTCCTTATTCTTGATTGGTCGAATCTAGCCTAAAGAGTTGAGTTCGTTCAAGCAAGCCCTAGAATGATATCATTTTATCGTATTATTGTGAAAAATACGTATTTGAAAAGTGTAGCAAGATACTTAAAAAACCAAGTATTTAGAAGAGCGAGCTTTGCTCAGCGACTTTTGTATTTTTCTGGAGAAAACTAGTTTTCACGAGAATAAGACCTAGCTACTCTTTGATCAATTTTTCACCCTCCTAAACCCCAATAGGTATTGTAAATCCAATTCAAAGCATTAGCGTTGGACCAGTTTTTGAGCATTCATTTACAAACAAATAGAAATACAAGTCAAATGTACTTACGTTTATATTAGTAGGTATGTTATGTACTACTACTACATATTTTTTACAGCACAGTAGGACAATAAATAGTACAGAATTACATTGCAATAACTTATTGTATGTATATTTTGTATGAATATTCCGATCAAACCAGCCATTGTCCGTTAACGACAGACAATACCCCATTCAAATCAGGTTGTATATCATCATATTTGTTTTCTCAAAAGCATCTAATCTCACAAAACAAGCATACAATTACGAATCAGCCTCCCATGGCACAAGTTATTAAACATTACATTCTAAGCGCAGGTTTTACAGACAATTTAGTAGAACAAATTATATAGGGGCGGCGCGAGTCTCAAGCGGATAGCGTTTATGTAAACCCAGCCGCTGGCCACGACCTTGCTTTATGCCATACGCTTAAATAAAAATGTAGCAAGTGCGCAGTTTTACAAGTTACAAGTTTAAGCTGGTCACGAATCTGTTTGACACTCGATTCCTAAACTTTTGTCTGTACCTATATCAGATGAAGCCAAGAGTTGTATAATTTAACAGAGGTAGCTTTAAGATCTAGGTTTAAGTTTTTCTTTTCTGTATAATTGTGTTGCGATTACGGGGCGGTATGTTCGCCTAACGACAAGCCCTTTTTTATGAATAAAAAAGTTTAAACTGGCAACACCAGCCAGTTGTTATCGGTAAGCCGCAAATCAAATGCTTGTACTCGTAGGTATTCTAAAAAGAAAAACGCTGTAGTTGTAGTCATGATAATTTTTTAGCGAAACTAAACTTGATCTCTAAAGCCACACGCAAGTGTACGCGAGCTGTTACCGTAACCGAACGGAACTGCAAAGTATGTATGTAGGTAAGTATGTAACTGAGAGTGTGCCATTCAGCGGCTCGTTGCAAGCTTTACGCGGTTCGCGAACCACATATACACTGGTTACTATAACCGTTCAATTAAAGTTACAGCTTGCTAGTGAGTACCCGATAGTTAAAGCCACGGGCGTATGAATCTCTTCAGCTCTCGCTACCTCTCGCTACTCGCGCGGGCGCAGCGTAGCGGGGCGTTCGCAATCTCTGTCAGTTACAGATGCACAGTTAACCTTTAGATTTGCTCTGAAGCCGAGCATAAAGCCATGGCTTATGAAATCGCTTCCGCTCTCGCTACCTCTCGCAACTCGCACGCCCAGAGTCGCAGGCGCAGCGCAGCGGGGCGCGATCTCTGACAGTAACAGACACACAGTTAACCTTTAGATTGAGATGTGAACCGGGCTATAATAGCTTCGGTATGAATAGTAATGCGACGGGAGAAAAAAGCGTATTGAGTTAGTACATAGAGCTAGCTAGTTGGCAAGTGCCTCTGTTAAAACTTTTGTTGTGATTATTTTCAGTGCAGTTATAAAAAAAAATGTGCCTACGATAATGCACGAAATTATCTCGGGTATATCTCTCCTTCAGGATGTAACTGGGATAACCCTAGGTTAAGAAGGAGGAAGTTTTACGGCAGTTTTGACTGATTGAAAAATTATGCACATTTGCGTCTTGCTAAATGTCTATTTGCATTATAAATACTTCATTTTTCACCGACTTAAAAAAAGGAGGAGGTTCTCAATTCGTCGGAATATTTTTTATGTATGTTCACCGATTACTCGGAGACTAGTGGACCGATATCAAAAATTCTTTTTTTGTTTGAAAGGGTATGGTTTCTATAAGTTATAGTTGGTTCCATTATTATTATTATTGTTAGTTATGGGCCTTTATATGCCGCCTCGACCAGCTTGTGATCTATTGTGGCAGCCCTTTAGAGTTCATCGTTAAGGCCCGTTGATTCCAGGAACTTCCAGATTCTTTGGACGGTGATGTGTAGTACCTCTTCTGGTTGCACGATGTAGGTACTTCTTTTTTGCATCAGTGGTCCGAAGCAGAGAATGTGCATTGCTGTTTCCTCTGATTCTTGGCAGAACCTGCATGATTCGTCTTGTTTCATACCCAGCATTTGAAACAGATGTTTGTTCAGTTTGCAGTGACCTTTCAGGATCCTTGTCACTGCACAGGTTTTATTTCTTTTGAGTTGTAATAGCTCCGTAGACAGCTAGTTGGTCCCATTGTCACCAAGTCTGGATCTGATGACGAGATCTTGGAAAAATCGAGGGAACTCCTCAAATTATATACCAAGAGGATGGGGTAAGTAACGCTAAATCAAAGGTACTCCTCCAATTAAATACCAAAAGGATGGGGTAAGTAAGGCAAAATCAAAGGAACTCCTCAAATTACGAGGGTTGCCTTTTAAGTTCTGTCGTTTGCAAACCTCCCGTGACTGCATAAAAAAGAACTAGTGTCATCTTAAAATATTTGAATTTAGAACTCGAAAACAAAAGAATGACTTGAAATCGGCCCAACCGTTTTAGTACAGCGTTCGTTCAAAGTTGACAAGTCAGTTGTGAAAATGGAAATTTCGAAGAAAACTTTACGTGCGATATTTTTTTAAAACTTCAAAAGGGGCTTAACGCGACTTCAGTGCTTCGAAGAGTTGACTACGGTTTTCAATGATAAAGCACCATGCCTCCGGACTGTGCAACGCTGGTATTTAGAATTTCAACGTGGTTGCTCTAGTCTTGGTGATAGGCATCGTGAAGGTCCACCAAAAACAGCCGTAACCTAGGAGAACAATGATGCTGGACGGCAACTGTACGTCGAAGATCGCCATGGGACATACCGTGAGATAGAAGCTTTCTTAAGTATTTCAGGGACCACTGTTCACAGTATTGTACATGATCACTTAGGCGTAAAAAAGTTGATCTCACGCTGGATACCACATTTACTCAGTGAAGACCAAAAAAACGGCTCGCGTTCGATGGTGTCGCAAAACTCTGCGGCAATTCAACCGAGGAAACTCGAAACATGTTTACGACATTATCAGTGGTGACGAGTCTTGGATATATGCCTACGATCCCGATTCTAAACAGCAGTCGACTGTTTGGGTGTTCCAAGTTGAGTCAAAACCGACCAAAGTAATACGGAGCACTTCGAAAAAAATGGTCGCCACGTTTGTGGCGAAAAGTGGCCACGTTGCCACCATCGTGCTCGAGGATCGTAAAACGGTAAATTTTGACTGGTATACCACTGTCTGTTTAGTCAATAGAAGTCATCGGCAAGTTTCGAAAAAATAACCCAAGACGTCGTATAAGACTGCACCACGATAATGCGAGCTCGCACACCACCCGGCAAACAATTGCGTTTTTAAAAGAGCAAAACGTCGAAATTCTGGAACACCCGCCGTACAGTCCAGACTTAAGCCCTAACGATTTTTTTACTTTTCCAAAAATCAAGCAACGACTTTGTGGTCAACGGTACGAGACGCCTGAAGAAGCGGTTGAGGCATACAAAACGGCCATTTTTGAGACCCCGACTTCGGCCTGGAATAAGTTTTTCGAAAATTGGTTCGATCGAATGAAAAAGTGTATTACATATCACGGTGATTACTTTGAAAAACAATAAATACCATTTAACACTTAAATTGTCTTTAGTTTTTCCAAACGACACAATTTAAAAGGCAGCCCTCGTATATAGCAGGAGGACGGGGTCTGGCAAAATTTGGAGTCGGTGTTTTTTGTTAAAAATTTACTTGTTATCGAGTAAGTATCAAAAACTGTCCTGTTGAGAACAGATGTTCATAAATGATTAATTATAAGTACAGGATGTGGCCAGTACGAGGGTAAAACTGAAAGTTTCGGGAATAGAAGAAAATATGCAGTATAAGTGAGTTTATTTATTTTTATTGTTTTTCAAAATATTCTCCTTTGTATTTCATGCACTTATGCATGCGTTCAAACCAGTCCATAAAGCACTTTTTGAACTCTGAAGTAGGGGTCGACAAAATGGCTATTTTATAGGCCTCCACTGCTTCTTCTGGCGTCTGAAACCGCTGACCACGCAGTTTGTCCTTGATTCTGGGGAATGTAAAAAAGTCGTTGGGACTTAAGTCAGGGCTATATGGAGGGTGGTCCAATATTTCGACTTTTTCACCGTCCAGGTACTCAGTTGTTGTCCGAGCGGTGTGTGGGCTGGCGTTGTCGTGGTGAAGGATGATGCGACGACTAGGGTTTGTTTTTCGGAGTTCAGCAAAGACGTTCGGCAAACAAATAGTGGTGTACCAATCAGCATTGACTGTTCTACGATCCTCAAGAGCCACAGTAGCTACGTGACCAGATTTAGAGATAAACGTAGCCACCATCTTCTTAGCCGTACTGCGAGAACGAACAACTTTTGTGGGTTTGAGCTCGTCTTCGAAGACCCATACTCGGGATTGGTTTTTAGTTTCAGGCTCATAAGCGTATATCAAAGACTCGTCACCTGATACTATGCTAAAAACAGCATTTGAGCGTCCCTTGTTAAATCTTTTCAAAGTTTTGCGGCACCAATTGACACGGACTATTTTCTGCTCGTCAGACAATAGGTGAGGTATCCAACGGGAAAATAACTTTTTCACGCCTAATTCTTCTTTTAACATAATTTGTATTTGACTCATTCCAATACCCAGGTGCTCTTGAATTTCCCGATATGTCACATGTCGGTCTTCATTTATCAGACGACGCACAACATCGACGTTTTCTTGCGTGACCGCCGATTTTGGTCGACCTTCACGCACTTCGTCGGTGAGGGATACACGGCCACGTTGAAATTCTGAATACCACCTGTATATTGTAGTCTTTGAAGGAGCTTCAATATTAAAAGCAGCAACCATCCGCTCTTCACATTGTTTTTGTGTTAGTCCACTTTTAAAGTCATAATAAATCATAGCTCTGAAATTTTCACGGCACAATTCCATTTTAAGCAGTGACTCGACGACTTCAATAAACAATTGAAACCGAACCATACTTTTTTTTTTCTAAGTGGCCAGTGTGTTGAGATAAGGAAACTTCAGAGATTATAAAAAGGTATAATACATGTTAAAAATAAATTAATAAGTATTCGATTCCCGCCACTTTCAGTGCAAGCCTCGTACCAGGAGAAATAATTTATAAGGACGCTTCTATAGAGTATCTGCGGTAATTTTGCTTATTTAATTAATTGACATGTTCAAAGAAAATTTGTACAAGTAAAATAAATAAATATAAATAAAATTATATAATATTACATACTTTATAACGAAGAAACACTAAAAAAACATAAAATAACTAAGCTAGGAAAAAATAAAAAACTTTAAAAAACCTACTTTACAAATTCTAATGGGTTCAAGCTCGGAACTCGACAGCAGGGGACCAGAACCCTGGCAGCAATAAAATAAACTAAGAATTCTACCCAAATATTTATATATTTTTTTTTCAATTCGGAGAAATTTGGACTAAAATTAGGACTTTTAAGTAGTGGATCTCGACACCACGAAATCATAGTACGTCATTCAATGCAGATTTAGAGGCATCAAGTAATTAGTCGTGATGATTATAGAATTTTTGTTTTAAAAAATTATTAGTTTATTTTTAAATTTTCATCGTATACACAAAAACATTTTTATTGTTGAGAGATCATTTTACTGTTGAGCAGAAAGTTTAAAAGATATAGTTTATAATGGTAAAAACCCTGCACACAGTATGCATATTAGCATTACGAGTATTACGCAACACATATTTCAAACAAAATCTCTTGCTTTCCTACATATAAATTTATATAGCTATCCGTTTTCATTTAATAATATTTTATGCAACAGTTAAATAATAAGGGTTCTTAAAAATCGAGAGTTTTAGGACCTAATTATGTAACGTTGCATACAATATTTTATGAACGACAGCAAAATAATTTGATTTAAATTAAAACTCGATATGGTGGCAGAATACGGGTATTGACGTGTGCCTCATACAGAAATTTTAAAAAAACCAGTTGTATATTAATGTATGGAAATCCTCTTTGGTTCTCACACCAGGCAGTCATTATAATGACTCGCATTTCGTCACTACTTTAAAAAAACTCGTATCTGAAAATCATCAAGTTTCTAGGAGGAACAATAAACGTTCTGTAAATTATTGCGATTGATCAAAAAAGTTCTTGTTAGTTTCATGAGATGCTTTGATAGCCAGTCATTAATTTCCCAAATATTCGAATAACTCACTCAAACATTTTTTTATAAAATTTATAGTTATTCGTAAGATACAAGATTTTTGTTTTAGTATTGACTGAAAGTTGTTAAGTTACGATAATTTTGCTTTGAATTTAATGCTACAAAATGAAACTAAATGTATGATTTTATGTTTATTAAATGAACTACTCTTCGAGTAACAATAGACGAACTTAAAAAACAACGTGCCTACGTAAAAAATTGTCGGGTCGAATTATTTTTTCTCTACTATACATGCAATAAACTATCGTAAGTTGCATGAAAGTCTTTTGGCAAAATCGGCTTTAGAGATTGCAAATCATCATACTTTCGTTTTCTAATGGGGACGGGTCCAGAATATACCTGAGGAATCGCTTGATCTTCGGAAATATCATGGAATCTTTGAGGTAGAACAGTCCAGATGTCATCAAAGCGAAGTTTAAACTCAATAGGACTGTGAGGTGTATATTTTAAAGCCCTCAAATTTACCACACATGGGTCACCTGCTCTCTTTCCAGGTCTTATAGATGTGTAGTGCTTAAGTCCGGCATAGTTTTTTGCGGCAAAGTAAGGAAAAAAAAACAGATACGAGTTTTTCTTCAAAGTATTGACTATAATATGTTTAGATACGATTTTTTTAAACTAACGAATACTTACTATAATGACGATTTATCGTCGTTGGAGTTTGTGCATCATACGAGGTGTATTTTTATTAGTTTAATGCAAAAATAAACGAAGAAAAGGTAAAAATCACATACGAGTTTTTTAAAAAGTAGTGACGATTTGTATAAAAAGTTTATTATTTTAATACTGCTCTTACTCTCAGTCAGTTAACTGACAGATTATAATGCTAGAGTAGAAATAAAAATTCAATCGCTTAGCGCTATTAGACTTGTTATTTTTATTTTCTACAATATCATATCAATTTCTCTAGTCCCGCCAATCTCACAGCAAAAATAAGACCACTGCACAATTTGTCCAGTAATCAGGTACGTGCGGACAAATTCCTCGCTAACAAGAATAAGTATTGTGAATCATGTGACCATTCGTGATTGTCACGGTCTGAGTATAGGCTCCATAGGTGTAACAATCATTACTGTAACTAGGTACTGCGAGGGACAGTGCATACAACAGTGAACAAATTTTGAAACTATGTCATCATCAACATCATATCAGCCGGAGGCCGCTGCTGGATATAGGCCTCCCCCAAAGAGTGCCACAATGACGGGGCCTGCCCCCGAAAGCGCAGCGTGGGTAGGCCCCCCACAAGGAGGATTGATGACCTGGTAAAGGTCGCGGGAGTCCACTATGAATTCAATAAATAAATAAGGTATCGCTGGAGCGACATGATCGATTCAATCTGGCTCCTACTTTCCGAGGTACAACCGTGTCTGTAGCCAACGATCTCGAGCTGCTTGGCATGACGTTAAGCTTAAACCTTAACTTCGGCACTACCATCGAGTCCAAAGCCGGAACAGCGGCCAAAAAGCTGAGCATCCTAAATAAGGTCAAGCGATACTTCACCCCTGGGTAGCTTCTATCTTTATATAAAGCCCAAGTCCGGTCTTGCATGTAGTATTGTAGTCACCTTTGGGATGGCTTGGCTAAGTACCAAGTTGCCGCACTCGACTCGGTGGACCGCAGAGCCAAGAGGCTCATTGGCGGCAGTACGGTAGTGGGAAATAAGCTGCAGAGGTTAGCACATAGACGCAAAGTAGCATGTCTGTGCGTCTTCTACAATCTATACTTCGGTGAGTGTGCTCAGGAGCTCCATGAGCTCATACCGCCTTCCCCCTTCTTCCATCGGACATCCAGACGTACGGCTGGCTACCATCCTTACCTGGTCGAAATTCCTCTAATTCGAACCAAGCGCTTTGCATCTTCTTTTATAATGCGCACTTCTAATTTGGTTTGGAATTCTCTGCCGGCGTCTGTATTTCCGAGTTCATATAACCAAGACCTTTTTCAGGCACGAGTGAATAGGCATCTTCTGGGTGAGCTCGCTTCATCGTCGCCCTCATCGTTGCCCCCCGGCTAGATGCTGGCCAAGAGCAATCCCATTTTTAATAAAAATATAAAAATTCAAGCCGGATCTGCGCCAACTCCAAATCAGCAATTGGCAAGAGTTAGCGCAGAACCGAGAAAAGTGGCGGCCTCTCGTGTCGAAGGCCAAGATTCGTTTAGGGTCGCTGAGTTAACTAACTCAACTTAGTTGAGTTTATTATTTCCACGACTGACACGTAGACACATTTGGTCCGGTAGGATTATTATAACACATATTTAATTCCTTAGTTAATTAGATAGCCGGCACTGCAAATTCCGCTATGGGTTCTCCATTAGATAGTCAATACCTTTACAATTATTCCTTCATCCATAATAGTATGCACGTGGAACCAGTTTTTAAAAGCAAGCTACTCCATCATAACCGCTGGCAATCTTGGCATAATCCCGTCCCGGACGGGCGGAGACACATTTCAGAAATGCGCGCGCGCATGACGCCGTGCGACTTTCGAGGGACATTTGTGGCATACACTTGAGTGCAAAAAGATGAACTAACAAGATATATTTTATAATCAGACTGCTTTTGGAGTTCCTTACCAATAAACTACCACCATTTACACACATATAATTAAACTAATCTAACGACACCTCTCAAGCTAACATCCATCGAGCCGTTCAAGCGTATGTACATACATACATATAACTCTTGAAGAACATAATCCTTCTGGCGCATTCAGTCGGGTAAAACAACAATCAAGTATTTGTGTAATTTTTACAAGCAAAAGGTGGATTTGTCATTTAGTCAGTAAGAAAATGGCGCCTTCTTTACGCCGAATGGTACATTTCTACTCGAGAAAGACATTTGGAGATAATCTTACACACACAAAGGGAAGATACACACACTTAGGACAGTATTAAATGATTCGACTGAGGGTCGTGACTCGTGAGCAGTACAAGTCACTGTAGTCTCCAGTGTTCGTAAAACAGACCGGATATTTACAGCTTTCCTGAAAGAGATTGGAAGTTTCAAATGCATACATTTTTTGTTTACCAAAGAACCACCAACCAAAGAAAGATTCTCCTGCCCTCAACATTGACGACGCGCTCAAACAGCCTAAAAGGTTCAAAAGTAAGTTGTAAGAGAGTAGAGTACAGCGAAACACCATCTCGCTTATATTAGGAGCATTTCAACTCGGGAAGTACCTCCACCTTACAGAAGACTGCAGATAATTTCAACTAAACAACAAACTATATTGACCCCACTACTTGCTCTTTAGGTACGTTTTTCTTTTATATACCACGTCGCTGTCGTCTATGGACGCCTGCAACTCCTAGGGGTGTCACATGCGCGTTGCCGATATGTGGTGTTGTGTTCCTGGTGGTGAGTAAGGTCGCCAGAGCTTCCGAGGATACGCTGTGTTGAGCGTGAGGGACCTGCATATGTCTCTAGCTATCAACACACTGAGACCTCAATACATAAAGGGCCGACAGCCCGCTTGTGATTCTTCTGGAATCGCAAGCGTTCATAGTTCATAGGCGACGGTGGCCGTAAGCTTTTTTGCCACCGTCGTAGATACACAAAAAATGCGTGACTTTTTCGTTTGACGGTCTGTTTAGCCTAGTTGGTAGTGACTCTGCCTCCGAAGCTAGAGGTCCCGGGTTCGAATCCCAGCCAGGGCATTTATTTGTGCATTTATCACGGATATTTGTTCTTGGGTCTTGGATGTTTTCTATGTATTTAAGTATGTATTTATCTATACAAGTATGTATATCTTCGTCTAGTACCCATAGTACAAGCTTTAGTACTTTGCTTAGTTTGGGACTAGGTCGATATGTGTAAGATTGTCCCCGAATATTTATTTATTTTTATTTTATTTATTTTAATTGAAACCAAGGTACAATTACCAACATCAGCTGATGGACGTCTACCTGCTGGACATAGGCCACCCCTAAAGAGCGCAATGACCGATCCTGCAACACCCGCATCCAGCGTACACCCGCGACCCAGGTCATCAGTCCACCGTATGGGGGGCCTGCCCACGCTACGCCTTCCGATAAGTGGTCACCACTCGAGAACCGTTCCGCCCCAACGGCCATCGGTTTTACGTGCTATGTGCCCCGCCCACTGCCACTTAAGTTTAGCGATTCGGTTTAGGATGTATCAGATGTTTATGCTGGTGTACACTTTATTTACCACCAATTGCACTCTCACATCACGTGCTCTCGCCATTACACCTCCGTGACGTCATCACCTCAGTCACATGTGCCGTGGAGGCATCCAAATTGATATATTCCGACCCATTATGGGACTGATTGGCAGTAAATATGAGAATGGTGATCTGGAAATATAATAATGCAATTTTTTAGAAAAGGATACATACATTACGATTCTGCAGTTACAGTACATACCAACTTTATTTATTTGACCTTGGCGACCTGTTTAGCCTATTTGTAGTGACACTGCCTCCGAAGCTAGAGGTCCCGGGTTCGAATCCCGGCCAGGGCATTATTTGTGCATTTAGCACGGATTTTGTTCTTGGGGCTTGGATGTTCTCTATGTATTTAAGTATGTATTTATCTATATAAGTATGTATATCGTCGTCTAGTACCCATAGTACAAGCTTTGCTTAATTTGGGACTAGGTCGATTTGTGTAAAATTGTCCCCCAATATTTATTATTATTATTTATCGTATGACATTCACTTCGAACCGTGACATCTTCGAGAAGACAGTACCGTTGCCAGTTTGTTGCACTTTTAGCACCACCCAGGGGTCACGTGTAGGGTAACGGTGGGTACTCCCTACGGACGTGGTGCAACTTCGACCCCCCTTTGTCAAGTGAGTGGGCAACTTGATTGTTAGAAGTTCTCAAGCCGGCTTCTAACTTGGCTTAACGACTGCTGTCATAGCCAGCAGCCGGGATCAACGGCTTAACGTGCCTTCCAAAGCACGGGAGCGCTCAGTTAGTAACCACTCAACGCGGGCGCCGCTGGGCCACGAGCGCTCGAAACGAAACCAACGGAAACTGAACACAAAAAACTGTTAAGTACAGTGTAAAACTAGTGCCTATGCCAAATCTCGGGATTAGATTCGGACGCTCCGGTTGTGGAATGAGAACGGATCAGCAGGTTCTCCTGAGGGACTACATTATGAGGCTCTGCAAGAAAGGAGTGTACCTATATTTTTTTAAAGGGCATGTGACACCCCTTGAGCTGGCGTCCATAGGCTGCGGTGACCGCTTATCATCAGGCGGGCCGTACGCTTGTTTGCCACTGACGGTGTATTAAAATAAATTATGAGACAAGAAAGAACTACAAAATTTATATATGTAATAAAAGTCTGGAGTAATTTCCTTAGTAATAAAGAAGTTATGATTTTTTTTCGATAAACTGAAGTTTGCATTTTGGTGGTCACTACATTTCCGCTTTTTGCCCTTGGATTATATAGGAATTTAGTTTTTATTTTATTTCCCTAAGAAGACTTAATACAATACAAATCAGCAATCTCTGCAAATACCTCCTTACTTAGTAAATATGAAATAGCAAATTCAACACGGCGATTAAAGTTTCTTTTTTTTTTCGGTTTCGCGAAACTGATGCAAAAGCCGAAATTCAGTTTCGGTTTTGGCTGAAAATCATAAATCATTTGCCCTTCGAACACAAATAATAAATCCATCGACGACAATTTTGTTAGAGCGAAAGCTTTTAGGAGTGTACACGCGTTTTCATCTCTGTTGGCACTATAATGATGGTGTTTTCCCTAAAGTCCATCGCACCGCTCGCCGTCGGCAGGGCATTCATCCCCACACCTTAGAACCTAAATGGCCGCGTACGGTACAGTTTAAGAGGAACTTCCTCCCTCGGACGCTCCGGTTGTGGAATGAGCTCCCTGCCGAGGTTTTCCCGAGGAAGTACAATATGGGATTCTTCATGAAAGGACTGTATACATTTTTAAAGGGTCGGCAATGCGCATGAATTGACACCCCTGGAGTTGGAGTTGCAGGCGTCCATAGGCTGCGGTGACCGCTTGGGCCGTACGCTTGTTTGCCACCACAGATCATGGAAGTGTTCTGTGTTTGCACCGACGTGTGGTATAGAAGTATTTCAAACTCAATACTCAAAGGAACCCATCATAAACTATTCAGTAAGTTATAGTGTCCGTTGAAGGGAAAAATGAGAGGATGTACGATTATACAGCGGCGAGGTGATAGAAAGGAGCAACGTGATATACACGATATAATTGGCGTCTTCAGAACAGAGGACCCCAGTACAAAACCAGTACTTGTGGCAAGGCAGTTAGAAAAATTGCCACCAATTACTTTCGACCGTCTGGACTGCACAAAATTATTATAAAAGATATTGTGCGCAACATTAACATATGAAGTAGGAAGTAGAGTCTGGCTACTGAAGTACCCACAGTAGTGGCATACCCATGTACCCATATTTTTGGCGAAAAATTCAAAAAATATTGGGCTAGACAAACTTTGTGTAGTAGGAGTTATACTTTTGCTACTAGAAAATATTTTTGATTTTACCCACCTAAGGAAATAAGTTAAATATACGTCGACATGCATTCAAAGTCAGCCCACATAACTTCTACCACTGTGTACAGTATAACCAACGAAAAACACATATGTTTACACTTTCTCACCATATGCCATTGTAACAAGGCGAAAAATGAAATGTAGTGTAAATAAGACCAACCACGTAAATATAGATCATTCTAGTACTTTGTCGCGCGACCGTAACTATACTGCCTAATACCGTGATAATATTGACATCCTAGTATTGTGATTCTTAACTTTATAAAGGGGCCCTTTTATTAGTATACTACATGGTAATTATTTTATTCTATTCTTTTTATTTTTTTGTAGTAGAACTTACTATTATGCATGCAGTGTTTACCCAACGTATTATACACTAAGATTCAATTCAATTTGTTTATATTTCACACATAAGTTTACAGTTTAACACCGAAGTCTTATGTGGTAGTTAAATTAGATATTGTATTGTATTGTATGTATGTATTGCTTTATTGTACATAAAACACGGTAAAATGACAAACAAACAAAAAGTGGAAGTACAAAGGCGAGCTTATCCCTTTAAGGGATCTCTTCCAGCTAACCTTTGAGCAAATGAGTTGAAAGAAAACAATGGAGGATGAAGATAAACCACCTGTGAATTATGCACTGAAACAAAAATTGAAAACAAAACAAATTCATTTTGAATACACATTACCTTAATACTAAATAAGAATATAAAAAACGCGAATCAGTATATATATCAATAGAAAATACGACAAAATATTTACTTATTCTACTTATTAGGTAATAAAGTGACTAATACTCGTAAAATAGAAAAATAAAATATGAACAAAATAACAACAATTATATAACAATATTAGGGCACAACTTTAAACATAAGTAGGATATTCATTTTAATACTTTTCTGTAAAATACTCCAATGCTATCGGCAAATACATCTACATCATCATCGTCCTGTAAGATATGGTTTAGAGCATTCCGTGCTCGAGCAGTGGGAGCACAGACCACTTGTGAGTGGGAGCGTTCGCTCCGCGGCGGCCCACTCGCTCGCGGCACCGCAAGACTCATTTGCTCCAGTACGGACGCATTGTCCACTTTATTATTGAGCAATTGATAGTAGTGCACCATATGCAGTAGTTTTCGCCGAATCTCGAGTGTATTAAGTCCTAGCATTCCCGAAACGAAAAGCGATAGGTACAAATGAGGGTAATATCCGTATATAGCCGTTTGTACATATACTACGCTTGAAAAAAAAATACTTGGACAGAGATATTGGATGAGTGGAATGGGCCTCCGTCAAAGAACTTTGATCAGAGATTTGACAATGAAATTGGATGAGTAGAATACCACCCTTCGTATTCCACTCATCCAATATCTTTGTCCAATATAGGTACATTTGATCAAAGAAATTGGATGATTTCATCCAACTTGGTACATATATACAATCTTTTTTTGTTATATAAAAATCGAAAATAATTTTGTATACTTCTTGGTGCTTCGCATTGTCTTAATTGTCGTAATTATATTACAATGAAGCGTTCGTGGCCCAGCGGCGCCCGCGTACCGCGTGCGGTATGCGAGGTTAAGCAACGTGGGCCAGGTCAGTTCTTGGATGGGTGACCGCTTTGAGTGGTTACTAACGGTTCGAAAATAAATGCCATACGATTAGTATTGTATTACAATACTGCCTGGATATTGCTTAGTATCGCGTCTGTATCTCGGACCGCAATCTGCGACTATCACTGTCGAGTGTCGTGAGACTAAGACGGAGTGTCGCGATACTGCCGATACTAATAATGAACAAGATCCGACTGTTTATCTCTCTGCTCACGGTTGATCGCTGTTCTACTGCCATGTTACACTCAAATTGGAATATAATAAAATTAGTAAAATTATTTTTAGTATCAACACCAAACTTCGCATCTACAAAATGATCATAAGGCACTCATGTATGGATGTGAAGCTTGGACGCTAACGCTTAAAAATAAAACAAGCTACGGTGGCGGAAAAAATCTTCCCGAAATTACTAGGTGCTGGTGAGAAAAGATGATGGAAGCTTCCGAGTCCGAAAGAACGTCGCAATTGAGGATCTTGTGCCCAACGTTTCGAATGTATTACGAGTGATTCCCGTTTGTTCCATGGAACAATGACGTCATAGGATAAAATGATATTTTAACTTCCCAATTATTCTATAGAACATTTAGGATTCCGGATTATCATTTGTTCTATAGAACTATTATGCCATGGAACAAAATGATATGGCAGTGTATCACGTATAGAACACATGGGAATATACCTTTTCATTTGTTACTAAAAAAAAATTCATTCGTTCATTACAATAAAAAAAATGTTGATTAACATTCCCTCGCAAAATTTTCAATTGTTTTGGTGCGAGGTTGTAAATACAATAGAAAAATATAATTAAAAATAAATAATTAACTCAAAACTTAATGCATATTTGTTTCGACTCGACAACCATCCCAATAATTTGAATCCGTGAAGTCGATGCCCAATCCTCAGAAAGTGTTAAACTATTCCTTGTAACATTACGTCACTCCACGGAATTAAAATCGACTAAAGTTACGTCAGGTAAAATACTAAAAAAGGATTTTTTAATATAGAACGACTAGGAAATATAATTACTATTTTGTTCCATGATGGAACAATGTGGGAAAAGAGAAGTCTTATTTTGTTCTATTGCGCCACTGGTAAGTAAGCTGGGGTAAAAAGCTAGTATGTAGTTCTATAGGACTATTTGGGAAAATATGTTCTATTTTGTCCTATGACGTCATTGTTCCATAGAACATATGGGAATCACTCTGTATTACGACATCCGTGGTCAACTAGTTGACTCAACGCGTGGTCAGTTCGTAACTGTCAAAAAAAGGTGAATAAATCTCAGTTGTACGCGTTTAAGTCTCGTTTACCAATAATAATGTGAAAAAACTTCGTTCTTAAGGTGGTTGCAAAATGATATTGGTCGCATTACCGGCCGAGCGACCCTAACAATAAAATCTGTGCCTACGACATTAGGCACCTATTTTTTCCGAAAATGGTATTCTAAGAAAGCGAAAAAAGTTAATCAGTCAGAGTCAGAGTATTATTTATATATTTATTTATTTAGGCAAGGTAACAAAATGTAAATTAAACTAAACATATTTTAAATAGCTTAATGAAAACAGTATTACATTTCAATGACAGCCAAGCACAACATGTTCCTTTATAGCAAATTATAATTATAATTTAAAGAATAAAGAGAAACGATCCCTAGGAGAGATTTATCCCTCATAGGGTAAGGTTCGCCTTTGTAGTCTTTGTACTTTATTCTTATGTGACGTGTATACCTGTACTGTTTTATCCTGATATTTGGTACAATGAAGTGTTCACACGCATAAAATGGAAAATAAATAATTGTGAGTTTAACTTTCTGAATTAAGTACATGGATTAAAATGAATGATATCGCATGAGATGATGGATATTATTAACTTAACTAACTATTACACAAATATAATTTATAAATACTGGGATTTGTAAATGTCAAGAAAAAGTTAGAACGCCTTAACTAAAACCCGACATAAATCTGACAATAAAATACCACACTTAATTTGTTAAATTTACATTAGCGCCATCTAGTTAACACCCTATGAATTTTGAAAAAAGTTACCACGGCAGGCCTCAACCCTCGGTACACATGACTACTAAGCTCGCAAATAGTACGTCAATAATACACAAGATGGCGCTAAACCAAGCACACTAAACGACATCTAGGGGTAATATGGAGAACTACCATAAATACGAGCGGAGTCACTTGTGAATGTTCTTAGTTCAATAAACCGAACCTAGATGGCGTAATCTGCTAATGTTTTAGTTCCGTGTTCTAGATGGCGCCATCAATGCTAATTGGAACGCTTTTAGTTTTGGTTTTGAATTTTATATCATTAAATTTCTAAGCAGAATCATCAAAATAATCAATAAAATCATTCATCGAAATAAGTCAAACTTGCTTTTATTAGTTTCATTCATTACAAAACTAATAGGTACAAAATATACTCGCGAAATTGAAAACTGGCGCTCTCAAAACGCTACCTAGAATGAAACGGGTATTTTCGTGCCAAGTTTTCTTTGACAATAGAACTCAAAGCTTCCCACGAACCGCGCTACACCTTTTAGCGACCGCGTAACCTCGGAATCCAAAAGATGGCAGCACGCAATACGATTTGATGATTGAAAAGTTTTAAAATTATTAAAAACTTATCTTATTACAAATAAAGCCAGTATCAACAACAAAAGAGCAGCAATATCCTATCGTCACTGACGATAGTAACATAACTAGCATTATGTTTAGTATAGGTAAGTAAAAATCAAACCAACTAAGTACTTACCTAAGTACATTAGGATTTGTTTCTTAGTCGCTACAATATCCGAAACCTATGTCAACGTAAATGATAATGTTGTAACAGGTTTTGACTGTAAGTATTTAATTTTCATTTGTGCCACATGAAATATCACTTTTTATTTTTATTTCCTTAATATAATATAATCACACAATATAAGTTTCAGATAATAAACATTTAATGAAATATTACATATTATTAAGGACCTCCCGTCGGTGAAGGCCTCCTCAATTTCCCTCCAAATAGTTCGGTATTTGGCGGAGATTTCAATGATATAAACAAACAAATATATATAAAGATGTTGCTCGTTAGTATAGTATTAGTCATATACCTTTTGCCGGGAAAATTAGTATTTTTTTATACCGCCTTTGCCGGCAACACGAGCAATATTCCCTGCGGCAAAATACGCGACGGCGGTAAATAGCGTCAATATAGTTGCATAAGTTCCTAATTACATAACCAGTTACATTATAATGAAGCTGTGTCTTGTCACGTCTTGTATTGTATCAGCGACGTGTCCGCGCGCCGCACATTCCGGCGACACGCAATAAGCAATGACACGTGTTGTCGAGGGGCTATGAAACTAGAGGATATTACTTCTATCTTCTATGTCATATCACAGACCATTTATTCCTAGGGATCCCTAGGGATAAGTGGTCTATGGTTCAAATACAGCTTTAAGCTGTGGCTATATACGGGTGTACAATCCAAATGGGTCAGTATGGTGAAGTCGGAAACTATGAGAGATAGCGAGATCTGTTCTTAGGAACCATGACGTCGATTTTAGATTTAATAATAATTACATTCAAACTTTTTTATTAACTCTCATACATAACCGGGAATCGAACCTGGTCAATATTTTTAATTAATCTTTGTATTCAACAGAATGGCTACCATTTTGAACATGTACTGAAAAAATAATAATTATCTTATTGGTGGGTTTTTCTTTCAATTATTTAAACAAGATTCCATTAGTGTTGTGCTTCTTGGGACTTGTAGAATTTATACACATTGATTTTGACCTTTGCTTGATTCGCTATCTCTCATAGTTTCCGACTTCTCCATAATGACCCATTTGGATTGTACACCCGGTATATGGGTGTCGTCCTTTCCACAATTTTTTTACTAATACTGTGTAGGATGTATATGCACCTCCCTAAAAGTAATCCTGGCGGTGCCCATGGCTTTACTTAATTTAAGGGAAGTTCAATCTATAGTGCACTGTTTACTGTTTTGCTTAACGTTGCGGTCAACTACTTACAGAGAAGTCGATTCAATGCATTCCTTCTTAAAGTAAAACCACTGCACTATATTTCAGTTCACATCTAACGTAAGCATAATATACGTATACGACAATTCATAGACATTAAAAAAATCATTCATCCTACGAGTATATCGTGTATGTCATCTGCTTTTCTCCTTTTCTGCTTTGTCCAAAATATCCCTCTCATTTAATGGCCTCACACAAGAAAATTATCAGTGAATGGGTAGGTATCCAAGGTATTTCAATTAGATCACACACGCCTGAATCAAAGACATTCCTGAGCTGCGGAGGTATTTTTTCAATAGGCCCGTCATGTTGCTAAGCCAATTACTGTTAATGAAACAGTTTAACAAAGTATCCGACATAGCCCTCCGAATCGCTAAACTTATATAAGAATGCGCAGTACGTTCGGTTCTCCATACAAACGTATTTATGCTCTCATTTTAAAACGCCATGCTAGAATAACATGAAACTTTGTATACACAATGGGATCGGGCATATCTAGGTCGGAAATGAGTTTCTGTACCGAGCGTACTGCGCCCTCTTAAGTGGCAGTAGGCGGGGCGCATAGCACGTAATCGATGGCCGTTGGAGCGAAAAGGTTCTCGAGTGGCGACCACGTACCGGAAGGCGTAGCGTGGGCAGGCTCCTCACACGGTGGACTGATGACATGGAAAGAGTCGCGGGTGTCCGCTGGATGCGGGTGGCGCAGGACCGGTCATTGTGGAATTCTTTGGAGGCCTGTGTCGAGCAGTGGACGTCTTTCGGCTTACATTACGATGATGATGATGATGATGACGATGATGATTATGATGCTGATGATGATGATGATGAAACAGTTTAATCCATGCAGTGGTGACTTTAGGTGTCAGCGATAACGGCGACCCGGGACGGCTCAGCGCAACTCCCGTCTAAAAAAATTAAATAAATAAATAAATATTGGGGGACAATCTTACACAAATCGACCTAGTCCCAAACTAAGCAAAGCTTGTACTATGGGTACTACGACGACGTACGTACGATGATATACATACCTACATATATAGATAAATACATACTTAAATACATAGAAGACAGCCAAGACTCAAGCACAAATATCCGTGAAAAATGCAAAAATAAATGCCCTGGCCGGGATTTGATGTTACAAAAGAAAAAACAAAGTCTAATACTCGCTTACGAGTAAATCACTAAAATTTTTGTCTTGTTCGCTCACTAGTGGTAGCTCTATATGCCGTCCTCTTCGCCCGCGTACATTCTAGAAATTATAAATCACAAAACTGATGATTATAATAACAAACACGCTTACGAGTAAATCACTCAAATTTTTGTCTTGTTCGCCCACTAGTGGTAGCTATATATGCCGTCCTCTTCGCCCGCGTACATTCTACAAATCATAAAACACAAAACTGATCATTATAATAACAAACACACTACACGTATAATGTAAATCAGCAAACTTCTTAGTGAGACGAACTAAGTAAAAAAAGACACACAAACGTTTAAAGAGGATTGTCGGACGTAACTTCAGTAATTTTTTCAATGGAGTCGAATTTTTCAAATCGTGTTTTAATCGTAAAACAGACTGCAAACTTTTTTCTCGCTTTGCCAAATCAAACAGTTTTTGTTAAAAAACTGTTAAAGTGATACCAATTTAGGGTCAACCGACCAAATCGGAAACATTCTGCAGAAAGGCCAGGTCAAGAGTGCCTACCTTAAATCATACATGAAGAATGTTATGAGAGTTCAGTTGTATCTCAGGATCGTTGCAAATGAAATCCGTGATCTCTGACTACCCTGGAAATGGAAAATAGGCGTGATTATATGATTATATGTATGACGTCTCACTTTCATTTTCAGGCGTAGGATTTGCCAACCACTCGCTCACTTTGAAATTCTCCATGGCCTGGTGCTAAGAGCAATTCCTGGCAATCAGAGTTGTCAAAAACGAGTAAGATATTATATACTTCTAAGTAAACTCGACTTTTTTATGATTTAGTTGTACAGTCAGCATCATATAAGTATCAAGCTAAGCTAAGAGCGCTCGTGGCCCAGCGGCACCCGCGTACCGCGTGCGATATGCGAGGTTAAGCAATGTGGGCGCAGGTCAGTTCTTGGATGGGTGACCGCTTTGAGTGGTTACTAACTGAGCGCTCTCGTGCTTTGGAAGGCACGTTAAGCCGTTGATCCCGGCTGCTGTCTACGACAGCAGTCGTTAAGCCAAGTTAGAGGCCTTCGGGCGGCTTGAGAACTTCTAACAGTCAAGTTGCCCACTCACTTGACAAAGGGGGGTCGAAGTTGCACCACGTCCGTAGGGAGTACCCACCGTTACCCTACACGTGACCCCTGGGTGGTGCTAAAAGTGCAACAAAAACTGGCAACCGTACTTGTCTTCTTGAAGATCTCACGGTTCGTAAATAAATGCCATACGATAAAATAAAAAAAGTATCAAGCTTGCGCTTTTTTGCTTTGTATGCCCTAATAGACAAAGAGAAGTACCTGCCGTATACCGTAGAAGGACCTGCTACGGTATACATATAAATAATATGCAAGGATTTCCTCAGACCTGAGATACTTAAAATATTGGAGTGGCTTGGAATGAGCAGCCCACTTACAGTTACGAAATAACCCTCTTACAACAAGAGAAATGGTTTTGACTTGGTTTTCCTTTATAATGAAGATACTTTTGGAATATGATTTCCCTCTAATGTAGTACTAGCTTTTGCCCGCGACTTCGTCCGCTTCGAACTCTTTATCAAATTAGAGAAATAATTGCTATTAAATTGTTGTAGCCGCAGGCTTAATTATCGCTCCCCTTTTCACTCCTAAGGAATTATTTCCGAAATAAAAACTACCCTAATGTCCTTTCCCGGGACTCAAACTATCTCTAAGTATATCAAATTTCGTCTAAAGTGATTTTGAGGTTTAAGCGTGAAGAGGTACCAGACAGAGAGACAGAGTTACTTTCGCATTTATAATATTAGTGAGCTAGGTGAGCTCGCTTCATCGTCGGCCTCATCTTTGCCCCCTGGCTAGATGCTGGCCAAGAGCAATCCCATTTTTAATAAAATAAAAAAAGTATAGTATACCTCTAATATAGTATGGATGGATGGATAGAACACATTTTAAACTTGCATGAAGCATAATTTGTAGGAATAATTTATGAATAGTATAATAATACATTTATAATATATTAATAATACATTAATAATATATTTAGTCGAACTAATGCAATGTATATTTTTTTAAATTAAATCATTAAAATATTTAACTTTCAATAAAACACCAATAATAATAGGTCGCATGTCATGACCAACCTGTTTTCACAGAGATAGAACACGCCTCAAATAAAAAAATAAAACGTTCTTATTTTGAAATTTCGAACGCGCATCGTCAATGTATAATCAAAATTGACAACTAAACGTCGTGAATGAAGGAAAATTTGCTGTGTAGTGTCGTGTTTTTTGTTAAAAAGTTGAATATTGCAAAAATAAATGATGTTTTCTGATGACGAAATAAAAGAAATGCCGGGTGGTAGTTTCATGAGGCCTGGCGATGAGATAATAAGGTGCGATCTTCGATTATTTTCATGTGATAAATAAGACATAAGATCGTAACCATATTGATTGATCGTTATTGTGCTTGTGTTATTGTATTGTTTATAATTCATTAATACACAGACATCTAACTATTTTTGTGCCGTGTGGTGTTTTATTGCAGTATACGCAAAGTGTGTTTAAGCGACAAATTCGACAAAAATGATTCGATCTACATTAAGGAGCCGCTAATTTCGAATTCAGGTGGTTCTGAAGTAAGTGGAAAATAAATTAATAGTTACCGTTGATGTGTCAAAGTATAATATTCACAATAATATTACTCGTTCTTTGAACTTTTGCGTGATATGAAACGCATATTATCAATCATTTGTCCGCGCAATTTCAAATGTCAATGGTAAGTTTTTGTTTACAAGTGGAAGGAACCACAGTGCGTGGCAATAGAGCTACAATTTTTCAGCCACGTATTAAACGAAATATTTTACTACATTTTAAACGATGCGTGCAACTTAGTTTCTGATTTTTTTACAATAGACAATCCTTACATGAACGTTTGTTTCGTTAAATAAATCTGTTTATTAATGCCTCTAACATGTAACAACAATAACCAGTTTCAACGTATGTAGGTACTTACGGCAGATGTGAGCGGAAAGATACTGGACTGGTGTTCAGTTTAAGCGTGTATAGTCTACTTAGGTACATCTTAAGGGTCCACATAGATTAGTTTTGAGGTTACTTTAAACGTATTCTCAAAACGATTTGCATTCTTAAACATAAAATATTTTCAGTTATTTCGCGATGGCTTTTTCCCTGACGCTCTTGAGCACTCCCAAGCCCGCTTCGCCTGGACGGAAGAAGATGGGAATATCGCGTCGCTCGTGTCGGAACCGGGGTTCGGGACGACTGGACAAAATGCGTTCGGGAAGGACCTGGATGCCGCGCTTAGTAATGAGGTGAGGTTTAGTCTAGACTATTTATTTATTTATTTGTTTAATCTTTATTGCACTAAAGAAACCTTATCGTACAAAAGGCGGACTTAATGCCATATGGCATTCTCTACCAGTCAACCTTAAGGCAAAGCAGAAAAATTGTAGGCGGTGCTTCTAACAGTTAAAAGGAAAATCAAGATAAATTACGTTGCTTTATAACAAATCTACATAATTACACAAATACATATTTGTAGATACACGTATATTACACATATTCAAATGCATACATAAATATTATAAATATATATATTCATAAATAAACTATCATATATATATATATATATATATATAGACGAAATTTACAAATCAGATCAATCAGGACTCCACGAAACTGCCAGTAAAGAATTTACGCACGGATTTCTTAAAAGCGAACTTGTTTGGGGACTATCTTTAGGATACGTGATGATTTAATGAATGAGAATGAAGAGGACGGCAACATCGCGTCGCTCGTTTCGGAAATGGGCTACGAGAGAAGTATTGCGCTTAGTAAGGAAGAGAGGGCCTTGTAGTCTAGCTAGTATGTCTGTTTCACCTGCGCGGAAAAGGACGGCAACAGCGTGTCGCTCGTGTCAGAACCGGGATTCGGGACACTGCGTTCGGGAAGAACCTGGATGCCGCGCTTAGTAACGAGATGAAGTGTCCGGACTATCTTTAGGATGTGTGATGCTTTGATGAATGATGATGAAGAGGACGGCAGTATCGCGTCGCTCGTTTCGGAAGTGGGACTGGGATTAAGGACTACGAGACAGTTTGGTTGCGCTTAGTAACGCGGTGAGAATAGGATGGCAACAGCGCGTCGCTCGTGTCAAAACCGGTCGGGACAGACTGCGTTTGAAAAAGGACCTAGAGCGCCGACCGTGAACCAAAAACGAACGAAGTTCGAATATCTCCCTCTCTGACGTACTTGAGTATTCGAACTTTGTTCGTTTTTGAAGGACTGATTTTCTGATATATGATATGATTCATGACTATTCAGCGTGTATTTTTGATTGACTTGACCAAAATTCTACTTGATTTTATTTAACTTTCTCATTACTGATAACAAAATATTAGTATGTAAATTAAATTAAAATAATAATTTATACCAAAAAACCCGACTCCAATTTTGTACTTGCTATGCCACAATTTGAGGTTTCTGTGAGCCAATGCTTGGTTACCTACAGAAAATATCGAAATCGGCATATGCCTATCAAATTCGAGGAGTTCCCTCGATTCTTCCTAGATCTCATCATCAGACCTTCACCAAATTTATATGGGACCAATGTCGGGGTACCTGCTAACTGAAAATAATTATCAAAATCGGCTTACGTGGTCAAGTCAAGAGTTATCGGGGAACATACATACATAAAAAAAGAACAAGTAAACATGCAGACGAACTGAGTACCTTCTTCCTTCTATTGAAGTCGGTAAAAAGGTTATAATAAAGTGTCTAATGTTGTATAATAGTACGAGACCATTCGTCTGCGAGTCCGACTCGCACTTGGCTGGTTTGTTTACCTTCATTAGTCGTTGAGAAACGAGCCCAAACACGGCAAGTTTATCTTGTGTAGTTTAGGAGTTGCTATGGCCACCTTCCGTTTCCATCATCAGATCAGCTTGGTGGTACCATAATATTGCATTGTCACCAAACTTTCATAATTATGTCAAAAGCTTAATCGGATACCAGCAAAGAGCTCTGAATGCTGCGCTTAGAAACTAGGTCTTGCAAGTTCCCCTATTGCTTCTGTGCCCTCAAAACGGCCTGTCTCTGTAAAAAGGTAGACCTAGTTAAGGATGATTTACAGTAGACCGTTCCGCGTCCGAACCTGCCCGTTTTCTATGACAACAAACGCAACGGCCGGCGTATTTCTCTATAAGAAAGCGGGCCGGCCCGGACACGGAACGGCCTACTGTGAATCATCCTATAATACCCATAGATCAATAGGTAGTGTTAATTATTGGTTTGATGTTTCCAGCAAGAAGCCGATACGTCGAGCTCGGTGTTCCACAGTCGCAGTTATCTCCAGAAGACCACGGAGTCCCACCTCGTCTCCTCCACTTCATCGGGTAACTATCTAAATTATGTGTCACTCACAAGCACCCTTAAATAATTTCCCTTTTTGCCATTGTTGTTTAGCCTAGTTGATAGTGACACTGCCTCCGAAGCTAGAGGTCCCGGGTTCGAATCCCGGCCAGGACATTATTTGTGCATTTAGCACGGATATTTGTTTCTGCGTCTTGGATGTTTTCTATGTATTTAAGTATGTATTTATCTATATAAGTATGTACTATATCGTCGTCTAGTACCCATAGTACAAGCTTTGCTTAATTTAAGACTAGGTCGATTTGTAATAAAAAAATGACAATGAGGACAATTCTGATTGCGTCAGAGTTCGCTGTCTTACGGCCCGGCCACGAATTCGAGTGGCGGCGGCAGCGGCAGCGGTTTCCTAATACATTGCGTATGATCCCAACTAGCCGCAGTGGGTTGCGCGTCTCGACCGCGCAATGAACAGATAAAACGCTTTCCGCACCGCTATTCGCCGAAAGTCGTGGCTTGGCCCTTAAGGTACCCTTTTGCGAGAATGACACATGTAATACCTAATAGCTTACACATTATTCCGGGGCCTTTCAGTTCATCTCTGACGCTCCATTAATTACCTAATGGTTCAAGCGTTTGTTCTGACACTTTACTCGCAGTCTGACTCGCTCAGCTCGTGTATTAACCTCGTAAACGGGGACTTACGAGTACAAAATAACGATAGTACTTCAGACCTACCGTTTTAACTGCATAGCATAAATATCTGCCTAATGTACTTGACCAAGTACAAATTAAGGATGCGATAAAAACCATAGACATACTGAATTAAACAGACGGCAAGAATTAATACAAAATCGAAAAATTCACGACTGGCACTGAAGCACTACTCTTAGTTTGTACTTGTGGTAGTACACTGGGTAGTTACGAACACTACAGTTAAAAAGACATAGAGCATACAAAGATAAACATTGTCCATAAAAAATATATTCTTTACCTAATATTTGTATCATTCGCTACAAACATTGCTCGCTGTAATAGGCCTTTTTACATGTATTCCGATACTTGCACGTAAAAGGCCTATTTCAGTGAGATCATACATCCCCTCAATGCCCGAAAGCTCAACCTCACGCGAACCATATAAATCTGAACTCTGTTTGTACCCCAGTTGTACGAATCTAGAGATCAAAGTAAGTTGGTAATGGTGAGGCGATTAGGAAACAGAATGCGAATAGCATCTGTAGGTGTACGAGTATGTTCATTTTAATCTCGCAAATGGATCCGTCTCGTTGTTTTATGGGTCGCCCTTTTTACGTCAGAGCCCATACAAAACGGCCTTTTTACTTTGTTGCTTAATGCGATAGTATGACCTTTTGTATTTTGATGATAGGTACATAAATACCTACCTGCTGTGTTGAAATAAATGTGAAACGTATTACTTAAACCTCTACGCACATTTTCCATTCTGTGATTTGTTGAGGTCTGTCCTAAAGGATCGCCGGGTCTGCTTTGGCACTTTGATCGTAATATTTTCCGTAGGCACTAGTTTTACGAAAGACGACAACCCAAAGGCAAAACTAGACCTTGTTGGGATTAGACCGACTAAGTCACGATAATTTCCTTCACCGATTTGTTTAGGTCTGTGTCAAATGAAAATGTAAATAGCCAATTAGAGAGAGCGACTGACTGATTGGATGACTAAATAACGGATGATTCTGTTAGGCCCCCTAAGGTTACGTTATAAATTCTGTGTTCATTTACATTCATGAATACTTCCTTAGCTGTTCCATTTATTCGGTATTATCGGTACACCGGTATTCCCTCCATTTAGCGCTAGATGAGTGCCAGCAATATTTAGGCGGCCTCACAGAACCATTCAAAGCTACCCAAATCCACGCCGCCGCAAGGAAAGGCCGTGCAAATTTCTTTTTTTCTTTGAGGGGAAAATCCGTTATGGATACCACCGCACCGCGGGGACAGTGCGGAGGTTATGTCGGACTTGCGCCGACTAAAAACCCCCGATGGTCTTCTTTAACTCATTTCAGACGGCTCTGGGATCTCCTTCGGAACGCACCAGTGCCGCCCTAGAGTCACACCTCTGTGGGTGTTTTCATGGACGATCGCAGCCCCCAACTACGACCGTCATCGACCCCAAGGACCCCCTTTGATACCGTAGCCGTATTATATGCCCGGGCTACAGGGCGCCGCGCAAATTATCTACTTATATATTATAATACTTACCAGCCGATCATGATAAGGTTTGTGGTCAAGTTTTATGTGACGTTTTGGGCCGTTTGGGCTGTAAAGTCATGCCATGTTTACTGGGCAGGGGCTCAATCTGAAAACTATACTCTCCTTTATTTCAGTGCGTTTAGCACTCAGTTCCACGCGCAGTTTCAGAACAATTGCGCGAAACGTTGAAATCAAATCGGAATGTGAAATGTAAGTACGGTCCAGAAAACGAAACTTATTGTTATTGTAACAAGAGCGATAACAATCTCATGGTAATCTGCAAGTTACATAAGATTTAATGCCAGGACGTGCGCCGTATGTAAACCGCCTTAATTACAAGAATATTAACAGAATCTAATGCAAGTAAAGAGCAAGTATCCCAATGATATACTTTTCTCAAACATGCAATGAAATATTGATGTTATGTTCCTTATATAGGCTGCGAAGTATGACGTTTCAGGTGCGGCTAGAACAAGAGGTCGTTAATGGAATTTCATACAAATCTTGCAGGCCTAGGCCGGCAAAGTCCTCTTTTTTAATTTGCATTTCACATAAATTTCTGGCACAGGCATCATGACATTCTGCCACTATGCGTATTAAAAATAAAACTTTTTATTTTTTGTTGTTTGTTTCATTGCATGTTTGAGAAAAGCGCTGTATATGTACAGTGCTTTTTCCTCGGCGAGAAATATGGGGTTGCCCGCCTTAGACCTATCCTGTCTATATGTCTTCGGCCGGCAACCCCTTTCGTCCCGGCCTCTGTAGTAATGTACTATTTCACGCCTGCTATTCAGAAAAAAGTCATTGTTGTCCTCGATTTAGTCAACCTCGGCAACAATAACTCATTTCATGTTTTTAGCAGCGGGCCTCTTAGGCGGTGTGAAAAGTACTACACAGTTGAAAATTTATTTCCGTCTTAGGCGTCAACGCTTGAATCCCTCGCTACGCTCAAGATTCTGCTTTAGAATCACTCGCTGTGCTCAGGATTCTATTGTAGAATCTTTTGCTACACTTAAAATTTAATATATTGCCCTCGTCGAAAATATATCATTTTACTCCATTGAGACACACTCTACTATATTGTTACAGCTGCGGGAGCAGAGCGCCGAGGCGCCCAAGGCGCCTGTAAAGTGGACAAGACGGACCCTCGCTCGCGGTTCCACTTCGTCAAGTACGTGAAGCGACACGGGCGCACCGTCAAACTGTGGGAGTGCGGCATTTGTGAGTAACTACTAAATGTACCAACGCACACCAAGGCGCCTGCAAAGTGGCCAAGACGGATATCACCAAATTAGCAACTTTTTCTTTTTAACAACTTCCACATTACCAAAAAACCCTTTGACGATCTCTTTTCTCGTACAGACGCAATCAGATACTTCGAAACTAATAATGGTGCTCATAAATATCTGGACACATTTGACGAGGAGTTAAAGGTCGTACTTAGATATTTTTGAGCTCCATTAAGATCAGATTGGATTGCGACTGTATAAAGTACTGGAAATTCCAGCACCACTATTCATTGTCTCCAGGCAGCAGAGAGTTCCAACACCAATACACGCTGATGCGCCACCTGCCGACCCACACAGATGAGAGGAACTTCCATTGTGACACGTGTGGCAAGAGCTTCCGGCAGCTGTCTACTCTGAGCCAGCACCGGGCTATTCATTCTGCCGAACGACCGTATGCCTGCGAGGTATGTGACCTCATAAATTTGTGCTCCGGCCGAGGAGGGTTTCGACATACTGGCATAACGTGGCAAATCACTCCTTTCCAGCCAACTGTGTATACAATGTTTCATGTTATTTCAGCATAGCGTTTTAAAATGAGAACCAAACTAAATTTTATGGAGAATCGAGCCCAGTCGAGCCTGCAGGATCTTCTTAAAACTAAAACATTATTTTGGCAACAAAACAGCAATACCATCCAATTTGACTTGTGAATTAAGAATTCACTATGAATGATGACCTATTCACATACTTAAAAATAAAAGTACTCAAATAGAATTTGAATGTCGCTCATTATCAGTAAGAACAGTGAATTTGACGTCGAAACTACCCCTTTGCGGCCAATTTGCGCCGAAGGGGTTGTAATTGTTCCCCATGGAAGCAGTTGGGGAGTAACCACGTCAATTACATGATGTTTCTTTTGTCCTGAATCGTGATAATACATTTTGGGGTTATTTATTGCATCCTTACACTATTTCCCTTTTCTATATCAGTGACGGATATTTTAGCACCGCAGGCTGACTGTGGAGTTTTTCAGGCCGGTAGTTGAGAATTGACAATCGAAAGTCAGTGTTACTCATACAGTAACTACTATTTATACTCATACTCAGTCAGTTGCCTTAAGGTTGACGGGTAGAGAATGACTTTAAGTCTACCTTTTGTAAGGTAAGGTTTTTTTACACTTACAATAAAGATTAAATAAGACCGACCATCACTCATAAAAAATATGAATCAAAGTCAAAGTCAAAAAAAGACAAAACATAAGGGCGACACTTTGTTGATCGGAAAAAAAATTATGCAATACAAAAAGGCACAAGTCATTAAAAATATATAAAATAATGATAATAATATTGACACAAATCTGGCAAACATAAATTAATTTTACAGTACATATGGTGCTACTTTACAGCACGAGTGCGGTAATGAGCAGATTACGTGCATATTTCGAAAGTTTAAAGAGCCATATCCATATTTACTGTAAAACGTTGTACGATACACGTGCGAATAGGTCTTATCTTATCTTATCTTATCTTATCTTATTTATATGAGGGCCCTTGCGGATGCACTTCGACCCAATGGGATCTTTTGTGCAATTGCCCCCTCCTTTATAGTTGCTCCAAGCTGCTCTCCAACATTTCCACAAACCGGATGATGGAGCTCAGCGGGAGCACTCTGAATTCCTTTGGTTCTGGATAGCCATTACCAAAGTCATTCATTCTTTGTCTGGCAAGGGCGTGACATTAACACAATAGGTGTTCCATTGTCTCGTCATCCTCGCCACACATTCTACAGTCTATGTTGTCTGATAGTCCCATCTTGGTCAAGAGATCCTTGACCCCGAAGTGACCTGTAAACACCCCAGTTATAATTCTAAGTTGCTTTCTGCTGAATTTCCAAAGCTTCTTGGTCCAGCTTGGGTCCACTCCTTCGATGAAGAGCTTTGAGTGCCTTAAGCCCGCCTCAATCCTCCACTCCTGTTGGTGTTTGGCTTTGGCGTAATCCTTTAAGGCCGATGTTATGGTTCTCTGCGAGAGTCCCACAAACGGTTCTGGACCTACAAAATGGCCTGTAGATCCCATTCTTGCCAGTTCATCTGCTTTTTCGTTGCCGATGAACCCCTCGTGCCCTGGTATCCATACTAGTTGCACTTTGTTATGCCTTCCAAGCTTATTCAAAGCTTGTACGCCATTGTAAACTAGTCTAGAGTCCACTCTCGGCGCTGTAAGCGCCTTGAGGGCTGCTTGACTGTCACTGAGTATATAGATAGTCTATCCTTTAGTTCGTCTGTCTATATTCTCCTGTGCACAGGCAACTATGGCATATGTCTCCACCTGGAAGACAGTCGCGAATTGCCCCATGCTTACACTACTTTTATAGTCTTTTGTATAGATGCCTGCTCCCGTACCGGATCCCATTTTTGATCCATCCGTGTACCAGATATTGTCTTCACCACCAGTATCTAGTGATTCCAGACCTTCAGCCCACTCTGCCCTCGAGGGAACTTTTATATTGAAGTTCCTGTGGAACACAAACTTGGGTTGCATTTTGTCGCACCCCATGTTTGTTATTCTGTCTAAGAAACTGTTCGTTTCCATGTTTGTGTGTTTCGTCTTCGGCTTGCTATCGCTCCACAGCCCAAGAAGCCTCAGTCTGTAGAGGGATTTGCGCGCTTCCGACTTAATCACTATATGAAGCGGCGGTAGGTCCAGTAGTACTTCTAGCGCCGCCGTTGGCGTGGTTCGAAACGCCCCTGTTATAGCCATGCATACTGTTCGTTGCACCTTTATTAGGTCATTCCTGCATGTGCTCTTTAAAGTCCTTGGCCACCATACCAGGCTTCCGTACAGTAGAATGGGCCTCACCATGATGGTGTAAATCCATTTCAGTACCTTTGGGTTCAAACCCCATGTTTTGCCATATGCCGATCTACACATCCCAAACACCCTCAGTGCCTTCGTTATGGTGAGATCAGTATGCTTTTTCCAGTTCAGTTCTTTATCCAGTGTGATGCCTAGATATTTCACATCATTGGACAGTTCTAGCACCCTCCCGTACAGTTTTAAAGACTGTATGCCTCGAAGGGTCCTTTTCCTAGTAAATGGTATTACTACAGTTTTGCCTGGATTGATGGACAATTGGTGACAGTTGCACCATTTCTCCACCTTCTTCAGTGCTTCATTCATGATTCCTGATACTGTGCTTGGAAATTTTCCATTAACTAGTATCACTAAATCATCCGCATATCCTACCGTGCGAATAGGACCACTATTGAGTTCTTCCAGGAGTGAGTTCACCACCAGACTCCATAGAGTCGGCGACAGTACCCCACCCTGGGGACACCCCTTTGTGGCCGTGGCTATTATCTCATCTCCTAGAAGAGATGACTTTATTAGTCTGCCGTTTAGCATATTGCCTATCCATTTACATATGGTTGGCTCTATGCCGTGTCCAGCAGCCGCTTCGCTAATAGCTTTATACGTGGTACGATCGAACGCTCCCTCCACGTCTAGGAAAGCCGCCAGGCATAGTTCTTTATTCTCTATAGCCTGTTCAGCTCGGGTTGTTACCAGGTGCAGTGCCGTTTCTGTTGACTTCCCTGGCTGATATGCACATTGTAATTCGTGCAGTGGATGCCTTTTTAAAGGGCCATCCCTTATGTGTCTATCTACCAGTTTCTCTAAAGTTTTTAGGAAGAATGATGATAGACTAATTGGCCTATATGATTTGGCTTCGCTGTAATCCGCCTTGCCTGGTTTGGGTAGGTAGGTTACTTGTACCATCCTCCACACACGCGGTACATGTGCGAAGGCTAAACACGCCCTGTACAATCTACTTAGATGCGGGATTAGTACATTAGCGCCTTCTTGTAGTAGAATGGGGTAGACTCCATCCGGTCCCGGGGCTTTATACGGTTGGAATGTAGAGAGTGCCCACTTTATCTTTTTATGATCTACTACTTTTTTGGACGTGTCCCAATTGTGCCTTGTTGTTTTTGTGGTTTGTTCCAACGCACTAATTGTCTCCCCGTCCGTTATGCTCTGGTGTATTTCCGAGCCCGGAAAGTCTGTGTTACACATCACCTTAAGGGTTTCTAACCCCGTTTTTGTCATGTTTCCGTCACAACCTCTAATGGTTGTTAGCGGGGCCGACTTCGTAGTAGCTAGCGCCTTTGTCAGTCTCATTCCTTCTGGTATGGACTCAATTTGATCGCAGTGGTTTATCCATGCTTTCCTCTTAGCCTTTCTCACAGCTTTACTATATTCTGTGAGCTTTTGTGCATAAAACCCAAAGTCATTAGCTGACTTTGCGTCATTAAATACTGCCCTAGTTTCCCTCCTGAGCTTTGCTATCTCTGGGTTCCACCAGGGTACCTTTTTGGCCAGAGTTCTTTTCTCCGGGCAGTTATTAGTATAGGCCGTATATACAGCTTCTACGATCTTGTCTGCTTCAAATTCTATGTCAATAATAGAGTTTAGCTTACCTTTTGGGTCACCTAGGTCCAACTTCAGGTCACTTCTAAAAGCCGACCAGTCGGTGTTCCTGGGATTCCGTTTACGTACCGTAGCTATTCGTATTTTAGTTTGGTACCTAAAGCAAATGTATCTGTGGTCCGAAAGGGAAATATCATCAGATACATGCCATGAGTTGATACTATTGCTAGTGTTGTTAGTAGCCAACGTTATATCAATTACCTCTCCTCGTCTAGAATTGACGAAAGTGGGTTCATTGCCTTTATTCAATAATTGTAAAGAAGAGCTCACCAGGAAATCCAGTACTTTCTCTCCTCTCCTGTTGACGTCCGAGCTGCCCCAGACGACGTGGTGCGCGTTTGCGTCGCAGCCGATGACCAGGTTGTTGTTCGCCCGGCTGCCATATGCAACCAGATCCCGCAGCTGTCGTGTGATGGGATCCGCTGCCTCATAGGGAAGGTAGGCTGATGAGAAGATGAGCTCTCTACCCTCCCCCTTATTCTGGATCATCACCGTGGTGAGATCCCTGGAACAGAAAGCATACAAAGGCATAGCATTGATGCCGTTTCTGACATAGATACGAGGGTAAAACTGAAAGTTTCGGGAATAGAAGAAAATATGCAGTATAAGTGAGTTTATTTATTTTTATTGTTTTTCAAAATATTCTCCTTTGTATTTCATGCACTTATGCATGCGTTCAAACCAGTCCATAAAGCACTTTTTGAACTCTGAAGTAGGGGTCGACAAAATGGCTATTTTATAGGCCTCCACTGCTTCTTCTGGCGTCTGAAACCGCTGACCACGCAGTTTGTCCTTGATTCTGGGGAATGTAAAAAAGTCGTTGGGACTTAAGTCAGGGCTATATGGAGGGTGGTCCAATATTTCGACTTTTTCACCGTCCAGGTACTCAGTTGTTGTCCGAGCGGTGTGTGGGCTGGCGTTGTCGTGGTGAAGGATGATGCGACGACTAGGGTTTGTTTTTCGGAGTTCAGCAAAGACGTTCGGCAAACAAATAGTGGTGTACCAATCAGCATTGACTGTTCTACGATCCTCAAGAGCCACAGTAGCTACGTGACCAGATTTAGAGATAAACGTAGCCACCATCTTCTTAGCCGTACTGCGAGAACGAACAACTTTTGTGGGTTTGAGCTCGTCTTCGAAGACCCATACTCGGGATTGGTTTTTAGTTTCAGGCTCATAAGCGTATATCCACGACTCGTCACCTGATACTATGCTAAAAACAGCATTTGAGCGTCCCTTGTTAAATCTTTTCAAAGTTTTGCGGCACCAATTGACACGGACTATTTTCTGCTCGTCAGACAATAGGTGAGGTATCCAACGGGAAAATAACTTTTTCACGCCTAATTCTTCTTTTAAAATAATTTGTATTTGACTCATTCCAATACCCAGGTGCTCTTGAATTTCCCGATATGTCACATGTCGGTCTTCATTTATCAGACGACGCACAACATCGACGTTTTCTTGCGTGACTGCCGATTTTGGTCGACCTTCACGCACTTCGTCGGTGAGGGATACACGGCCACGTTGAAATTCTGAATACCACCTGTATATTGTAGTCTTTGAAGGAGCTTCAATATTAAAAGCAGCAACCATCCGCTCTTCACATTGTTTTTGTGTTAGTCCACTTTTAAAGTCATAATAAATCATAGCTCTGAAATTTTCACGGCACAATTCCATTTTAAGCAGTGACTCGACGATTTCAATAAACAATTGAAACCGAACCATACTTTTTTTTTTCTAAGTGGCCAGTGTGTTGAGATAAGGAAACTTCAGAGATTATAAAAAGGTATAATACATGTTAAAAATAAATTAATAAGTATTCGATTCCCGCCACTTTCAGTGCAAGCCTCGTACATGTCCTCATATCATTGTCTGGACACAGGTAAACAATCGTTCCTCCTGTACCACCTAAGCCTCTTATTTCATTTTTATATACATATGGTTCTTGAATAAGAGCAATATCGAACTTGTCGCATTTAAGCTGCCGTGCCAGAAGGGCAGTGGCTGCCTTATTGTGTTGTAAGTTAATTTGTACACACCTTATACCCGCCATTGGCCTTTTTAATGTTTGGGCATGCTGAGGTCAGCAGCCGCCTCCTGGACAGTCTCGTCGCAGGACATGGGGGACAGGGAGTTCTCCAGGTACAGCTCTGCCATACCTCGCAAGTCCTCCGAGCCAATCGCCGATACCGGCGATGACTCTCGGGTCATACGAGATCCGGCGCGCCCCCCACTGGATCCCACCCCATCCCCCGCCTCCGACACCGATTGTCCCTCCTCCTTGGCTGCCTCAGCCGCCTCGGCTTCTTCGCCCCTGGTTGGTGGCGCCTCCACTACTGGCGCCCCTCCTTCCTGGGCCTCCCTAGGCGTCTGTCCCCCCTCGCCCGTTCCCGCACCAGCGCCATCCTCAGCCTCTCCAAGCCCCCTCTCTTCGGCGTCTTCTAGGAGCTTGAAGGTGCTGAGATCGACCCCCGAGTGCAGTTGGTAGCCAGCCTCCTTAATGACGTCGGCAGACACCCGGTCCATCAGTATGATGCGCCTGGTGTTCATTGCCGACGTCATGGTGTCGACTACCTTCCACTCCTCCGTGTGTAGCGTAGGGTTATACCTTTGCAACACACGGAGGAGCAGTTTTATGTCGTGACCACCAATGATCTTCGTCTTCCAGGCCATTTTGACTGGTTTAGGAAGATCCTTGGCGTGCACGACCTTTAGGCGCAGTCCAGCGATCTCCACCTCCCCGATTGCTGAACTGAGCCAGGTGGCGGACTCCCTCCCTTGGCAATTGACGTGGAGAGCGCCCGCCACTATGTTGCCGAAAGTAATTCGGGGCAAGGGATCAGGAGCATCAGCCAGGAGCTCCAGTATGAAGCCCTGGATGGCCCCCAGATGCCCCACCCCAATTCTTTCGGCTGGAAAGACCACTGGGACGATGGCCATCCTCTCATTCGCAGCCACCTCAGCAAACGATGTCGTAGTCTTCGTTCGCTTGGGGTCACTGGCGGGCAGAGGGGAGTCCCCACTGGCTCCCAGTGGTCTCTTTTTCTGCACCTCCTTGGGCCCCGATTTGGGTGCATCTTGGGAGGTGCCCTCGCTCGAGAGTCGAGCCCTAGCCTTGGCGTTATCTCGCCTCTTCTGCCTCCTGCTTGAGGCTATTCCTCCACCGGACCGCGCGTCCGCGCCCTGGGGTGCAAACACGCTATCAACGGCGACCGGTACGCCAGCAGGATTTGGAAGAGGTATTCCGGCCGGCCGGTTGCAGATGGACACAGTTCCGCTTACCGTTCCTCCGGCACCCGCACCAGTCGGTCTCCTTTCGGGGACCTGCTGGGCGCGTCCTCTTTTCGACCCTAGGGGAAAAGGTCGGACGGTGCCTCCGGTTCGGACCGCTCCACCATGTCCTCTGCCTCTATTTGCGCTAGGCGCCTTCTGCGTCCTTACGGACCCCCTTACTTGACTGCTACCCGCTCTCGCACCACTGTCTGGGACAGCGTTGCGTACCGCCGGTGCAGCATGTGCGCTAGGCGCCTTGGCCTCATCCCTTTCGGGTACGGCTTTCTCTCCTCCTTTCGTCTTAGGTACATTGGTATCCATGTAGCCATCGACCTTGTTTCATCAGATTGGCTCCCCACCCACCACGGAGCCCTCACTCGGGGATGCATGAATGCACCAGGGCTACCAATCTGACATAGCCCCCCAAAGTGTGTTATCTATGAGTCCGCACGGCGCCAAGACACTCGTCATCTCCTCAGACGACTCGTGACTCGTGCTCCGCCGACTACAGACCCCACACCCCAGGAAACTCGCCTCGCGTCCAGATTACTGTCAACGCAGCAGCCGATTGATCTCAGTTGGCTGGACCAAGACCTCCCGTGTGAAATGAATCCTGACCCAAAGTAGAGTGTTGCCTCACAGCAGTATCTATTCCGACTGCTGATCGGCTCAGCTACCAGGACGACATTCTCCATCGGTACGGGTCCCCACGCACGGCACAAACACGTGGGTGGCATTTTACCGCTAACCATCCTTCTTTGCGGATGGAGAGCCCGCTGCGACATGCCACGTCATCGCTTACGGCTGATTATAGGGGATAAGCGGGATAGGATAGGTTGGGATATAACAATTTGGGCTCAACTGATTGTTTCCGTTCTGCCTGTTTCTAACGGTAGAACTAGGCAGCTAACAGGCAGTAACCTCGAGAAGGAGCACAATCAGTTTTGCCTTGGGGATCTTGGCAACTTTGAGCTCCCCCCGAGGCCATTCACCATGTTAACTGCCGGACAGGCAGTTACCATAGAGACAGACCCAACGCAAGTAGCGACCGGTCGCAAAATTTCCTTGCACTTGGACCCACCTCCGCCCAATAGGTAATTCGCAACTCGTGTCGATCGTGTTTTAATTTATCACCACTCGTTGCGAATTTCCTGTTCTCTGCACTTGTATCGTAATGTACTATTAACGTTAAGATAACATTAACATGACACACCGATACAATTCAAAATAACAAATTATAAAATAATGTCCCATAAAACTCATATGGCAAGTTCTATTCATGAATCATTATAATTGTAAAATTTGTCAAAATTGCAGAATGCACCATTGATCAAGGTTTTTTAAAATCTAAAGATATGAAGGAGCCTCTTTGATCTTCGAGCTCCACTTATTAAATCCTAACTCAGAGAATCTCTCATCATCTTTGACTGGCGGAGTCACAGGAACGCACGGAGTGTCGATGCAAGAATTACAACTTTTGCTACCTTCACGGGAACATTTATCTGTTTTATCGGGTAAACTGTCCACTCATCGACAATATTCATGCTAGCCAAGATAATTTATATGAATAAGAATAAGAAATAGTTTATTGCCTTATAAAGAAAAAATAACAAAAATACTAACGAAAAATAACCGTTAACAATTTAGAAAGCGGCAAAAGGAACACATTCAGCTACTGCTGGCGGCCCATATTTGTACCACCAGCGCTGGTTTTCAATGTGTCCCATAACACCCACAACAACAACCCACAAAGTGCCGAGAAGAAAACGTAGTGAAAGTGGGTATCATACTAAACTGTTGCTAAACTAATATTCAACTACCGAATAAAAATTTAAATACCTTGTGTGTGTGTGTGCGGTGAATGGCTAAGTTGTTGGGTTCTTAATTTACTATTTAAAGTTCAAGGCTATTTCAAAATCGACAAGAAATAAAATAGCAAGTGATAGGTAATCCAGACCATAAACCATTTGATGTATCAACAGGTGTGTAACAAAACCTTCAACCGCGTGTCCACCCTGATCTCCCACCGCAAGACCCACTCCGACGTGAAGCCCTACAAATGCCATCTTTGCCCAAAAGGATTCCACCAGAAAGGTTACCTATTCTTTTCCCTCCACTATCTTATTACCCTACACGTAACCCCTGGGTGGTGCTAAAAGTGCAACAAAAACTGGCAACCGTACTTGTCTTCTCGAAGATCTCACGGTTCGTAAATAAATGCCACACGAAAAAAAAAAATAACTTATTCAGGTGCCCATTTCTTTAATACCCTTACCAGCCTTCCATTTCGTATGATAAAATTACATTTCATGCAATTATTAATTCTTTAAATAAATTTTTTGGCGATCTTCTAAAGTCATTTCGATAGCTGGTTTCGTGCACCATGAGGTCAAATATAATATGACTCTTTCCTATAACATTTAACGCTGTCATTGGGACTGTACTGTTATTAAGCAGTCAGGGACTCTGTATCTTGTATTATCTGGGGACACGTATTAGGTACAGTCGAGGAATGAGAAGGTTCGTCACTTATGACTCTATTTTCATGCTGTTAAGGTCGTGAAGTGCTTTTCATTCCTCGACTATACATTTTTAGAGAAAAATGCTTTAGTAAATTACTTTAAACACTTGTGTGATCTTGTAACTCGCCTGCGGCACGTTTCATAAAACCAAACTCGAGTTTTCATGCCTCTCGTTGTGTAACAGTTGCATTAACTACTATTCCTTGAGGTGATAAACCTCATGGCAAAGACATACAAAAACGTTTCTGTTTTTTTTTTTAAGAAACGGGCTCGAGATTAAACTCTATCTTCAAACCCTGGCAAGTCAGTCACAGTTCAAGTCACCGCTTGCTGAAATTATAAATTCGTTATGGTACACTACCTAGTTATAAAGTTAAAATTGTTATATCAGCAACAATACCAATAACTAGTGTACTCTTAGGAAATCTTCGGAACCACCTGTTTACTCACACTAACGAGCGACCTTACCGCTGCAACATCTGCTTCAAGGGATTCAATCAGCAGTCCAACCTTGTGTGCCACAAAAATAAGGTAAAGTGTTTCGGTTATATTCGTATTTTGGCATTTTGGGTAATAAGTTAGTAAAATAACGCAGTGGATGGGCAATCCAAAGATAAATGATTGATAGAATCAAGCGTTACTTTTCGGAATCACAAGACAAATTTCTAGAACAATATTCCTTTGCTATTCTTCTAAAAGAACGTGTAGGTCTATTAGTGATAATGCAATGTATCCAGTTGCCTATACGTAGTTAGTATTAAATTATGTGATATCATTAGTGAAAATTCCAATGCTTATTTTTTATCTTTTTTATGATAGACTGACCAGCGATTGGCCTTTGTCTCACCTAATCGAAAATGATGACAAGGTCTAAGATGTTGCTCACTGATTCAGGGCATTCAATAGCCTATTCACTCTTGTCTTGAAGAGACCCAGATTGTATGTATCAGGAAATACAGACGGCGTTAGAGAAGAAGCGAATCGCTTCGTGCAAATAAATGGTAGGTTGACAACGTACGAATGCAACCGCTCACCACGTCTGGACGTCCGGTGATGGAATGGGGAGGGCAGAACTAAGTCATGTAATTCTGTGCACACTCTCCAAAATGTACCCGATAGAACACAGACAAACAAGCGACTCGACGGCGGTGTTCCAAGCTCTGTATCTTAGCAATAAAGTACCTCCATTGATACTGTGTCCTAGACAATTTATTGGGCTACTGTACTTGCAATACGTACTGTCGCCACCAGATATACTGAAGCGAATATGCTGGTCACAAATATCTTAACACGACTCTATATTCAAGGCGTCGAAAGTGCATATTGAGATATTTTAGACCACCACAGCGGCCAAAAAGCTGAGCATCCTAAATAAGGTCAAGCGATACTTCACCCCTGGGCAGCTTCTATCTTTATATAAAGCCAAAGTCCGGTCTTGCATGGAGTATTGTAGTCACCTTTGGGATGGCTCGGCTAAGTACCAACTTGCCACACTCGACTCGGTGGACCGCAGAGCCGGGAGGCTCATTGGCGGCAGTACGGTAGTGGGAAATAAGCTGCAGAGCTTAGCACATCGACGCAAAGTAGCATGCGTGCGTCTGTGCGTCTTCTACAAACTGTACTTCGGTGAGTGTGCTCAGGAGCTCCATGAGCTCATACCGCCTTCCCCCTTCTTCCATCGGACATCCAGACGTACGGCTGGCTACCATCCTTACCTGGTCGAAATTCCTCTAATTCGAACCAAGCGCTTTGCATCTTCTTTTATAATGCGCACTTCTAAGGTTTGGAATTCTCTGCCGGCGTCTGTATTTCCGAGTTCATATAACCTGGACCTTTTTAAGGCACGAGTGAATAGGCATCTTCTGGGTGAGCTCGCTTCATCGTCGGCCTCATCTTTGCCCCCTGGCTAGATGCTGGCCAAGAGCAATCCCATTTTTAATAATAAAAAAAAAAAAACCCTCATAGAGACTATGCCACTCTGAAGAGTTTAAATACACTTGAATACGATTGTACATTTAATTTTCCCAATATACCAGGCTCATTCCGAGGACGCGTGCGGCCGCGCCGCGCCTCGCGCGCCCGGGGCGGCGCCGGGGACTTCCTCACCTGGGTACGAGAACACCATGCATTTACACATTTGTACAGTCGAATTTGATAATATTTGCACGGATAAAATGACCAGACATATGTGACCACGACTTTATTGTTGCCCTTAACAATGGTTGCTCAGATATTTATGAACTCTACAGTTTCTCTTGCAGTTTGACTTTAGACTGTTAATCAAGTTAATATTTATTCATGTTCTACTGACACTTGGATGGGTGCAAACCTGAAATAACGATACAATACAGCGAGCCATGATTACATTGAGCCATGTAATTTAAAGTCCGTCTTTGCAGTTTACACAGTTAAACAATAAAAATATATTCTATTCTATTCTATACAAATACACTTCATTGTACACCTCGAAAAAGAACACAATACAGAACATAAATATTAAGTAAGATAGAGGTAAACAACATGCAAATAAATTATTTGAATTGAATCTAATTGAATCATGGTAACAGGTGCTATGGAGACCCATATTTAGTACGCATGGCCAATATGTCGAATTGTGGAATCACTTTGACACACCTGTTTGTTTCCAGAACATCAGTCGACCAATGCGAAGTGTCCTCCTCCGTAGGCCCCTACATGGGAGCCTCCATGGAAGGCCTCTCCTCTTCCTCCTGGACCCCAAAATCCTCCCCATCCATAGAATCCGGGGATTGGAGCACCGACATACCCTGGAACATAATGAGCAGCGGGGTCATTGTGGATCCGATCAAGACGTACCACATGGGGGTAGCCTTGGCTACCAGGCAGACTCCGTTTGCGTTGCTGAAACCAGATAACAGTACTCCTGTTCTGGTGAAAGTCATTGATACTAAGATTCCTGGCGGGAAACAAGTAAGCTTTTTAAAGCTACAATATGTACGGTGTAACATTCTCCTCCTAGCAATTATCTGATTGATCGATTCTTTCTTCCCTTACATTACGAGTAAATGCGTGATGGGATTGATGGGTCATATTTGATTTACATGAAAGAGGGCTTGTTACAAAAGCATAAACATTATTTATTCGAATAAACAATGATGATCTTTCCCTCTGTGTCCGTGTTCTAAGCAAAGCGACTATTTAAAACGACGAGCTTTAATACTCATCCTTGTTATTATACACTAAAGGAACTCGTCACCTAACTCCACCCAACCCACTTTTTCAGATGCTGGTGCCTGCGACGGCTGATGACTTGAGGATCGGTGGAAAGATAGTAGTGAACAATTCAGATGATGCTCGTTCTCAGGTACACTACAATTTCAACAGGATAGTAAATTCACGACACGATTTTATACTTTTTTATTTTAAACTTTAGGGTTAAGTGAAAAAATGGGATGTGGAAGGGAAGAGAGATACCCCTATCGCGCCTAGAGCGCCTGCCCGGTACATAGAGATCAGAGGGAACCAGCGCCCAGGTTTCCTTATGAATGTCACAGAACAGGATTGCCTGGACGAAGGTGGTGCATTTGAGTGCATAAATGTGTAAAATGTATACGTCACCTAATTCTGTGAAAAAATATACACATATTGGTACTCCTGACGTCTCTGGTAGTGAAGGCCATAAGCAATGAGTAAAAAGTAACTGAGAAGAATAAAAAGCAATCCAAAAAAAACATATGGTGTTGCAGCATTTGAAATCTGAAAGAAAGAAGAAAGTATCTGAAAGAGTCACGTCATAGCTGGCAAAGTATCAGTGCTTCGCTCGAAAGACCGTAGCGTATCACTGAACCAGAAGCCTTTTGCTTTGTTGAAATGCACTTAGTAATTATAAATAAATAAATAAATAAATATTGGGGGACAATCTTACACAAATAGACCTAGTCCCAAACTAAGCAAAGCTTGTACTATGGGTACTAGACGACGACATTCATACTTATATAGATAAATACATACTTAAATACATAGAAAACATCCAAGACCCAATAACAAATATCCGTGAAAAATGCACAAATAAATGCCCTGGCCGGGATTCGAACCCGGGACCTCTAGCTTCGGGGGCAGAGTCACTACCAACTAGGCTAAACAGGCCGTTAATTGTACTATTATTTTAAGTTTTTGTTATACTATGTTTATCGTCTGTTCTGTTTTTGTATATTTTTTGGTTTTGTTTACCGTGTGTTTGTACTTGTAACAAGTAAATAAATGTCTTATCTATCTATAGCTTGTAATACCACTATCACTGTTGTTGTAGGAGCAGGGATCGCTGGCTGACGTGCTGGGCGCGGTTCAGATCCGCGTGCCGGTGGTGGCCACCGTGGTGCCGCGCGTGCAGCCCGGCGGGCAGCTGCACCTCGCCGTCGAGGAGCCGCACCACGCCTACCACACCGCGCTCTCCGCTGATGGTAAGGCCGCATTCATGGACCAGCGGGCGCGGCGCCTGCGTCAGAAGCCGCTCAGGCACATACGGCCTTGCCAATACTGCTTTTAACATACTGCTCTTTAAAAAAGTGTCATTGTTGGCCTCGAATGAGGGAAGAAAGGTACAACTTTGATCCCTCATTTTAGAGCAAGCAGTGTAAAAAGATGATCACTCAGTAGCAATATTATTTCTGTCTTAAGCGTAAGCTGTCTCTTTTTAATTCTTCATTACGCCCAAGATTGTGCTTTATTATTGTAGAACTTAAATTTCGCTTCACTCAGGATTCAATATACTCAGGACAAGATGCCCTTACTGCAAGTATATCCCATCAAAAGCATAAATGTGAAAACGGGAGCCAAGTTCAATATTAAGAAAATGCGTTTTCTTAATATTGAACTTGGCTCCCATTTTCACATTTATGTTTTTGATGGGATATCATTACTTTTTGTCAATTTTCGCCAAATGGTGCTTTTTAAGAGCGAATGCACGAGTTACTTTACGAAATACCCAAATCGCTATAGATGCACCTCATATATTTGAAGTGTTCCCTGGTTTTCTCCAGGATCCTATGATCAGATTCTTACCTAATAATTATGAGACTACCCCTGAAGTATACCGTTTCAAACAAAAAAGAATTTTCCAAATCGGTTAATATATGACGGAGTTCTGAGGTAACTAGCATAAATAATAATAATAATAAAACTAATAAAAAAATCACTGTTTACGGATTTTTTCTGGTGTACACACACAATTATCAAGCTGCATGCTAAATTTCAGCTTTCTAGCTCAACTGGAAGTCTGTTAGGTTTTTGATTACTAGTCAGTCAGTCAGTCTTTTTTTTTTTTTATAAAAGATAGGTAAGCATTTGACCACAATCTCACCTGATGGTAAGTGATGATGAGGTCGAGGGTGTTACATGCGTACCTAGATAGTACCTATTCACTCTCGTCTTGAAAAGATCCAAGTTATAGGTATGTGGGAAAAGATTATCCGGAAGAGAATTCCACTCCTTTGCAGTCCTCACAAGAAAACTAGAAGCGAAGCGCTTCGTGCGAATCAGTGGCATATCAACAATATAAGGGTGGAACCCATGTCCGCGCCTTGTCCCACGATGGCGAAATGGTGAGGGAGGGATTAATTCGTAGCAGTCAGTGGTAAAAATGCCGTTTTTTGGAATTTAATATCTCAATAACTATTAAACCTATATTTATGAAATTTGAGGTTCTAGTTGTTCTAAAGAATCCTAATACGTGTATCAAATTTAATTTTTTTATGTTAGATAGATTTGGAGTTATTGGGGGGGGTCAAAAGTGGCTCAAAACGGTTCGTGTAATATAACACACGGTTGCTGCCCGCCAGTTCCTGGGCTGAACTTGGCTGGACACGCTGCCGCGTGTCTAAATAAATTTGCTCCCTTGAGACGATTGTGTCTACTAATTCAATTGCTATTTTAAATAAAACCAAATTTATACGCGACCAATATGGTAGGCACGCGGCCCTTCTAACAATTTTAAGGTTATCAGTTTGCTTCAATTGAAATTATTGTAATTATTTATTTCGGACCATGATCCATATCATAATTATGTTAGTTACAATAATACTTAATCCATATTGTTAGTTTTTAAAATTAAAATACAACATAAAACAAAAAAGTACATACACAAAACATATTCCTAAGTTAGCCTACCCTTTGTACGTGGAGTTGCATCCAATGAAACAACCGAATAAACGAATTGTGATACTCAATCCTTAAGGTGTTTAGGGTTAGTTTTATATACTTCTATTGCGCTCAATCGCGTTGTTCTGATCACCAAAAGATCACACTTCCTCATTACTCACATTCGTGTCACAGAAGTAAGCCGGAAGCCTAGCGCCATTAAAGAAGAAATTCCTCCATCTCCACCACGGTTGCTACCACGACTGGAACCACGCATGACCTCTTGCATGCCTACTCATATGCCACCTCTGGAGCGCCATCTTACTTCACGCAGCTACGACGACGTCGTCAGACCTGGTAAGGTTTTCAACGGTAATAGAACCTGAAGTAATGCAGCATCAAAGAAGAGCTCCCGCCGTCTTCACCGCAGTTGCTGCCACGGCTGGAACCACGTATCCATCATATTAGTATGATCTCTTGCCTGGCTTACCCATCTGCCACTTTTGGAACGCGATCTTACTCCACGCAGAGACGAAGATGTCGTCAGACGTGGTAAGGCTTTCAAAGACTAATGCATAGACAAAGAAGAGATCCCGCCAGTAACACTAAGGTTGCTGCCTTGGCTTGAACCATGCATGACCTCTTGCATGCCTGCCCGTCTGCCACCTCTGGAGCGCCATCGTGATCCACGCAGCTACATCGACGTCGTCAGGCCTGGAAAGGCTTTCAATGGTAATAGGACCTGAACTAACGCAGCATCAAAGAAGAGCTCTTCACCACAGTTGCTGCTACGGCTGAAACCACGTATGACGTCCTGCCTGCCTGCTCTCACACTTGCCGCCTCTAGAATGCAATCTCATTTGACACAGCATGAAAACGTTGGTAGACTTGGTTTTTTTCATTGTTATACAACATTAGCAATGTTTCATAGCAGGATGAAACCTGAAATTTACTTCTGCAATGCGTGAATTTCTACCACTGTTGTTATCGCGACCGGAACTACGTATGGACAATATGGACATCCTGCTTACCGTCACATTTGCCACCTAGCACGCCTCACTCATCGCAGCTACGAAGATGTTGTCCAATCTGGTAACTGTCCAAGATGATACATTAGTTGGATTGGGGATAGAAATACAAATTAAGAATTCAATTTGATATTCTTGTCAAGCTGGATGATTATCATTTTAACACTAGGCAATGTCAATAAGAATGCTTTACTCTATTTGGTTATGTATTTGTATTAATCACACTAGTCGTCCATATCACTTAACAAAATGGCACAATACCACAACATCAGATCATCATCATCTCTTTTAGCTAGAATGTGTTTTTCTCCTTCTCACACAGTTGTTAGTTGCATGTTGCATCAAGCGATTGGCTGATTAGCCGAGTCTCGGAGTTTGATTTAGTATATAAATAATTGTTTATATGGTCGCCACTGGTGTCCAAAATGCTAACATAATGATTAAAGGTATGTATGTTCTCACAGGCGGCAGCATTTCATCGACGTGCGCATTGCCACCACCCCCACCGTCGCCGCCGCTCGACCTCATCACCGACCTGTTTGAGCCCATGGAATGCATCCCGCTCGGTAACATCTACACACATAGTCAAACAATGATTCAACCTCTTTTTTTTTCTAATTACAAAATTTCTAAAAACTGACTCGGTACAAAAAAAAATATAGTTATCGAACCTACTGACAAAATTTCACGAGATTCGGTTGAGAAATGTGACCTGTAGAGGAGAACTAACGATTGAAAAGAAAATGTTGAAATTTCCAAGAAATGTCTTTTTACGAAAAATCTATATACTCATAACTTAAACTTGCTCACAAAATTTCACGAGAAAAGGTTGAGAAATGCGACCTGAAGAGGAACACAAACCGAAATCCGCCCCCAGAATCATATGAAATCATTGAATAAGAAATTGTTTTTAAGCATTTCCAAAAAGTGACTCAAAAATCCATTTAAATATCGAACCTGCCCACAAAATTTCACGAGAATTGGTTGAGAATATTTTTTACAAAAATAAACACAAACGAACGCGTGCCAACGCGAACAGCGCCTCTGGTGGCCTTTGGTAGTAATTAAAGTAGGTAAGACTTCTATTATAATGTACAAGTCTCAAATACAGATAAGTTCATCCCCAATTTTTCTGTACAGTAGATTTGTCACCTAACTCCTCCTAAACGGCTCATCCGATTTGGATGAAATTTTGTGTATATTTAAATGGGTTCCTGGATGGTTTAAAAATGCAATTGGACCCGTTAGATGGCATCGTGATCGCGTTTTCATGAAATAACGGATCTGCTGAACAAATCTGTATCATGGATGGCGTTGATATAAATTCTTTGACATTTGACGTACGGTACGCAGTAATATACATGCGTAAGTCACATGCCTCATTGACATATTTGGAATAAATTGTAGAAATAGAACAGAACACAAACCTTTAGTAAGTTCTTCCGCATGAGAAAATGGTCCGTTTGACTCGCAGATAGACAAAACTTAATTTTATTCAAATAATATTAATTCATTTAATCATTTTTATTGAAATATAACTAGTTATTTATTTTCATTGCCGCAGGACCTCAAATAACGGCGGTAGACAACATAGACCAGCCACCGCACTCTGATGACTCCGACATCTTTATTGGAGAGTTTGAGGTAAGGTTTTCCATTACTTACCATGACAAGAGCAGCGCACGGGACGCGAGGGTCGCGGGTTCGTATCTCAGCCAGGGGGTGTGTTTTAGGGTTCCGTACCCGAAGGGTCCAAACGGAGCCCTATTGCTGTCACTCGCGTGTCCGCCTGTCGTCTGTCATACATTTTTTCTAAAGTATTTTTTTTACTTCCCATTGACGGATGAACTTTAAATTTAGTGATAATGTTTATTATTACTTATATTTGACCAACAAATCCCAACATATTGATAATTTTTGTTTTTTAGTTGTATGGAACCCTCAGTGCGTGAGTCAGACTTGTACTTTTCCGTTTTTTAAATCTTGGAAATGATAATGACGTAACCAGACGCTTTCTTTGAAAAAAAATGTATTTATATAATTTTTTGCAGGAAAGCATCCCGCTCTCCGATTCCGACTGAAAATATTTATTTGTATATTTATTTATTATTATTACAGTAGAAAATGAAGTTTTGATTTAGATGTAGTGTTAAGCGAAACCAAGTTTAAGTTTGTTGAAATAGCTTTAGGTGTTTTGTTTCAAATATATTTTAGAATTTTTAAATGATAGCGGTTTTATTTCAATTCCTAAACATGGCAATAAAAAAGAAGGTGATCAAACCTCTTTCGAGCTTTATACAGGATGTAACAAATGGAGGAATATTTATCATGGTTGATTGTTAAAAATGCCTGAAAATGTATCATTATATTTTAATGTTTATTAAATACTATGTTTCAGGCATTCGAAACACTACAATACAGATTTTAAGTCATGGGGATTACGTGGCTTATATAAATAACTCAAAATTCTGCGGCACTAAATTTTTTGGGCCGTCGGTGGCCCACGTGGCGCTAATAGTGCAGAATAAAACAAATCGCCAAATTAAAATGTAATTAACACAGCAATTTTAATAACGCAATAGCGCAACAATAATATCACTTTTAATCCCCAAATGCCTACAATCTAAAAACCCTCGGGAGGGCCAATTTCCTGTTGTCCGCGTAATAATCCTCTATTATGACGCAGCGATGACGTAGCCATTGTATCGCACTGACGTCGCTTTTGTATCGCTTTGAGATCGCCATTGTATCGTGCTGATATCGCTGTTTGGCACGTGAACGGAAATTGTAACAGAGGGAGTGTAGTTTAGTTCGGAAAATGAGGGATAGATGGCGTTAGTAGTCGCGTTGTTAGGATATTACTGAGAAAAATAGCGTGAACCTGCACATAGCACAGCAAATCCAAAACTGCCAGTCGATTTCGTAACATTTCGTACGCACATAACGTAGGTCTAAATGTCATTTTCATATAGGAAAAAAGACAGTTGACTTGTGCTAAGGTTCGAAAGGATACGATTCAGCATGTTTTTTACCAACTCCAATAGAAGGAAGGAGGTACTCAAATCGTCTGCATGTTTGCTTGTTCTTATTTTTTTATGTATGTATGTTCCACGATAACTCTTGACCACGTTGGCCGATTTTGATAATTCTTTTTTTGTTTCAAAGCAGGTACCCCGACATTGGTCCCATATAAATTTGGTGATGGGATCTAGGAGGAATCGAAGGAACTCCTTGAATTTGATAGGCACGCATATGCCGATTTCGGTATTTTCTGTAAGTAACCAAGCATTGGCTCACGGAAACCACAAATTGTGGCGGAGCAAGTACAAAATTGAAGTCGGTTTTTTTGGTATATATTATTTAATATCGAGAGAAACTGACAAATCATATTATATTAATTCTGTTAAATTTTATTAAAATTGTTTTTGTGATTCAGTCGCGTAGGCTAACAGAAAAACCTATCCAGAACTGTTCGTGGTGTTGCCAGGAATCATATACAGACACATCTATTGAAATTTGAAGTAATAAACAACCGTGGTGATTTGTGTTCAGATCAATCCAATTATGCCTGCCTTCTTATTCACAAACCTATTTGTCCTCACCTTTCACACCTCACTCGTTTTTATATGGAATCTTTCAAATGTCATTTGTCAAATTTTGACAGTTTCCATATAAAAACTGATGAGATGTGACCTTGTAACTCTGTATCTTTAACTTCTGTATTCTTTACGTTGTTGTATACCTAAACGTGATTATTTGAGCTACAGTTGTCTACTGTTACATCAAGTATTAGCCTGTAGTTGCTGTCACACAATCACACCGCTTTAGCCTAGCAATGTAAATTTAGCATATGAATACATCGTTTCAACCACGATTTCAAGCCTCCCTCGCCACAATAGCTATTTAGGACCATCCAATTTGGTAATGACAGTCCAGCTAACCACAAAGGAAACCTTGTAAAAAACAGCATTTACGAAAATGACAATATAACTCGAATTATTTGCCCTATAGTTTTTTATCAAAGCATCGCACGCGCTCGGCACGCGACCAAAAATATTAAAACTGGTGTTAGATCTGACACGCGGCCATTCCCACCAATAAATAGAGAAATCTTCTGGCAACCCTATTTTATTAACCTTCGAAAACCCATCCCAAAACCGATCTTAATACCCGGTGTTAGAATTCAGTCTCGACTGTAATCATCTAACTAGATTATCGCAACGCCCGAGCTAAAACAAACCTTCAAGCTTTCAACACACGGTTGAATTTTCCTTGTTAGTTGAAGATAGTAAAATTAGGGTTGTCCTCAATGGTCTTATACCGCCCCCGACAGTTATCGAATAATGCTAAGGCACGTGGCGACGACGTTTTTTATCGAATTTTTATTTCGTGCGAACGCAGAAGTGGCGTCTGGTGCCACAGCCTGTGGGATTCGTTGGATGCCATTTTTTGAAAGTGCCAGCCTTTTTAATCGAATGGGGTAAGAAATAATTACACATATTTTAATTAACAGCAATAAAACTAAGTAACAACATGAATATTAATATATCATTGGGATGGATTGAGATTATTAGGATCTCACACAGATAGCGACATCAGTACAGTAGGTACCTACTCGACAATTTCATTATACAAGCATAGTGTTTGGGAATTATTTTAATTTAGCTGGTAACATTAAATGTTAAACTTCATCTACCGGATATCCTCTTATTCAGAAATATGCTCGGTCACTTTTCGACTTCACTTGAATTTTTGTCTAATGGCCGACAGACTATAGCTCCGCGCCAATTTTTCTTAATTTCGCGAATTCAAGTCAGTTTGACCCTTTCTCTACCGTTCCGCATACGTAGTTCTAGGTTCCCTCCCCATGATTGTGCGACCAAAAGTGACAGACGTGACGAAAATCCAAGAAAAGAAGAACATCGAGCCGGCTTGCAACGTGGGAATCAGAACAAGTAAACCTTATAGGGAAACCATCAGACTGATAGGTTTTCCTTTCTTAATCTTTAATCCCTCTTGTAATAATTCTGGCATCGCCAAACAGTATTAGTAATTTAATTACCTATATGACAAATTTTAATTGAAAACAAGTAATCAAATTATACATTTCATTATTGATCGTCACTACGTCTACTGCTGACATTTAATCTATTAAACAGGAATAAGGACATATTCTGAGGTTAAACGTCTGTAGTATGGATTCAACTAGCAATAAACCTTTATTCTTATTTGATCATCTGGCATGAATTGTCAGGATTTTTTAATCATTTTAACCTCTTCAAAGCCACAGTAGATTCCGTAAGTTGTGTCTCACATGCCAAAGACTTTGTAGCAAAAGACTGAAAATTGACAGCACGTACGAGTAGGTTGCCTTTACATCGCATGACATGACTTGATATGAAGTCGTCGGCGTGTGGGGCACGAAATGTGCGGACTTCGTAGCAAGTCAATGGCGGTGAAGGGGTTGAAAAGGCAACTAAGCTAGTAAGCTTCTTTCAATTAACATCAATACATCTGTTAGACGCAACTTAATCAAATGCAGTCAGTACCTACATTGTCGACATAAATTAGATGCCGACATAATATAAAGAGTAGCGTTTCTTCGTATTTGTAAGACCCGGCCTAAGTCATTGAAAATTTATATATTCTTGTCGCCCATTATTTAATTAACAGTTCCAACACCCAAAAATATCAATATCATAAATATTAAAACAAACAAACTCCCCCAATCATATTTTGATTATGATATCAATGTCACCCACTCACATTCAATTTTTTATATCCTTTAGCCATTGTACTAATACACACATTAACCCATTGGCCGCGCGTGGCGACATAATAAAAAAATTATGCGTATAATAAATGTATTGTTGTTTTGATATCGTTAGTATAACTGTTGGGAACTCGATGACAAGGCTCTGGGGAGTTTTTTTATTGTATCGATTGTGTGAATTTTGCTGGCGTATCGTTCCTTATTATAATTTTAATGCAAAGAAATGCGTAACACTTGCCTTGTTGGTGTTTTATTCATTTAAGACCGAATACGATATGCATTACCAATACAAATAGGTTATGTAAAATGTGTTTTACAGAGAATATACTAAAATTTTATATTAAACAAAAAAAAATCAAAATTGTGCGAAGAGTAAACGACTCAATTATTTGTTCTAATTTTGAAATAAATAAGAGTTCTGTTGACTACTAAGAAGTTAGAAACATGGACATGATTTTGGATTGTATATAAGTACTTACAGTCGCAGAATGAAAACCTTTTCATTCCGCGACTACGCGACTAAACATCCACCTCCACCACCATATCAACCCAAGGACGTCCACTGCTGGACATAGGACTCCCAATTTCATGAGGGGTAAATGCCATAATTGCCACGCTTGTCATGCAGGTTGGCGATCACAGTATCTCCACGCACTCCAGGGATGCTGCTGCACATCCCACGGGGGTCTTGGTCGTAGTTATAGGACATACCCGGGTCGGGTACCCGGGTCCGGGACTATACATATATTCTTCTAATTCGATTCTAAGTACCTGCTGTTATTGTGTGTCGTATAAAAGTTATTGTTATGTTTTTGTTTCAATATCCTACGCAACGTAACGCACTTCTTACGGCATAGACTTCTTACGGCATAGACTTCGTACCAGTGCTACGAGTAGTTAAAGTATACATACAGCCAATTAATTAACCTAACACATTACATTACATTTTTTTGACAAGTAGAATTTGAGGGTATTTCACAACACAATAAAAAAAATTACGTTACCAATAAACAAATCATACGAAAAGCTGATTTATGCAATTTTAAGGATTTTTAAATACTTACGTAAACGTCAAAAAGGACGCAGGTTGGCCATAGAAAATTGGGACGGCATTAGACACATTTCTCTACCAACTTCATACCAATCGATTGTTTTTAACGTTTCGTATAAGTTGCTGATTTGACCATCAGTGAAAACCGTATTATATTGTTGTAGCTACGATCTCGTTAACACGTTCGCCAGCGGTAACGGCTATAGCCGTAGTTGCCATACGAGTTCGCATAGGGGATATTACTAAGTGTCCAACAAGCTATCCGGACGATTTACGGCATAATAAATGTAGACTAAAAGATGGCCTCAAAGTGTCCTAAAAGAATGGCTCAAAAATTGTTTAATAAGCTACCTAAAATAATTAAAACCCAGACTAACATCAACTATTTTCGTCACAGAGTCGAAATACTACTCCTTAGCAAGACTTTATACAACTTTAAAGAATACCTAAACAATGACTACCATGAAAATGTTTCAAATTGAATTATTATAACTGTTTATTTATTATCATTAATACGTTGTTATTATTATTAAATTTATAAATTAACTTTAAATATGTACTTAATGGAATATCCGTATAGGTTTATACTTACGTACTTACATCTATTATAATTCTGCAATGTATTACTTGACGATCTCAGTATTGCATGTCTTTATTCTAATATTTAGATGAAAATTATGTATGAAATATTGAGAAATAAACCATCTGAATCTGAATCTGAACTTTTTTGGCAGTAGGTACGGCCTACCGCCGTAAGTACCGCCGGCGAACGTGTTAACGTGTATTCTATAACTCATACCGCGCACACACGGAGCTCACGTACTGTATTGAAATTATTAGTAGTATAGTAAAACCAATGTTAAAATGAACGCCCGACCAATGTGTTTCCGCTAGGATCTGACGTAATCACATAGGCGAAATACATAGGAACTGAAACATTGAGACAATGTCTCAAAGAATCGGTGTTTATTTTACAACTGGTTTCCTCTAACGGCCAGGCCATGACTTGGAGCGACGGCGGCAGCGGCAGCGGTTTTCCTAACACATTGCGTGTTATCCCAACTAAACGCTATGCGTTGCGCGTCTCGACCGTGCAATGGACAGATAAAACGCTTGCCGCGCCGCAATTGACGTATAGTCATGGCCAGGCTGTATAGTATAATGTATAGTAGTAATGTGATATTAGTTTTGACAACCTGGATAAACCATTGACCTAGTCAAAGTGACAAAAATTACGTCACAATACGCTACTTCACAGTTTTTTTGTGTCATTCGAACCAGTTCTTAGACACGGAACCAACTACAACAGTGCACAATAAATTGCACAAAATAGGGACATACCTAACTCGACGCCAGTGGCCCCCAAAACGGCTTCTACAAATTGACAATTGGTTATGACGTCACACACTAGTTATCGAACCAAGCGTTGTATGGGAAAATAAATATTTTGCTGTTTTAGTCGTGAAATACTACGTTAAGGTATCAAAAAATCGAAATCAAAAATTTATTTATTTAAACTTTATTGCACAAAATATAATTGTACAAATGGCGGGCTTAATGACAAATGGCATTCTCTACCAGCCAACCATTGGGCGAAACAGAGATTTATGAAAAATCAAAAATTATTTATTTCATAATATACACTGTTTTATAATCTTACATGATGGCACCACCCGGTAAGCAAAAAATAGGCCTGTGTTGGGTGGCGCCGCTCTTCCTTAAGAGGGCGCAGTACGATCGGTGTGGATCGGTTCTCCATACAAACGTATTTATGCTCTCATTTTAAAACGCCATGCTAGAATAACATGAAAATTTGTATACACAATGGGATCCGGCATATCTAGGTCTGATCATAGTTTTTGTTGCTAGAAATTGTAAAACAAAAAAAATACAGCGGCTTTTTGAGTTTTTTACGGCTTGTATGAAAACCTTAATAATCGCTGTATTTTTTCTCCATTATAATTTCAAGCAACAGAAACTATGATCCGACCTAGATATGCCGGATCCCATTGTGTATACAAAGTTTCATGTTATTCTAGCCTGGCGTTTTAAAATGAGAGCATAAATACGTTTGTATGGAGAACCGAACGTACTGCGCAGTCTTAAGGTTACAGGATTTTAATGTTGCGCTTTTAACTTTAGGTACATAATCTATATTAATAATTTCGTGCAGGGGTACGGTAGACCCGAACGAGACCTGTCTCAAATTGAAGAACGTATAAAAATAACGATTTTTGAGTTGAACATATGTATCCGCAAAATTCGGATTGTCGCGTATTTTGCATTAAAAAGTGTTAATTTTATGACGAAAGGTCGGCCATATTAAATTCGTTGGTTGACAGCGTCGGGTTGGGTACGTTCGGAAATTGTAAACTATGTTTGCGTCCGGTCTGTTGGCCAGGTTGCTGGGCTGCGTTCTGGGTGAGGGGCCATCATCGCCCATTGTGTGGATTCGGCTAGCCGCGTCTGCAGCGTTTTGTTTTTGTAGTTTTCAAGCGTTCTATACACCTATCAGCCTAGCTAGCACGATAACTTATACCGTCACGTTATATGGGCGAAATGTATTAAAACGTCACATAAAACGTAACGGTATAATCTATCGTGCTAGCTAGGCTGATTGTCACAACAACCGCCTTCAAAGCGAATGTATGGGGCCTGTTACATGGTTATTATTATCACGTGATACATTCATATCACGATAAGTAGCACGTGAATATTGAAGCAGAATCCATACAAATTTGAAAACTGCGATAATATTGACACCCCAGTATTGTGATAATATTAATCGTGTAAAGGACACCACTTGAATGTTTGCTGAGTCTGTCCGCCATCTTAAAGCTGTGTCTCTATTTTGTTGTGACAAACTACTAGGTGACTTATGGCTTTTAAACGTCTAGCAAAATTTTATCCCTATCTCGCTCTATCTTATAACTTAGTGGTACTGGGGGTCTACTCCGAAATTCGAACTTCGTATGGTGCCGTCCCTTTCACTCATATAGTCTATGACAGGAGAGTGAAAGGGACGGCACCATATGAAGTTAGGATTTTGAATTTCGGAGTAGACCCCCAGCTCATGCCGTTCGCCGCGCTCGGACGTTAGAGGCGCTACCGCGAACCGAAAACGAAGTATCTGCCTCTCTCTTTCTCACATGTATATTCGAACGACAGAGAGGAAGATAGTTCGTATTTGGTTCGCGGTAGGCCCTCAGGCGTCAACTTTAAAACGAATAGGGTATTTTACTATAAGAGAAATAAAATTCAAAATGTAATAAAAACCAGCCAAGTGCGTCGGCGTCGCACACTGAGGGTTCCGTACAACCAAAAAACAAATGTGATTTATCAATATATTGATATTTTTGGTAAAATATGCTTCATAATAAACATTATCACCTAATTTCAAGTTCATAGGTCGATGGGGAGTTAAAAAATTATATGTGTGACAGACAACACGCGGAATGTTCTTTGACTTTCTTCGATCGTCCGCCGCGCTCGGACTAAAGTGCTACCAACTTATGTCAATGGCTACCAACCGAAAACTAAATATATATGCCTCTCTGTCGCACTTGCATATTCGAGCGCGGAGAGGGAAATACTTCGTTTTCAGATCGCGGTAGGCTCTCTGGTCTGACGGCTCCTATTCCTGGATGGTGCGCGTATCGGAATGTGAAATACCTTTGGCAAAACGGAACAAGTTGTTAAATAGCTTCCATTAATTGGAGAAAATATTACCAACTGTTATTATTATCACGCGAAACACTGCATATTGAAGCAACATCCATAGGGGCCTGTTACATGGTTATTATTATCACGCGATATACTCATATCACGATCCGTATCACGTGCAATGAATATTGAAGAAAAATCCATACGATTTTGAAAACCACGATAATATTGACACACCAGTATTGTGATAATATTAAGCGTTTAACAGACCCCATACAATTTTAAAAATCGCGATAATATTGACACATAATATTGAGTGTAAAGGGCCCCACTTAATAGAATTTGGCGGAGAATAGAGAGCTGCTACCGCGAAACGAACGAACATCGTGTATTTCCCTCTGTGTCGCTCGATTTTGCAAGTTCGACAGAGAGGGAGATACACGAACTTCATTTGTTTTCGTTCGCCTTAGCAGCTCTAACTTCGCACCAAAAATACTGACTGGCACATCAATATTAACAATTACACATCTGAACTGAATTTTAATGAACAATTAGTATTTTAGCTATACAAATCAGTACTGATTACGGTGTCAAATTTTTTATGTGCCTTTAAATACTACCCTTATAAAAATGCTTAGGATTAACTTGCAAAGATACTAGCCTTTGCCCGTGACGTCGTCAGCGTAATCTTTTAGTCCCTATTCCATATGTTAATCCAGACTACAGACTATATTTCTATACGAAGTTTCATCATAATCCGTTGTTGTAATGTTTTTATTTTATACATTTTTGTACACAATTTCTTTTGTCGTTTGCATAACTGTCACGAATAAATGTTTACTTTATTTATTTCACCCGAGCGAAGCCGGGCTTTCATCTAGTTATTATATAATTTAGTATTTATTTTAACATGATGATTTATTTGGCTTTTGGACGATAAAGAAAAAAAACTCAGAATTTTTAAAGTTACGACTTTTTACGTGATTTTAGTAAAATTTCGTAAATTACAATTTATTGTGATATCTTGATGCTTTATTATCTGCAGGCAGAGTGACACCATGTTAAAAACTTTATCATGTGGCAAATATCCAATTCATGCCAACGACTGTATGTATTTCGCACAAACATCTACCCAACCGCCAATTTCACACACTGTTAATTCGCCATACTTACCCTCATTACGACAACGTTGTCACACTTCATTAGTTGTGACAGTGCGATTGAGATGTGCGCAGGATTACCGCCGCGTGCGGACGCGTGCCGGCGCGTGCGCCGGTCGTGGCGAATCGGAGGGGGAGGGGAGGTTCGGACTTACGGATTATGACGGCTGGATTTGACGGACAGAGATAAATGGTCATTTTATTTTAGTGTACCAATTAAACTGAACTGTTATTTGTGTTTTTTTTGGTTACATCATCATCATCAACCTGTATGTATGTATACGTCCCACCGCTGGGCACAGGCCTTTTCTCATAGATGAGAGGGAACGGCCATTAGTACTCACGCTGGCCCAGTGGGCATTGGGGACTTCACATACACCTTTCAATTTCTCCTCAGAAGTGTGCAGGTTTCCTCACGATGTTTTCCTCCACCGAAAAGCTTAAGGTAATTATCAAATATTTTTCCTTAGATAAGTTCCAAAAAACTCATTTTATTTGTGGATTTCAACCACGAACTCCTTAGAGTTACCAGTCTGAGACCTCAAGTTTCAGTAGTTGGGTTGATTTTCCGGACCCAAATTGCCTCTCTTTTGATATCATTAGTTTGGTTATAACGTCGCGCTCGTGGGGTATGCGAGGTTAAGCAATGTCGGGCGAAGTCAGTCCTTGGATGAGTGACCGCTTTGAGTAGTTACTAACTGAGCGCTCCCGTGCTTTGGAAGGCACGTTAAGCCGTTGATCCCGGTTGCTGTCTATGATAGTGATAGCAGTCGTTAAGCCAAGTTAGAGGCCTCCGGGCGGCTTGAGAACTTCTAACAGCCAATTATTATTAGGCTTGTCAAGTTGCCCACTCACTTGACAAGCCTAATCTCAATAAGGTCTGGTTTCCCCCTCGTGTTGGAAGTCAGTAGGCAGTCGCTTCCGTAAAAACTAGTGCCTAAGCCAATTCTTGGGATTAGGTAGCGGACCCCAGGCATCCTTCAGGATGCAATTGTACTGGGAATAACGCTAGGAGGATGATGATTTTGGTTATAACGTCAAACCGAAATGCTAATGAGATGTAAAACCTCATTTACACACGTACAAGACTCGTATGTGAATTTCACTACATTGCGCGGTTTTTAACCAAAAATGCAACAACGATTATGAGTCATAACTAGATGCTACCTCAATATCAGCAGTGACTGCCGCGCTATTATCACGTGGTGCTAAGATCCATTACTTGGAGGTCATAACTTTAGATCAAAATTTCTCCCAATTGAAAAAATAGTTTTTTTTGGACAAAAGACTTTACTGCAGATGCTCTAAGGAAGCGTCCTTTAATTTTTTTGCTCATATCATATTACAGACCACGCTCTATATACTAAGAACCTAGGGTACTTAAGAACTGCTCATGCTTTACACAAAATACTACCATTAACATTGTCGTTCTTGGTGCCTTGTCGTATTCCGAATTTTCACGATGGGAACGAATTATTCATTACATTTGTATATACCTAATATCTGATCCTGATCTATTGAAATAAGAATAATTAAGTTTAATATTAATTAAACAAAAACGCATTTTATAATTATATAGTCTAACAAGACTAATTAGTTAAAAAACTAAAAACCCGACTGCGTTTCTGTGTAATTTGGAATTTGGCGCCTAAAATCCGCCTTTTTTTTATATCAAAGTCAAAAGTATTTATTTGCCAGAATACAGTAAAGGAAGGTGTTACATAATTGAAGATGACAGTGTATTCAGCCTGCATGCAGGCGTGCAAATATTTTACTGAGAGGCGTTGAATTTAGTGAAAATTAAAACTATCAATTTCATAATTAATATACATTAAATAATAATAATAATACCAATTTATGTCACTTATACTCTAAATAACTCTTAACACTATAAAAACATCTGTCGAGAAGCCAGCTCGTCAACTTATTTTTAAAACCGTTTCCCCGGAGGACCTTAATGTCCTCTAGGTATATTTTGATATACCCATCAGTGTCACTTTCATAGTAAATACGAATCTAACGACACCTCTCAAGCTAAAATCCATCGAGCCGTTCAGGCTGCATAGCGTGCCAAACAATTATTATACAAATATACATACATACATTACATACCTACATAAAAACATAACCCTCCTTCTCGCACAGTCGGGTAAAAAAGCCTGTTATCGCCCAAGAAAAAAATACTCTTATTTCGATAGCAAACTTACAACAGTAGCAATAGGTACATGTTATAATTATAAAGCGAAGTTTTTCATTCCAAAACAGAACACAATACATGCTCCCGTGTCCTATAGAAACCACACAATCGAACCATCCACCAACCGAATAAAAATCAATTGTAGAACAGAATGAACACAGCGGCTTACCGCGCGCCGCCGCACACGCAAATTGCGCGCTAACCTGATTACCACTGCTAGTTCCACATTGTCTTTGCTGTTGCCATGTTGCACTAGATGTGACAAGGATGTGACAGATACTGGAGAAATCCAAATATAGAGAACAAAATGAAAACCGGATACACTCAGCTCCCGAGGGATTTTGACTCTTTACAACGCCTTAAGGAGGCGTATAGCGACATCTACCTGAAGGAACTACAGAAGGATATCGTGCCTGAGCTCGATTGTTGTAGCTCAGTGGATAAAGCGATATGCCGCGTATGACAGATGTCGCAGGTTCAAATCAATTTGAGATTACATAATAGTATACTCTCTCAGAAATCAACTGTATTAACAATTTATTAATATAACTGATATTTAGTTAGACATTTTCTTTTCCGCGACATGCCATTTTAACTTAAAAGGTATCAATGTGACATGCTTAATCCTAGAAGATTGAACAATCCGGTACCAAAAATCATACCATGAAATGGGAATTTTTAAGTGTGTGTTATATAACGATATAATATTAAGTGCCATTTCCAGTATTTCACTGTCATTGTAAAAATAAGAGCCAAAACTAGTAAATTCCCATTTGTCGAATTCTGATGGAGCCGCAATGCATTGTTGCTAAACAGATTAGGGTATGATCGAATTATCTCAACAAGTGGATACTCGTATGTTATTTGTTATTTTCTTTGGACGCTCAGAGACCATATACATCTCTGAGATATTAAATTTATTGTATATACTTTTGTGTATTCGGACAGAGACCGTATATATAGGTCACTTAATTTTTTTTTTTTATATAATGTATTATAAGTTAATTTTAATGGAATATTGTGAGTTTGTTAATCACTATAGTTTTAAAATCATTATTATTATTGTCTACTTTTTTTTAGTTCTGCAATTCTGTTTTGAAAACATTATAATTATCATTGTCAATTTATTTAATTGTATAATTCATGTGTTGACTTGTAAAAGTGCCCTTGTGGCCTATTTGCAGAATAAATTTTTTGATTTGATTTGATCTACCCGTACCTACTTCAAGTTGCTCAGCAGACGAGGAAGGTCGTTATGTAAATACAGCAATAATAATAATATATTTTGTCAAGTTAAAACAATAATAACAACAGGTGGATTATTTGTAATGTATTCACTATAACATTGGTATTGCAGTGACTATTTCACTGTTAAGAAAAACTATTAAAGATACATTTTTTTTAGTATTGATATTTTTGTAAAATTGACGGTTTTTTAAATCCTTCACTCACTTCACTTGTTCTGATTCCGCTCTTGTGTTCTTATTGCATTATTAAATTTATATAAAACTAGTGTTTTTTTAAATATTGTCTTCGGTTTCCGCGCTTGTTACACATTTATATTATTCTCAGTCTACCCGCTTGACCACAAATGCTGCAAAAAGCTCGAAACGCCGGGATATCATAAATTATTGTACATGCGATTAAATCAGTTTTACTTTTTTACTGTTTTACTTTTGGTAAATAAACACATCCCACACGTAAAGAGAAAAACGTTTTTAAAAACACCGCGTCCACGTACATACGTGGACGAACGACCGACTCGAACGTTTTACTTTTAGAGGTGAATATTTTGCTTATAAAGTACTAATTCGATTACAAGAATAATCCCAAATATACAAATCAAGTAAAGAGCTCACAATAATGCAGCAGATTATAATTAAGGAACTAAGGACCCTCCCCATGCAATAGACGGTAATTTGATTTTTATTTTGATCTCATTTGTCGGCCCCGGGCGGTTGGCATTTGTCATTTCATTTGTATGTGATGGTTATGTGACGTAATATGAACATGGTGATTTATTAAATGAAATTATGAGTATGAAGACTTTGGTTGGTTAATGTAGAGCCATGAAAAGTCTACCTAAGTAAACAACACTGTCGTGATAGTTTTAGTTTTAATACCTAACATTACAGGCGAACAATACCGGGTGTTAATTGTTGGGATGTTACCCTCATTTGGTTTTTTAATGGACGTCAAGGTGATTTTATATTCAGTGTAGTCCATGAAAAACACAACAAGGAAAATTTTGAAGGAAATAAAACATTTTCATAATAAAACTACATAATTACGTCAATAGGGTTTTAGGACCAGTTAGCCCTACAATAAGATACTCTTAATTTTTAGCCACTAGTGGTAGTGGTAGTGGTACCATTACCCACTACTTATTCTGCAAATATAATAATTTGTTGCAGGCAATTGTAATAATTTGTGAACAAGCACAATGTTAACGCTAGCAATAAGGTTTTCAGTGAATAATTTTATTATTTATTATATTATATTATTTAATATGCGATGTTTTGTTCCTAGTGGTGAGTGAGGTCGCCAGAGCTCTCGAAGATGCAATGTGTTGCGAATAATGGACCTCCATGTCTCTAGCTGCTAATACAACGAAGCCTCAAATTAATAAGGGGTCAGCAACGCGCATGATTTTTTCTGACGGACTTCGTGATGTCTGATTAGTTGCTAACCATTAGATAGGCCGTATGCCTGTTTGCCGCTGTCGTAATATAAAATAAAACATTTACTGTAGTTCGCACGTCAAAGACTCAGCATAACCACTGTCAAGATATAAACCCCACTCCATTTTTAAACCCTCCACCAAGTAAACTCGTTCCTCAACTCTAATAGATTCAGCCATCAATCTCCAACTTTCCCACTTATACGGAAAACCAAGGGGTTTAATAAATTCGGTTTGCAAAAACCTTTGTTGGAGCGGATGTCACGGGTTCACGACAGAACCCTTCCGTGACAGACTCATTGGGGATTCAGCGCTGGAATCACAACGCACTAGGGCAGAAAAGCGACAGTTTTAAGATAGCGGTTTCTTAGTATGGAAAAGTTGTATTTTTCTAGTTTTTTATATAAAACGATGGTGTTAATAGTGTCACCCGCTATAAATTACCTACGATACTATAAATAAATAAATAATAAATACTACTCGACTATTCATACAGCAGCAGAAAACGACTTATGTTAAATAAAGCTTAAAAAGTGGCTAATTCATAAAGTTTTCTATAATTTGAATGAATTCTATTTAAATAAATCCTGAGTTTCTTGAGTTGCCTGTGGCCTAACATAAAAAAAAATATGAGTGTATTTATGTAGTTAGTTTTAAGATACAATTATTGTACGCCCGTAAAGGGTAACTGTTGAGCCATGTAATTTAAAGTCCATCTTTGTATTTTACACAGTTAAACAATAAAAATATATTCTATTCTATTCTATTCTATACCAATTGTTGTTATTATTTAAATTTACATATTTGTTAAAAATACTAATAATTATCTAGAGGCTAGGTACCAAAAAGTTTCGACGGATAAACATGTAAGGATGATTCGTATTTGAAGGTTCCGGGTGCGGGCCGGCCGGGCGGATACCGGGCTGCTCCAAGTCTCGGCCGTAGCTAGATCAGCCGTCAATCGTTTGGGTTGACCAAAGAGCAGTCGGGCCGGGCCGCTTCCGAGCGTGCCGCGCAACGTCCGGCGTCTTGCTGTCATAGAAAACGGACCGGCGGCCCGGACACGGAGCCGCCGCGTTTTTATACTCATTGCGTAGTTTTTTCAAATTTGCATAGCACGCCCCAAGGCAGCCGGAGATTTTAAACTTAGTAAATTTACTAAATCTAGGCTGGAACTGATTCGACTCGCCCAGACGCTGGCAAAGACTAGACTACGTAGAATTGACATCGGTTTTTAACACTATACACAATTAATTGGGTATTCCACTTTTGGATTCCTAAATATAAGTTTTAATTCGTTCGTATCTATCGTGTTTGAGACTAAGCAGTCATTTTGAATTTTTATTCTTATGGGACTAGATTTTAAACCGTGTTACCCACGTATTTCGATTTAAATTAAATCACAAACATTGAGGCGAAATTGCTATAATAATAATAACCAAATGTGTGAGATTGAAACCAGTACGATTACAATTTTTTTCATACTTATAACTGTAAAAAGAAACAGTTATTTTATTATTGTTTAATTGTTACAGTTAGGACAGGTTAATAGTAAGTTTATTGTGAATTAAAGTAAGAGTGGTTTTACTCTTACCGCGCGTAATACACACAATGTTTTTCATCACCCTTGGAGGAAATTAATAAACAGCAAAGCAAATAGATAGATAAATAAAGGCGCCATTCGATGTCAGCAAATGAATGTATGAATGACACAATATGAGAAAAGTAAATGCGTAAGAAAGGGATGTATGTACAGTCAGCATTAAAAGTAGTTACGCATTTGAAAAGTTCAAAAGTCTTTATTTTAAGGGAATAAGAGCTTTTACAGTACATATGGTGCTACTTTAATAATAATAATAATAAATAATAAATTTTGGGGGACATTCTTACACAAATCGACCTAGTCCCAAACTAAGCAAAGCTTGTACTATGGGTACTAGATGACGATATACATACTTATATAGATAAATACATACTTAAATACAGAGAGAACATCCAAGACCCAATAACAAAATCCGTTTTAAATGCACAAATAATGCCCTGGCCGAGATTCGAACCCAGGACCTCTGGCTTTGGAGGCAGTGTCACTACCAATTAGGCTAAACAGGCCGTCATTAATGCCCTGGCCGGAACTTTACCGCACGAGTGCGATAATCAGCAGATTACGTGCATATGTCGAAACTTTAAAGAGCCATAATATGTACTGTAAAACGTTGTACGATACACGTACGAGGGTAAAACTGAAAGTTTCGGGAATAGAAGAAAATATGCAGTATAAGTGAGTTTATTTATTTTTATTGTTTTTCAAAATATTCTCCTTTGTATTTCATGCACTTATGCATGCGTTCAAACCAGTCCATAAAGCACTTTTTGAACTCTGAAGTAGGGGTCGACAAAATGGCTATTTTATAGGCCTCCACTGCTTCTTCTGGCGTCTGAAACCGCTGACCACGCAGTTTGTCCTTGATTCTGGGGAATGTAAAAAAGTCGTTGGGACTTAAGTCAGGGCTATATGGAGGGTGGTCCAATATTTCGACTTTTTCACCGTCCAGGTACTCAGTTGTTGTCCGAGCGGTGTGTGGGCTGGCGTTGTCGTGGTGAAGGATGATGCGACGACTAGGGTTTGTTTTTCGGAGTTCAGCAAAGACGTTCGGCAAACAAATAGTGGTGTACCAATCAGCATTGACTGTTCTACGATCCTCAAGAGCCACAGTAGCTACGTGACCAGATTTAGAGATAAACGTAGCCACCATCTTCTTAGCCGTACTGCGAGAACGAACAACTTTTGTGGGTTTGAGCTCGTCTTCGAAGACCCATACTCGGGATTGGTTTTTAGTTTCAGGCTCATAAGCGTATATATACGACTCGTCACCTGATACTATGCTAAAAACAGCATTTGAGCGTCCCTTGTTAAATCTTTTCAAAGTTTTGCGGCACCAATTGACACGGACTATTTTCTGCTCGTCAGACAATAGGTGAGGTATCCAACGGGAAAATAACTTTTTCACGCCTAATTCTTCTTTTAAAATAATTTGTTTTTGACTCATTCCAATACCCAGGTGCTCTTGAATTTCCCGATATGTCACATGTCGGTCTTCATTTATCAGACGACGCACAACATCGACGTTTTCTTGCGTGACTGCCGATTTTGGTCGACCTTCACGCACTTCGTCGGTGAGGGATACACGGCCACGTTGAAATTCTGAATACCACCTGTATATTGTAGTCTTTGAAGGAGCTTCAATATTAAAAGCAGCAACCATCCGCTCTTCACATTTATTTTTGTGTTAGTCCACTTTTAAAGTCATAATAAATCATAGCTCTGAAATTTTCACGGCACAATTCCATTTTAAGCAGTGACTCGACGACTTCAATAAACAATTGAAACCGAACCATACTTTTTTTTTTTCTAAGTGGCCAGTGTGTTGAGATAAGGAAACTTCAGAGATTATAAAAAGGTATAATACATGTTAAAAATAAATTAATAAGTATTCGATTCCCGCCACTTTCAGTGCAAGCCTCGTAAGAATAGGTAATTCGCAACTCATGTCGATTTAAAACCACTCTCTTCGGTCGTGTTTTAATTTATCACCACTCGTTGCGAATTTCCTGTTTTCTGCACTTGTATCGTAATGTATAATTTTCGCCTTCAAATACGTAGCTACTTTTGATGCTGACTGTATTACGAGGGTGATTATAGGATAGCTCAGTATGCTTGCTTATCATGACACCGTTTATGAGCAAGTGTGATGAAAATAAAAGGGGACGTTAAATAATATGAACACTAGGGAAAAACTATAACTTTAGGAAATATATTGGAGCTAATAAGAGATGGTGGATTAAGGTTTTAGTTGATGATGTACTCCCATCTAAAACCCGGTTCATCTTACCCTCACCGTTTCCGATTCAATTATAAATGGGACACTAGATTTAAGATAAGCACTAACTCGGACATGGATTTCTAATTTTATTTAATTTTTATGTTAAAATTATTCTAAAATATGATTTCATGTATTCGGAAATAAATGGATTCTTAATATTATTAATAATAAAAACTATCTCGTCTAGTGTATGTATTCTGTGTGAGCAAGCATTTTAGCATTTTACCTCAGTGTTTGCGCTGCTCAGGAGCCGTATTGATTCGCGAATCCGATTTGCTTGACGCAACACGCAGTCACTTTATACACATAACATTATGGTATCTACTCGTATATTATAGCTTTCAAACTAGTATTAATTCTACACACTGCTTTATGTTCTGGTTTTTTTTTTTTTTTTTTTTAAATGAAGATCATTTATTTAGTTACAACGAAAATATATACAAGAATACTTAACCAAAATAATATAAAGAAAATTAAAACTAACTTAAATCTAAAACGGGCCCTTGAGGCATTGTACCGAGGATGCTGGCGGCATTTCCTCGCTGTATCGCAATGCTGATGCGTTGAGCGAGGAAACCGCCAGCTCTTCGGTCACCAGTTACGTCAACCAGACGCTTCGCAATTTCTGCAAATAACTTATGCGCGCTGGGACCCCACGGACCTAGAGTTTCGACGCCAAAAGGTACAAACATGTACTCTCTGCCGAGGCCCTTGTATTTATTACGCTTTAGAATTTCGGCGTTTTCCGCCGCTGCACCCGCTTTTACTGTAGTCCGTTGGAGGTGAGACGGTGCCAGTGTGTCTACACAGGTAGCATCCCACACCAACATCCGTCCCACGCTCCAAGGAACTAAAGACACCCCATCAGGTCTCTTACCATCGTCCCTGACCATGCCAGTCGGCTCAAGAAGAGCAGGCACATTGACGGTGGCAAGAGACCGGCGGATTATATCATTAAGCGTCGCATGTCTCGAAAAACGGCCTGCACTTTTTTGACAACACAATCCATGGTGTCCCAGTCGGTCCACGTCCGTGCCACAAGAGCATATATGTGGGGTACATACCGCGACCCCGAGTCGCAGTCCAGTCGCCAATCTAAGCGAGGTCGGATCCAGGAAGGTACCGGTATTTGGCGAGGGATGGGCATGTAGCCAGTAACCAGCCTCCCGGGTTCCGACCGCCAAAAGTCTCGCACGATCTGGACCTGCACTGCTGTTTAGAAGAATATTATAATTTAAATCACAGTAAATATTATCCCAGCTCCTTTGTGATTTTGGGTTGTCTGGAAATTTTTTACCTGGGCAAGCAACTTTAAAAGCATTTTTGGCACCCTCCAAGCCCGCAATCTCACAGTATGTAGGCAAAGCCCTTAGGATATTTCCTATGAGACCAGACGTGCTATGGGTGGATGCCAAAAAGGCTGGGGATGCCACACTGGACACTTTGCGGATTCCTAAGCCACCGTATCGAATAGGAAGGGACGCTTGAGACCAGGAAGGCTCAGTTAGCTGAATATTTAGAATCATTTCTAAACTAGTTTTGATTAAGTCATCCATTCGTGACAAAAGATTTTGATGTTTCCAGAAAGGACAGCAACGGAGCACATATGTAAATTTAGGGACAAAAAGACAAAACTTAAGAATGATTAGCGCATAATGTGGGCTAATTTCGAGTAAACGATTCGCGTGGCTTTGGAATTTAGAAATAGTGTCAGAAATATAACCGGGAAAGGATTCTTCAAAAATAGGAGAACCCAGGAGGCAAAGTGAAAATTTGTCGACTATTCTGATACCAGGAGCCAGATGAACAAATTTTTGTATTAAATCGACCAAACTATAAGAAGTCTTTTGAATAAAGAGTTCGCATTTGCTAAAATTTAGTTCTAAACCAATATTTTCGAAATTAGTTTTAATAAAAGCCAAATCAGAGAGCACAGTATCCACGTCGCCTCCTAGAGTTCCGTCATCTAAGTACCATACATTAAATTTAGATTTTAATTTTTGAATTATTGGATTTATGGCCAAACTAAAAATTGCTGGCCCTAGAGGATCACCCTGCTGACAGCCAACTTCTGAAGATAATTCATGGGACTTGTACATTAATTTAGAAGGATCTGCATAGCAGAGGAGAAGATAATTGTAAATTTCTGGAATTTTGTCTTTTACTTCCGCCAGCAAAGTGTCCCTATTTACCGAATTGAAGGCATTTTTCACATCAATTTTGACAACGATTTCACAATCGTCGTATGAAAGGTAGGTCCTTAAGGCATGGACGGCTGCCTCGCACCCACCTTTCGTCCCAAAACCTAACTGCACTGGTTCAAAAAGAGACTGCAATTTTGATCTGATATGTCTAACCGCAATTTTGGATGCCAGACGCCTTAAAGTTGACCCCACAGCGATAGGTCTCACCCCTCCGTCCTTTTTGGTTAGGGCGATCAGGTTAGCACCATATAATAGTGGGATAACTTCATTGTTAATTTTGCCTGAAAACATAAAATTTATTAATTTTGTAAGGGAACAGATAAGCTGCTCACCTGCGTCACCCACAGACTGAGAAATTAGATCCTTCAAATGCTGGGGTGAGATCCCATCCAGGCCGGCCGCTGAACCGGTTTTGAATGAAATTATGGCGTCAACAACGTCTTTGCCTTCGATTTGAAGGCAGGCCTGGTCAGCTGTAGGAGGGTCAATAACGTAAGGTATTACAGGAGCCGGGGGGTGTTTCGAACGTAAAGCCAGGAGGGTATCTGGAGTATCTGGCGACAGCACGTCGTTTGTGAAAAGGAGACGAGCGGCACCTTTAAGATCGCCGTCGCTGATTTTACATTCAATCAATTTAGTTTTATTAAAGGTGGATGAGGCGCACCTTCTAGGAGGTCGACAAAAGTGTGGAGTTGTATTCGAAACGCAATTGTTTTTGATTTTTTGGGTTAATGAAATTGCCTCATCATTTTTGGCATGAAGGGTATTGAATGAAAAAAGGAGAAGATTATGCCAATCATCAATTTGGTTGTTTTCCACACATTTTGTAATCAGGCCTGAAAGGTGGTTAGCGACGGAGATCCTAGCGCCGCGCGGAACTCTTTTAACAACGGGGCACATTATTTTTTAGATCGCTCAGATACAAATGGAATGGGATAGAATTTGGTTTGTCGGAAAGAGGGGCGGGTATAAAGGCTGGGTCTAAATTTAGAGCAGGGCCATTTTGGCTGAGACAAAGACGATGTTTTTTGGAAATATGAATATTGAGGCCTCTCTGGGTTTTAAAAGAGTTGTCGCATTGTACACAAATAAAATTTAGATTTGACGTGCCATCGCCTGATTGGGTTACGGCATGCATCCACTTACCTTAAATAATAATCCAATAAAGAAAACACAAATCACTTGAATACAGGTTAGTGCTAGTTAAGAAATAATCTTAAACTAACGGAAATTGTTTAATAAAAGCCCCATAATCAAGAAAGACTTTATTTTATTTAACTCATCCTAACCACTAAGCACAGTGTATTCACCGCCATAAGACAGTATGAGAGAGAGTATAGACTATTCCTTATTTGATAGCTAAAGGCATAGACAAAATACATTATACAATGTTGTATTCCAATAAAAACAACTAAAGGAAATACATGGTACCTAATATAATACGTGTAAACGTACGCCTCGATCTTATTCATAAATAAATCCGGTTTGAAGGACCGAATAAAGGAAATCGACATGAATAAAATGAAAAAAAAATTTGCTTTCCGGGTAGTGGCGGTCCTCGTGCGCAGCAGCTGTTTATTACTTAGTAGATAGTTAAAATGATGTACCTATATATGCACAAAATACGTACAGTCAAATAATCTATTTATTTCTCTCATATTGGTATGTACCGAAACCTCAATTCGCCGATATAATAACTATGGGACATATTTTTGCGTAAGTGGTATCCATAATTTTTGCTCTTGGCTGCAACATCACCATCATATTATTTCCGACATGTACTTAGTTCATCGGGGTAAAATGTTTGGCTATCGCTGTGTTATATTTAGATAAAAAATCCTTTTCGAAGAGAGAACCAAATCTGAACGAGATTTAGGCATATCATCATCTCATAAAGAGCTACTTCCAAAGCAACCTATACAGGGTGTGGCCTGTAATAGGAGCAATAAATTTAAGGGACGCTTCCTTAGAGCATCTGCAGTAACCTCTTGTGTCCAAAAAAAATTTATCTTTTTTAATTGGGAGAAATTTTGATCTAAAGTTATGACCTCCGAGTAATGGATCTTGGCACCCAGAGATTATAGCGCGGCAGTCAATGCTGATTTTGAGGTTGCTTCAAGTTATGATTATGACTCATAATCGTTGTCGCATTTTTGGTTTAAAAGAATATTTTTGGTGTTTTATTTAGTGTTTATTGAATAAATTGTTATTAATATCACTCCAGTAGAGTAAAAAAGTACATATAAGCAACATTTGCAAAAAAAAAATACAAAAAAAACCTTTTTTCTTTCAATTAAAATCATTTGGAAATAATTGCTGGAGAGCTCAATAGTGTACCGTTTAATTTTTTGCTCCTATTACAGGCCACACCCTATATATCATTAACTTCGCAATAATTTTTCGCAAAAGCCGCAACCAATACGAAAAAGGACAAGCCATATCCACGACCGACAAAAGTGCTCGACTTAAGAACAAGAAGAATAGGTATTTTTTCACCACAGGAACTCTATCATTATAAGTAGCAAATTTGAAAACCCATAAAACATTTCAAAACATCCCTATTCAGGCTGACAAAGCGATTTCCCGAATCGGTCATGGTGAATTCTACTCGTTACTCGAATTGTAAAAACCGAAAATTAGTGACGCACCGATCGCGCTTACACCCACGACAAGTGCAACAATGACGTCATTATCTTTACAATCAAAATTACAATTAAAAAATGCTTTAAGGCCATAAAGCTAAGGTTTAAAATCATGTGTCAGGAGTGTGGTGAAATTTCGCCATGTATGAATTTAAAAATAATAATACGTCATCCCGTCCCTGTGTCTTTTTGATTCAGTGTAGCGTAATGCATGTTTCGGTCGTGTGTTATTTGAGGAGTGCGTGCCCGATGGTGGGTCCGACACGATATAACTACACCGGAATTTGTGAAATTAAATAATAAATAATAAATAAATAAATAAATAAATATTAGGAAACATTTTTTACACAAATCGAACTAGTCCCACAGTAAGCTCAATAAGGCTTGTGTTATGGGTACTAGACGACGTTATATTTAATAGATATATACTTAAATACATAGAAAACATCCAAGTCTCAGGAACAAATGTCTCTGCTCACCACAGAAACAAATGCCCTTACCGGGAATCGAACCCGGGACCTCTAGCTTCGGAGGCAATGACACTACCAACTAGGCTAAAGAGGCCGACAAAATTTGGATACATCATACGATTATACCAGTTCTGGTAGCTTGACTTACTTGGACATCCACCACGTGAAGACTATTTTATTTGCTTTTATCAATTTTGTTGTATATTTTAATGTTTTCTGCGCAAACAGCAAATCCCATTATGTAACAGTGAAACAGAATCAGCAGGCCGATGATGGTTGCCATTTTATCACATTATCGTCGTGGATAAGACATCCGTCACGTTCTGACAAGTATGCGAGTGCGAGAGTGAAAGGCGTCTTATCGACGACGATAAGTGATAAAATGGCAACTATCATACCTACGTCTACAGATTGCGCACATAACGTAAGCAGCTACTTGTGTGTTAAGTACCTATATTTTAGGGAAAAGTAGTCCAGTATCCAAAGAATTTTAGGTGACGTCTGTAACCAGAGTTACCAGAAGCCAGAAACAAGTGAGTGTTTAGTTTTGAGTTTTATTTCTTAGCTACACTTTTTTTTAAAAGCTAATATTTCTAATCCTCGCAACAATGGAAACCCGCAATATTCTAATAGCCACATTCGCGCGTGAATTTAAATCTCGCCCCGAGCTAGGTTAGAAGCGTTGATTTGTGGTTATTTACCTCGGTTGTTAAGTTTCCATTCTGCACACCCACTCGTGCGGAAGCCGCCATTTCGATTCGACTAACGTTTTTAATTTCGGAATAGGGATTCGGAATTTGAAATTCGAACAAAAGATTTTACAGCCAGTGGTTTGCTATGGGATTTGATTTTTTCGTTGGTTCTGAACTGATGTCGTGCATGGTTCGTTCTTTTGTGGTAGATGATGGTTGAAATGTGCCTGAAGCTATAATCGAAGGGTATCTGTAATTTAGCTACCGCACTGCTAATTCTTTTTTAATACAGTTGCTCAAAAAGTGCTACTTTACGTAGCTGTTTAGCGTGCGGAAAGTTGGTTTTCGCGCACTAGTGCTTTTCACTTTTCCAATTTTTTTAAATTTATGCTTGTTTCAATGCATGACTCCTTATTGCTGGGTGTTAAATATTAGTTTCCTTTAAACGTCGTAATCAACATAAAAACCTACTGTTAATATCAGAATACGAAAAATATACACATTTAATATTTTATTACTTACCTCTTCATCATTATAACACGTTTATTTTTTAATATTGAATATTGAAAAACCGTTCTTAATAAGTTGTCTGAGTGGAACGGAATAGCTGCCGAAACGCCTGTCAAAGAAGAGGCGTTTTTACTTACTGCAAGCATGTTTTAAGTTTCTAAAGGCAACATTCGATATTGTTTTTATAAATATTACTTGTTGTTTTTCTTATTTTTTCGCAACTGCATTAAAAAACGTCGTTCAATACACGTGCGGAAATGTCATTCTTCACTCGTCCCGAGTGTTGCCACTCGCCTGCGGCTCGTGGCATCCCTCGGTACTCGTGAAGAAATGACATACTTTCCGCACTAGCATCGAAATGTACTATTCTTAACGTTGGGTTTGACGTAACATATTTGTACAGTCAAGAGGAAAGTAAATTATCACTTTTGAATCTTACTCTATTGTGATAAGGTGAGGTCTTACTTTTCAAAGATTTAGATTTGCGTCATTCCTGTGGACATTGCCAAGGTTAAAAGGAGAGAGCTGAACTCAAATTATGAAGTAGATATTGATAGTTCAATTAAACTTATTAAAGTTACTTTTTTACTTTAAAGGATACGATTAAGGTATTAGATACATAGTAACATATAGCCGTTTTTATTTTAATTTATTGTGTATCGCTTCTGGCTTACGTTATTTGAGCAACCTAATCCCCTTTTACTGTATGCGCTTGTAAATAAATCTACCTACAAATAAAAAATACACTAAAAAATTAATAACGCAAATATTTTTTTTAAGTGGTACACATTTTTAACACCCAGGAGTATGTCCTAAAAGTACGACCAAGACCACCGTGGGATGGGCAGCAGCATCCCTGCGCAGTGCAGTGGAGATACTGCGATCCCCAACCCGCATGCCAAGCGTCGCGATTATGGCATGATATTGGTGAAGGCCTATGTCCAACAGTGGCATCCTTGGGCTGATATAGTGAGTGGTGGTATAGTAGAAATTAATCGAAAAAAACAACATTTTGCCAAGCCTACTCACTTGACAAGCCTAATCCCAATAAGGTCTAGTTTCCCCCTTGGACTGGAAGGTTAGATGGCAGTCGCTTTTGTAAAAACTAGTACCTACGTCAATTCTTGGGATTAGGTAGCGAACCCCAGGCATCCTTCAGTATGCAACTGTACTGGGACAACGCTAGGATGATGATGATGATTCATTTGGGGAAAAACAGGAATTTGAAAAAATAGGAGCATTCCAATATTTTCTCAAACTATGGAATTTTTGAGCTTATTCGACTCAGAATCCCAAACGCTATCGATTCTAGAAGAAAAAAGTGTCTCCAAAACGGTAAATTTCGATGTCGGTTTTGTTGCCGGTACTACAAAAAAAAATACAAAGCAACACAACTATTCTGGGAAAACTTTTTTCTTCGTCTAAAATCAATAGCGTTATTGATTCTGAACCGAATGTGCCCAAAAATTCCATATTCTGAGAAAAAAATAATACCAATTTCCTTGAAATTCCCCATTTAACTATAATAATATTAATAAAATTATTTAAGTCAGGCATTGCCCATAAAGTGTTACCCCCTTATTCATAAAACTTAACAAACCTCTGTTAACTAAAAATTGTTTTGTCCCTTTCTCACAAACGTAAATGTCAAAGTGACAGATAAGGACAAACCAACTTTAGCGGCTTGTTAACTAATAGAGGCTTGATGGACGTTTATGAATAAGGGGGTTAGTAGATACAGTCTCTTACCAAACTATTGTAAGTAAATACAGGACGCAACACACAAAATATAAGTACATTAAACGGGATGAGCCTTGAGCCTTGAACTTTGACTATGTGTTCCTCCCTAAATGTGGTTAAGTAGTTACACTTTCTTTTGTCACACACCCATAGTTAATGTAAACTCCATTAACTATTCCTGTCCCATTTATTACGTCACTAAACCGCACTCATTACTCGCATGCTGTCTGACGGATCGCGTTCGGATGCGCGCGGCACTACTTCCGGCGGAAGCGGCGCGCGCGCCGTTATTCGCCAGTGACGTCACTTCCGGGCAGAATTTATAGGTGATACCGGGGTGTGATATGAGGAGCATATTGTAGTTGGTAGACTAGTTCAATTTCAGATATTAGTTTAATAATTCGGCTTCACGATAATAGGTTAAAGTATCTTATTATTATTGAATGTAGTAAAGTATACTGACTAAAAAGTTACTTGAAAATTATATTCTATAAAATAAATTTAATAATTGTTTAATTGAGTGAGTATTTGGTAAAGTTTGACGTAAACGACCGAGTGAAACGAATGTCTCCATTGCAGCTTCGATAAAAATTATTTTGTATGATTGTAATTTTTTTAAGGGTACCTCCCCTACACGTAAAGTGGGGATGCAACTTTTTTTTGCTTCATCCCTATAGTGTGGGGTGTTGTTGGACAGGTCTTTCAAAATAATAAAGGTCTTCATCACTTTTTGATGAAGTAAATATTATCGGAACTATACACTCCAATAGAAAAAAAAGTGTCCCCCCACTTTTGAACTATAGACTTTCAATTAAAACTATAGCGGACATTATCAGTTGAGCTGTTTTTGAGTTATCGTAAAAAGTCTTCCCTTCTTAGTAAAAGACGTACGAGTATGAAACGCTGCGAAGGTATTACTTTTGCTTGTGTTTTTTTAGTAAGTTCATTAGGTAACTACGGAGCCCCACACTGAGCATGGCCCAACATGTTCTTGGCCGATTTTTTGTTGTTTGACATATGCAACGCCGTATTGACAATTCTTTAATCTGCCAAACTTGTCAGTACAATAACAATACTAATAAATGAAGAGAACAAGTTATAATAAGATGAGCATGTTGGCAAACATCTGCCCGCGGCAGTTCATTAACCGACAGTTTAAGTTGTTAAGTAAACATACTAAATATTATTGAATAACTGGATGGTATCATGCCACCATCACCAAGAAAAATTATCCAGGTTTTTGGCAAGGTAAAAGACGGCATTTTTTTGGGCAATAAAGACGAACAATGCTATAGGTATTACACTAAGAAAATGTACTTATAAATAAATACAGAAAAGTACAAATTTGTCCGTATTTATATAAAATGAGTGTAACTTACGGTTTCAAAGGGATTCATATTCTCCACTTTCCCACCTAGTTTTATTTTATGACTACTTTATTGTAGAATCAAATAGGTAGGTACAAGACACTCACATTTTTTTATGTAATTATTATTTTCTTTTTTTTTTGGTGCAAAACCAACTTCTTGCCTACCGTGAATTCACTCGATGGTCCCATCGGAAAACCAGCGCTGGCAGTAATGTCCCGCATTATGCTCAGATGGGACCGTTTCGTGACAATACAATATGTTTGTGTACTATGTTATATTGTAGTGAGTTTGTTTGTTGGTCACTAATAAACGGTTCCTATATTATCATTCCGCCGTGATTTGGAAGGCACGTTAAGCCGTTGATCCCGGTTGCTGTCTATGATAGCAGTCGTTAAGCCAGGTTAGAGGCCCCCGGGCGGCTTGAGAACTTCTTCTTCATTCTTAAGTTGCCCACTCAGCAGGCGATGGGGCTCATCATCCTCCTAGCGTTATTCCCAGTACAGTTGCATCCTGCAGGACGCCTGGGGTCCGCTACCTAATCACAAGAATTGGCGTAGGCACTAGTTTTTACGGAAGCGACTGCCATCTGACCTTCCAACCCGAGGGGGAAACCAGACCTTATTGGGATTAGGTTTGTCAAGTGAGTGGGCAACTTGACGTTAGAAGTTCTCAAGCCGCCCGGAGGCCTCTAACTTGGCTTAACGACTGCTATCTGCGACAGCAACCGGGATCAACGACTTAACGTGCCTTCCAAAGCACGGGAGCGCTCAGTTAGTAACCACTCAAAGCGGTCACCCATCCAAGGACCGACTTCGCCCGTCGTTGCTTAACCTCGCATACCGCACGCGGAATGCGGGCGCCGCTGGGCCACGAACTATTGTAAGTAAATGGAAAAAATAAATCGGGCTATGAATGAATTTTGGGTGGAAAAAGTAATGGGGCTATTGCTGGAGTTCCGGACACCTGTTATAACATAGTTAAATGCTATCGAGGCAGGCGGTGACTAGCCACTCGCTAGATGGGCTCCTGAAAGTGCCGTCGTAAAGACAACCAGGAGCAACACCGGTGTGAGCGGCTCAGGGGTGTCGAGAGGTGTGCTGCGCTTTCTTCGAAGTTACTCGCGGCGTTATGCCCTTTAACACTTCCACCCCTGGAGCATATAGCTCTAACGACTCCTCTCTGGACGGCCAATGAAGGCAAGCCAGAGCTGAGAGTCCTGCGGGTCCCCTTGGGATTCCACTCCGACCGACGAAGACACGCCGGAGACGGAGGCCCTGAACGACTCTCGGGAGCACTCGGGTCCGTGGGGTCGTTACTCCCCAACAGCTCGCCACAAGCTGCCCTGCGGGCTTATTATTTATTATTATTATTATTATTATTTATTGGTTAGCTATGATAAATGTCATGTAACGTTGTTACGTTACACACTACTACTTGTTCGCCTAAAGATAGCACTTTCATACAGGTGCTAAAAATAAGTTCAAAAACATGTTGAGCACGCGGCATAACACCATCCAAACATCCCCCACAGATTAAGCGCGCTAATCAGAGGGTGCAAACTGCCCCATCTAAACCTGGGGCTGCGTGTTAAAAATACAATGACACATAACATACATTCGCAACTATAATCCAATCGCTCTAAAACTAGAAACACTTCAATTTTCAACCGAATTGTAAAGACGGAAGGATCTAGTGAACTTTTGGAAAGTTTCTGTAAATTTGTAGGGATTTAGTGTAATTCGCAACGCCTTCAAAGTGTCATATCATTCATCGGGATATGAAATACATATTTTGAATTGTGCTATTATACTGGGGCTGTTGAAGGGTGCATTTTGTTAAGTTTTATGATAGCACTTTAAAGTGTTAATGTTTCATGATGTTTTGTTTGTGATGTTTAAGGGTTAACTATGACATCAGTTATATTGGTAGATTTTAGTTTGTTTTCTGAGCAGTGCAGGGTTAAATTGCAATTCAGGTATTTATTTACTGGGCAACTTATTTAGACATCTCTATGCATAAAAATGCTATGAATTTTGGTTTGCACCCGCTGTGAATTTGGTGTAATTGGAAAAACCCTATGAAATCTCATAAAACGTCTATACAAATACGTATTTAGACTACAACAAATGCTATACATAATCACTAAATTAAATATAATGAAACGGGTCACTCACGTCTTAAAGGTCGAATATCGCTCGACATGTTTCAGACCGGTTCGCGGTCCTTAATCATGAGCACCTATCGCGGCGGCGGTTTTCTTAGCACTGCGTGCCCGTGCCCTGTCCGCTCGGTTGCTCGGCGCGGGTGGAGGCGGCGGCGGCGAGAATCTACCCTCGTTTTCTTCACAATTGTTCAATGCCGAACTACACACAACACTCACAACGTCACATGCTAAAGTCTCGTCCACACTCTTCACAGACGTAGTATTCAACACTGTTTTCCAGCTGGGTGGTACAACCCATCCACAATCCCGATTAAAATTTGGAAAACGACCAATTTCGATAGCCTCCCGCACTTTGCGTGGTACAAAAAACTTTTCCCTCGCTAATACGGTTACCTTATCGAACCGAATATAATGTGATGGGCCCGAATCCAGTGAATGCTCCGCAACTGCAGATCCCCGAGCATCACGTTTTCGTTCGTTTTTATCAGGGATTCACGGGCAAGTCTGCAAGTTATATAAAGGATTCGAGGCATTTCATTGGCCTGCTACAGGATATCCGGATATGTGAGGACGAACTTATGGTGAGTTTTGACGTGGCGTCTCTTTTCACGAATGTACCGGTAGAGGAAACAATTAAAATTATTTCAAACCTCGTGATGGATACTGATTTACCTACCGTATATGAGTGCGATTGAGTTCTGTCTGAAGAGCGGGTATTTGTTGTGGCGTGGGGACTATTATCTTCAAGTGGATGGAGTGGCCATGGGTTCACCTATAGCTCCCGTTATAGCCAATATCTTTATGGAGTGGTTTGAAGAACAAGCTTTGAATAGCGCACGAGTTACGCCTAGATATTGGTGGCGGTATGTCGATGACGTATTTGCTATTGTCCCGAAAGATGGCCTTTTGGAGTTTACGGAGCACCTGAATGGTGTACACCCTAAGGTCAAGTTCACGGTGGAGAAGGAGAGTGAAGGAAGATTGCCGTTCTTGGATGTTCTGGTTATGCGTAGACCTTGTGGGCAGCTACTTACCACAGTGTATCGTAAGCCAACACACACTGATCGGTACCTTAGGGCGGATTCACACCATCACCCAGATCATTTATCTTCTGTACCGAGAACATTGATCGGGCGTGCCTTAAGTTTGTGTGACCCGCAGTTCGTAGATAAGGAACTTAGTCACGTAAAACGGGTGCTAGAGTGCAATGGGTACAACTGGAGGCAATGCAATAGGGTTGCGAACGTATCTCCTCGGCTCCAGCCGGCCACGGTGGAAAGGCTTCCCTTATACTTGCCTTACCTGAAGGGTGTGACGGATAAAATCGGACACTTGTTACGCCGAAAATATTGCATCAAGACGATTTTCCGCCCACATATTCAGCTCAGGCAGCTGATGCGTTCACCGAAGGATAGGGAGCCCTTGAACACCCCTGGTGTTTACATGATTCCATGCTCCTGTGGCAAGAATTACATAGGAGAGACAGGCCGGAACATTTCCACTAGATTGTCTGAACACATACGCAGTATAAAAAAACGTGATGCTCGGGGATCTGCAGTTGCGGAGCATTCACTGGATTCGGGCCCATCACATTATATTCGGTTCGATAAGGTAACCGTATTAGCGAGGGAAAAGTTTTTTGTACCACGCAAAGTGCGGGAGGCTATCGAAATTGGTCGTTTTCCAAATTTTAATCGGGATTGTGGATGGGTTGTACCACCCAGCTGGAAAACAGTGTTGAATACTACGTCTGTGAAGAGTGTGGACGAGACTTTAGCATGTGACGTTGTGAGTGTTGTGTGTAGTTCGGCATTGAACAATTGTGAAGAAAACGAGGGTAGATTCTCGCCGCCGCCGCCTCCACCCGCGCCGAGCAACCGAGCGGACAGGGCACGGGCACGCAGTGCTAAGAAAACCGCCGCCGCGATAGGTGCTCATGATTAAGGACCGCGAACCGGTCTGAAACATGTCGAGCGATATTCGACCTTTAAGACGTGAGTGACCCGTTTCATTATATTTAATATGTCTCAAACTCACGGGAGTTTTCTATATAAAATCACTAAATTGTTTAATACTAGTATTGTATTATACAGAGTCAACAGCAAAAGCAGATGATTATTTTAGTACCTTGTCACTTTCACTACCTACTTTGACGGATCACAACTGTCGCAGTTTGCGCGACAAAATACTAAAATGATCATCTAATTTTGCCGTTGACTGTACTAAGAAACGGCGTAGGCATTTTTGAAAAACTACTATTTAACATAGGTAAGGTAAGGTTACTGTCTATTCCTTCTTTCTGATACTAATTACTTTTGAATTCGGAATACTGATGTGTGAAAATTGATTAGCAAAATTCTATTAAAATGTGAGTGACATACAAGTGAAAATCATGCTTGTAAAAAGTAATATTTATATGAAGCGATTTGGTTCATTCTTGCTACAGACCGTCAATATATACTAAACTTAAGTACTAGGCTAATAGGTATAGCTTATTAACCATACTTGATCCAGTCGAATAATGACCACTTCCCTCTTGACTCTTACAATACCATACCAACTTTAAATTCTCCAAAATTAAAGCATCCTTACATTAATCCTTACACCTCAAAAAACCCTCTTGGCACGTCAACATATTTCGCGAAAAACAACAATAAGACCGAAATAAACCCACAAAATACAGTTATAATATATTAGGTTTATTATTATTTAAATTCGGGCGCCTCGTACGATTTGAATCACAATGCAAGGGTCGGGAAACATGTTCCATTTGTCTCACATATAAGATCGTAAGTGCCATGGTTTCCATAATATGATATGGCATTTTGTACGGCCATGGCAGTCGTATTTTAAGTTTAAATTCGAGGGAGTTGGGCCCGGCGTGTGCTCGAAAGTATTGCCCTGAAGATAATTGGGATATAATTAACATTGAAATCAGGATCCGTCCTAAAGTTCTGCCTGATGTAATAACATAAGACATAACTCATTTAATGACTATGAATTTGATTTGAACAAGAGACGATTGTTTTTTTATTAATTTCTGACTCAAAAAAATATAATTTATGAAAATTTAGAACTCAACTCACCCGGGATATTATAACGATTTGAAAACGCACAATTCTTCAAGCAGTTAATAAGTGTATTGAAATAATTTTTCCATTGATTTATGATTTTTAGGTCTCATGGTAACTATATTATGGCCGACTAGTATAGCAATTGCCGGTTTTCATAATTTACATACGAGTAAATGCCGACTTTCTGTTCCGCCCTCCCCATTCCATCACCGGATGTCCAGACGTGGTGAGCGGTTGCATCCTTACGTTGTCAGCCTACCATTTATTCGCACGAATTTGCTTCTTCTTTCTTAATGCGAGCAGCTAAGGACTGGAATTTACTGCCGCCGTCTGTATTTCCTGGTACATACAATCTGGGTCTCTTCAAGACAAGAGTGAATAGGCTATTCCTGAATCAGTGAGGAACATCTTAGGCCTTGTCATCGCTTTCCATCAGGTGAGACTAAGGCCAACCGCTGGTCTGCAGTCTATCATAAAAATAAAATAAATAAAATAAAATAAGTATAGATGCTATGCACATGCAGGCCTTTCTGAACAATTAGTAAAGTAGTAGCTCTCTGAGGGCTGGTAGACCTCGCATTTGTTTACATAATCAAAAATAACTAAAAATGTATCGACAACAAAAATTATATAAGTATCGAACCCGCTCACATTTCACGAGAATCGGTTGAGAAATGTGAACTGTAGAGGAGAACATCTGGACGAAAGCATTTATGCCTATACTGAAACGGTGACGCTTCACTCGTTTCACTCGCCCGGTCAAAAACAATGGAACTTCAATATCATGCATGTTAATAAAAAAGGCAATTGACTAACGTGCATCCAGCATCGTGCATCGTGCATGGCGCTCCCGGTCCGGTTCCGGCATCGCCCGTCGTGCACGTGCCGTGCCGGATTAAAATATTACGCGCCTTACAATGCTTTAAATGCTTATTAAACAGGAAACTAGAACTATGAAGGGCATAGATTTTTTGGAAAAACTCATCGTTGATTGGCTTCGTCAAGGGCTGGCAAGTCACTTCTGACCAAATAACATACATACCTACATAAACTCACGCCCATATTCCCAACAGGGGTAGGCAGACCACACGAAAATTAGTTTCAGTGCCACTTTTAGGTTTATAGATGGAAAAAGCCAGCCAAGTGCGAGTCGGACTCGCCCACCGAGGGTTCCGTACAAAAAATAAAAACGACAAAGAGTCCGACTCGCACTTGGCCGGTTTTTATTATTTGTTGTTATAGCGGCAAATTTCAACTGTTTAACTATCGCGGTTCTTGAGATACAGCCTGGTGACAGACGGACGGACATACAGCGAATTCTTAGTAATAGGAATAGGGTCCCGTTTTTACACGGAACCCTAAAAATGTGATATGGCAGTGACAGGTTGCTAGCCCATCACCCACAACACCAAAAAGGACCAAGATACTAATTGCGAGTATATAAAATAAAATAAAATAAAAAGCCTTTGTTCTATTACCTTAACATTACAATGACCATAAACTATGTTTTCTTAATTAACTACGTAAAAGTCGCCGCTGCGGCGTAGGCCTCCCCTATTTTTTTCCATAGCCCTCTATCTCTAGCCTTTTGCATCCAGTCTGGTCCAGCCCGTTTAGAAAAGACATGTCGTCATCTTTTCCTTTGACGTCCACGTTTCCTTTTCAACCCTCTTGGTGTCCATTCTGTAACTTTTTTGGTCCATCTGTTTGAATCCATTCTACAAATATTGGAGTACGTAACAGACAAAGATGAAGTACATTGACGACCAATTTGGCTTAAATGGTAGCGACTAGTGACCGTGCCTATGACGCCAGTGGTCCCAGGTTCGAATACCGATCAAGGCATTTTTTTTTTTTTTTTTAATTTTTTTTCAAAAAAGTTACATTTTTCTAATTGAGATTTACTCGCCAAACTAAACGTTTGATGGCGAGACACGCTTATTTATTTTAACAAAAGTAACTTAACCTATTTCATTACCAGTTTAATTGCTAATGATTTTTTAATCAAACCAAATGTTCTTAACCAAATATTTCTTCACAGTATACAGCTTTGAGAGATTTCATTGTGAGGAGAATGAATTTCTGAGCCTTGGATGTGTTTTATGTATTGTATATTTCTATATCGTCGTCTAGTACCACTAGTACCCATAGTAAGTTTTGCTTAGTTGATCGATTTGTGTGAGATTGTCCCCATTTTTTACCTTATATCTCGTCGCGTTTACTTTGTTTTAGGGAACTCAATACGGAATCATTTTTTTTAATACAAAAAGCGAGTGACTTCGTTAGATTCGTATTTACTGTAAGAGTGACACTGGGTATATTAAAATATAAAAAATAAAAAATGGCGGATTTTTGGCGCCTAATTCCAATTTACATAAAAATGCAGTCGGGTTTTTTAATTAGTTAATTAATTACTTTAATTAGTCTTGTTTATACGACTAACACCCAAATCTCGGGGTTTCCTATTTATTTATTCATTCATTAGTAAATATATTTTTTAATTTTTTCCAAGTGCGAGTCGGATTTTAGTTTTCCCATACATTTTGAGTCCCAGCGCTGGATGAAGCCACCGAGCAACTTTTGAAAAGGTTATTGTTTGTTTGTTTGTTTGTTTAAACACTTTATTGCACAAAACAAGTACATAAAAGAAAAATAAACTTAATTTTAGACTTTTGTACAAAGGCAAACTTATCCCTTTAAGGGATCTCTTCCAGCTAACCTTTGAGTAACTGAGAGGACATTTTATATGGCAGATATACTGAACAACATGTACAAGTGGCAAGATGGTATTAGAAAAAGCAATCGAACAAGCAATTATATTTAACACAACAAATATCGACATAAATAAATACATAGATAGATACATACAAACATCGTGTAAATGAATATATACTTATATAATATATAAATATATACATACATATACTTATAAATATAAATAAAAACCGCACATGCCTCCCTACCTTCTGTCTAAGACTCAGAGAGCCACAGCTTTGTCAAGTTTGCCTTTAGCGACGCTACTGAGCTGCACTGCCTAAGTGGAGACGGCAAAGCTTTCCATAATATTTGTATGGGAGGTCCCTTAAATATTTATTTCATTTTGTTTTTAGAATTTGATGTTATAGCAGCAACAGAAATACATCACCTGTGAAAATGTCAACTGTCTAATAACTACCACGATTCATGGGAAACAGCCTGGTGACAGACTGACAGGCAGACGGACGGAAGGATGGACAGCGAGTCTTAGTAATAGAGTCCCGTTTTACCCTTGGGGTACGGAACCTCTAAGGAGAAGAGTTAATTTCGGCGACGTAACGGTATGGCTCCGCTGCGTCGTCATGTCCGATGTAGAGTTCGGTAGGTTTCCCTCCGAAACACGGTCTTCGTCCAGAAGTATACCAAAGGCCTACCGTTTAAAAAGTGAGACGATGCCTGATAGGATGATGAAATTGCTGACTTAATCTTGATGTTACTTCAGGACAGAATCGATATAATGAGGCAACTATTCGATTAACCATCACTCTGTTATGGTTTCAAACTAATTTCCATTGAATTTCGCGGCGAAGGCTGATTGAAAATCAGTCATTTTCATTTTGTAACTCGCGAGGATTGTGTTCAACAAAATCGTAATTTTCTTCAAATGTACGATTTGACAAACATCGGGAACTAAAATTAATCATCAGCGGATCACCTGAGCATCGTAATTATGAGGTCGGGACAAAACGACAGTATGGCGACGAGGGCGCGCGGTACTGATACAGGGCCGGGACAATAGAGAGGAGTTCAGAGAGAGATGTTTTCTAAAAATATATATACTTAAACAAGTTATCCAGATGATGTTTAATTTCGGGGATAAAATTGTGATATACAATATCGAACCTAACGAATCATGCCTTTTCTCTGCGTTATTCAAAATTCTTGCAATACCACCACCATCCACCATATCAGCCAAAGGTCGTCCACTGCTGGACATAGGCCTCCCCCAAATTCACGGGGGGTGTATGCCATAATCGCCACGCTTGGCATGCGGGTTGGCGATCGCAGTATCTCCACCGCACTCCAGGGATGCTGCTGCCCATCCCCCGGTGGTCTTGGTCGTAGGTTTAGGACATACCCGGGTCTTTCAATACAAGTTGTATTAATTAGTCACAAAATTTTCACTGCATATTGAACTGGCACTTAACATGTCAAAAAGTTTAGCGTGGGCACAACAATCTTTACCTCGTTTAGACTTATTTTGTATGTATACCCACGTCAAAAAGTGGTATGATATGCACACCGCATAGAAATATTTGTGCTGGTTTGCATACCACCACAGTACTTCATGGAATGTACCAATCTGATGTGCCTCGTCTAGCCTAAGTGCACTCTCTGGATTTCTGTAGGTAGGTCTCTACTGTCGCCATTTGGCAGATATCTTTACAAATGTCATTTGATATTAAACAACGACTTTTCGATGCAGGATAATATCGTGATTAAACCGGTTTGATTTCAACAAGATTTAACTTTCCCTTCAATTTGGAAGGTCAGTTAATAAAATAATACCCTGAGCCCAGCCCAGGGTCAGAGGGCTATGGAGCAAGCTATGCTCTGAGTTTCCATGCAGGATCGAATCAGAAATGTGGAGAATAATCGGCATAGCTCAGTGAGTTGCAAGACTCATGTGGCAGTGGGCGGGGCACATTGCTCCTAGAATCGATGGCCCTTGGGGCAGAAAGTTCTTGGTGGTGACCTTGCACCGGAAAGTGTGGGAAGGCCGCCAACAAGGTGGACTGAGGATCTCGTCAAGATTGAAGGAAGTCGTTGGATGAGAGCGGCGCCAGGCCTGTCCTTTAAGAAAGCCTTTGTCCAGCAGTAGACATTTTTCAGCTGATATGATGACGTGTCAAAACGGACCCCGGGCTCCTTCAGAGGATGATGAGAAATATAATCCTGCTTAACACAAACTCTCTCAGCCCCTCAACGCATCTCTAAATCTCCAATAGCTAAGAAAAAATGGGCAAGAAATTCATTTCCGACGACCGCCAAGTGGAAACTGAATGGAGGCAAAAAGCGCGGATTGAAAGCCAGTGGAGCGCGCCGCGCGCTTGTATAACTTGTATTACACGCTCTGCAGTGGAATTAACGGAGTTCTTCAATTTTAATGTTGTGATTACTGAAATTATTGGTTTATTTTCAGCTTTCGTTAACTTTAATTTTATTGCTTTCATATGACCAATTCAATTCAAATTTACATAGTGTTGAGGTGTTATTTCGTAAAACTATACGTAATGTCTATGCCATGCAGACCATCGGCTCTTTTACAATATATTGATACCGAAAAAAAACTGTGTCTGGATGTTACACTAACATAATAAACAATGTTAAACGAAGTGCTTTGTTATCAAAAGCAGTTCGTTTTAATGAGCAAGCATAAAAATAAAATAAATATACAGACATACATAATACATTAAACTCACGTCTATATTCCCAAAACGGGTAGGCAGATACACAAAAGTTAATTTTCAGTGCCACTTTTATCTATATAGATGGAAGTTTAATGATGGAGATACCGTGAAATAAATATGGCGAAAGCAAATGGACTATAGCCCCTAAATAGGTCCAAAGTGGATTGATAATCCCGCTACGCCTTTAGGATTCTGCTTTAAGACAAATTAATAATATGTATAGGTAATTTCATTAAATCTGTAAAAGACTTTGGTATTCTCGGGACCGCTTTTACCAGTAGGTATTCGTGCATAGAACATACTATGCTACGTATAAAAACCCAATTAATCTAAAAATCTCTTCGGGTGCTTTAGTGGTCATATTAACTTTGTCAAATACTGCCAGTGTTGGCAATATTTCCCAATCAACACCGTGCCCAGTAGTCATATAGTAAATGTTACCTAATATGGCAATATATGTTGGCGATATTTCCCAATCAACACCGCATCAGCCGTGCATAAGCCGAGGATGCATCTCGCATCGCCGCGCACACGGGATTTGCCGCGCACTTCGTTACACACGCCAGTAAGCCCCACTCTATAACTGTGTTATAGGACTAGACTGCTTGTTTTGACACGGAAATCCTACAGCCGCAAGCAAATACATCTGCTCTCTTCAGGGTGTTCATAAATATCTGAAAATGCATTCGTAAAGCACAAAGAGTCGTGTTGCGTTATACACCGAGTTAGGTTCACGTATTTCCTGTTATTATATCACATCGGTTGCAAACAAGCATACGGCCCACCCGATGGTAAGCGGTCACCGTAGCCTATGGACGCCTGCAACTCCAGGGGTGTCAATTGCGTATTGCCGACCCTTTAAAAAATTATACACTCCTTTCTTGAAGAACCCCACACTGTAGTCCCTCGGGAAAACCTCGACGGGGAGCTCATTCCACAATCGGAGCATCCGAGGGAGGAAATTCCTTTGGTACCGTACCGTACACGACAAATTCAATGCACATACGTGTGCGGGTATCTATGGAATGAGTAGGTCTTTAAAAATGATGTAGAGGTTATAGTACATCACTATAGGTACTATACAGCTCGGGAAACGAAAGTTTGCAGGCCAAGTAGATATAGACGGCCGAGCGTAGCGACACAGTACAGTAGCGAGGCTGGATAGGGACACGCGGCCTGCAGCCCAACGTTTCTCGCCGAGATTTTTATAATGCTTTTCTCAAACACATGCAAATACGAGTAAAAAAATACACCACTCAAAAAACAAATTTAACAGACGCCATGTTAGACATTAAAATTAAAAAAAAATCGTCCCGGCCTAGGCCTTCAATTTTGTATGAAATTATTTTACAGTTCTCCCGAGTTGTTCCGCCTGCAACGTGATGCTTTGAAGCCTGTTATGCCACCTGCCTGCCTGCCTGTAAGCCTGTTATTATAACGCACGTAATGACGATATTTCATTGTATGTTTGAGAAAATTACTTTTCCATTTAAGTTAGCTGTCAAAATTGTAACAAGTGTGACCAATAAAAAATATTTGTAATATACGTATAAGTTGTACGAGGAAGGACGATAACGTGAATACTAGTAATATGTAGTTACGGCGTGGATTCAATAAAAAATAAAAACATAGTTGAATTTAAGCGAGCATTAATGTTATTATTAATTGATAAGTGCTACTATACTTTATCTGAATATTTACGAGGTTAATTTTTAGCTAGACTCCACGGATTTATTTGGTTCATCATCATCATCATTTCAGCCGAATGACGTCCACTGCTGGACATAGGCCTCCCCCAAAGACTTCCACAATGACCGGTCCTGGCCTGCGGTTATTTGGTTACTATTTATTTAATCATATGACATTTTGGCTTTGTGTTAAATATTTATTAATATTATCCTGTGGGCTTTATTGTTTGAGTAAATAACTGTAAAAATTCTGTCTGAAATATGTACCTATGAATAAATGTTTTTACACGCCCATCGGTAAACTATAGCGAATCTGTTAATAATAAAGACCATCACTATATACCTATATTTGCAAATAAATCATTTTGAATTTGAATTTGGATAGTTTAGTATTAAGTGTATCAGTTAGCATCACGTCGGCAAGCCTACGATAATTTGACACTTTATTAATCAAGAAAAATAAAATTGGGCGCACATCATCATCATCGTCCTAGCGTTATCCCAGTACAGTTGCATCCTGAAGGATGCCCGGGCCGCTACCTAATCCCAAGAATTGGCGCAGGCACTAGTTTTTACGAAAGAGACTACCATCTGTCCTCCCACCCCAAGTTGACAACTTGACTGTTAGAAGTTCTCAAGCCGCCTGAACTCGGCATTAATTAAGCACACGATTGTTCAAAAATAGGCAAACCAGTGGAAATCGAGTTTTAAGGTAGTTAATGGAGTTTTTAAAGTGGAATATAAGTCTATGTACCAAATATGTGTTCATCACATCATCAAATAAGTATTAAATATGCAGCGAGAACACCTTACTGGCATCAGCAATGATTTCAATATAATACACGTTCCGCAATCGATTCCTGGTTTCGTGGTATTTCGTTGGGCAAGTACCGGCCGTTCTTAAAAGACGGGACCCAGTCTCTGAATGATATATTTTGAATTATTAACCAGTGGTAAACGGTGTGGGCCACACATATTGTAAATATTTTCTATAAAACCTATTTTAAGTAAACATTGTAGTGGCTGTTTGTTTACCCAAATAAAGTAAAAAAAAAAAAAAAGTACATTTGTTCGATGACAAACAATTACTGAGTCCTTAGTAGGTATTGCATTGACTACTTATACTTTAATAAGGATGAGGAGGGGCGGGGTCAGGGAGGTCGGCATCGCAAACGTGACACACTTGGGGCTTCAGGCGTCCATAGGCTGCGGTGACTGCTTACCATCAGGGGGGCCGTACGCTTGTACACCGAATGGTATTTAAAAAATGAGAGTAAAGGCTGGAAGCGGACTCCGATCTCTGTAGCACCATCTGAGAATGCAACCTACAATGACAGAGAAACTTAACCCATTCAAGGCCAATGATGACATCTATGCAACAAGGCTTTACGCACGATACAAGATACGCTACAAGGCGGAAAAATGATGCTATGGGCTACACGTAGCGTTCGTGAGCCTAAAATGAGTCAAGGTTTTTGAAACACAAAACGGAGACAATTTAGAAAAAACATTTCCTTAACACATCTCAACTTTTGTAGATAGGTAACTTTATCGTAGTAAATACAGCTATTACTTAAGTAAAGAGACTTAAGCATAAAAACAGGTCCATCAGTTAAGTGCAAGACTCGATCTCCATTATTATGCTCTTAGATGTTTGCTATTAACCTAAAATTCGAAAGCCTTTCAGGCCCCAGAAATCCAGTGTACTTGCGAATGCCATCTGCATAGCAATCTCAGGAATGCATTTTCTAAATGGGCGTGGTCTAAATCAGCCAATGTGCACTCAGGCGATATATAGTACATTCAGCCACCTTTGACCTCCTGCGCCCCGCTTTTCCCATACAAAATAGGAGCAAATCGAGCGAAACCAGGAATTTCCAGAGGTCCAAGTTAACTGGCTGGGATACGGGCTCCGCCCATCGGCTCGCTTGGTTGGTTTCCCGAGTAAGTCAGAAAAGGATGGCTATAAGAATTAGATAGGGACGCGCATAGCTTTTCTTAAAGATAGTTGGCAGATTATGTAAGATGACAATGTCAGGGTATATAGGGATATATATAAAGTGTTTGTATGTAAATGAGATGGATATTTATGAGCGCGGAGAGAACAAATTGTAGAAATATGTGGAAAGTCAGGCTTGTTAGTTATTTGCGTTATTGCTTCGGTTCGGCGGTTTAAGTTAACGAATGTATGTTTATAAGCGAAGGTCGCGATCATTACAAAATTCCCTACGTAGGAGTACAATTATTCGTAGAACTGTAATTGGATATCCCTACTCCAATTAGAATCGTCTATTTTATTATAAGTGCTGAACCGTCAACGTATGGTTTCAATTGGCAGTTTGATTCAGATTCATCCGTACAGATTTTCAAATTAAAATTTTCACCTTAAGGTATGGGCATTTTCGAAAAACATCTTCGTATAATATCGCACTTCAATAACATAATTAGTTTTTTTTTTTCAAATAATCTCATTTTAATAAGATTCCCCGTGTGGTACCGGATTAGAATAGCACCAACCCCTTTCTTCCCTAGGGTGTCGTAGTCGATTCCGGGAACCAGGTTGAAGTGTGTTGTGGGCGATAGACTAGTAACCTGTCACTGCAATATCACAATTTCTCCATCTATCATCCTCCTAGCGTTATTCCCAGTACAGTTGCATCCTGAAGGATGCCTGGGGTCCGCTAATCTTCCTTCTAATCCCAAGAGTTGGCGTAGGCACTTTTTTTTACGGAAGCGACTGCCATCTGACCTTCCAAACCGAGGGGAAAACTAGGCCTTATTGAGATTAGGCTTGTCAAGTGCGTGGGCAACTTGACTGTTAGAAGTTCTCAAGCCGCCCGGAGGCCTCTAACTTGGCTTAACGACTGCTATCATAGACAGCAACCGGGATTAACGGCTTAACGTGCCTTCCAAAGCACGGAAGCGCTCAGTTAGTAACCACTCAAAGCGGTCACCCATCCAAGGACTGACCTCGCCCAATATTGCTTAACCTCGCATACCGCACGCGGTACGCGGGCGCCGCTGGGCCACGAACGCTCCTCCATCAACAATTTCTCCATCTATAAATAAATAAATATTGGGGGACAATCTTACACAAATCGACCTAGTCCCAAACTAAGCAAAGCTTGTACTATGGGTACTAGACGACGATATACATACTTATATAGATAAATATATATAGTTAGATACATAGAGAACATCCAAGACCCAAGAACAAAATCCGTGCTAAATGCACAAATAATGCCGTGGCCGGGATTCGAACTCAGGACCTCCAGCTTTGGAGGCAGTGTCACTACCAACTAGGCTAAACAGGTCGTCGAATTTTTATTTATTAAAGAATTATTATATTAAAGAAGGTATATACATGTCCTAATGTTTCACAGCTTAACTTTGAATGTCAAAAAGTATTCGTAAGATTGAAAGTGTAGGTATGTTTATACATTACATAATCGGACATAGTCAAAATTTCACAATTTCAAATAATTAAAAATCCATGCATACGAGTATAAAAAAGTACCATTGCGGAACTATTGTAAGAAATCCGTCTTACATTACGGTGGCTGGAATGATTTGCATCGAGGGAACGGGAGGGACTGGTACCTTATTTTCGTAGAAAATTGTCTAGTAAGACCAGTTCTAAAATGAACGCCCGTCCCAGTAGACATTATTTCAATGTGTGAATTTGTGTGTATTGTACAGGCGTATATGAGTATGTATACTGGCAGCGTAGTCATTTTAAATTTGGACCTTTTACTGGATAGAAATTGGGTTAAAATGCAACAAGTATTCATCATCATCATCATCATGTCAGCCGAATGACGTCCACTGCTGGACATAGGCCTCCCCCAAAGACTTCCACAATGACCGGTCCTGCGCCACCCGCATCCAGCGGACACCCGCGACCCTTACCAGGTCATCAGTCCACCGTGTGGGAGGCAACCAGTATTGCAACAGTTTAAATAAATACATCTTTTAAGTATTTTAAATTGAACACATGTACAATATTATATATTGTATGAATAGTTCCCAATGTTGAACAGACCGAGACCTGTGTTGTCTAATAAAAAAATCAAATTTGATACTCGCATCTACGGTAACCACCACGCGGGTTCCACTGATCCGCACCGGACGACAGTGGATGCACTTGTTATCATTGCGATGCGTCCGATGCGTGCGATGCGGACCTGTGGACGCTTTCCTGTAACCGCCCCTCTTCTCTGTTCATTGTAGTTAACACATTTCTTGCTAGAAAGCATACATATCAAATGATTTATAGTCCAGTGGAAGTAATTTCCATTATTGTATCTCATATTTCCATTATTGCCTATCTCGAATTTGGTAATACAGTTAAGACGTGTTGTCTTGATGAACTACGCATTGTAAATATTTTTCCTCTTTTTGTATGCATACTCAGTATTATCAGTGCAGCATATTTTTGGGAGAAAACGACTGACTGTCGAGTTTGTTTCGGCGTTTCTTATCGGCAGCGGTCTTTTCAGAAACGCTAGTAGAGTTGACATGTAAAAAATCCCCATACGACGTATTTTATATGTACAACTCAAAAATTACGTCATGTAAAAACACAAAGCGCGCGTTCTAAATTGTCTCCAACAGTAAAAACCTTTCATGAATTTAAACACCGCTCTACCCAGCCTATACGAGCACTAAAAGGATATCTTATTATACTTTTGCGGTGTTCTTAGTTTTTATGATGCCGGGTAAAATACGGTAATGGCGCTCGGTTAGGGGCCGTATGGAGATCGACCCCTCTTCAATGTTATGTTGGGGGCATAGCCTTCACGGAAATTATTGATTTTTTTAAGTATCCTTTGCCTGTAACTTTAAGAATATGGAGATTATTGAAAATGACTGTAAGTGTAGAGGTATGTTTATTTTTCAATTGTTCTTCATAGCTTTTTTGGTGATCCTTCTTTAATGAATTTATAAATTTGATTTTAGACTTTTATGCTACGTAACGTAATCCATACCTACCTGAGAAATTAAGAGGGCGCAGTCCGTGGCAGTACGCAGTATTTTTTCTCCATTATAATTTCAAGCAACAGAAACTAATTTCCGACCTAGATATGCCGGATCCCATTTTGTATACAAAGTTTCATGTTATTCTAGCACGGCGTTTTGAAATGAGAGCGTAAATACGTTTGTATGGAGAACCGAACGTACTGCGCACTCTTAAGCAAAAAGTTTGCAAACATATAGTTAGTTCCCATTGCAGTCTGGTGTACTAGTTTTAGTCTTATCAGATGTTACTTTCCGCTTCGATGTCTATTGGAGTTGATCCTAAAATAATTTATTTATTTAGAACAGGCCATACGTAGAATAAATCATCATGGATAGGGATGTTTGGCAGTGATAGCGTCCTGCACGGGTAATTTATCGCGAAAATATATTTTCTACTGTAGCATTGTTATTTAAGTAATTTTGTAGTAGCTGACACTGTAATTTTATATTTAACTATACAATGTATATTGTTTTGAAAAAATGACACCTCGCCGAGTTTCTTACGCCGGTTCTTCTCGTGGCAGAGGTATATTTTTCCGAACCGGTGGTAGTTTATTGACGTTCATAGGTGCATGTAATATGCCTAATTTGAAGAACAAACTACTTTTACTTTTTTTATTTATTTACATATATGCATAAATAAATATTATTTTTAGCCTTCATGCGCCGAATATACCTGAGAAATGAAACAATACGTTTTTCTCAATATATAATTAGTTCCCAGTCTGGTGTAGGTACTAGTCTCAGTCTGATCACGTGAAACTTTCAGTTTCATTGCCTAATATTGCTTATTTTTAAATTATTTATTTTTTTAGAAATGCTCACGATATACGAAATAAGTCCATTTTAGTACAGAAAGTTACTCATACCTTCATATGGTATAATTCCAATGTTTTTCAGAGAGTGTTGAACAATGAGAAACTTCAAATCCAAAATGTTGACTCCGTAAGTAGTATATTCAGAACAATAGAAGGGTAATCTCGTAACAATGGTTAATGAACGCGTGTTAGGACATATCAACTGTAAAAAAAATTAATGTGAAAATGACAGTAGTTGACTGGTTGATGCAGGTTTAGAAAAATACGCAATTACCATTGCAAGAGAGTTTTTTTTGGTAGTCGTTTGGTAACGAATCAACCAGCATATTAGATCAATAATCAGCTAGGTCGCACGAACAGAAATCATCGAATCCTCAGCAATTAGGGGATGAGCACACGTCGGTCTGGCTGGGATCTTACAATCAACGCCATACGTGAATCCAATCAGTGTATGCCGTGTTTATGTGCAGTACGTATGTTGTTGCATTCATACACTCTAGGGCTGTGCCAAAGTGGACTTCAACAGAATGATTTTACTGGATAATAAGTGCGAGCTAGTAGCTTACTAGAATAACTAACTAGGTAAGTTATCTACGCACTTTAACGTTCTTATTTGATTGAAGGTTCTCATTTTCTTATTTATACCAGTGCCGACTTCACAAATAGGTAACAATAACTGGATACGTATCCTCTTATGGTTCCTATAGTTTTAAAGGGACAAAATATATGTACTTACAAGTTTTGCCCAAACCACTTCCACTGCCAAAAAAATACTAACCTATTATCTAGCTGGTAAAATTCTCTTTACGTTTATTGTCTCTTACTATGTTTGTTTTTTAAATAAACTGCGGTTACTGTTAAATATTGAACGACGTTTTGTACATAAGTTTTTTAAACTGTGCGACACGAGCGGGGATTCGAACCCACGACCTCCATATTGAAAGTGGCGTGCGCTATACCGCTCGGTCAGAGAAGCTTCTTTGAAAATAGAAGCCCGGGGATTATTATTTCTTCCTGTAGTGACAACCCTATCCCGGCAGGTACGTGGCGAAGTCATTAGCAGTAATGGCTGATCCACTGCGCACCGCCAGATTTACTGCTGGCCGCATGCATCGGGATTAGGCTTACATGGCACAAAAGGAGTACGATTTCAGTACAATGTTGCTGTAAAATAGAACGGTGTAATGGATGTTCGTATATTATATCATCACTGTATCCCGTGGATTGGTACCCCGCACCTCCACCATTTAAGGGCACGATCACGGGATGGTAGAGAAATATTTAAATAGCTATACGCCTTATGCATTCTCAAATAAATTACACCCGTTTTTTATAAGATAATTAACGTCTTGCTTGGTCCAAGGTAACGCCGCAGCCACAAAGTACAATATGCTGGCGGTATCTGAAGCTGCCTGAAGTCTTTAGCCTTTTCTGCATGAAACAGAGGCGGCTACCATTGTGAATTCAAATTTATTACCCAGCGCCGGTCATATGTTTCAGAAGGAGATGGAGGGCTTAAGTAGACATTAAATAATAAAAATTTGATTAAAAAAATCATTAAAAAAATACTTTGGCTAGCAATTTTATTTTTTTAGGTAATGAATTTAGCAAAACCAATTCTTAAGAATGGAATAGAATAGCTAAAACCGCATTTATTATTTTAATGAATCTAGTTTGGGTCATTGAGGATCAGATCTAGGTACATGTACATATGAATATTCTGAGGATGATTTTAATGTTTTTGATGTTGCTCCAAATTGGATCATTAAAAGTAACTATTTTACATTGGCTTATTTCCTACCTGCAATCAAGGTTGAACGGAACGGGACCAATAATATTAGCGATCAAATATTCATTTGTTTCATCGCCAATTGTATCCCATGTCTGTACGATAATCTACCGCCTCACGTGACAAAAAGCAAGCGGTAATATTTTTTGTGTAATTTAGTTAGTATATACACACACAAACGCAAAACACCACACACGCAAATATACACACCCACACATACCCACACACACACATTCACACACACTTAAACAGAGACTAAGTAGCTATAAAGAATAAAAATTGTAGTAGTGTTAGTTTAATACGTAATATATTTTAATATTGTAAATATCTTCCCTTATGTACCTAACTTTCATAATGTCATCTACTATTGTTAACCGCACTCGCAGAAGGCCAAGTTACAGGCTCAGCCTAGTTTGGTCTCTGATAGAATCTCTTGTAATGTATTTATCGATTTTTGAACAATAAACCATTTGTATTGTATTGTATTGTATTGTATGTATCAGCTTGTATTAAGTTTTCACGTCGCCTAGTCTCACTGAACAACTGCCGCTAGACCAGATTTGTTTAGTGGCTAACTCAATCGTCGGGTCGCACCCCCGCGTAACCTAACCATAATTATTTAGAGTCCACATCCATTCCGAAACCAATCACTTGTATTTAATCAGAACTGTAGCTTCTTTACACGATGCAGGAGATGGATATTTTTCAGATTTCGTTAAATTTGACCTCGACGTGCTAAGCGGCGTGCTCGAGGTGTTATTTTAGGTATTGCCCAGTTATAAAGTTCAACCGTATACCTGAATTAACCTCAAATATCGGCTTAACGAACAAAATCTGCATGCAAAGCGACCGCGAGAAGGCAACGTTCTAACACAAAGGGCGTAACCTGGCTAGGCCTAATGGGCGTAAAGTGTAATTTTGTAAAGCTGACTGCCTCCGGGTCTAGACCTGGATAGGGCTGTCAATTACCTAATAGCATGTATTTCACCAGGCAGCTAATAAAATAATAAAAGTATATTCTAACCTAACCTTCAAAAGTAATAAATTGGCAGCTAAATTAAGCGACCAATGCCAAACTATTATTTTAGCTGCCAAGTAAAATCTGCCAGTTCATCATATTAGCTGCCCGGAGAACAATAATAGCTATTTACAGTACATATGGTGCTACTTTACGGCACGAGTGCGGTAATCAGCAGATGACGTGCATATGTCGAAACTTTAAAGAGCCATATGTACTGTAAAACGTTGTACGATACACGTGCGAATAGGTAATTCGCAACTCGTGTCGATTTAAAACACTCCCTTCGGTCGTGTTTTAATTTATCACCACTCGTTGCGAATTTCCTGTTTTCTGCACTTGTATCGTATGTACTATTACGATACAAGGGTTGTAAAACAAAGAAAGGCCGATATCGCAGATGTTTGGGGCCCGAGCCGCAGGCGAGGGTTATAAGTATGCGAGAGAGGGCTTTCTGTTTTACCACCCGTGTTTTGTACACAATTTTACGTCACCATTTGGCCAAAAAGTGGGTTATTCCGGACGCGCTACGTGCGGAAAAACGCGCTTTTTGGCAAGGTTTGGTGTAAATATATTTTACCTAACTATGTTTTTATTTAATTAGTTTCCGGATTCTAACTTTTCATACTTATATTACAATTAGAAGGATATTATGAACATATTCAAAACGACTAACTAGAACAGTGGTAGACGGATTAGGTGGCGGTGACGATGAAAAGGCGGCGGATGAGTGATTCAGAAAGTGATTTCCGCTTTAACCAAGATTACGTGAAGACAAGGAAAAGTTTTGAGTTTTTATTTTTTATCTTGGCATTGTCCACGAGAACTCATGTCGCATGTCAACTTTTCTTTCTCCGTACAGGTTTGCTCTTGACCACAAATCACGTAATGTGAAGCGATATTGCGGTTTAGGATGGACCGCGCTTGCCTGTTAAACCAATTCACTCTCGCCTTGAAGAACTGCCAACGCCGTTTCCAAGTAGGGGTAGATACAAATTAGAAAGCCAAATAAAGCCAAATTTCGTCCAAATCCTTTCAGCCGATTTTGTGCGATTGAGTAACAGATTCAGTTTAATAATATTAGCAAGATATGTCAGTAAAAACGTATTGTTACATATTACATCAATTTTACCTATCGGGTAGCGTCCCTCAGAGTAGATCCCCCAGCGTAAAGCCCAGTGGATGGGAAGTAACGATCAGGAAGTGCGGCTATTTTAAACTTTATAGCTTCACCTAGCTTCATCATGTAGATACCTATTCTAATAGCCATAGCTAAAATTACATTTCAAGTTTTATCTTGTTCAGGAACATTGCAAAGCCAAATACAGAAAACGGTATTATAAATGCGAAAATTACTCTGTTCCTTTCACGTTTAAACTGTTTTGCCTGTTTTAAGATTTTGATAATATTTGGCATGTAGATAGTTTGTAACCCAGGAAGGACCCAGGATAATTTTTATATCAGGAACCATTTTTTAAGGGGTCAAAAAGGGGGAGGTAATTTGGTATGGGATAGCGACTGTTAAGCCTGCGTCTGTAGTTATAATTTATAAAATAGGCCCAAATTCTAAGACAAGGTCAAGTTCTGTGCGGACGACTTAGGCAAAGCTACTACGAGTACTACTATCAGCCGAAGGACGTCCACTGCCGGACATAGGGCTCCCCCAATTTCATGGGGGGTAAATGCCATAACCGCCACGCTTGGCATGCGGGTTGGCGATCGCAGTATCTCCACCGCACTGCAGGTATTCTGCTGCCCATTCTCCGGTGGTTTTGGTCGTAGTTTTAGGACATACCCGGGTCGCCTAGGCAAAGCTAGTTTTAACAATATTTTATCATGTTATCGTACCTTTTGGCTTTAGAATATTATATTTAGTTCGTCGATTTGTTGGTATACTGACAAAAAAGTACAATTTCTTTCTCATCCTCACCTAATGTTATTTACTTAGAACGAATTGTGATGCACTTTGATGTACATAATAAACGGCTGTTGAGCTTACAAATTTATGGTCAGAATGACGAAAAGAAAAATATCTGCGATAATGTATACCAGATTTTAAAACAACCATATTTATTAAAATGGCTTTTGGTTGACTGAGTCCCGTAATGATTCGTATATTATTGACGATATTTTCGTGAGTAATTTACGAATATCGTAAATATTGAAATACTAGTTTTTGCATTGCAATAGCTGTGTAGCTGGTAATTCTCCTTTAAACTATCAATGAGTTCTCCGAAGACCTAAATTCGCATCTTAATTAACTGTTAATTACCGCTAACATTAATTAATCTCCGCCATTTTGCAGTCGGCCCACATGGGCGGAAAACGTGCTGTTATTAATAAAGCGAGCCGTGGCTCCAATCTTTGTCATAGCCGAGTCTAACCAACGGCGCGTGATGACTTGCCAGCTCGATGCATGTACAAAACCGCCCAGTGTGTAAACACAATATGATGCTTTACTTCCCAAGCGGGAACCGACCTTCTTGTTAACAGTTAAGGTTGACTTTTGAGTGGCGTTTTTGAAAGTGCTAGATGTATGTATGGAATATGGGAATATATTGCAGGGTGCCTCGGTTCCAGTGCTTGACAATAATGCATGGCTGGGCTAATGTTTGCTTTGTATCAGACTAGTTATGTTGACCGCGAACGGCTCCAGGCGTGACTGTATAATTTGCGAAGCCAATTAAAGAGACTCATGCATTTTGTATGGGATCGCAATTGGATTAAGGATATTGATTCGTTTTAGGTAATGTTTACATAGGTACTGTAAACATTTATGAACATAGTAATTTAAAATATACTAGCTGTTACTTTAATTTTCTTCGCCTGAAAAACATTGCCATGATTTATTTGAATTATTTCTATCAGTAAGGGTCCTCTTGAAAAGTGTATTTCATACAGGCATATTTGTGCTTATGGTTACAAGACATTAAAAAATGAAATTTCCCAGGAGTTCCCTGGGATTCCCGGGATTTTGTATAGTAACTGGAATCGGGACTACAAGGCATATTAGACAAGTACTTATAATATCTTCGCTTTGATCCAAACGCGTTTAATCATTATGAGATTCGAGCCAAATTATGGATCATTATTCAATAGAAATAATAACTTTAAAAAAATCGCGGTGTCTTTTCTTCTTGCCACCGTGGTCTTCTTTTGCAGAAAAACTTTTTATATTTGCAACTGTGGTCTTCTTTTGCAGAAAAACTAGTAAAAATTGACAAATACTAGTGCCATCGCTCTGCTTGTTAAATAAAGTTCATTAATCATTTGTTTCACTTAACATTCACAGTTGCATTTCAACAACGTTGCGTCGATAAATCACATCTCAATACTCGACGTGGTTGCAGTTATATTATCTAATTACTGAGACCCAAATCGCATCATCTAGCCCACTGGGATCCTGCCCGGCTTAAGTCCTCTCACACTAATTTGGCTAAGAGGCAGCTGAGACTGAACTCAAGCCAAGATGCTACTTAACGATCTATGTACCTACTTACTTTAATTAAGACATGTATTTACATGTACTTCTAGCTGATTTTACATTAGTACTAAATATCAGATACTCTTTATGAAACGTCAAAACTTTGCTGTATGAAGTTTAATAGCTCACAATTGGCAATGATCAAGCCGTAACTAAAAGTTTCTACTGGTGGTTAATGAAATTAAATCTATACAAGGTGAAATTTTATTGGTGTTACAAAATATAAAAATATGAATCTGGCCATGATTTTAAACAACTTTCACTATGGGACCAACTTTGACCGTGTTAAAAAACCGTTGTTTCATAGGATTTAGGACTTCAATTAACAGAACAAACTGTATGAAATAGTTGTTTTTTATTTATTTACTCTGACTAAGTTGGTCCCATATTAAAAGTTGTTCAGAATCTTGGTCAGATTCACATTTTTCTATTTTGTGTCACCAATAAGATATCATCTTATATAAAACAAAGTTGTGTTAGTTACACCATTTATTAATCGAAATCGACTGATCCGAATCTTATGATTTTAGAATCTTTGGATTTGTCTTAGCTCTAAATAGCAGAATAACTATTAAAATATCGGTAAAATATACGAAAAAAATCCTTTTACGGAACGGGTCGGGGGCGGAAGTTCGCCGGGACACCTAGTTTATATTATAAATACAAGCGCTTATTAAAATAATTCGCCATTAATTTGTTGTATAGGTATTATTCAATTATGTTTTTTTTTTATAAGTTATACCTTATGGGAATTAAGAATTTAAAAATGAAACTACGAATATATATTTTTTCATCATAGCGGCTCGAAAATGGCGGTTTTGCGGCTTGAAATCAGTGAGCAAAATGCAATTTTACTGCGAGCGTGAAAACGACTTTTCCTGCTTGAAATCAGTGAGCAAAATGCAATTTCGCTGAGAGCGTGAAAAAAACTTACTTTTTAATTTTTCCTATCGTAGGTTAGTTTAAGTAACTTCATTCCCTCTATCACTATTCCTTTGAGTTATATGTTCTCGCCGCTCGGGTGAAAAGTTGTGTGTATCACACGAGAGCAAAGGATATGATAGTGTCTTTGAGTCCCTCGCTACGCTCAAGATTACAGAATCTTTCGCTGGCTCGGGACTCATCAACAACACTCGCAGCGAAAATATACTTCGCTCTCTTGTTGAACAAATAACTATTGAATGCTAAAAAGAGTTTGATGATGATTGATGATCTTTAGTTTAAATTCAAAAACCAGTTAGATATGTTTTTATTGAGGCTTTAGCAACTTGTAACACCAATACCCCTTCCAAACATTCTGCTTTTATACGTTTTCATCTCTACAAAACTGAATACTATTTTTATTCATTCTGAAAGCCGGCCGCGTTTTTTCCTACCTCCCGTAGTCGTAGTATATTAAAATCACGTAACAGACCTCACGCTCTCTGCACAGGAGGGATTGAAATATACCAACGTTTTATATCCAGCCAGAACTAAAAAAATATTTGCCCGAAAGTTATACAAGAAACGTTCCGGGCCACGCAACGGTGTATAAAATTTAAACAACGAACTCACTAATTATTTTGCGAGAAACGGAACGTATATGCTGGCCGTTGGGAAAAATAAAAGCAATTTAAAATTGGAATGTTTGCGTTTGCAGTGGCAGGTTGTGTAAATGATACTTTAGACTCTTTAGAGAGAGACTGGACTTTATTTAAAAATCGATTTCTTTTTCGTTTATTTATCTCATAATCTATGTATATTGAGTGATTTAAATTGAACTGTTGTAAAACAGTTGAAGTATGATCTTGAAAACAATAACTTAATTATCAACAAACTCTTTTGCTTTGGGTGTTATAAACAGTGCTGCGGCATCATTCACAGTGGGGATCCTCTATAACGTCTCTTCTGTACGGATTAACATTTTTTGATGATGTTTAATAAACGTATTTCTTTCCCTGGGTGAGATGACATTCCATTGTGCCACCTTCTTGTTAAAAAGACGATCGTTTGACTTAACCTTAAGGCATTTTATAATCTTATGGATTGATTAGCCAGTCCGTAAGACCTTAATACAATCTTCCGGTCCCTCATTCTTTCTCGTTTTCTTTCACACGTTCTTATTCTGATCCGAAGGCTGATAACGCTTTGACAGGCTAAGTGGTGTCTTTCCAACAAAGATGTGCTAAGCTACGGACGCGTTAGTATCCACCAATCATATTTTTTGGTCCACATAGCGTAGCACTGGTGGAAACAGGTTTTCGTTGCGTAGCGTTCACATCCTCGGAGCAAAGTTGCATAGTACATCACTGGTGCAAAGGCACCCTAAGCCCGAAACAGACACGTTCGAACAATACGGCAGGCTACGTAGACATACGCAGGCGTGTATAGCCGGCTGGAAGCCGTTTTGCCTTACAATGGGCTCGTGGCGGCCGCAGCGCAGGGCGTGACACGTGTCCTGGTCAAGGGGTTGCTAAAAGGTTTAGGAAACTGATAGATAAGGCAATTGGTAACTGAATCCCATTCACCCGAAAAATAATTTCGGTGCCACTCTTAGTAATTGTAGGTTTATAGATGGAAAAAAGTGATATGGCAGTGACAGGTTGCTAGCGCATCGCCCACAACACACTTCACCCTGGTTCCCATAGTCGACTCTTACGGCACCCAAGGGAAGAAGAGGTGGTGCTATTCTACCCCGACACCATACGGGGGAATACGTTCTATACCTAATGAATTAAATGTACAGTCGACCACGAACACATATATAAGTATCCCCATTTTCACCTTATGGCTTGTCATAACGTCATAAGGTCCAAAAGTGGGTACTTCTGAAGTCGACTGTACTATTGGTAAGTCAGACCGATATTTTTCGGATCTAGTTCGAACGCAGTACGCAAACGCTCTTTTTAACCGACTTCAAAAAAGATGAGGTTCTAAATTTAACTGTATTTTTTTTATTTTTGTTACCTCAGAACTTTCGATTGGGTGAACCGATTTTGATTTTTTTTTTTGAAAGCTGGTGCTGTCCTTTTTCAACATTGGTCCAGTGCTGACAACGGCATCCATGACAAAACCATATAAGTCTTGAATTTGCTTTAAGTATGTGCACGAAAAATGGAGGAATCACACGGTTTAAGTTGTTTTTTTTTTGTTAAAATTCTTGATTATTTGTATACAACACTTTCGTGGCCCAGCGTCGCCCGCGTACCGGTATGCGAGGTTAAGCAATGTCGGGCGAGGTCAGTCCTTGAATGGGTGACCGCTTTGAGTGGTTACTAACAGAGCGCTTCCGTGCTTTGGAAGGCACGCTAAGCCATTGATCCCGGTTGCTGCCTATGATAGCAGTCGTTAAGCCAAGTTAGAGGTCTCCGGGCGGCTTGAGAACTTCTAACAGTCAAGTTGCCCTCTAACTTGACAAGCCTAATCCAAATAAGGTCTAGTTTCCCCCTTGGCTTGGAAGGTCAGATGGCTGTCGCTTCCGTAAAAACTAGTGCCTACGCCTATTCATGGGAATAGGTAGCGGACCCCAGGCATCCTTCTTAATGCAACTGTACTGGGAATAACGTAAGGAGGATGATGATTTGTATACAACACTTTAGACTGAAAAATTAAAAGGCAGTGTTTTTGTTATCCTTTCAGTACGAGTGAATTCAACATACGTGCCGTGTCTAGCCGTGTCTTGGGTCTGCAGTGGGCACGTCGATGCACTCTCGCAAATAGAAGTGCATGCTCGGAAAACAGCCAGCCATCTTTGGTGACAGTTCGTTTACTCTGCCGCAGACCTGTTGTTTTAGCAGATATTGACATGGATATTCAGGTATCATGGTGACGGAAAACATCTTTCTCTTTTTTTGTCGGCCTGTTTAGCCTAGTTGGTAGTGACACTGCCTCCGAAGCTAGAGGTCCCGGGTTCGAATCCTGGTAAGGACATTTGTTTCTGTGGTTAGCAGAAACATTTGTTCCTGAGACTTGGTTGTTTTCTATGTATTTAAGTATATATCTATAATAATATCACACTCTGATGAGTGACGGCCTGTTTAGCCTAGTTGGTAGTAACACTGCCTCCGAAGCTAGGGTCCCGGGTTCGAATCCCGGCCAGGGCATTACTTGTGCATTTAGCACGGATTTTGTTCTTGGGTCTTGGATGTTCTCTATGTATTTATCTATATAAGTATGTATATCGTCGTCTAGTGCCCATAGTACAAGCTTTGCTTAGTTTGGGACTAGGTCGATTTGTGTAAGATTGTCCCCCAATATTTATATATTTAGGTATTTATTTATAAATAAAGACGTAATAGCGTTTTTCTGTAAAGACAAAATTTTATTAACAATTATTAAAGTACAACGTATTTCCACACTTATACTCCTATCACTTGTAAATAAATGACTAACTCACCTGTAAAGACTAAAAATACAATATTTAAAGCCTTTATTCCAGGTTTTGATATTTATTTTACAGGAAATAAGCTCTGTACTCTTATATTTAACATAACCTAACGCCGCGCTATTTTCTAAAATTCACACTTGAACCAGACTGACAGTGACACTTGTGAATGTGTCGCTGTCAAACGTGACATCTATTAAGTTCTGTGGATAATGCGGCAAATTCAAAATGGTTAATTAAGCAAAGCGACAACAGTAGTGTAGTGATTTTCTTTACATATCTATTAAATATATCGTCGTCTAGTACCCATAACGCAAAGCCTTATTGAGCTTACTATGGGACTAATTCGATTTGTGTAAAAATTGTCCCCCAATATTGATTTACTTATTATTTATTTATTTATTTTGAGAAAAACGGTGTAATCCCAAAAATGTCTAGTTTCCCTCAGACGGCAGTCACTTTATTAGCGAACGAAGCGAGCGAAGCGTCTTCGTTTCAGCTGCCGACAAAAAATATTTCGTATGTCTATCTGTCTGTCCGGATAATCTCCTCTACAGGTCCTATTTCTCAGCCAATTCTCGTGAAATTTTGTGAGCAGGTTCAATAATTATAAAAGAAAAAATTGACAAGTAAATTTTAGGAAAATTTAAAAAAAAAAAAACATTTTTTTTGCGTGATCTAAAGCGCACAGAGCCACTAGTATAAATAGTGGACACTATAGTTTTACGAAAACACCGTAGCAAACACTTTCACTGCCAACGATTTCGTAGCGCTACGCTCGTAGTCGATAACATGCGGTAAATCGTATGTAGGTAGCGGAAAGCGTCTACTCGTACGAGTCGAGCGCCCACCTAGCGGGTTCCTGGCACTGAAAGAGGCTTAAGGCGAAGGGTACGGCAAGGCATTCTCCATACAAAGGTTATGCAAGTTTTATTTGCACTACAGTATTTTATTTTTATTTTTGCTTGTACATATGGGATATACGCAGAACCTTAAGTTGCAATTTTGCTTTATAAAAAAAAAAATACAATAAAATATTAAAATTAAAAGAAATAATTAGAAGAAATAGCTAACAGAAATTATTTTACATATGAAAAAAAATAAAAAAATTATAATAAAAAATAAAATTATTTTACATGTGAGAGATTTTTTTTATGTTTATACATATTGACAAAAAATAATAAGTGTAGCGCAAACACAAACGAAGAAAAACTTACGCAAAGTTAGTATGGAAAGAGCTTGCCTACCCCTTCGCCTTAGCAGAACCCGGGCGCCTTTGATATACAACCGCTAGGATAATGATGACGATGATCCAGATATCACGATGCCAGAGTAATATCATGAAACACTTACACTGCGCGCATATGATCGTTGCGATTTCGTCACATCGTCGTGGAATAGACGCCCGTCACTCTTGCACTCGCATACTAGTCAGAACGTGACGAATATCTTATCCACAACGATAAGTGATGAAATAGCAACGATCATACGCCTCGTGGTCACCTTATTAAGATAAACGAAGAAAAAAGAAAAAAAGAAAAGAAAAAAAAAGGAAAAAAGAAAAAAGAAGGAAAAAAGAAAAAAGAAGAAACAAAAAAGAAATATATATATATATATATATTTAGACATAAATTTTTACGTTTATAAGCAATTTAGCAACTATTATTTAAGTGTAACTAACTTTTTTTTCTCTCTTGAATAGTATTGGAAACTATAGGTCTGCATATTATTAAGATAACTGTTAACAATATCTTTGTATGACTGTTTGTTTCATAATAAATAAAAAAAAAAAAAAAAAAAAACGTAAAATTTCACTGTACTTAATTGACAGCTTAAGTGTTTGTCCGAGAAAAAAACCTGGATTGAGACACTTCTAAAAACCTGTCCGTTGGAAAACTCATCGATATCGAGATACGTGTTGGAAAACTAACAAGCATAAACAAACAACAATTCTCGTTTTATTTATATCGTCGTCTAGTACCCATAAAACAAGCCTTTTTGAGCTTACTATGGGACTAATTCGATTTATGTAATATTGTCCCCTAAAAGATTCGTTAATAGGATTTTTAAAATCGAAAAATATAAGGTAATCGTTAAAATGTTACAAATCTTTATTGTTATGAATTTAACTTTCAAAGTGTAAAGTACTGGGTCAGTGCACTCGGGCGTTTAGATTAACTTTTTGTTAATTTTATATCATTGCAAAAAAGAACTGCTAAAAATAAGACAATGGGCTAGTTCAAATAATTCCACAATGATATATCGATGCTCAAATCGACAACGAAACGTTACGAGTACATCATTAATTTCAAATTCCGAATAAGATTTGGAATCGCAACCTCATTGTCAAGTCAGCACGTGAACAGTATAATATTATATTAAGTTAAAACATCTGAAATCCTATTGAATTCCCAATACAATTATCAAAGATACTTAAACATTTTTAGCCTTGTTACAATAGAGTAAGGTGCAAAATTGTAAACATAATGTGACCTCGACTAAGAAAGCAGAACTACAACGAAAACCAAAACTCTAATTTCATATCCTAATTTCGCTCGAACATTTGAAGTGCGATAGAGACAGAGGCCCAACGTCGAATTTCGATTTTCATCATCGCATTGCAATACGATAATCGACAGGCACGGTACGGCATCGGAGCGAGCGATCCGTGAAAACTGAAATCGGTTGGCTGTCCGCCAGAGATGGAATTATGTGGTGCGCATTCATAATGCGACCGGGAATTTCATCAGATATTACGGTAAATGTCCGGAATGAAATGAGGATTTCCTTCGCGTGTCCTGTTGCGTATTGTCGCAATTTTTTGAAGTGGGTACTTCATCGCTGGCAGGTTGTGTGAGTTAGTTGCCCTACACTCAACATTCTCTTGGCTAGTTTCCAAAAAAATATTAGCGATGCCATTCGAACCAGTTTTTAAAGGGGAATAATTGTTTATACGGGACCAACCACGATTACAACACAAAAAAGCCGCAAATGAGGGTCAAAGGCGGATATTGTTCCAGAACACCAGAACCGCTCCATACTAATTGACAGAAAATTATGACGTCGCAACGCACGAGTTTCGTCGTTGTATGGAAAAATAAGAAAATTGCTATTTTAATCGTGAAATACTGCGTTTTAGTAAGTACATATTTGTTGTTCAATCTATTTTTTATTGAATCATGTAAATTATATTGGTAGCGTTTATTTAACTTTTAGATGACAAAAATTTTTTTTTAGAAACTTTCAAGTCTCGGGTTTTATTATTATTCTAGTTTTATTTTGTAATTTTCATTTTATTGTTTAATAAAAAAAAGGGGAATAATCTTACACAAATTGACCTAGTCCTAAGCTAAGCAAAGCTTGCTAAGCAATACTAGACGACGATATACATACTTATATAGATAAAAACACACTTATACATAGGAAACATCCAAGACTTAGGAACAATATTCGTGGTAAATAAATGCACAAATAATTCCCTGACCGGGATTCGAACCCGTTGTAACTTTTAACATGAGGAAACTACCCATTATAGTTCCGTTACGAACGATAAATAGATAGGTAGGAACATAAGAAGTATCCGCTTAATATAATTTACCGAGGGTTTTATCCGCGATATTATTATAATTAACTACTAGTAAATATCAAATTAATTAAAATTGAAAAGGCACAAATACAGGGGTCGCGCCAGTGAATACTTTTTCATTCCTTGCGCTGTCAAGACCCTCGGTCCGTGGGGTTCCAGTACCCATTCGCTCTTCAAATATATGGTTAATCGCCTGGTCGACTCCACTGGTGACCGAAGAGCTGGCAGCTTCCTCGCACAACGCATTCATCATCATCATGTCAGCCGAAAGACGTCCAGTGCTGGACATAGGCCTCCCCCAAAAACTTCCACAATGACCGGTCCTGCGCCACCCGCATCCAGCGGACACCAGCGACCTTTGGCAGGTCATCGGTCCACCGTGTGGGGGGCCTGCCCACGCTACGCCTTCCGGTACGTGGTCACCACTCAAGAACCTTTCCGCCCCAACGGCCATCGTTCTACGTGCAATGTGCCCCGCCCACAGCCACTTAAGTTTAGCGATTCGGAGGGCTATATCGGTCACTTTGGTTCTGCTGCGGATGGCCTCATTCCTGATGCGATCACGCAGAGAAACTCCTAACATAGCTCTCTCCATTGCTCTTTGGGTGACTTTGAGCCTTCTTATCAGGCCCATAGTAAGCGACCACATTTCAGTGCCATATGTCATCACTCGCAACACACACTGGTCAAAGACTTTCGTCTTGAGACACTGCGGAATATTGGACGAAAAGATGTGCCGTAGCTTCCCGAACGCTGCCCAGCCAAGTCGGATTCGACGATTAACCTCTTTCTGGAAGTTGGACTTACCTAACTGGACAGTCTGTCCTAGGTATATGTAATCGTCTACAACTTCGAGCGTAAAAAGTGTCCGATTGTTACGGGAGTTGGTGTGACACGGGCACTTGACATGATTTTCGTCTTGTCCATGTTCATCCTTAGACCAACTCGCTGGGAGGCTCTACTGAGGTCATTGAGCATTGTACTTAAATCCTCCATGGTCTCAGCCAAGACTACTATATCGTCAGCAAACCGAAGGTGAGTGAAGTACTCGCCGTTTATGTTGATACCTAGCCTTCTCCAGTCCAGAGTCTTAAAAACATCCTCCAGTGCAGCGGAAAACAGTTTAGGAGAAATAACATCTCCTTGCCTGACTCTCCGCTGCAACGGAATAGGCTTTGAGTTCTGGTCCTGGAGTCGAACTGACATAGTGGCGTTCTCGTACAAGCACTTTAGCACTTCGATATAGCGGTAGTCCACTTGGCACCGCTGGAGAGATTGTAGTACAGCCCAGGACGGCTAGCATAACTTGGCGCGCGAGCTATCTCACGCGCGAGATAGACTATCCGCCTCTTTCTAAATGCTACACTCAGAAAGAGACGGATTGTCTATCTTGTGCGTGAGATAGCTCGCGCGCCAAGTTGTGCTAGCCGTGCTGGTTTCAATCGAATCGAAGGCTTTCTCGTAGTCCACGAACGCTAAACAGAGGGGCAGGTTATACTCCTCAGTCTTCTGTATAACCTGACGGAGCGTATGGATGTGGTCTACGGTGTTTAAAGACTCTTCGGAAACCGGCTTGTTCGGGAGGCTAGAAGTCATCTAGCCTGCGTGCGAGACAGTTCATAATGACTCTTGAAAACAGCTAATAGACATGGCTCAGAAGTGAGATAGGTCGGTACCATGCCTAAGTGGTCCAACTTGTTGAACATGTTTTCGATTTAAGTTTTTTTTTATTTAGTGTTAATTTTACAATTAATTAATAATACATTACAGTAAAAATAAATACAAAAATTAAAATTGTCTTTTTATAATATCTTTGGAGTTATTAGCGCAATTCAATATTTCAATATAATAAAATATTTACATTAGTAACAGAATAGCAACGAACTACTATTTTACTCATTTATGAAGTCATATCAAGAGAGGAATATTTCCAAACATAATTTCGACTGGTGCCGAGTTGACGGAGTTCAAAGTCGGTGTATATTAATATCAGTATAGTTTTGCGAGGCGAAGATACCTTAACAGGACCAGTTACACTGCAAACCCAAACGTAGTTTAATTTTACGGTACTCCGTCATTTTTAAAGTACCTTCCTACTGCTTTATCCTTGGCTGTGGCTAAATCTATAATGCTTTGTAGGTACTTTTTAAAAACTTTAATAGTTAATTTGAGCAAAAGGAGCTCTGTAACACACTCACAGCCGTTACGTAGTAGCATAAAACAAAGAAAGGCCGGTATCGCAGATGTTTGAAGCCCGAACCGCAGGCGAGGGTCATAAATATGCGAGAGAGCGTTCTGTTTTACGACCCGTGTTTTGTACACAATTTTTTACGTCACCACCTGGCCAAAAAGTGGGTTTTTCCGGACGCGCAGCATGCGGAAAAACGCGCTTTTTGGCAAGATGTGGTGTAAAATATATTAATACGACGGTAGATGTTTATTATCCTCTCTTTTATGTTTTTTCGCATCTGTGTCGCCATTCAATATATTTAAGGCAGGATCCCACTGAAAACCAGCGTTCCGGCTTGCCGTGGCATTATGCTGAGTGGAGCCCATTTTAGCGTCGGTTGTTTTTTCATATTTTTAGGGTTCCGTAGTAAACAAGGAACCCCTATAGTTTCGCCATGCCCTTCCGTCCGTCTATCAGTAACCGTTACGGCTAGAAAGCTATAATTTCGTATGGGTATACATACCAATCACGCTGACAAAAAAAAACATAATAAAAATCTGGAAAAAAAATTAGGGTACCTCCTACACGTAAAAAGAGAAGCATTTCTTTTTTCTTGCAAACACCCATTGTGTTGGGTATCGTTAGATAGCATTATGTTCTTCTTTGCCGAGATCTTATTGATGTCGTTCAGATACTTCAGACTCTTAACTGTCTGTTAACTGTGCTACCGGTCCTCGCAAATATTGGCGCCAGGGGGCAAATTGAGAAGCACCATCTTTGATCATAGTTGCGAGTCAAATTGGCGGTTTGCGGTTATAGTGTGCCGTCATATCCACACGACGTAAATACGAATATATGTCGAGTAACCAACTAAATTACTATGTTGTGCTTTGATACGTGTACGTTGAAGTAATGTAAGTGTGTTAATACAGTCAAGAACTTCAATTTCTGACCCACTTAAGGTTGACACTCCTGCAGAGTATTCACTTAACTTTTGTAACGTACTATAGGTAAATCTAACTGTTTTATTTGTGTGAAAAACGACATTAAGTTCTAACAGCACGCTCAAATACGATCCGTAATCATCCCGCTGTTATATTTGTATAGACATTCAAGCACGTATTAGTATGTAATACTATTATACTATTATGTGGTATTAGTATCGCTACACAGCGTGGCAATGCGGCCAGGCTTCTGGGCACACTAAGCACGCCACTGATTTAGAAGATATTTTTTATTTATAAGTAGATCTTCTTCTTCCTCGGTCCCTCATTACTGAGGATCGCGACCACGTATGCTCTGTCTCCATAGAGTGTTCTTTACAGCATTAGACCATCTCGTGGGTACTCTACCTTGACCACGAGCTTGAGCACCTAGCATCTGAACCTGAATCTGAATCACGCCTGGTGTCCATTTGACCTAAGATAATCAGCTTCTTATAGATAGCTCTTAGTTTTTAGGTTTTTATTGCAATTTCCTTAAAACTAATTTATTATTTTATTTTTAAGAAAAAAAAAACCGAAATGAATCTCAAATAAAAGAGCTAGTATATAGTATAGCTATATATATACTAGTAAATAGGGAATTTCCAAAAAAATGGGGCATTCCAATATCGTCCTCCTAGCGTTATTCCCAGTACAGTTGCATCCTGAAGAATGCCTGGGGTCCGCTACCTGATCCCAAGAATTGGCGTAGGCACTAGTTTTTACGGAAGCGACTGCCATCTGACCTTCCAACCCGAGGGGGAAACCGACCTTATTGGGAATAGGCTTGTCAAGTGAGTGGGCAACTTGACTGTTAGAAGTTCTCAAGCTGCCCTGAGGCCTCTAACTTGGCTTAACGATTGCTATCATAGACAGAAACCGGGATCAACGGCTTAACGTGCCTTCCAAAGCACGGGAGCGCTCAGTTAGTAACCACTCAAAGCGGTCACCCATCCAAGGACTGACCTCGCCCGACATTGCTTAACCTCGCATACCGCACGCAGTACGCGGGTGCCACTGGGCCACGAGCGCGCCATGGGGCATTCCAATAATTTCTCAGAATATTATTTTTAGGCTTATTCGACTCATAATCGCAGACGCTACCTATGTCGATCCTAGAAGAACACTTTAGGAACAAATATTTGTGCTCATCACACAAACAAATGCCCTAACCGGATTCAAACCCAACTAGGCTAAATGAGTTTTCAAAAAAATACTGGTACCTGTATCTACACATTCATCTCATATAGTTTTTCTCTGATCCCTCGAACACTATCCCTATAATTACTTGACCACGTTGGGGAAAGAATTTTAAGGAACGTTCGTGATTTTGTTTACAGAATGTATCAATTTCATTCCCTATTTCCATAGTTAATACTGTTAACTTAACCGACTCCCTGCTGCAATGACAACTGCTGCATCACAGATCAAACTCCCCTAATTAGTGAAATGTTTCTCGCGCCGTTTGACCGTGCGTTTGACGGCCGTCAGTGCTGGATGCACACGCATCAACGGGTTTGGTGGATTTATAAAGCAACTGACAATTCATAGAAATTGTATATAAAACTATAAAACTGTAAATAAACTATAAACTGTAAATGCATATAAAGATGCCCCAAAAATCACATAAGATTAAATAAAATATACAGAAAGTGAAGTAGGGAATAGTCATTGTATAAAAAGAGACTCAATATTTGATAGAAGGAACCTAGAGTTTGTGATGTTAGTAGACACAGCTCCAAGAACAATTTTTTGAAATTAAAAATAAAGATTTTTCCATTGTTTTTGAGTTTCCTCTTTCAATGCATTCGTGGGCGATTGTTTTGACCAGCCTGGTTTAGTTTGTTATTTGAATTATTGCCACCACCAAACCAAACCATCATGTGAACCATCGCTAAAAATGTTATGCGTCTACTCCAAACAAGTAAATTCCCAGTTCTTATAACAAAATAGCGTGATTTTAAAGAATCTTCTCTTGAGACAGAAATAATCGAAGGGATATTTTGTATGGTAACTCAGCAACTTAGCCCCACCATTTTGTAAATTCCGCCATTTTGGGTAGCCCCCGGGCTAATCAATAGTCGATTAATCAGTCGCAGAGCGGCGCGCGCGCAATCGCGCGGAAAATCTTACAAAAAATCGCAGCCCCGCGCACGCACTACTGGGCTGAGTTAGACACGGCACAGGAATGGAGTGGAGTCGTTTGTATATTGCACAATTTAGGATCAGTTACGAGTCTCGGATCTTTTTGGCAGACGTTATAGGTACTATGTGCAGAGAACTCATGATCAATAGCTATACTGTCAGGCACATTGATAATATCGAAAATTTATACTGACCGGCAGAAGACAAGGTAAAAGACGACGAGGCGGTAGGCCAACACAATAGACTGACCTACTTGATAAGGCGGTGGGGATGTGGGGTTTTTAGCTTGGCTCAAGACCGAGAACGATGGCCAATGGCAACCGTTTGTTGCAGATAAAACCTAGGATAAGGTCACGTCCTAAACATGTCCTCAACATGAATAAGGGACCAAATAATAATAATAATAATAATAATCGTATGGCATTTGTTTTCGAACCGTGAGATCTTCGAGAAGACAAGTACGGTTGCCAGGGACCAAATGAGGAGGAGGTACAGTCAGGCGCAGATCTTGCTCGCTTTATAATGTCCCGCCATATTTGTGTGAGTGTGGGTCTGGGATAGTTTATGATATTTAACAGGGCTGCAACTGTGTCATGGCGTATTTGTCATATCATTAATTAGCCAGATAATGAAGCAGTCACAATATGACAAGGTAAGTAAGTGTTTTTAAACCCTCGAACCATCATACATAGTGGAGCACTATTACCCATAATTCCTATATTAAATGTGAGTTAACTTTTGGGTTTCTTCATACTACTTACTGCATTAAAAAGAATCGCCTTTCGCCGAATCATCTTTACGCATATTTTTCACTTAAGAAAAATTATTCGAATAAATGATTTGAAGCATTAAAAATGTGTCGAAAACACACATAAGATAAACGTCCCAGTACATGAAACTTTCGATCTTAAGTTATAATATAGAGATTAACAAGAGGTGTCAACTATTGGATATTAATGTGTCAACAATTGGGACAGTTACCTATGTTATTATGTATTTATTTATGTTTTTGAACATGACGTTTTTTATACGGCACTGTCAAGCCCAGGGCCATGCTGTCAAACCAAAAAACTAGTTCTAGTTTAGTTACTCCACCCCACTCCCTGTTCCGTGTCGACAGAAGGGTAGGCCGCGTCGTGTCGATAGCAGGGCCCCATAAATCATTCGCTAGCAAATGTCCCGCCGTTCACTGCAGATTTGCCTGCGTGTCCGGCGCTGTGGGGAACACACCCGTAGGCTTATAATGTTGGAGGTATTCAAATTTAATGCTGAAAGTTTACGCAGGGCAGCTGTAGCCACATTATGGGTTTATTTCTGTAAATATGATGCCACTTTTGTAGATGATTACTTGGCTAATAGTAGCAGTAAAAATTGCAACAGTCTATCAATACGAGTAAGTCTACCCAGAAACTTGATTCCCTCTATTAATTTAATCAATAGGAACGGATGCTGAATTGCGTAGAAAACAAATTGCTTTTTTTGCTGTAGGAAAGTAAGCATATTGCTGCTACTGTATAGTGTAAGTTGCACTTATTATTTCGTATACATTTGAGAATGGCATAACGTGTTTTTACAGTTGTTTATATACTCAATAGAAATGAAATATGTAGTTTGTAAAGCATTTCTTTTCTGTGGTGTAACCGATTTCTTTCCTGTTGATTGATCTCCTGTCTTAATAACTCCTTACACTATTAAGTACCATAACCCTTTCATAAGAAACTGATGATTATAAAGCACCTCACATGCAAAATTACAGCCTCGCAGTCACTAATAAAACCCTCCTCTAATTCCCCGAATTCCTTCTAGATGTCGCTCGCAGCTAAATAATTCAACATGTTCGGTGTGTTGTCACGCGCGTTGGATACAGGCGTAAATCAGCATGCCCTGTTGACTGACTTAATTAATTCTAGGGGATGTATGTGATACGTTTGAAATTAATTTCGACGTTTGTGTAGAAATTCTAATTTATGTGAATGTACTTGTAACGCGAAAGCTAAGAGCAGAAAATACGCGTCATAAGTTGGGAAGCAGAAAACGATCGTTACTATCAAATTGGTTCAAAAGTACATAATCTCCATTCCCTCAGGGGTCAATTTGAAAACCAGCGCTGGACTGCTAAGCTTGCCACATGCTGTAACCCATTTGCCGCACTTACCTACATTCTAGTTTTATTATGTTAGAAATACCTACAGTGTATGTGTTCTTCTTAATGGCAAATAAAGAAATTCTTATTCTTATTCGTATAGTTATGGTCGAATGAGTAAAGAACACAAGTATAAATTCGTTTGAGGACATTACTTGTGTGACATGAGTTCTGACTGTCTTTCGTCAATTTGTAAACCCGCAACACTGACATGAATTAACACGATGTAATAAAGGCATTGTATTTGACTACTTAAAAATAAATATCTGTTTATTTATGGTACTTAGTTATACCTGTGTGTAATGTTATCAAGTTTTTAGATCTACCATAAGATATTACAGGAAATCTTCGGGAAACTGACTATAATTGACTTTCATGGTAAAGAAACATTGTGTGTTACAAATACTCATACTCTTTTCTCATAATATTTTTAAATATTACATGCCGCAGTGTAGGTAATTTTTGCATATAAAAGGTAACATTAATTTATTACAATACAGTTCAAAACAGTGTTGTTGTTAATTACTAGGGATTTGGTTTCTTGTTTGTTACGTGTTCTCCGTATATTATATTTAGAGTTGTAAAAATCATTTTAATTGTAGAACGCATGACTGATCAGCCAGTTTTTACTTTTTTGTAAAAGTGTTGAGTTATTATGCGGGCGAAGCCGCTGGCACTCCTAGTATTGCATGAGTATTTATTTGTGCTTATATCAAATCAAGGAAAGACTTCCACACGTCAATATCCTCAAAAACCTTCTCTAAGGTTGGAATTTTACACATTAGGCGAATTTACATGAAATTAAGGGCAGCCCAAGACCCTTGTTTCCCAATTTGCCTGCTAGGGAGCAATTTGCGACCAAATTGTCTTATTGGGGATTCCAGCCCAATCCAATTATGCCTATACTTCGCCATTTTGATTGTTTCCTAACAATATTGTAATAGAACATTAATCTTTGCAAAGTTGAGGCTTAAGCCTTCCTTTTGGATATTGTAGGAAAATAATATTACTATTTAGATTCAATTAGTAAACGTATTTGTTGACTAATGCGATATAACTGTCACATTCACAAATAACTTAATAAATAAATAATAAATAATAAATATTGGGGGACAATCTTACACAAATCGACCTAGTCCCAAACTAAGCAAAGCTTGTACTATGGGTACTAGACGACGATATACATACTTATATAGATAAATACATACTTAAATACATAGAGAACATCCAAGACCCAAGAACAAAATCCGTGCTAAATGCACAAATAATGCCTTGGCCGGGATTCGAACCCGGGACCTCTAGCTTCGGAGGCAGGATCACTACCAACTAGGCTAAACAGGTCGTCAAGTTAACCGATCGATACGGCATCTGCGATAGATACCTAAATGTTTTTGTTCATCTTTATTTTAATATAAAAGCCGTTGGATGAGGACGGAGCAACCGGTCATTATAAAAAATCCTTGGGCCTTTGTCCAGCAGTGACCGTCTTTCCGCTGATATGATGGTGGTGATGTTAAGAACAATTTAACACCAAATCCTAAAATTCAAAATTGATTTAGCAAAAAGATAGTATTTCATACACACACACAACACACACACACAAACAAAATGTCTTCCATTCGGCGGGACGGCCGAGAAAGAGCTACATTTCCAAACGGGGAGCGATCTTTAGCTTTTTTTACACTCATTACTAGAGCGGTTTCCTGTTTTTTTTCCTTTTCCGGTAAAAAGAGGGAAAAACGTGAAGATGAACTGGCGAGGTGCAGGGTAAATACGGGGTCTGCTAGGGATGGGGTGAACCGGATTAAGAGTTATCGATAATACGTAGAGAGTTTTTGTCATTAATTCGAATTTCTTATTCCTCTTTCTCATTTTTAAACTTACGGTTTCACTATCAGACCTCAGTACGTATATATTTTTAAATTAAAGATACACAAAACACTAGCTTGTATTGAGGAGCTTAATATAATTAAATATAGTTTATGGATAATGCACATGCTAATCTTGGGATTATTTTACGTACATATTAAAGGTACATCACAAATTTTGGACGTTTATTTTTTAACTTTTTCGCTCTTGAGGTGTATACATAGTTTTGGAGATAATTATTATATTATTGTATTGACTCGACGTATAATATTAACTTACGAAACAAACAACACAGAAATAGAGAATTTAAAACTTAACATTCATATATCTGCATACATATTGTGCAATAAAAAAGTTCAAATAACTGATTCAAAATATGTTATTGTTTTAGTTGCTATTAAATTTGTTTTACCGTTTCTTTTATCACTGTTTTAAATATAATGTCACTGTAAATAATGTTTACAATAAATAAAATATCGACATTAGAAAAAATCCCAGCCCTCGACGGACCGCAGACCGCACGGGCCGGTACACACGAAAAGTCCCAAAAATATATTAGAATATACATTACCCTACGCGACTTGGGAAATGAATAGCCTACTTGCGATCCACATTTATCTATCACATAGTTATAGATAGGGTTCTGGCTTTAGAATTGTGTAACAAGCTGGACTTATGTATAATGAAACACTCAATAGAGTGGGACTTTGTAGGCAGTTACTGGCTAGGTTTGACAACCTTTGACATTTTACATTTGCAGCACGAAATACCGACATTAAAACTGGGTTGCACCAAACTGTCTCTAATCGTAAGCTGTGTTCGTTAAAATTTGAATTTATTGAAAGCTTGAGAAGTTTCTATGGCATGACAGTTGCCGGCGCCATATTTAACGATGATCGGGTTGTGATCGTAAGTCTGTGCAACCCAGCCTTAATCGTATCTTACGAATTACGATGACCGGTCAAAGCTTGGCATTTGATTTATGATATTATAAGAGGACTTTTGTTCTGGTTTTGAAAGATTAGATAAAGCTCAATCCCATTCCCATTCCCATTTTTAATTAAAAAAAAAGTTAGGATGAGTTTCCCAGCTAAAATCGGTATTTTATCTGCGAAATTTGACTAAAGGCGACATACCCTAATTTTTATGACTGTCTTTGAAAACCAGAACAAAAGTGAATGTGAGAGTGGAGTGAAATTTTATATGCAATTATTATGGCCGGTGCCATGACTGTCTTTCAAAATCAGAATAATAGTGAGGATATGTCCTCCTTATGATATCGCAAATCAAATTATTTAAAATACATATACCTAACTTACTTAATTTGGACCCGGGTATGTATATAAACTACGACCAAGACCACCGGGGAATGGGCAGCAGCATTCTTAGAGTGCGGTGGAGATACTGCGATCGCCAACCCGCATGCCAAGCATGGCGATTATGGCATTTACCCCCCATAAAATTGGGGGAGGCCTACTATGTCCAGCAGTGGACGACCTAGGGCTGTTTTGGTGGATGGTGGATACCTAACTTATTTATTTTGTATAATTCAAATACGAACGAGCTCTCTCACGGAAACCGATGCATTGACACCTCAATTTTTTATAATATATCACTAAATGCACTCTCTGGTTAATGGTTACATTGAAAAGCGCTCTATTTGTCTGAACATGTGTTGTTTTCTCATTCAGGACAATTACTCTTTAAAGTCTAATCAATATACTCTTTATTTTATGCCCATTATAATACGAATGTACAAATTGCAAGTATCGCAAATTTGAAAATTGTTTATCTTTTGCTTCAAAATTCATCAATATCTGTATCACGTGTTAATAACCGTGTTAACGACCCCAATGGAAAGTTAACTACAAAAGCGCTCTTCGACATCTCTCACTTGATAATTCCTCGTCAAAGCATGACGCAACGTGCGTGTCAATGACAAAGACTCATCAATAGACTACTCATCCCGCTTTAACGTCCGACCGTAATGCACTTGAAACTCCATCCTCATCACAGCACTTCGCAACGTGCGCGTCAACGACAAAGATATGCACCAACAGACAACAGTACACGTCACGCTGCAACATCACCTACTAGATCGTTCCTAGTCCACGAGGCGACATTATCAAAAAGACCGCAACAATAGACAATAATGTCAATTATACACACCACGCTTCAATATCCCTTAGTCCATGGTCAGCAAAACCACGTGAAACGTCAGCTGAAACGCCACTGATACGAGTTTCTTTCAGCGGGCCCTTTTATAGGGTAGCGTGCTTATTTCCAGCGGAGCTGAAACTTGCAGTCGAGCTTAAAGCTCGCGTTTGCGTCAGTGCGCACGAGTCGTACTCGAGACGAGCTTTCCAAAGTCTAGGCGCTAACACGCAAGCTAGAAGTGTAAGTAGTTGATGGTGTATGTAGTGATTGTATGTAAAGTTGAGCCTGTGAATGAAGAAGGTAGTTGTATAAAGGAGTATGGTTTTATGGTAGTGGCTTTTTGTAACTTGAACAGGGTAAGTTTGGGCAAATTATATTTATTCGAAAACACTAATAGCGTTAACAACATCCATTAACAATATATTCAATGGACGAAATTGATAGTAAGTTGAATTAACCTACCAACGATTGTTGTCGACAAAATACTAGTATACTATATCCAGTTTTCAACCTACTACATTAATGTTGTTTAAATTCAATACATCTCGTAGCAGTACCGTAAAATGGGGTGAGTAGGGACAAAACTGACATTCAAACCTCGATAACATTTTATTTTTACAAATGCAAACTGAATGTGGTATATAATAAGTGTTCCGGACGTTTGTATTTTTATTTTATTTTGGGTAGTTCCATTTCATAACTTTGACGATAAATAGGAAATCCCGCCTCACCCCGTAGTCCTTCGTAATTAGGGTGTGATGAGATTTCATACAAAGGTGATTTATGAAGATTGTTGGATAGTTTTTTTATTAATATGAGTATTACTTTAGCTCCATTTTAAAATAAAATACATGTTTTTTGTAGCAGTAGCCTTAAAATCCCTTCTCATCCCCCTTTCATCCCTTCTCTCCCCATTCATAACCCAACTCTCTCCGTGAACCCTACTCACCCCATTTTACGGTAAGAAAAGTTTATTCTATGAGAATTATTTGATCTACAACAATATAATTCACACACGCCCGATAGTGGACCTTCGTAAATAATCACTAAATGGTGGTAACTGATATGTATAATGACATGACATACCTTGTATACCTACCCACCGCCAGTCTTCTAATAAACCGCTTACGGAACAGACGCGTGCCTTTCATTATACATATAGATATACTACAGTGGCAATCGAGGATTAAAAAAAATAATATATATGTTATATTAGAGCGTGCAGTTAAAATTAGTGATAAACAGTCGGTGTTAAGTGCCTAAAGTGGTACGGGACGTTATTGCAGCTTTACGGTGTTAATCTGGTACGAAGAAAAGATGGCGGTTGGGAAACTCGGAGCATTCGATGTCTCATCGGGAAGCTGGAGTATGTACACGGAGCGCTTGGAAATGTTTTTTAAGGCAAACGACATAAAGCCAGATGTCCAATTACCAACGCTAATTGCAGTTATGGGCGAAGAGGCGTACGCGTTATTGAGTAATCTAACTAGCCCTCGGAAACCCGGAGATTTAACATATGCGGAGGTAATCAAAATAATGAGCGATCATGTGGAGCCTAAGCCTTCGTTCATGGCTGAGAGGTATCGTTTCCGGCTGCGGCGTCAAGGTGCGGAAGAAACGGCGGCACAATATCTGGCAGACCTAAAGAAGTTGTCAAAACATTGTGAATTTGGGGCGTCATTACAAGATAATCTCCGAGATCAGTTCACGTGTGGATTAAAGAATGACACTATCAGACAACGTCTTTTTGCTGAGAAAATCCTAACCTATACAAATGCGGTAAACATCGCGCTCTCATTGGAAGCGGCGGAGCGAGACGCAGCGATTGTAGAACGTCCGAGTGCGAGCGAGAGCAGAGGCAACGTTGCCGGATCGGACATGACGCCGGTAAATTCACTTTCTTCGCGATCACGTGGCGGAAATATCAGTTATGCAAATAACCGACAAAACAACAGTACCAATATGCACGGCGATGCGACAATGTGTGCGGTTTGTGGCCGGCAAGGTCACCGAGAATCAGGATGCCGGTATAAGAAGTTCACGTGCAGGAGATGTGGGGCTGTGGGGCATCTGAAGCGGGTTTGCCCGGCATGGGAGCCAGCCGGCAACCACGGCACAACCAAGGGGCGCAGTGCGGGCGCGGGCGGGCGCCGCGCGGCAGCTGGCGGGCGCGGCCCGCGGCGCGCCCTGCACCACGTCCAGGCGGCGGGACAAGAGACTCCAGGGCCCGACGAGGAGATTTCGTCGGCGAGCGAGATAGAAGAAGATTTGTATCATCTGTGCTTGAACGGATACAGACCGGTGAGCATGTCCTTGTGTGTAGATAATAAAGTGATAAGCATGGAAGTGGACACGGGCTCTGCCGTGTCTTGTATTAGTAAAGATACTTATTTTAAATATTTTGGGCACAGGCCAATTGAACCATTTGATTTAACTTTTAAGTTTTACGATGGAAGTAAAGTTAGACCATTAGGTGTTATAAGGCCCGATGTTCTATACGAAGGCAAGTTAAAAACATTAGAGCTATTTGTCATAGAAGGGGGCACGACATCCTTGTTGGGGAGGCATTGGTTGATGGAACTGGGAATCCAGATTCCCATATTCAGTTGTCAATCTGTGAGTAATGACGAAATGTGTAAATTACTGGACAGGTATAAGGAGCTATTCAGCGGCGGTTTGGGGCGGTTCACGGGCGGCAAGGCAACGCTCCGCGTGAGGGAGGACGCCACGCCGGTGTACTGTCGCGCGCGCCCGCTGCCGTACGCGCTGCGCGACCAGGTGGACCAGGAGCTGGACGAAATGAGGCGCAACGGGGTCATCGAACCCGTCGACACTTCGGAGTGGGCCACGCCGCTCGTGCCGGTACGTAAAGCTGATGGTGGATTAAGAATTTGTGCCGATTATAAAATAACCCTGAACCCAAATTTGCTGATCGATAGGTACCCTCTCCCCAAGATAGACGATTTGCTAGTAAGGTTAAACGGGGCTCGAGTATTCTCGAAAATTGATTTAACTCAAGCTTACAATCAGGTGGAACTAGATGATTCAAAACAATTTACCGTTATTAACACGCACCGAGGCTTATTTAGGTATAATAGGCTGGTCTATGGATTGTCTTCAAGTCCTGGAATTTTTCAGAGGATTATGTCTAATTTACTGAAGGACATACCACACGTGGAAGTGTTCTTAGACGACATCTTAATTGGAACGACAGACGTGGCGTCACATTTAGTAATATTAGACAAAGTTCTACACAGACTACATAGTCATGGTATGAAGTTAAAAAAAAGTAAGTGTGTTTTTCTTACTGAGGAGGTTCAGTATTTGGGGTTTACAATCTCTAAGGATGGTATTAAAACTGATGCGGCCAAAATTGAGGCCATTGTTAAAATTCCACGACCCCAGAATATAACAGAACTAAAATCATTTTTAGGTATTGTCAATTTTTACGCGCGATTCGTGGCAAGGTTAAGCACCATTTTAGCGCCTTTATATGATTTACTTAGAAAGGGGGTCGCGTGGAAATGGAGTAAACAATGTGAAAAATCATTTAAAACTATTAAGGAGATACTAGTGAGCGCAGAGGTACTGATGCATTACGATCAAAACAAACCATTGATTTTGACAACCGATGCCAGTTCGCGCGGGATTAGCGGAGTGCTGACGCAGCCGTGCGGCGGCGCCGGCGAGGCGCGCGAGCGGCCCGTGGCCTATGTGTCGCGGTCGCTTAATGACGCGGAGCGCCATTATTCGCAAATTGATAAGGAAGCTCTAGCTATTGTGTTTAGTGTTGAAAAATTGCACCAATTTCTTTATGGCAGACGTTTCCTGTTAAGAACTGATCATAAGCCCCTGGTCACCATATTCGGTCCGAAACAGGGCATTCCAGCGATGGTAGCCAGTAGGCTGCAGCGGTGGGCGATCAAGCTGTCAGCATATACCTACGACATAGAATACGTGCGAACAGATGCCAACGGTGCTGACGGTTTATCGCGCTTACCGGTGCCAGTGAGTAATGCAGTGGCGCTGGATGGCCCACCGCCGGAGCAAACTTATTTGCATCTGGTGCATAATGAAATGCTGTTAGACTACCACGAGGTTAAAAAACAAACTCAGAGCGATCCAATTTTGGGTCGGGTTCTAAGTTATTTAAGGTCTAGTTGGCCAGCTGAGATAGACATAATTAACTTACGACCTTATCATAACAGAAAGTGTGAACTTTATGAGGAACTCGGATGCGTTATGTGGGGGCACCGGGTGGTGATTCCGGAGGGGTGCCGTAAAAAAGTATTGGCTTTATTGCATGAAAGCCATATGGGTATAGTCAAAACCAAAGCCTTTGCCAGGAGTTACGTGTGGTGGCCTGGCGTTGACGAGGCCGTGGAGAGAATGTGCCGCGAGTGCGTAGTGTGCGCGGCCGAGGCCGACGCGCCGCCCCGACACGGGCCCGCTGCGTGGCCATTCCCGGCTAAAGCATGGTCTCGGGTGCATGCGGATTTCCTAGGTCCAAGAGGGGGTGAAACTTACCTCATTTTGGTGGATGCGCGATCAAAATGGCTGGAAGTGTTCCCACGGGCTAGCACATCTGCCAATAGCACCATCGAAAAGCTAAGTGAGGCATTTGCACGATGGGGTCTTCCCAGACAATTGGTATCGGATAACGGACCGCCTTTTACTAGTAAGGAGTTTTCAGCATATTTGACAGGTAACGGTATTGAACATTTGTTTTCTGCTCCGTATCACCCGGCATCGAACGGGGCCGCAGAAAATGCCGTTCGCATTATTAAAAAGGTAATTAAAAAAGCGATAAGGCAAAAGCAGAACATAAATGTTGCCATCAATACATTTTTATTACACTATCGTAATACCGCGCACTGTACGACGGGAGAAAGCCCAGCGGCATTAATGCTAGGCAGACAAATACGTACAAAACTAGATGCGATTAGGCCGGACTGTGAAAACAAGGTACGCGAGGCCCAGAGAAAACAAATGTCTAGGTAAGCAGGTATTAGACGTACGTTTCAACCGGGTGAACCAGTTTGGGTTCGCCAATACCAGGGCGACACCAAATGGATACCGGGCCAAATTGTTCGGCGAGAGGGGACAACAGATTACGCAGTAGCCGATAGCTTAGGCAGGGGGTCCCATAGGCATGTCGATCAGTTGAAACGGCGTTCAGGGGTTTTAATCTGTCCACCAGATCCATCATCAGCTTTACACCCATCACAGGACATTCCCTCAGAACACCAGAACACGACAGAAGAGGCAGCGCCCACTCCAGCGACGCCAGGGTGCAACCGACCGCGAGCGCGGTCATCAATACCCCCGCATACCCCCGCGCGCGAGTTCATTCAACCCGGGAGCGCGCGCTACGGGACACCGCCGACTCCTCCCTCAGGCGGCAGCCAGACTCCCCAACCGTCGCCCTTGCCGCCACCTGAACCGCCTCAAACCCGCCATATTAGAGAATGCAGGGTCAAAAATCCACCCACATACAAATTTTAGCCTACTACCTAACCTAAGTAGGTATTACCCATTATACTTGTAGTGGTACGTAGTGTTCCCTTGTGTTACCTTATTTTTAGTTTTAAGTTAAAATGCCATGCGTTTTTTATGCCGTTGTAGACCTGCAATTGTATTAAGTTTTTTTTTCAACTAGTTAATAGAAGTAAAAACTAAGCGAAATGTAATGAATAGTTGCAAATAAAGGGGTACACTAGGCACCTATATATAAAAAAAAAAGCAACCATTACCCATTGCACAATTAGAAAAGTAGTTGTTTACTAAATAAAACATTGTATATTAAAAGTTAACCCTTTATAAGGTACAGGCGATTTAGCAACCACTTACAATTACCTACTTAGAATCTGAGTCTTAAATAATTTATGATAAGGTTCAAAATCTGTTGTGTTTATTGAAAATATAACTTGCCTTAGACGTATTCCACAGTGCATTGCAAACATGAAAGTAGTAGTAGTTGTAACTTTCACAAAGCATATCTGTATAACCGGGGCCTTATTAAGGGTTAATCTCTAGCAAGATAATCCAAAATAAATAGTATGTGTAGGTATTGGGCGCCGGCGCATCGGCATCTACTTTTCCTGTTTACTCAGCGCTGGGAATTGCATAATGAGGAGATATCGGTGCGCTAGGCGCGGAATATATATATATGGTGATGTAAGTATAGATGCGTTTTATTTAAGTTTTTTTTAAGAAGAGAGTAAAGAGTAGCTGTGTAAACATAGGGTTAGTGACGTAAGGTAAGAATCTAATAATTTATTATGTAATTTATGTTTAACTTCAAAAAATAGTTTTCGCCGACTGAGACTTAAAAACAAATAATAGTACTTACACGTTTTAGTAGTTAAGAAGAGAGTACTGATATGTATAATGACATGACATACCTTGTATACCTACCCACCGCCAGTCTTCTAATAAACCGCTTACGGAACAGACGCGTGCCTTTCATTATACATATAGATATACTACAGTAACCGTGATATTGTTATCAGTTTTGACATACCATTTAGCATTCAGATTATATTTTCTCTAAAATACAGTACTAAATACGTGTACCCGTTTTCGTTAACCTCAACTTGTATTGAATTTTGTCGGCCTGTTTAGCCTAGTTGGTAGTGACACTGTCTCCGAAGCTAGAGGTCCCGGGTTTGAATCCCGGCCAGGGCATTATTTGTGCAATCAGCACGGAAATTTGTTTCTGGGTCTTAGATGTTTTCTATGTATTTAAGTATGTATTTATCTATATTATACAGGGTGACATCGGAGACGTAATCAGAAGCTAATTTTTCAGACTCTACACATGATCGCGTTTTAAATGCAATAGTTGTTACATCGAATCAAATAAGTTTATTTTTTCAAACTTTTACTAGAAAAATAATAACGCCATACTTACATCATGGTCACCCTATCACTTTTGACACACGTTGTATGAGGGATGACAAGACGTCGTGTGGTGTAGGGTGACCAAGTTGTATGAAACATTTTTTTTCTGTTAATAATTTGAGAAGTAGTAGTCAATATTGCAAGTAGCAACTGTGATTTCATCTTTATCGAGTTTGTCTTTCAATACTTCATCGAGTCAAATTGTTTCTGATCGCGTCTCCAATGTCACCCTGTATATATCGTCGTCTAGTACCCATAGTGAAAGCTTTTCTTATTTTGGGACTAGGTCGATTTGTGTAAGATTGTCCCCCAATATTTAGTATTATTATTTATTTGTTATTTTCAGCACTCGTGAACAACCGGGTAGACTGAGGATTTTTTCTATCAAATTACATGGTGTAAATTACTAAATTGCAATTGCGGAGACCAAAACAATCTTACTTCCATACAGGTTGACCCGTTCTTCAGTTTCTATTGAAGATTCCGCATAGCGTCGGATTTTTGCCGTCGGAAGCGTTCCCATTCATAAATTATTTCCTGTTTCCTACTCGTTAAGTGATTAATCAAATATTATACGTATGACTAGTTTGTGTATAAATTAGTCATTATATATGAACTAAGCATTATACAAAACAACTGAAGTTATTTCAAAAGTAGATAAGAGTCGAATGCCAGAAAAAGACAAGTTGCTCACAATATCTGAATACGACTGTATTGCGTAGGGTTTAAGTGCATATTCAATTCATGTACTTATGAACAACCTAATGTGTATAGATGAATCTAATGGCGACTGAACCTAAGTACCTTTATATTTTCCGGATTATTTTTTCCGATCATAGGTATTAATTTCCGAACTGCTCCTAATGGTTCTTCGCTGAGTCCTAATTTAACTAAGTGTAAAGTAAAGATCTATTTATATTTACACAACACACCTTAACAATAAAATAATATGAATCTATAGTGGTAAAAAAACTGCTAATTGTGTATTTACCCTGTACGAAGGCATGTTAAAATGGGGCCTGTAACACAGTTGACTCCTAGCTCCTAACTCAGACTCAAAGAATTGTGAAAAAAAATAATGTGTGATGTGTTTTGTCAAGTAAATATTTCCAAATATCTGAATTTGTGTACGACCAATGCGTAAAACGTACGTAGCAGTATAACAAAACCAAGATCTGGCTAACTTTAAATCTCCACACTACAAAGCCATAAAAACAATAAAGTATATCAAAACCATATTACGAGCATAAAACCTTACATAGTTGGTAACTTGGTACGCAGTTTGGAAATAAAGTAAGTTCTGAGAGACGAAGTTTGGCCATTGCAATCTCGTTTGCTGTACAGTCGAGTTACAAAACGTAGTATGTCAGTTGGGAGTGTATGTTATTTAAGATGTTTTGTATTTGGGGTGATGTAAGTCGCATACTTCATTGTTATGTGGCATCCTGGCAGCCGAACTGCCAAGAGGCTGGGAAATTGGACACGATTCTCAAATTGAGTTAGTGAGAATATTTCATCGAAACCAAGCGCCAAATATACCTATTCTGTTGTTTAATTCTATACTAAATAATATGTATGTATACACTGTTTTTAGGGTTCCGTACCCAAAGGGTAAAAACGGGACCCTATTACTAAGACTTCGCTGTCCGTCCGTCCGTCCGTCTGTCACCAGGCTGTATCTCAAGAACCGTAATACCTATAGACAGTTGAAATTTTCACAGATTGTGTATTTCTGTTGCCGCTATAACAACAAATACTAAAAACAAAATAATAATATTAATTAAGGGGGGCTCCCATACAAAAAACGTGATATTTTAGCCCTTTTTCATGGCTACCACTCGCCGAGCTAGATCTCAAGAACCGTAACTAGCTATTAGAGACAGTTGAAATTTGCACAGATTATGTACCTATTTTTATTGTGGCTACAACAACAAATAATAATAATGATTAAGGAGGAGGATTTCTGGCACGGAACCCTTCGTGCGCGAGTCCGACTCGCACTTGGCCGGTTTTTAATTCCATACACTAAGACGAGAGATCATTTGTATAAGAATAAGGCGAAGTCATTATTGAGTTTGACATCAGTCAATTTAGCGTATGAAATTAAAAACAGAGTATGTATATCTAGTATTGTTTTGTTGCGATACTGACGATGCAATTACTAAAAAAACAATTTTAGATAATTATAAGCATATCGACTAATATAGAGTTAAAGACGAAACACACAGAAAGTCATATATTATAAATATATTGACAAAAAAAAATGATTTTACTTTACCACTGCTTAACTGTGTAACTCTGTAACTGTTCAGTACCTACTTTGTCTGTATAATTTAAGTTTTACTTAAAATAGCCAAGTTTGATGCCGTTATAACGCTGTGGTAATGCCGCAGATTAGACTCTTTTTAAAGGGACCGACGACAAGTTACTATAATTTTGTAAGTTATTATTTAAGAGGGCGCAGTACGTTCGGTCTGGCTCGGTTCTCCATACAAACGTATTTACCCTCTCATTTTAAAACGCCATGCTAGAATAACATGAAAATGTTATACACAATGGGATCTGGCATATCTAGGTCGGAAATCAGTTTCTGTTGCTAGAAATTGTAAAAGAAGAAAAATACAGCGGCTTTTTGAGTTTTTTACGGCTTGTATGAAAACATTAATAATCGCTGTATTTTTTCTCCATTATAATTTCAAGCAACATAAACTATGGTCCGACCTAGATATGCCGGATCCCATTGTGTATACAAAGTTTAATGTTATTCTAGCCTGGCATTTTAAAATGAGAGCATAGATACGTTTGTATGGAGAACCGCGCGTACTGCGCACTCTTAATGTTTCATTAAAAATCTGCACGTTGTCACGAACATTATTAGTCAGAAAAATAACAAATGTGAGGGGAAATACAGTAGATTGGCATCCATTTTAACTATAACAGATTTACTTCTAGTTTAATTGCATATTTTTTAAAATCATGATCCTCCCTGTACGCTTTCAAACCACGAGTAAAAAATGTCGGCTATAAAACAATATTAGTATTACTGCATGTCGATTACTTTAGCATTAACTCCCCAAAGTTTCCGTCGCGCCGACTGAACCCGCTAACTGCTCAAGTATTTACCCGCTGATGACTCGACGCAGTTACGGGTTAACTTTGGGACGTTTAGTCTCTAACTGCTATATCGGTTTAATACATGATTTAGACATGGACATGATTAAGGAAAATACATACAATTGCAAGCCGAATTAGAGCCTTGGTACGGTCTACAGTATGATGAAAATGTCTCTATGTCTATTGAATTTACTAGTCGTAAGATTAGTATACTTATATGTAAATAAAACTTATGTAAGGCAAAACTTATGTTAAATATGTATGTGTTCGATTAGACACATACTTATACATATTTAAAATTTCTAACACGTAAAACAAATGTCTATCCAAACAGTCTACCACTTAATGCAAGAGACCGATATAAATATTTTCTAGTTTTATCTTTTTTGCTTTCTGGTTTTGTCATAGCGTATACGCAAATAAAGATGTTATCTATCTACTTACTTATTACGAACAAAATAATTTATATGAGAGGTCAATGTATATGCAGAATAAATAACTACCTAATAGATAACAAATATTAGGTAGTTAAGAGGGCGCAGTACGTTCGGTCTGGCTCGGTTCTCCATACAAACGTATTTACCCTCTCATTTTAAAACGCCATACTAGAATAACATGAAAATGTGTATACACAATGGGATCTGGCATATCTACGTCGGAAATCAGTTTCTGTTGCTAGAAATTGTAAAAGAAGAAAAATACAGCGGCTTATTGAGTTTTTTACGGCTTGTATCAAAACCTTAATAATCGCTGTATTTTTTCTCCATTATAATTTCAAGCAACATAAACTATGGTCCGACCTAGATATGCCGGATCCCATTGTGTATACAAAGTTTCATGTTATTCTAGCATGGCGTTTTAAATTGAGAGCATAAATACGTTTGTATGGAGAACCGAGCGTACTGCGCACTCTTAAGTATTCTGCATTACAAAATGAACTGCGCAAGCTAATAAATTTTCCGTTAATTAAATAAAGCATAACATTTTACTAACTTATAAAAAAAATACTGTTATTATCTTAACTCGATCACATTACCTGAAAGTGCGTCAAAAAAATGTGTATGACATAAAACCGTACGCCATAAAAAGCGTAAAATCCAATTTTGACGTACCCTTTGGAGGCGCGTTTTTGTCGTCACTTATCGTGGATTAAATTTTCACCTTCAGCTAACTGAAAAAATCCATTACTTACGCCAGATGTCACTGGGATCAAATGTCGCGACAGAGCTACGGAGAAGGCTTTTCATGCTTTACTTTTGATATCCGACTATTTATTGTATCAAAAACTTATAAATACAGGAGATGGAAGATACTCGATCGTCACGAGCTCATAATGATGATTGTTTAGAATTGAGCACTAAAATGTTCATCAGGTTTTTTTTAAATAATGATGCAGACGAATATGGTTATCAGATGCCGTAGTCTCCACAAGCGAGTTGCTCTTGTTGACCCTTTATCGAGTTGAGGATTCGTTTTATATACAGCTAGACCCATATGCATCAGGTCCCTCATACTCAACAGCGCATCCTCGGCAGCTCTAGCGACCTTATACCACCAGGAACAACGCCACGTACAGAGCAGCTACTTATAGTCCTGTGGCTGCGGTCTTCTGTAAGGTACTTTCCCAATTGGGCTGCTCCAAATATGAGCGAGATGACGTTTTGCCGTACCTCTCTCAAGCTGTTGTTACACTGCCCGATAAAGACTTATACCTATGTACAATACATACTCGAAGTGTCATTTATTGACAGGGAGGGCACAGTTTGCTAAGTCGCGTCGCTCGAAAATAGGCTTGTCGACACACCCTGCCCGACCGACGTCAGGAACTAGGAACTATTAGGAATGAATTCCCATCTCAGAGCAAAAAGAACTAGTTCGTCAATCACAATCTAAATCGGTCTTCGGTCTTTAGTTCAGTAGCAGAGCGAGAGTGGAACGGAACGAGATGCAGGTGACCGACCGGGTAACATCTCGCGGGCGCGCAACGTCGCGTAGTCTTAACTAACGGCCACTCCCACATTGACCTAAAAGAGCGAAGGAACTAAAAGAGTGAACTAGTTCCTCAAACCGATTGAACGAGATCGGAGCGCTCCCGTTAAAGAACGAGCAAGCACAAGCCTACTCGACACGACGAGTCGACGACTCCAGGTTCTGCACAACTTGCTGCCATGACGTCACGTCACGCCTCCTGTCTCACTCGCTAGGTGCGAATTAAAAAAGGAAGGTAGATTTTTTTCGTTTGGCGTCTCGTTGCAGCGGTTGTTTGGTGTGCTAGCCCCTCAGGTTTACACGCACTGTACAAATTAGAATGAGGAGGGTAGATTTTCTCGACCCGCATGGGGGCGTCAGTTGTGCTGGCTGGCCCTTTGCACCCATAGTGAAACGATTGAGAGCTCTTGTTACATTACACTGGCAATGTAATCTGGGATGGCCCCCAACAAGGTGGACCGACGATATGGTCAAGATCGCGTGAAGTCGTTGGGTTAGGGCGACGCAAGACCGGTCATTGAGGAGGCCTTTGTCCAGCAGTGGCCGTCTTTCGGCTGATATCATGGTGATGATGATGATCAAAGTATCTCTGCAAACATGAATTTCTTGGTTGTCAATGGCTACACACAAACTGTCTAATGTTTTTTGAAGTAGATTCTTTTTATAGGCTGCTTGTATGAGTTTAGCTGCCCAACACTCAACGTTTTCAATTTTAGTTCCGTTGCGCTAGATGGCGTCAAAATAAAAGTGATGGTATATGTGAAAAAACATAAGAAAATGACATATTGTATGTAGTTTTGACGTGTTCGAATAAGCGTTTGTTTTGTTTGTGTTGCACATTTTAAATATGTAAAATGTCTATTCGAACATTTCGAACACGCTACTACTACATACAACAGGTCCTTTTCTTAAGTTTTTTATCTATAAGTGATTATAGGTAATTAGGCAACGTAAGAAGTATCCACTTAATATAATTTACGGTTGTATCTCCGATACTCCCGCTTTTTTTCGGCCGTATCCATCCCTCCCCTGTGCCTGGCCTCAGTTTTCAGAGACAGACATTAATCAACGTCGATCACACGCAGGCCATTGTCTTCTATTACCAGCCGATCGTTGTTTGAGGTTTCGGATCGTGCTATCGATATTGGTGTCGAAAGTTTTTCCGCATTTATCCGCTTTTCCCTTCCTCTAGTAGAGGAGGCAGGGCCAGAAATGGATATTTATAGTACAAGCCAACAATAATATCAACTTTAGGTCTGAGAAATCGTGAGATTTTTTTGAAATAACCATTTTATGTGACTAAATCTTCTTGTCAAAAATTGGCTAATAATAACGATACTCAACTTTACCTTTGTAAATTATTAATAACATTTATATCAAAACCATGTTTGTTTATTTTATTATACTCGTACGTTTAGTGTTTTCTTATTTATGATTTGTACAACGTACGTGAGCGAAGACCACGGCATATCTAGCCACCGCTAGAAAGCGAGAAAGTAAAATGTGTTTTTGTCAGATTGCGTAAAATGTGCCGTTATCGATACATAACCTAACTCTTTTCACTTCTTAAAGGTCTAACCAATCCACGCCACCGCCTCAAAATGCATGCGAGTGCAGTGAATCCAGCGGGTAAATAGCTTAACCGTAATCCTGTAAATGCTTTAGACAAATCTTATAAGGCGGCGACGCGGGCGCAGTGGAGCGTTTCATGCGCTGGGGCGGAAGGGGCGGGGTCCCAGTTGAAGCGGGAAGCCCCAAATTGGGCCTATTCTAGAAACTGACCGATTCGCCATCCACCACATCAGCCGAAGGACGTCCACTGCTGGACATAGGCCTCCCCCTGTTTCATGGGGGGTAAATGCCATAATCGCCACGCTTGGCATGCGGATTGGCGATCGCAGTATCTCCACCGCACTCCAGGGATGCTGCTGCCCATCCCCCGGTGTTGTTGGTCGCAGTTTTAGGACATACCCGGTTCCCGATTCGCCATATAATAATATAATGCCTTCTAATTGTTATCAATGATAGCAAGAGCTGTTGTTGGTAGATGGTGTCACCGAACTGGCGAGATGGCTATTTATTTAAAGCCCAGTATGACGTCTCCACCCTCGCAGATTCTTACCGCTATTTAAATAGGAACCCATGGTTGAGGGCGAGTTACCGTCTGCTGGAGATAAAATGTGAGAGATTTATTAGGCAAGGCTTTAGATTCCATTAGGCATCAAACAGCATTAGTTCTTGTACAATCTAGTGGTGCTGTCTCTGAGTGCATCCCTTGTCACGGACAATGACACTTTTATTTTTCAGTTCGTTTTATATGAAATAAACGGATGTTAATAATCGTTTTGATTCATGTGTTCGCTCTTGCATTAACGTAAAACCAAAGGTAAGTCTGTGAGTTTAAATTATTTATTTATTTTATTCCGGCAAAAAAGGCCCTTTACTAGCAGGTCTACGTTAAAATTTACGGCGTTTGGTGATTGAGTGGTGTCCTTTTACTGGATTGTTCCTTTCAATACAACTAAGATTTAAGAAGGGATTTAATAAATTATTACTAAGTCTGTGCCAAATACTTGATATTATTATACCCATATCTAACGTCATGGAAGGAATTTTGAAAATATTAATATTTACTTTTTTTTTTTTAATATTTTTGTGGACCCACTTTCATGAGGTAGCATTTATGGAATTTTAATATTTATATTCGTATGGTGTTTCGTATCGTACAAAAACATGACAGAAGAAAAATATGAGAATGCTCCCCTCTCCCCACTCACCCTCACCATCACTGTCATATCACCTTAAAACTTAAAAAAAAAAACTAATGTTTAAGAGTGCACAGTATAGGGATTATAAGGGTCCACCGAGAAGAGGATAACTGTTAAATTTGACTTTGATAAACACCTAAAAAAAACGCCGTAGGTATTGGCAAATATTGGCAAAAGCAACAAAGTTCAATAAATTGGTTTTCTTGTTTTTTTTTCATTGGGCTCTATTCTCTCAATGACAGGTAAATATTAATATGCGTGTGTCAATGCATCGGTATACGCAGCGTGAGAAGGCCCCCAAGAAGCTGGACTGACAATCTGGTCAAGATCGTGGGAAGCCATTGAATGAGGGCGGCGCGAGACCCGTCATTATGGAGATCCTTTGTCCAGCAGTGGACGTCTTTCGGCTGATATGATGATGATGATGATGAAATATCTATATAATAGATATTTGATAGTGAAGTGGCGCCCCACCCTCTCAAGCCTGACTCCGGCTCCGTGAATTTGAAAATCGGAATAAATCGCATCTGCCCGCCGTACAACTTCCGTAATTATTAATGGCGAAATATGCAAACCTCCTTAATTCAATCTTAATGTGATAACGTTTGTATTTCCGTGAGTATTTAACTCTTTCTTGGGCACATTTTACTTGTTATTTTAAATTTGAAGCAGACGTCTGTTCGTGTAGCGTTCAGCCCTATCGGGCGCGAATTATAATTCGGCCTGCCACTTCATTTTAGATGGTTCCTGAGCGGTGCGCGGTGTAATCGGACGGTTAATGTCACAGGGTAGCAGACGGTAAGCGGGATAGCTCCCTACCGCCTTTTACCGAATGAGCGGCCGATATTTAAACGGCCAATAAATTTAATTTATTTTAATGGACAATGAAGAATTATTGTTTTACTCGTATAGATTTTAAGTACGCCATCACTGAGTGAGCTCAACACTTTCACTGCTAACGATTTCGTAGCGCTACGCTCGTTACCTGTCTGTTACATGCGATAAAATGAATGTAGAGGAAGGCGCCTACGATACGAGACGATCACAAGGCTAGCGGGTTCTTGGTAATTAAAGTAACTACATATAGGCATTCGTAATAATTGTACCTACTGCCCGCCAAAGTTTGATTTTAATGGCATATTTTTCTATACAGGGTGGCCCATTCAAATCGGTCAGTATGGGAATGTCTAAAACTATAAGACATACGAAGATTTGTTCTTAGGAACCATGTCACCGATTTTACAAGTAGAGAGGTACAAACAACCATAGAGACAATTTTACATGCCTGAACTTGTTGAATATTGTAACGGTGGTCACATTGAACACCTACTATGATAAATGAAAGTATGTGAAAAAAATGCATTTTATTCATTTTAGACATTATGTTTCTTAGAGACATTTACTGCTTAAGACCTACACAAACGATATCTGAATAGAAATAGTGTAAGTTTATTTTTTCAAAACAACCGGGTTCGATTCCCTAGCTGGGTACAGTGTTTTTTTCAAATGTATGAATGCAGTTTTTCTTTTTATCAAAATCGGTGACATGGTTCCTAAGAACAAATCTTCGTATGTCTTATAGTTTCAGACTTTCCCATACTGACCGATTTGAATGGGCCACCTAGTAGACTGACTGCTACCGGTGCCATACATAAAATTGGCGGGCTTATACTCGTAAAGTGTGGTTGGTTCAATCTGAACGCAGTAATTATTCATCATTAATATTTATATTCAAAATCTGATAATTACAGCCGATTACAAACGTTACAAAAAATATGCAATAATTTAAAAGTATCTGAACATTTCACAACTGTTTAAAGCGTTACGGTGGTATTTTTGAACAAAATTTCTTACCTCAAAGTCTTGGTAAATTAATTTCGTTTAATATGATACTGCTTTTAGATTTTATTCATCTAGGGAAATCGGAAAACCTTACATCAATCGAAGTAGTCCCCCGCCCCATAGAAACCCCAATAATGCTTTTATTATGGGATATAGATGATGTTTTATTTATTATACCGCGTCGGTGGCAAACAAGCTGACAGTCCACCTGATGGTTAGTAGTCACCGTCGCCTATAGTAATAAATAATAAATAAATAAATAAATATTAGGGGACATTTTTTACACAAATCGAACTAGTCCCACAGTAAGCTCAATAAGGCTTGTGTTATGGGTACCAGACGACGATATATTTAATAGATAAATACATAAATACATAGAAAACATCCAAGTCTCAGGAACAAATGTCTCTGCTCACCACAGAAAGAAATGCCCTTATCGGGAATCGAACCCGGGACCTCTAGCTTCGGAGGCAGTGACACTACCAACTAGGCTAAACAGGCCGACAAACGTAACTAGTCAAACTAGTAACTTGCAAGTCTTGCAACACCAGAGTTATCACTCGCGCGTTGCCGACCTGTAAGAAACCTTATCACGCCTTTTTCTGTTTCTCTTCTCTGTAAATAAAATACACAAATAATAAACATATCCACAGGAAACCACAAGTCCATCGCTCGGAGCCTCTACAACTTTCGCCATCTTTAATCCTTAACAATTAGAATTTTAGATTATGATTTTCATGTTCGCTGTTAACGTATTTCTCGAGTGGGATGTAAATTTCCCTATTGTGGTAAACGGGTTACGAAAGCCATTTTATACTTGAAGATGTTATAATAAAAACGTTACTTCTAACGAATTCGGGTATTTTGAATTGAGTTTTATTTGAATTGTTATACAGTTGATATTTAAAAATAAACCTTGTCGATTAAACCTTTTCTTTTCAGGAAGCCGGTTTAGAGGAAAGATTATAGGATCCAGATTTGAATAATTAACGTGTTTCTCGTAATTTAATAACATAATCAAAAAGGAGGAATTCGTCCAGCTTTCGAATTGTCTGATTTATGCTTGACAAATTCAATAGAATCCTTAACGACAAGAAATTTATGATTGAAACTCACTTGCAAAATCACTATTTGCGACATGTTTCGGACTACAATTGGAGTCCTTCATCAGGATGAGTGTTGACACGGTTGCCGGCCGCGCCGGACCCCGACGTTTTTTATGGTTCCGTAGTCAACTAAGAACCATTATAGTTTCGCCATGTCTGTCTGTCTGTCTGTCTGTCTGAGGCTTTGCTCTGTGACTGTTAGTGCTAGAAAGCTGCAATTTGGTATGGTTATATAAATCAATAAAACTGACAAAACGTAAAATAAAACCTAAAAAATATTTTTTTAAGGGTACCTCCCCTACACCGTAAAGTGCCGGTGTTTTTCTTTTTGTTTTGGATACGCCTTTCAAAATGAAATGAGGTCTTCATCAAACATTTTTTTATAAAGAGAATATTTTCGGAAATATTTACTCCAAAAGAAAAAAAAAGTGCCCCCTTTAACTTTTGAAATATGGTTCCAAAAAATATGAAAAAAATCATGAAAGTAAAACTTAATAAAGACTTTAAACGAAAACTATAGCAGAAATGATCAGTTAAGCCGTTTTTGAGTTATCGTAAAAAGTCTTCCCTTCTTAGTAAAAAACGTATGAAACGCTGCGAAAGTATTCCGTTTTGCTAGTTATTGTTTTTTTACGTAATTGCATTGAGCAACTACGGAACCCTACAATGAGCATGGCTCGACATGCTCTTGGCCGAATTCTTTCTTTAAGTCTTAATATGTCTCACGTTAGTTTAAATTATATGTTCAATAGAATATAATCATTGTGGGGGCCTAAAAGAATTTTTAGGCTCGAGTCATTCTTGTGGACATTGTCAAAGTGGTAACGTTAGGTATAATAATTACATGCTTTTTTCAACGGATGATTCAGTAGGCCGTTCCGTGTCCGGGCCGGCCCGTTTTCTATGTGAAGCTTTTGCGCGGCCGGGCCCGGCGATGCTCGGAAGCGTCCCTGCCCAGCCCCTTTTTAGTCAACACAATGGTTTGACGCGTTTAAGTTCGGTGACAATGCAATATTGTGGTAACATCGAGCTGATTTGCTGATGTGATGGTAACAGAAGGTGGCCAAAGAAACACGTAAACTAAAGGCAACCCCGTCGTGTTTGGGCTTGGGGTAGTTGATGACTGTGGACTGTAGAAAAAAGGTACCTACAGTGGGCTATAAAGACTTGTATCAAAAATGTAGTTTTTAGTTGGACTCTTAATCGGCTTATACGGCGCATACACGGCGTCTTCTATTAATAATATATATGTATGTGAGCAAATCTTTTCATATATGTACTGTAAGAGTATTTCTGCTGTATTGTATTGTAAGCCCCAGAGCTTAACTATTGACAACAGTAGTAACGACTTTTGTTTTTTTGACAGTTTATGACAGTTTAACGCTAATTGCGAAACACGATACGCGTCATGCAACTTTCTTTAGGTAATCATTCCTCTACGAGGGCTTTTCGCTGTATACGGAGATTAAACCAGCTACGGGTTACGGCGTGGGATGCGTAGCATTGCGTGGGTTAATCTGCTACGGCCACGGCGGCTGCGTAGCACTACTATCGTAATCTAAATAGTAGTAAGTAGACCAAAGAGCTGGCCGCTTCCTCGCCCAACGCATTGGCTTGGCCATCCAGCGTGGGAACGCTACCAACATTTTAGGCACAATGCCGCAGGGGCCCTTTCTAGATTTTTAATTAGCTTTATTTTTATTCAATTGATTTAGTTTAAAATTTTATTGATAACGTTTAGTTTTACATTTGTGTTATTTTTATTGTTAGATGCGTATTTTATGTGTCAATAAATATTCCCACTTTAGATATACATGTAGTACTTATGTAAGTTTAAGACGCTGACAAGATCTAAATTGGCTTAACATAAACTATTTGATTTCTTAATGCGAAAAAAGAAATGGAGTATATTATAAATACTGGTAATTACGTAACGTTTTGGAACATACGATAGGTAAATATAACTGTCATTTTAACTATAAAAAATGTCAGTAAATTTACCTTACATACTTTCGAAAACGTTGCGTTATTATATATAATATACTCTTTGATAACTACCCTGCTGAGGTAAAAGTTGAAATTATTCTTGTTTGTTCAAAGTAACGCTGTAAAGCAAAAACGTATCCAGTTTGTCATTTTTCGGTTTCCGGTTCCTGATAAAAAACTGTTAAATTTCCAAAAGAACATTAATTATTAAATTTCGAAAAATAATGACATCACTACACAACACAAGGAATATTTTATTTACCTGAATTAACACACACGTCACCTACATACCTACTTTTATACATAACAAGAAGGCTACCTCGTTATAAGTCAGATCCTATCTACAACATGTTTAATCCAAACGCCACAAGTACAGTTATATTGACAGCACTTACGCCCTTTTCGTGTGAACACAGTCAGACAATAGGTATCCCTGGAAAGCCGCGCCGGCGCCGATTCAGCGCTAATCAGGCGTCACCGCAGTCAGGACCTCATCTCGCCTTAAACAGCCCCCAGGATACGACACTTAAACTGCGGATATAGCGATAAATATTGCCGCTCCGGCGAACTAAACTCAGTTTTCGCGCACCTTGACGTTACAATGCATCAATCGTGGTTGACACTAGACAGTGACAATAATCAGTCATCCTAACGTGACCGACACTTCGTAACAGTAAAAGCAATGACCCGTAGTCGCAGTACGCAAGAGGACCTCGAGCCATCTGGCTAGATGGCTCGCGGTATTTGAGCTCCCGAAGTGTTGTGGAAACGGCCTGTGCTACCCGAATTGAGTCAAATTTAACTTCACTTTTTTCATACTATACAACCCTTATGGTTACACTTCGGTAGCTCAAATACCGCGAGCCATTTGGCTGCCTCTTAGATACTGCAAGACTGCAACTAGGCGACATTATATAGGGACATCACGTAGACAGGGAAATAGACAAAGAAGCACATGCTATACGGTAAATTGGATGTAACATTTTGAGTTTTGTAGCTGCACAGTTGTCAACCTTCAGTTTTGTTACACGGTGTATAGTCGGCCAAGAAGATGGTGGTCTTTTCGACTATTATTTGTGTATTAAGGTCCAAAAGCGTTTTTTTATTATTATTTATTATTAAAGTAGTTAAAAAACACATTTAAAATTAGTTAAAACTGCACCGTTAAACCAAAGTTTGGTTTATCTCGATGCACCATTCCACACAGCTTAAAAAAAGACCACTTTTTGGCTGACATAAACTTGAGTGGCAGTGGGCGGGGTACATTGCACGTAGAACAACAAGATGGCCGCTGGGGCGGATAGGTTCTCGAGTGGCGATTACGTGTCAGAAGGCGGAGGGTGGGTAGACCATCTACAAAATGGCAGATGACCTGGTAAAGGTTGCGGGGGTCCACTGGATGGAGGTAGCGCAGGACCGGTCAGTGTGACACTCTTTGGAGGAAGCATATGTCTAGTACCGGACGTTTTTTCGTTAATATATGTGATAATGATGATGATACCTTTTGTACGTGAGTACAATAACTTATTATACGTATACTTTGATTAATTTCTGACTGGTCTGATGACTATAGGACAATGGGACTGAATATTGCTGGCGTCTAGACCTCAAAATTCATGACAAGGCTCTGCAGCAAAAAGTAGCAAACCAAAAGTGTCTAAATGTTATTACCTCTAATGTTACAAGGCATGGGGAAATTTAACGATCTACTGAGTTTTCAAAATCACAAGATCTCAGTTAAAAATATCATTCCGAGCGGTATAACATTTTAACTGTAAAATACAAAACAAAATGACACATTTTTGAGTTGTAAATTGCAAGTAAGTACCTAACTTTTTTTACTACTGAAAATTGAGTACTAAAATACTTCAACAAATATTTAATTAAAGGTTCCAGGTCCAAACTGTACGTGGTACCTGGAACAATTTCCTCCACCGGTTATTCTTCGAAATATGATTTAATCCGCACACAATGGCCGCACGGTGACTGCGTCTTCAATAAAACCCGCAGCCTGACGTTTCTGATCGCCTGGTACTCGATTTTGCGGATCAATCGACAATTTTTGTGATACACATACTCGTAAGTACACCTATAATTATGTGATTCTTATTTCAGCTGAGTCTCTTAGATTGTAGATGTAGAAAGAGCTGATGTAAACAATATTTCATAAATCAAAGAAACAAAATTTCTGGTTTAATACGAGTATTTACACCATGGATATTGATGTAGGCCGTTGGTAGTTTATTTACGTTCATAGGTGCATAACTTTAATATGCCTAAATTGAAGACATTTCTCCTACTCATAGAGGACGATCTATTTTAAGCCTCTTTTTGTATTTCTATGAGGATTATGGAAAATACGCGAGTAATACAGGTTTATCGTCATGTTTTCCATAATTCCTCTCTCAGCTCCTGCTTTAGAGCTCAGAGCTTCATTTTTGGGACTTTTATGCTTCACTTCGCACGACTTTTTAACCTCTCTGTTACGAGACCATTAAACCTTTAGCCGCTATCGTCTGATAGGTATTGATATACCTATCAGACGATAGAATCTTCTAATCTCGTCACTTTTCATCAGAAAAGTGACGTAAATAGCATCTTCTTGATCTACTATGACGTTGAATATCCACCACCACCATATCAGCCCTAGGACGTCCACTGCTGGACATAGGCCTCCCCCAATTTCATGGGGGATAAATGCCATAATCGCCACGCTTGGCATGCGGGTTGGCGATCGCAGTATCTCCACCGCACTCTAGGAATGCTGCTGCCTATTCCCCGGTGGTCTTGGTCGTAGTTTAAGGACATACCCGGGTACCACGTTGACGTTGAATATAGAGAGAATTTTTTTTTTGACGTACGGCGGTTTAAAAAAATCCACATGATATTCCTTTTTCATATTACTTGTAGCATACATATGTCATATTGCTATGTCACTGCTATATCACCAAATTGAATTTCTACCGTGTGGTCGACATGTCACGCTCAGACAATATAATGTCACGAATGCGGGCGCAGGAAATCTATAAAAGTTGACTTCCGATTCCGACAAAATCTGTGAAATCGAGTCCTGGCAAATGCGATTTGGGGTGCGGTTTGTATTCAGCTCGTCGCAAGTCCAGTCATGAACGCAGTATTCATGGATGAGTTACTATATTTTATAGTAGCTTCTAGCTTCTATCTGTAACTTTCCCTTTATCTTATAACTTAGTAATGCTCATGCCGTTCACCTTACCCGGACGTCTGGCGAACTTTAAAACGAATTCAAATGTCGAGCCTGAGTTGCTACCGCGAAACGAAAACGAAAGAAATTCGTGTATTTTCTCTCTATGGAGTATCTCGAATATGCAAGTGAGATAGAGCTCGTAGCAGCTCTGAGAGTTGAACGTGAATAGGCACGAGTGAATAGGCATCTTCTGGGTGAGCTCGCTTCATCGTCGGCCTCATCTTTGCCCCCTGGCTAGATGCAGGCCAAGAGCAATCCCATTTTTAATAAAAAAGACGTACCTACGTACTCTGCCTCCGATTCGCGTACTCATGTCATCAATTGTTTCAGGAAACCTTCCTCTGGTCTATTCCCTTGCTGGGAGAGACATAATTACTAGATTTTGAATTATATTTAAAGTTTTCGTGCCCTGTCGGGTATGGTATGACTTACAAAGAAAAATTTAAACTTGAAAACAATTTTTAAGTTTTTGATGTACAGTGTCAGCAAGTCATGCCATGCATCAGTATGTAATATGTAGTTATAACTGTTTTCATGATGAGTAGCGAAATTCCTCAAAGAAAACGAAAATGCCACTTCAGAGAACACTTGAAGTGGACATGTATATTCGGTATTATTCCTTATTCTGTGATTCGGTGGCTGTCCCTACACCGACATATATGATGTTCCGATGATGCGAAATGCACAGATTTTATAATATTTACTAGTGTCCAAAGGCAAGGCTCTTGGTGAAATACACTTTGTACATTTCACCTTTGACATATAAATGTGCACTTAATTAATAAAACGAGTATTCAGACACAAGCCTACTAATAATAACATCCAAGTCTACGTCTCTGCGTCTACGCACGATTTCCATATTTCTGATTTTTCCGATAGCGTTCTTGACGTTTAACCGCTAACTTTTATAACCTTTTAGTTATTTAACCTCTTATTTAATACGGCCTATCGTATCCAACAATATCCTGAATCTATGTCCCATGGAAGAATAGCGGACGTGCGTCTCTCACGCGGCACTGCACGCGGTGCCCCCGCCAATTCCGCCATATGTGTATTATATCATATACCTGTTATATAATACCCGTATACTTCGAGTACATAATACAGGTAGTAAACTTCATACGGCCGTATATGTTAATGACGATAAGTATCGCATCTTGGGAACCTATTTACTTACATTTCGTTAGGAAAATCCAGTTTTTTCTTCATACAATATAATAATTGACCACGATATTACATCCATATTAATTTACGTTTGCTTGCGTGTTTGCTTTAAGAAAAGTTATGTCAAACTAACTTGGATTGCGTACATTGCTGCTTGGTTGGATCATTAGACTACACCTAATTTATAACAGTATTTAACAAAATAATAATAATAATAATAATTACATTAGCTAGACTACAAATTGACGGTCTGTAAATTTTACTAATACATTATTGATAAGGTCGTTCAAAGTCAGATCCGTACTTTGTCGAATATGATGCACTCTTGAGACAGCAGGAGCCGTCAGGTCATAGATTTTATTTTATTTTAATCTATTTAAATAAAATTATGTAATGATTAATTTATTAATACTAGGTTAAGAGAATTGTTACTAACCGATATGGACTTGGGTCTGAAATAAAATGTTTCATTCATTCATTCATAGATCATCAGATGGACGTGAATAAACGTATTTAATGTTTTTAACAATATAGATCTAACCAGATTAAGTTTCTCCTTTTATGATTGATACATTTTTCATGCGCGTGCTTCTTTTTTGTAATGCTTCATATCGTATTTTTGACTTGTATTGTGTTATTATAATTTACATACCTAATATTCATACCACCCATAAGGAACATTAGGCATCATACGAACTACTCGCAGCGAACGAGCGATGCGAGCGAAAATGCGCATTACGCACGCTCGCACAGAGTGCGTAATTAGCCCGTAATTACGGCGACACTGGGTAGGCCATGATTTTGGGTGAACACGGGACATTCCTTCTGTAGCAATTTTACTGAACTAGGTAAACTGCGTAAATTTTCTAATATTGTAGGCACACTTAATGCTATTAGAACCGGGCAAAAAAACATGCAGCATGTAAGCTTTATGGACATTTGCAGTGACACTGGGCGGACCATGCGTTTAGAGGCAGCAGGGTTTTCCTTCTTCAGTTTGCGTCATTAAGGTAGACTTCATGTCACAGCAGAGATTTCAGTGCGGCTAAGGCCTCATTCTTCTACAGGAAATATATTCACTTTGTATAATTTATGTTTGTTGTTAATGTGTCAGCAATTACTATTAACCTTTTGGACGCCAACGACGCATACTTGCATGTCTATAAACTTCGTGTTTGACATTTTGATGTCATGGCGTGTGCGTGTCAGTTTTTGTATTTGACAGAGCGTTGGAAAGGTTAACAAATAACTATTACTTTAATACAGGGGCCTTGGCAGAGAGTACAATTTTGTATCTTTTGGCGTCGAAAGTCTAGGTCCATGGGGTCCCAGCGCGCACAAGTTATTTAGTGAAATTGCCAAGCGTCTGGTTGAAAAACTGATCACCGAAGAGCTGGCGACTTTTTTATACTACGATGGTGGTAGGGAATGCAATCCCACATGAAGAAATCAATCCCGGTATTCAGCGGGATTGAGATTTCTAGTCCCGCTGGATCCCGGTATTGGCGGGATCCCGCAAGTCTTGAGCTATTTTTCACTACACAGCTCGGAAAGTACCCACTTTGTCCTTAAATCGCTCGTCACCCATTTCAAACACCTCATGATGGCGTCATGTTTCAAAGTTTTGCTGGTTTTTGGTGCGTTTCCTTGATTTAGTGTGGTGAAAAATATTATGTTTCACTTTGGAGCAAAGTTTGATTAACTCTCGTGCCTTGAGAGTCTTGAGACCCTCGCAGCTCTCTAGAATCTTCCGCTTGCTCGGGTCTCAATATTGGCAAAGTTCGATGCGTTATGACGTAATAACAATTTCAAACTAGCTAAAAAATAGACAAATTCGCACAAAATACTCTTCTACGGCTCCCCCTTCCCCCGCCGTTGCATCTAGGCTCCGCCGCGAAGAAATTCCTGTTGTTTCGGCAGTACGCGCGTTCCCGCGCTACGAGTAGCACGTATAAACTATGTCGCTCTTCAATCCCGCAAATCCCGCGGGATCCCGCATAATTTACCTGCGGGATTAATACCGCATATAGCATGCGGGATCCCGGTATCCCGGTATTGCATTCCCTAGATGGTGGCAAACAAGCTTACGGCCTGCCTGATGGTAAGCAGACACCGTAGCGTATGGACACTTGCGACTCCAGAGGAATCACAAATGCGTTGCCGGCCCTTTATTGACTTGGGGATGCGCTGTGTTGAGATTAAGGGACCCGCAGATGTCTCCAGCTGTCAAGCTAGAGAGATATGCAGGCCCCTCACTCCCAACACTGCGCATCCTCGGGAGCTCTGGCGACCTTACTCACCACCAGGAACACAACACAACATACCTAAGGGGCAAGTAGTGATGCTATTATGGCTGCTGTCTTCTGCGAGGCGGAGGTACTTCCCGGGTTGGGCTGCTCCAAATTTGAGTGAGATGACGTTTCGCTGTACCCAACCTCTATTATTTAGTTTCGCTATGCCCTACCTCTACTAAACTTCCTTCTACTAAACTTCCTCGCTCAACGTATCATCATTGCGATACAGCAAGGAAATGCCGCCAGCATCCTCGGTACAATGCCTCAATAAATATAATAAATATTTGGGGGACAATTTTTTACACAAATCGAACTAGTCCCATAGTAAGCTCAATAAGGCTTGTGTTATGGGTACCAGACGAAAATATATTTAATAAATATATACTTAAATACATAGAAAACATCCAAGTCTCAGGAACAAATGTCTCTGCTCACCACAGAAACAAATGCCCTTACCGGGATTCGAACCCGGGACCTCTAGCTTCGGAGGCAGTGACACTACCAACTAGTCTAAACAGGCCGACAACAAGGGCCTGTTTTAGATTTAAGTTAGTTATAATTTTATTTATGTTAATTTGGTTAAGTGTTCTTTTATATATGTTCTTTGTACATAAATACATGATAGTATTACAATACAATACAATCATTTATTGGTAAAACGTTATTTTACATGTCAATGTACTTAAATTACTATACATTTATCATGTATGAGGTGCCCCTCGTACGTTCCGCCGCTTTTAAATACTATTTAGACCCCACAGGTAAATAATAATTTTGTCTTATCCTGAAATCCGAAAGCTTGGCCAACCTAGCTCCGCCGTCACGTATTTAGGTTGGTATTACAGTAATTTGTTTATTGCGACACGGGGGCTCTTTGACTTTGTGCCTCGGAAATTGTATTACCTACTTAGAGGTTTGTGACGAATATGGTTCTTGTGTGTAGGGTTGACATACTGAAGGTTGACTTTGCTGGTCATTTCACTGCTTTATGTTAATTAAAATAAAGTAATTGCGATGTTAAAATTTAGAAGATTTAGAGAATTAGTGAGACATTGATAGAAAAACATTAAAAATTCGATAAGAAGTGAAACTTTTTCTGTTAGTTGTGCAATATACGAGTATAGATTTATTGAGTAAATATTTACAAGATTTCCTATGCATTATATAGATTAGCAAAAACTGCGGATCGTAGAACAGTACTAACAGCTTATCACGGTTTCGTTGCATCCACCTTGCGGTACGGCATAATCTTCTGGGGAATGCAACATACAGAGATATATTATTCAGAGCCCAAAAGAGATGCATTAGAGCCATCTGTGGATTGAAATCCTCGGAAAGCTGCCAGCCTCACTTTAAATCATTACAACTATTAACTTTACCATCCCTCTACATATATGAGTGCTGTGTATTTGTAAACTTTAACCCCGACTTGTTTCAATGGAAAGAAGCAGTACAAGGACTCTGCCTTCGCCCAAGAAACCCTGGTGTGTATTTTGGAATGTATCAAACTAGCCTAATGAAAAAAAGTATTGTAACAATGGGTCCAAAGCTATTAAATTACCATGTGATATAAAAAATAACCCGAGTCAATTTAAATCTTTGCTGTTTAAATTTCTTGTGGAAAAATGTTATTACAATGTTCAAGATTCCTTAATATTAATTAAATCTGATTAGATACAATAATTATTATATTGTTACACTTGACATTTCGCAATTTTATTCAATGTTATATCGGTTTGCTTATTATTTATTAACATTATTATTTTTAGGATTAGGTTTGTGACATTGTGTTTGTAATTTATCGTACGCCGAAAGGTACATCATGGTTGTTCCACTTTGTAATACCTATCACCTGTACATAACCTACCTATGATGACGAAATAAATGATTATGATTATGATTGAGTTGATTGAAGCGAAGCTTATTCTTAAGCGACAGATGTAATTCGTTTGAGTTCGTACTCCTCAGAAACCGTAGTCTATGAACACTTGCAATGTCGAACAATCACAAGCGCGCTGCCAACCATTTTTTTGATATGAGGATTCGTTGTATTGACAGCTAGTTAGTTAGTTGAGGTCCTCGACTCTTAACACAGTGAATTCTCGCACACAAATAGTCAAAATCATAAATATTACAGATACTTTCGATGTTGCCATTACCTTATAAAGTCAGTCAGATGATGCGTAAAGCAGAGGATCAGAAGAGTAATTGCGTAACTATTCGAACGAGCTTAAATACGTTGATATCTTCTATAGCTCATTTAATAAAATACCGAGAATTATTTTTAATTATCTACTACTTCATTAGTATCACTTTTCAATTTGTCTCTCATGACTAATGAATATTAAGATGTGATTGAAATGTGAAAGATATGCAAGGATATCTGTCTGACTCGACACTGTACATGTAAGTACATACGGATAGTAAGGTACGTAGTTATTTCTATTATATTATTTAGATAGGATGCTCCCTTAATCTATTAAGTTTCCTTACCGAAAAGTAAACCTTTATTGTTTCATTCAATTTGTTTGCTTTCTAAACCTAAATACCCTAGCAAAATCTTACATAAAAATCCATCTTATGTTTACCTCATTTAGATGCCACGTCATCCTCACTGTAATCGCATTTAGGGCATCGATGCTCGAATATCGCTGGCTAGTCCTCGATCGGCAATATTATGGTGATATTTCCGAACGGGCGCGCGGCAAATTTCTCATCAGCGCCGTGGTGCATCCCTTGCGCGCAATATATTCATAGCGGACAGTAAATCAACTCATTGTCATCAGAGTGACGTGTATGCAAAATCTTTCGGCAAGACCACGTTTGAAAAATCTAGGGGGTTCCTCATATTCCGCCACGCAAACATGTTTTACCACACGGAATGTTAATATAGGGTGTGAGTGCTCCGGCACATGGATAATGACGAATTTGTTTCGGTAGTAGAGAATTGTGATAGGAATGTGGTTAAAGATGTACTATTTTCCAATTTCGTATGGAGAATATTCTGGCTTCCTCGTAAGCAAATCGTGGCATCTCATAGCGTGGTATTGGCTATGTGCACGTCAGAAACGTCAAACGTCAAGCGTCCCGGGGCAATGTCAAACTCAGAGGTGTCAAATAATGACACATGAATATTTTATTTATTTTAGTAAACGAGAAAGACCCCTCACTAGATAAATAAATACAAACGAAACGAATCGTAGGAAAGCGTTAAGAAACCAATAGGAAACGTAAAAGTAAATTTGACAGAAGTCCCCGGTAAGTAAACATTTCTACCGTGGTTTGCGCTGCAATCGCCTAGCTTACCCCTCCCACCTACTTCGCACATAGCCAATAGGTACACGAAATCTTGGCAAGAAAATATATTGATCCAGGCACTTTTAGTAAACCCTAATCGTCGTGGAATACTTATTTTGCTTTAGCACTTTTAACAGTTTCTCTTTGTCCATTAGTTTTACTGCAGACACTTGCGCCATGAGTTAGATAGATAGCTACCTTCTTAGGTTAGCCGCGGAGAAGTTAGTTAACTGTTATAAGTTATGTTTATACTGTGTTCGTGCGTCCCCGTGCATCCAGCGTGCAAACGGTAATTGCACCGCGAAATGACGCTCAGATCACTAACGTGCCATGTAAATAGTAAAGGTTCGATTTAGGAATGTATCTCGTTAACGGGTAAAAACGGGACCCTATTACTAAGACTTCGCTGTCTGTCCGTCCGTCTGTCTGTTCGTCCGTCTGTCTGTCACCAGTCTGTATCTCAAGAACCGCGATAGTTAGACAGTTCCAATTTCCACAGATGATGTATGTGCGAGTCGGAATCTTTGCTGTTTTTATAGATAATGGTACGGAACCCTTTGTGCGCGAGTCCGACTCGCACTTGGCCAGTTTTTTCTTGAATGCAACTATAAAACGGTTAGAATTAACATAGGTGCATATAAAATCACGCCTATTATGAAGAGTCAGGGTAGTTACTGCGATACTGACACAAGGAAAACGTCCCAGTGGTCAACATTAACCCAATAAATTACATTTTCAAGCTTAGGTCATTGGTAATAGAGGTGGTCAATAAGTGTCAACTACATATTGGATTTTAAGTTGTCAAACAAACGTTTACCTTGTACATTCAACAGCAAATGTAGATGATCATTTAAGTACTTTGAACACTTTTTTTTTTTCACAAAAATAAATGTTAAATGCTTCTATGTAAGTACTTAAATAATATTTTGCTTACTCGATTGGGACGGACAGCTGGCTGCGCCGCACGATCGAGCAGCATGGCTAGCACAAGATGGCGCGCGAGCTATATCGCGCGCGAGATAGACTCTCCGTCTCTATCTAATTGGTGCAAGCGGAAAGAGACGGATAGTCTATCTCGCGCGCGACATAGCTCGCGAGCTGTCTTAGCCGTGCTGGTAAAATGCGGGTTAAGGGCGAGCACTAACGTAACTGTACTGCGACTGTTGAGATGCATAAAAGTAATTTTATTGTCTTAACTCTCGATCCATATTTTTTGATTGAAACATTTTCAATCAAGTCTATTATTTAGAAATCAGAAATCATTTATTGTAAAAATCATGCCATTGTACAGAAGATGTTACATAATTAAATAGAGAGCGTCACAATCAACCGGTTAACGGTATAAAATAAGTATAATATAAAACAAATCAATACATTTTAAATTTATACAAAATAACATTACTTTGTATAAATTTATAATTAATGAATGTGACAAAGCACTAAAATGATCATCTACTTTTGCTGTTGACTATACTTACATTAATTTTCATACATCGTCCATTACGCTTTAGAGCGAAACCAATTTAGTAGAGATTGTTTCAGTATATATTTTCTTTGTATTGCACCAGGGGCGTTCACAATCCTATAAGTTTTACTCTACGAGTAGGTACACCTATTCTTGTTTTATCCCACGAAAGCGGTTTTATATAATAAATTTTAAGAAAAAAAACCGACTTCAATTGGGGAGGCCGGTAAAAGATTATTATACTTAGATGGTGCACTCTTAGATAGATATACAATAAAATAAAAATGGCTATAATGTATGTTTATAATGGTAGAAGACTAAGTACCCTCAATTCCTCATGGAATCATGAAAAAACCTTGCTTGCTTGACAAACAAAACGAAGAGAACAAATCGCCAAACGTGAACTACGACTACGTGAGAGTTCCGTTCTGATCATCATCAGCAGTTCCACTTCATCAAATGTCACTTTTATGAATGAAAATGCTTGATTAGTTCATGAAAATACTAAAATCACTATTTGTGTGCCTTTCACATTTGAGGAGTTCCCTCGATTTCTAACGGATCCCGTCATCAGAACTCGAGCATGACAAAAATCAATCGTGAAAATAGAACTTGCTTAACAAACACAGCTAGAAGGACAAATCGCCAAACGTGAACTTTTAGTCGTTGAAGATTTCTGTTCTGATCATCATCAGCAGTTCCACTTCATCAAATGTCACATTTTTGTATGATAATACTCGATTTGTTGATAAAAACACAAAAATCACTATATGTTTGCCTTTAAGATTTGAGGAGTTCCCTCAATTCCTCATGGATCCCATCATCAGAAATCAAGCATGACAAAAAACAATCGTGCAAATAGAAATTGCTTAACAAACACAGCTAGGAGGACAAATCGCCAAACGTGAACTTTTCGTCGTTGAAGAGTTCTGTTCTGATCATCATGAGCAGTTCCACTTCATCCAATGTCACATTTTTGGATGAAAATGCTTGACTTGTTGATAAAAACACAAAAATCAAAAAATAAAAAAAATATATTTCAAAAAAACCGGCCAAGTGCGAGTCGGACTCGCGCACGAAGGGTTCCGCACCAGAAATCCTTGCTATTACGGTTCATGAGATACAGCAAAAAATGCCAACAACTACTCTGTTGTATGGGACCCTTAATTATTATTATTATTTTGATTTTAGTATTTGTTGTTGTAGCCACAATAAAAATACATAATCTGTGCAAATTTCAACTGTCTAGCTATTACGGTTCTTGAGATCTAGCTCGGCGAGTGGTAGCCATGAAAAAGGGCTAAAATATCACGTTTTTTTGTATGGGAGCCCCCTTAATTATTATTATTATTTTGTTTTTAGTAATTGTTGTTATAGCGGCAACAGAAATACACAATCTGTGAAAATTTCAACTGTCTAGCTATTACGGTTCTTGAGATACAGCCTGGTGACAGACGGACGGACGGACGGACAGCGAAGTCTTAGTAATAGGGTCCCGTTTTTACTCTTTGGGTACGGAACCCTAAATAGGTGAAAGTCTTAGTCCGACCGGAGATGATCAAACAAGTATTAGAGGTTTGGCGCAAAGGAAAGCAAAGAAAAGATTATTTGAGCAGAATTGAATAATGGACGTTTATTGAACACCACTTGGAAGCAAGTATACGTCCGTACTGAATCAAAGAGGGTAGCGAGAGAATTGCCATTTAAAAAATATAATAGTGTTGCCAGATCATGTTTCAGTTTGATTTAACGTAGTATCAATTTATACATGATTATTTTAGATTGATTTTTGCATAATAAAATGAATATAAACCAACAACAAGTACTGTGTATTATTATTATTATTGATAAACGGGACTTAATCGCGTGCAACTGAAATTTATTCAATTTTTTTTTCAGATTTACAGGTTCGTTTGAGTCGGCTCGTGACCACACATGTGATACATTCGAAAACGTCAGACAAATCTCAAAAAAGGTGAATAAATATCAGTTGTACGTGATTATGTCATGTTTACCAATAATAATTGTGTAAAAATCGTGCAAGTATTGTGTAACCATCTTTCATGCCCAAAGACATTTTACATATATTTTGGGCAAATTGTTCAATCAGAGAAAACCAGCAGATCTATTCCGGAACCTCATTTAGCTATGCTTTTAAGCAACAATTAATACGATTGCAATGCAATATCAAGGCAATATCAATAAACCAGCGCGCTCCGGAATGCCTGACTGAAAGCTGTCTCAATCAGATAAATGCCTGCGCGTATACATGGAGTACTCACGAGCGACCGCGTGATGCTCCGAAGTATTGCAAGGCACTTTGGAGATTAATCTCTCACACCAACACTATGATCGATTTAATCATAGATTAAATAAGTTTGGCCTTACCTAAGTACTGTAGAAATAGAAATTAAGTACACGCTTAATATATCCCTTAATAATAATTGGTTGTACCCTAACGTGGTTTATGGAAGAGCAGAGTCTCCTAACACAAGTATCTTTATTACTTAAAAGGAGATTCCAACCTTGCTTTTGTTAACCTTTCTGATTACTAATAAATCTTTTTCATTTCACCTGCATTTAGCCACAGAATAATAATAGTTAGCAGGTTAATAGCTGCTCCAGCCAATACAGTCAATATCAAAGTTTCTAGCTCAGATTTGATTTTAATTTTTTTAATCAGGACGGAATCAACAATTGGGTATATTATACAATTTGGTCACCCTATACCGATAAACATTGTGTGTCAAAAGTGATAGCGTGATCATGACTTGAATTTGAGTTACAAAAAATACGGGAAGATTAAAAAAAAACAACATAATTTGTTTTCGCATTAAGCGCTAGATTGCATTGAAATGACGATCAACTATTGAGCCAGAATAAGTGATTCTCACTGAATCAACATGTTTAAATATTAATTTGATTGGGAGAAAACATTTTTTCACGGAAATGAGACCTAACCTAGCAGACGTAGCTGAATATATCGACTTTTCGCGCCCCTCAGTGCAAATAAATCTCATCGAAATCTTACAAACTAACCAATGTATTAATGCATTTAAAATTATCTGGCGTGTTTCCACTTTAACACAAACAATACGGGCAATAAACGAAACACTCATAGAAGTCATAATAAACGTTAATTTTTTACAAATAATCCACCCGCCACGAAAAGTCGTGCCGGAGGGATTATTGGCCTATTGTTATTTATTGCTAATGACGGTCTCAACTAGTAACACGCCAGATAATTGTGAATGCACTTGACTATACTAATACGTTCGAGTACCAATACTCGTAGTTTCAACACCTTTTCTAGAGGACAGTTGAAATTCAATCTTATAAATGACATAGCAGAGATATATAGGGTGTGGCCTAAAATAGGAGCAAAAAATTAAACGATACACTATTGAGCTCTCCAGCAATTATTTCCAAATGATTTTACTTAAAAAAAAAGTTTTTTTTTATTTATTTTTTTCGCAAGGTTAGCTTATATGTACTTTTTTACTCTACTGGAGTGATATTAATAAAAAATTATTCAAAAAAACACTAAAAATTTAAAAAAATCAAATAAAAAAATCCCAAAAAATATTCTTTTAAACCAAAAAAGCGACAACGATTATGAGTCATAACTTGAAGCAACCTCAAAATCAGCATTGACTGCTGCGCTATAATCTCGTGGTGCCAAGATCCATTACAAGTAGGTCATAACTTTAGATCAAAATTTCTCCCAATTGAAAAAACATAAATATTTTTTGGGCACAAGAGGTTACTGCAGATGCTCTAAGGAAGCATCCTTTAAATTTATTGCTCCTATTACAGGCCGCACCCTGTATTTCCTCGCTATATCTTTAAGTTTCCATTTTACATTGAAAATAACTGGCAGATTGTCAAAACTGAAACATTTGCTCTAATACCAGTCAAGTGGCACTCGACTCGCTCCCCCGTGTATCACAAGCTACTCGCCAGCGAGCTATCGAGCACTTGCACTGAACACTGCAATTGCTTATTTGCACTTGTGCGTAATCTGTTTTGCAAGCCCCCTATTGTTGGGTGCGGTGGGACAGAAAATTGATTTCGAGGATTTAATATTAATATTGAATTATGTTTTCAAACACATGCTGCAAATGTAAAAGCTACGAGCAGTACTTTAGGTTTTGTATAGTATAGGTAATAAAGAGGATTTTAGATGTACAGTAACAAGATTTTTTATATCTGCTACTGCAAAGTGCGTATAAATATCTGAGACGTTCTAACAGGTCTCCTGTTAGAAAACTCTTTTCTACGAATTAAGGATGATTCACAGTAGGCCGTTCCGTGTCCGGGCCGGCCCGTTTTCTTCTAGCGAAATGCGCCGGCCGTTGCGTTTGCTGTCATAGAAAACGGGCCGGCCCGGACACGGAACGGTCTACTGTGAATCATCCCTTAATAGTACATTACGATAAAAGTGCAGATAACAGGAAATTCGCAACGAGTGGTGATAAATTAAAACACGACCGAAGGGAGTTTTTTAAATCGACACGAGTTGCGAATTACCTGTTCGCACGTGTATCGTACAACGTTTTACAGTACATATGGCTCTTTAAAGTTTCGACATATGCACGTAATCTCCTAATTACCGCACTCGTGCGGTAATGTAGCACCATATATACTGTAAATTATTTTACACCACACCTTGCCTAAAAGCGCGTTTTTCCACACGCTACGCGTCCGGAAAAATCCACTTTTTGGCCAAGTGGTGACGTAAAATTGTGTACAAATCACGGGTCGTAAAACAGAAAGCCCTCTCGCATATTTATGACCCTCGCCTGCGGCTCCGGCCTCAAACATCTGCGATATCGGCCTTTCTTTGTTTTACAACCCTTGTACCGTAAATAGCTAATAGCTATTGTTAGGTATTTTTGATTCGTATTATTTTACCTAACGTGGAAGTTACCATTATATAAGACGGGAATCGAACCCGCGCCTCTGGTTTGCCGGACCAGCGCCCTTTCACTAGGCCACATGCTATAGATACATATTTATAAATTAAAAATAAGCTTAATCTGAATCATCATCATCATCATGTCAGCCGAAAGACGTCCACTGCTGGACATTGGCCTCCCCCAAAGACTTCCACAATGACCGGTCCTGCGCCACCCGCATCCAGCGGACACCCGCGACCTTCGCCAGGTCATCAGTCCACCGTGTCTAATCTGAATAAAGTCTAATAATTTCCCCTTGGGTTGGAAGGTCGGATGGCAGTCGCTTCCTTAAAAACTAGTGCCTACGCCAAATCTTGGGTTTAAGTAGCGGACTCCGGGCATCCTTCAGGTTGCAACTGTACTGGGATAACGCTATAGGACGATGATGACTTACGTCGAAGTGTATAATGAATTCGTTAGCTTCCCATTCCCAAACTAGACATCACCATCATTATCATCATTTCAGCCGAATGACGCCCACTGCTGGACATAGGCCTCCCCGAAAGACTTCCACAATGACCGGTCCTGCGCCATCCGCATCCAGCGGACACCCGCGACCCTTACCAGGTCATCAGTCTACAGCCGGGGGCCCGCCCACGCTACACCTTCCGGTACGGTTTATGGCAATTACCCGCTATGAAGTAGGCATAGCGGTCTTATAAAAAGGTAAATGCCCCAGTGCTTGACACCGACCCAATATTTGACACATTCAATCTTACGTCATTATGACAGAAGTGATCAATAGATGTTATCTATTGGGCATTAAGATGCCGATTGTTGGCTCGTTTACCTGACCATGTGCACTGAAATGTTGTTCTTTATGTGCAAGCTGCATTTAATTAAACAAGCACTCAACAACAGCACTCACTAACTTTAACAAGCATCTTATCTAAGATTGCCAATGTGTAAGTCTAACAAACGAGCTAGAAGTAAACTCAACTAGAGCCTGTAAAAAGTGGGTGAACCCAACAAATCCCGAGATTAAGGCGGTCGCTACCGTGATTGTGCAACATCGATCCTTCGGCCCATTAGACGCCGCGATTAGCGTCTCTTGCACAAGTTGAGATAATAAATACATACTTAGTTCTTAAGAGGGCGTAGTACGTTTGGTTCTCCATACAAACGTATTTATGCTCTCATTTTAAAATGCCATGCTAGAATAACATCAAACTTTGTATACACAATGGGATCCAGCTTTTCTAGGGCGGAAATTAGTTTCTGTATAATGGCGAAAAAATATAGCGATTATTAAAGTTTTCATACAAGCCGTAAAAAACTCAAAAAACCGCTGTATTTTTTTTTCTTTTTCAATTTCTAGCAACAGAAACTAATTTTCGACCTAGGTATGCCGGATCCCATTGTGTATACAAAGTTTCATGTTATTCTAGCATGGCATTTTAAAATGAGAGCCTAAATACGTTTGTATGGTGAACCGATCCACACCGATCGTACTGCGCCGTCTTAAGAGCAGTTGTACGAGGGCTGCCTTTTAAGTTGTGTCGTTTGGAAAAACTAAAGACAATTTAAGTGTTAAATGGTATTTATTGATTTTCAAAGTAATCACCGTGATATGTAATACACTTTTTCATTCGATCGAACCAATTTTCGAAACACTTATTCCAGTCCGAAGTCGGGGTCTCCAAAATGGCCGTTTTGTATGCCTCAACCGCTTCTTCAGGCGTGTGGTACCGTTGACCACGAAGTCGTTACTTGATTTTTGGTAAAGTAAAAAAATCTTTAGGGCTTAAGTCTGGACTGTACGGCGGGTGTTCCAGAATTTCGACGTTTTGCTCTTTTAAAAACGCAATTGTTTGCCGGGCGGTGTGCGAGCTCGCATTATCGTGGTGCAGTCTTATACGACGTATTGGGTTATTTTTTCGAAACTCGCCGATGACTTCTGGTAAACAGACAGTGGTATACCAGTCAGCATTAACCGGTTTACGATCCTCGAGCACGATGCGGGTAACGTGGCCACTTTTCGCCACAAACGTGGCGACCATTTTTTTTGAAGTACTCCGTGAGCGTATTACTTTGGTCGGTTTTGGCTCATCTTACAACACCCAAACAGTCGACTACTGTTTAGAATCTATCGTAGGCATATATCCAAGATTCGTCACCACTGATAATGTCGTAAACATGTTTCGAGTTTCCTCGGTTGAATTGCCGCAGAGTTTTGCGACACCATCGAACGCGAGCCGTTTTTTGGTCTTCACTGAGTAAATGTGGTATCCAGCGTGAGATCAACTTTTTTACGCCTAAGTGATCATGCAAAATACTGTGAACACTGGTCCCTAAAATACTTAAGGAAGCTTCGATCTCACGCTATGTCGCATGGCGATCTTCGACGATCAGATCTTCGACGATCAGTTGCCGTACAGCATCAATGTTCTCCTGGGTTACGGCTGTTTTTGGTCGACCTTCACGGTGTCTATCACCAAGACTAGAGCAACCACGTTGAAATTCTAAATACCAGCGTTCCACAGTCCGGAAGCATGGTACTTTATCATTGAAAACCGTAGTCAACTCTTCGAAGCACTGAAGTCGCGTTAAGCCCCTTTTGAAGTTGTAAAAAATTATCGCACGTAAATTTTCCTTCGAAATTTCCATTTTCATAACTGACTTGTCAACTTAGAACGAACGCTGTACTAAAACGGTTGGGCCGATTTCGAGTCATATTTTTGTTTTCGAATTCTAAATTCAAATATTTTAAGATGACACTAGTTCTTTTTATGCAATCACGGGAGGTTTGCAAACGACAGAACTTAATAGACAGCCCTCGTAACGACAGATGGTCTTTTTTGAAACCCTATAGTGGTCGGCGATTAAGAAGTCAATCCTGACACCTGTCATTCCCGTACAGTTTATAACCTCAAAGTGACTTTTAGGTAGTCAATCCTGACACCTGTCATTCCCATACAGTTTATAACCTCAAAGTGACTTTTAGGTTATAAACTGTATGGAAATGACACGTGTCAGGATTGACTTCTTAACCAGGGGCCTTTCAGCTCGAAGTACGATTTTTTCTATGGAAATGTTATTTTAACTTGTTTGTACCAGATGTCACTTGGTGCTATCTCTATCGCACTTCTGTGTTCTTAACCACAAAGTACAATATATATATACTGAGATAGAGTTACCAGTGACATACTCCACATAGATCGTAGCGCCGTTGTGTATTTAGTAAGAACTAATCGCACGAACGCTGCATCTCTGTCACTTCAATATGCAAGTGCGATAGAGATAGCACCCAGTGACATCTGGTACAAACAAGTGAAACTAACATTGCTATAGAAAAATTCGTACTTCGAGATGAAAGGCCCCTGTTCTTACCCGCCGACTACTATAAGGCTCTTAAATGAGCGCCGGCGAATCATTCTGATAAATTTGTGTGTGATTCTTGCACATATGTAAATAAATAAATAAATAAATATTAGGGGACTTTTTTGAATACAAATCGTACTAGTCCCATAGTAAGCTCAAGGCTTGTGGTATGGGTATCCTAGACGACGATATATTTAATATATATATTCTTAAATAAAACAAATGTTATTGCTCACTACAGAAACAAATGGATTCGAACCCGGGACCTCTAACTTCGTAGGCAGTATCACTGCCAACTAGGCTAAGGAGGCCGACAAGTATTCGATATGTATACTGTGTACACGTAAATCGGGCTTGAAGTACCTAGTATTCTCGTACAAAACACGCATTTTCCTCTCCAGTTATTGCTGCTATTACACACGAAGCGTAAAAAATGTGGGGGTAGTACTTAATGTAATGCCTAAAGTATCTAAACGGGCTGTAAATATACCCCGCCCGTATTGGTTAGGTACCTGGGCGTATGTCCATCACTCTCGCTAATCGAGCGCAGCCAAGATTAATAAATGGCGCTTAAATCGGCCTTTTTTCGGGCGGGCTAATGGGGCAGAACTAATTAGCCACTTTTTATGGCCACGCTGGATTTATTATTGGAAGGCTGAATAAATTATTAGCTGCGATGGGGGAGGTTCGGTAGGTTAAAAGTGAATTAAGTTTGGCTTTGCATGAAAATGAGAACTGGAAACACTGGGTAAGATTTGAATTTATCGAATCGAAAGACCGAAGTCTTTCGATAAATTCTATGTATGTGTGTAATTCTGTGGACCCGGGTATGTCCTTAAGAGGGCGCAGTACGTTTGGTTCTCCATGCAAACGTATTTATGCTCTCATTTTAAAACGCCATGCTAGAATAACATGAAACTTTGTATACACAATGGGATCCAGCTTGTCCAGGGCGGAAATTAGTTTCTGTTGCATGAAATTATAATGGCGAAAAATACAGCGATTATTAAGGTTTTCATACAAGCCGTAAAAAATCAAAAAACCGCTTTTGTTTTTTTCTTTTTCAATTTCTAGTAACAGAAACTAATTTTCGACCTAGGTATGCCGGGATCCCCTTGTGTATACAAAGATTCATGTTATTCTAGCATGGCGTTTTAAAATGAGAGCCTAAATACGTTTGTATGGAGAACCGATCCACACCGATCGTGCTGCGCCGTCTTAAACTACGACCAAGACCACCGGGGAACGGGCAGCAGCATTCCTAGAGTGCGGTGGAGATACTGCGATCGCCAGCCCGCATGCCAAGCGTGGCGATTATGGCATTTACCCCCCATGAAATTGGGGGAGGCCTATGTCCTGCAGTGGACGTCCTAGGGCTGAAATGGTGGAGGTGGTGGTGGTGTAATTCTGTGTATTGTATGTTCAACTCAACGTTGCGAAGTGTTTTTATGCTACTCAACTCTCAAACAACTAAGAATTTGAATGAACATGTTTGTAAAATCGGTCATGTTAATTTTACAGGCTACTTCTTAAATGAGGCACAAGTTTTTAAGTAAGCAACTATTATGCATTACATAATTATATTGCTGACCAATTGTCTGGGTCATACAGTGGTTGAGGTCTGAAGCAGTTTTCTACACCTACCATTGTAACTAACCAAAGCTGAAAAAATATTTCTTTGTAAAACCTCCGTCAAAACTATGTTGACACTCTTTTGGAGTGAGTAAGTTTCAACTTATAAGTACCTAAGATCGTTTTAGTACAGCTTAGAAATTTTTAGCAGTAAACTGTTAATTGTTCTAGACATAAAAGTACTGTGTTTGAGTTCTAAGTAAGCATGGTTTCTTAGAACTCATAGACGATACCTATTCATAGTGACCAAACAATTCAACGTCTTTCTTCTACAGGGTGTTTTTATTGATTTCCGTTTCATCTAGCATATAGCCGTGTATAGCCATAGAAACGACGTACCATATTTAATTCTTCAAATTTCAGGTAAAATATGTTTATTTCATTTTCATACAAAATAATTAATTATATCACCGTCATCATGTCAGCCGAAAGACGTCCACTGCTAGACACAGGCCTCCCCTAAAGACTTCCACAATGACCGGTCCTGCGCCACCCGCATCTAGCGGACACCTGCGACCCTTACCAGGTCATCAGCCCACTGTGTGGGGGCCTGCCCACGCTATGCCTTCCGGTACGTGGTCGCCACTCGAGAACCTTTCCGCCCCAACGGCCATCGGTTCTACGTGCTATGTGCCCCGCCCACTATCACTTTAAGTTTAACGATTCGGAGGGCAATATCGGTCACTTTGGTTCTGCTGCAGATGGCCTCATTCCTGATGCGATCACGCAGAGAAATTCCCAACATAGCTCTCTCCACTGCTCTTTGAGTGACTTTGAACCTTCTTATGAGGCCCATATTATATCACCAAAGGTGAATGAAAACCGGCCTTAACAGTTAACGTGGAGTTAAGCAAAAGTTAATGTCAAGTGTGACAATTCGAAATTCGAATGACACGCACGTCAACGTTGTTTAACTGTTAAGGATCGTTTATACTATACCAGGGGTGTTAATTAACAAAAATTAAATCTTAAATATCTTCGAAATGGTACGAATTGGGATACTAGTGTCTTAGAGAAGATTATTTTATCTCAGGATTGTGCCCTTGCAATTAACGGAATTCAATAAAAACACCCTCCATTTATGTGGACCTTTGATTTCGTATCCTCTTTTGAAGTTCTGAATCAAGTTACATGCTTGCTCCATTGCACATTTATGTTAAAAAGCGATTTTTTTAATGGTAGACCTCGGGGATTCATACCCGTATTGTATGTTGCCTGTATAAGGGGTAGTATGCGTCAGTCACAGCGTTCGGATGCGTTATAGTGTAAGTGTAACGCGTCTTACGCACAAAAAACACGTCACGATCTAAGTTTCACAAAACTGCTCGCTTAGGAATTGATATAAGTTTGTTCAGAAAAGAATGAGGATGGGTTGATCTAACGGCGTTCGTAAAAATCTTGAGTGTATGGAAGGTTTGATACGTTTCTATGAGATGACAGCTACCGGCGTCATATTTATTTGCTCGGTCTGTAATTGTAAATTAGTGCAAAAAAGCAAAGCATTTGAAAGCGATATTTATAAATAATAAATCCAGTTATAATTCACAATTTATTGAATCTCGGATAGATTAATATAATATCGTCATAATATTATATTTACATCAATATATGGATATTGAACTAGGTACAATATATTTTTTTTATATTTCTACGATATACATAAACAATAGGTACGCAACAAATAACTATATATTCTCTCAGGTTTTATAACATTTATCTAAAACTTAAAACCATTTTAAAGACTTAGGTCGTCTTTTTGATATGATTTTAAAAAGCATATACGTTTTGAAAATGTCTTGAAAGTAATATACATATATACTACATTTATTATATAATAGTAATAAACGTAAGCAGTGACCATGGTTGACAATCCATAAACAAAAGAATAAATTATTTCTTTCAACGGCAGTGACAATTTCAAACTTGGTTTATTTTATTCGTTACTATGACCTACCTACATAATCGCTAGTTTGATCGAAACTATGAATATAGGTTAGTTAGTAGTCTATTAATTTCTTTGGTATACATGCAGTAATTTCTAAAGATATTCTTTTCTTCACATTTTTCTTGAATGATTACGTAAAATGGTCAGTGTTTCTAATTGTTTATGTGACGTTAAAATATGACTCCATGTAATTAATTTCTGAAAGAACAAATACAAACAGAGCAGTGATTAGAAGCTTTTGCGCAGAAGAATTTGAGCGTCTGTCATATCAGATATTACTGCAGATGATTTATAGCTAAATATATGCTACGGAAATGTGGTATCATGAATACAAAGCAACGCATATCGATAAATACATACTATATCAGGCATCATATACGCTACTTGACCCCAAATTAATTTTACAACCATATCATGAGCAACTCTACTTAATAATATAGTATTGTATCCATGAAAAAAATGACCGTTTCAAAAATTGAAAAACCCTACAAAAGTACCACCTAAAATACTTTGTATAAAAACCTAACCCTACCGGGGACGGTAAAAAAATTACTGTAATTATACTATTTATATAAAATTACCGAAATGAGGCCAAGTTTACACAATTGGTGTTCCATAAATGAGCTTCAATACAATCTACTTGGTGATTTCAAGTTCATAATCACGAATAACAAAAGTTAAAAAAGATTTTTCTACTAAATAGCTTTCCCCGTGAGACCAATTACTAAAGCGAAAAAAAAATCTAAAATAACTCACAGTTAAATTATAGTTAGCAAAAAAAATTGAACAATCTTTTTCGCGATTTTGCTTGGTCCCGTGGGAAAATTGTTCAGTATGACCATCTTTTCTACATTTCGTCATTCCTGATCATAACCTCAGAGTCACCCAGTATTTTAATCCGGGGTTGTATATTGACGTAAAGTACCTGTATCCATGAGTTTTGGCACGAATCTATAGCTAATATTATACCATAATCATATAAATATTTAGCCATACCACCTACCTTATTATAAGAACATCGACAAACATCTTAACTCTTTATAGATTGTTGTACATAACTCGATTCATAGTATAACAGTTATATAAAGCTCAGCTACATATACATATAAATATTTATAAATTAATAGGAATGAAATACATAGTGAAAGCCGCAAGGTCATAAATGAAAGAAACATTCACTTGAATACTTTACTCTTTATATCATATCACATGAAATCTCATAACTGTCATAAGTGAACAGACGAAATAAATAACATGCCAAAATGTCACTTACGTAATACCAAAGATACACAACAATTTGTCACTAAATGATAGTTCATTCGAAAATTGAAACGCCAAAGGCTTTGAGCAAACAGTTGCTTAATTATGAGGAAAACCAGAAACATTATTTAATTTTTGCCAAAAACTTTTTTTGTCATTTTTTAGACATGATTATTGTACGAAGACAACGAATTACATTATATATAATTTAAGAGCAAAATTAACGTCGGAAGCTCATATTATCAAACTTTAAATATATTTCGACCACATTAATAACAAATACGTATATTATAAAAACAAACATACTCATGGGGATGCGGGTATGTCCTAAAACTACGACCAAGACCACCGGGGGATGGGCAGCAGCATCCTTGGAGTGCGGTGAGGATACTGCGATCGCCAATCCGCATCCCAAGCGTGGCGATTATGGCATTTACCCCCCATGAAATTGGGGGAGGCCTATGTCCAGCAGTGGACGCCTTTCGACTGATATGGTGGAAACATACTCACAGATAGTACGTTTTTTAAAAGCATCTTTTTTTTAAATAAATGTATACATTTTAAATAGTTAAATTGATGTCTGTGAACTGACCACCAAAAAATACCAAAATATACCGAATCATTGTTACTAATGTGGCGAAAATTATTGAATAATATAATATAACATAGGTTTGATATGTTTAATGTACTATGTGTTAGGCGAATTCACCAATCTTGTCATAAGATGTGTAATATCAACAATTCGATATACGTCTATGCAACCTTAAATTATATATTTACATTGTTTCTCACGACACCGAAAAATATGGTAACGCACAGTAGGTACAATACAACGACCGCGGTATATTTTTAGGCCTTAGCAGTAACGCCAAAAAAGGACGTCTTTCGAAAAAAAATTCGCTTGTAGTCATAATACTCGTAAGCGCGTATAACCTGAACACTTAAATTATGCTATATTTTCAATATTCATAAGTGTAGCTCAAATCTAATCTGATAATTCTCATAACATCCACACACAAATTGCGAATTAAACAAATAATATACATTTACAACTATTATAAATACAACAGCCCCTATTTTTACTATTCAATAGTAAAATTGATTATTCAACTATTCGTTATATAATAAGGTTTATGGTTCATAAAAGCAGTGTCGAAATCGAAATACAAAAAGTCAATCTTATAATTTTATCGACCAGTCTTACGAGTCAAGACCGGAGAAATTATATCATTGCTGCAAAATGTCAGCGCGCTGTATCACTATATTTTATGACCGATAACAATTCGAGTAATTTGAAAAGTTTAATACACTAACCTCGTTACAAAATTTAAGCCTTTAACATTAAATTGGAAGCCATTTCTAACGGCTTGTAAATGCCATTTAAATTCCGAACTAGTCTCATAACGAGTGCTACACATGCGAGTTCCAAACTTTATCTTCACAACTCTTCTGTGGAAGCAATAGGCGCTTTGAGGAGCGGTGTTCTAGGGCTTCGGGAGCCGTCGGAATTTCTTGAAGACTGGAAATCCTCGTTAGACAAGGACGCAGGCATGGGGGCTATCTTCAGCTGATGGCCGTTTAGTTTAATCTCTGTAATGGAATGTGATCTGCCGTGGTTGACGATGGGTTTCTCCTTGTTGGTCGTAGTCATGGGGTCGTGGGTGGGGGTTTTGGCCTGGGACTGGGTGACTCGAACCCTGTTGGACTGCTCTCGGAGCGCCATCTGATAAGCCACCTCGAACGCTTCGCCCAGGGTTAGGATGACTTCTGTCGCTTGGTCCTGGAATAGAAGAGATCACTTATTAGTCCATATTCTTTAAGGGTCCTTAGAACGTTATCACTATCAGTTAAAAACCGCTCATATATTGAATTTTTGTAATTTTGTCTTCCATACACACCATATGACTACTGCGGCCTAATATCAAAGATTTTACATGTATTTTTTGAATTTTTCATTAACAAATATCGTTTCAAACTCTAAATCGACAAACAAGCTGAAAATTATGCTCTTTCTGCTTTGATTCTAGATGCAATAAAAGTAAAAAATGGCTCCGTTACTAAAACTTAAAAGCATTTTTTGTCATATTTTGAGTTCAACATTTTCAAATTTATAAGGCTCTTAAAAACAAAAAATCAAACATATTACATTACAAGGAAATTTTCAGTTAACATCCACAGTTCTCAAGCCTTAAATTGAAGCAAGGAAATATGACTTTTCTTATTGCTTTTGATACAGAAGTTTTGCGGGCTTCGCGACCTAAGTATTGGATGACAAGTCTTGGCGTTAACAGCCATTGTAGATGCTCATATACGTTTAATTATTAATTGCGATGAACATGAGCATCTCCATAAAGATGACGATGAAGCTTACCATGGTGGCGACTCTGAAGACATGGCAGTAGTGGCTCTTAGTGGTGTGGTCCTTAGTGATGTATGCGAAGTGCGTGAGGTCGTCGGCGTCTTGGCACGCGCAGTGGATGTTCCGGATCTCGTGCTCGCAGATCAGCTCCTGGACAATGAGAAAGATGTGTTGAGGTGAGAGGAAGCTAGGATTTTAATTTGTTTCCTAAGCTAGATAACCGATTTTGTAACTATTCAATACGTAATTGTACGTGACGTAATTTCCGATGTCATTACGAGTATGTGGACGTAAATTCCTTCGGGATTGACTGCCACAAGAGGAGTTGTTAATCATAATCATAATCCTTTATTCGTTGCAACCATGGTGTTTACAAGATGTTCTTAATCTAACCAGTACGAACATGGACCCTACTAGGGCGTAGCAACATGAGTAACTTAAACCTAAATATAAAATAAAAACACATAATAAACACAAAAACATTATCGACCTACTTCAAAAAAAAAAAAAAAAAAACAACATGTACATTAAAATTATATTACGCATTAGGTTACGCTGTGCATCGATAAATTAGCTATACTCTTTATATGTGGAATGTCTCGTGTGTTGATACAATACATTACACGGTTTCTAATTTCCATAACTAATAAACTTTATCAAGTCAATTCACCTAAATTTTAAAACAATTCCAAGTAACCCTTTGATAAAAGCAAGTAAAATATATCTAAAACATCATAGAGTTTATCAAAAACAACAAAATCACCCGGTCAAGCCCAAAAGAGCACAACACCGAAAAACATTAATTAGCCGAGCTAACTAACCGTGATGGCACAAAAAACTTAAAAGAAAAAGCAATCCTTTTTTGTAAGAAACACAAAGGCAAGATTGGTCAGTGGTCCGATGAAGTGTGAAGATCCATAATTAAAAGTCAAGCGGAGACGGGGGCTTTGTTTAGTCCTCTGAGGGATGTTTGCCCTTTCCTCGCTTGGATGGATTCACGAAACTGACTTTCATAATACAAAGACTTGCCAACTATTATACTTTAAGATTTTTGGGTTATTTATGACCCCTTTCTATTAGAGAACAACATCTGGTCCATATTTTATTCTACAAAAGAGTACTTAGGTAGATACTTTTTCAGTTAAAGTGAGGTAAAAAAGTCTGGTACCTACTCAACGGAAGCTATGGGGTTCCATTTGTGTAAGATTGTCCCACTAATATTTCTTTCATTTATTATGGCGCTCGTTTTATATAGTTTCGACATGTTGTCTTGTTGAACTACGCATTGTAAATATTTTTCCGCTTTTTTGTATTCTCAGATATACCTATATTAAGTAGGTTAAGTATTATAATTGTACGTAACAAGTATATTTTGGAAGAAAATGACTGACTGTCGAGTTTGTTTCGGCGTTTCTTCTCGGCAGTGATCTTCTTCTTCAGAAACGCTAGTAGATTTTGACTTGTAAAAGTGCCATTGCGGCATATTTGCAGAATAAAGTTCGTTTATTTCATTTATCTTTATATAGTTCTTCTATATTCTATACTTACTAAGAGCCAACATATAAGAAAACAAGTGTATGTGTAGTTAGTGTACGTGAACAAGTTCCATAAACACTTTCATAAACATTCACATACAAATGACATGGAAACATGTATTAACACGATACTAAAACGTTCGCAAATAAAGAAGGCGGCACACGCTACAGTTAGACAAGAAAGTGGTGTATATTAAAGTTCAAAGGTGGTAGACTACTCTCTTGGCTAACTGTACTGACCGAGGAGTTTTCCAACTATCCAATTCGGGTCACTTTCGCCCTTCTTTAACTTAAAATCGATCTGACATCCAATGTTGCATATAACACTTACCCTTGTGATCGTGTTGAGAAATTTGACACCTCTATAGCTGATCGAGAGAATTATGTCAGGGGAATCCCTGGGCTCTTTGGTTGTCTTCTTTAGCTTCTGTATCGACTTCTTTGTGGACTCTGTACCCCTTAGCTCTTTTACCACTGTCGACCCGAGGTACTGTTGAAAAATTATCATTAATACCTCTTTTATTGTCAAAAATATTGTTGCTCTTGATACTCTTTCAAAAATGTCAAGGAAATTGTACATTTTATGAATCAAATTGCCAATTGAATATTTTGTCGAAGCATTGCGACTTGTATATTGTATAGAATTCATAATTAACTCGTACTAGGGATTTTACTCCGACATTATAAAACATGTAATTGACTAGAGTTCGTTTGATTGAAACCGCTTTTAACACTAGTATTGTGAATTTAGAAATTGATATTAGGTATGAATACACGTTATATGCACGCGCAACTCTAGTGTTTGTCTAGTGAGCGATCAAAGTTAAACGATTTATTATACATCACAAATACCAAAACACTTACGTTAGCCACATAAGTCACAGCCCCCGTCACCAAAACGAACGGCTGATGCTTCCACTGCGTCTTCAAGGCCCCAGGTACTCCCACCATCAGCTCCGACGGCGCCCTGATCTCCAGATCCGAGGGTCTAGGCGGCTGAGGAGCGGGTCTGTTCTTCTTGCTTCGCTTCAGCGTCTCTCCACCAGGGGGCGCGAGCGTGGGCACCACGGGAGGGGGTACTGGTTTAAGGTTCTCCGAAATAGGTAACTTTTCTTTGATGTCTTCTTTCAGCTGTTTTATGTTGTTTTTCTAGAACAAAATAGTAGGAAAGTTAGTTATTTGAAAAAGAGTACCCCTCATCCCGCATATGAAGTCTGTGCTAGGCAGTGGTACAGTCAGCAACAAAAGTAGCTACGGACGTGAGGAGTTCAAAAGTCTAAGATTAATTCTACATATTTTGAATTCTCCATATGCATAGGTTATCTGGCCTGTCTTCAGGTCATGACCTGAAACTAAAATACTATGTCCTTCAGAGTCACTCAGAATTGATTACAAAAGTTGTGTCAGTCAAGAAAGCTTGTGGTAATTTTTGGGCTGTCTTCGGGTAGCGTAGCTGTCTGTAAGTACATCATATTTAAGTGCAGTCAAAACCAGGATAACATTTTACTCTCTCCAAGAGAAAAAATAAAAGCGCTTCGCCTCGTAAAAATGTCGCTAATTAAACAAAAAAGTTAAACAAAGCATACAATAAAACAAAAGGAAAAAATATGACACTCAACGCCGATTCACACCTCACAGGTGCGAAACAAAAGTAATGACGCAGCGACAAAAAAAGAGACGAACCATGAAATTTTAATTAAGGCACTGGAATCAAAGGTATGAAAAATAATTGACATGAGCCGTCTAATTTGACGAGTGTCATTTTGTTTGTGAAAAATGTAGGAGGCGTCTATTCAGAGTCTGAATAGATGATGTTCCGACGGAGCGGGTCTGAATGGCTGGGGTACACACAGAGATAGCGGTTTAGTGAACCCAACTATGGGGTCAGTTTCAGGCGACTTTTACTGGTTTTGTTTATCGTGGTACAACTTGGTAGTAAAAGGTTTTTTTATTTTAATAATCGGGTGGCGGTCTAGTGGCATAACAACTATTGTCATAATATCGATTGTCATAACACTTTACGCATAAAGTTGATGCTCATAATTTTTTTTTGGCATAAATTGTACTATGGCATAATTGTTCCCTGTCATAATTATACGAAGTCATAATTGGTTTAACCATAATGTCCATTGTCATACATTTATTTAGTCATAATGTTGATAATTATAAGTATTTTTAGTAATAATTGTAAATGTCATACATCTATCAAGCCATAATGTTGATGATTATAATTATTTTTAACCATTTCTCTGAGATCAACCAATGCCAAGATAGTGGAGTAAAAAGTTCAGGTTTTCACGTAGGCAGTAGGGAATAGTGACTTAGTGGCAAACCCGACTCGGATCGCGGATAGGTTAGAAGACGAAAGCGGGAGCTTTGCTCGTCTTCGAGGTTATTTTTTTTTATATAAGAGCGGAAAAACTTTGTAACTTACTTGCTTCTGGAGAGCACTTTTGTAGTAAGTCGTCAAAGTACAGCGGTATTTCGTTCGCTGGTAAAAATGCCAATGCATATAAGCACTTTATGTCCATAGGAAAAGTTTCACTTGTACCATATAATGTTTGATGACCGCATCTTTGGACTTTCCGATATATAATTTGACCGAGGTGGAAATTGCACATACATAGGCTTATGCGTTTTGTAGTTTATGCGTTTATACAGTATTGTTAAAAACTTTTATGACCAACCATATGTCCATTATAAAGTATGCTTAAATAATTTTATGCGCATTAACTTTATGCGCATTACAGAATATGTTCTTCAACATTATGATTAAAAACATTATGCGCATCAATGTATGACTATTTACAATTATGCGGAATGATGAGTATGACGAATCCACGTATGCCTATCAAAAATATGACTTTAAACTTTATGCAACCCGACCCCTACCCATAATAATCGTTTAACTACGAATGTCAAGTGATACTCCTATTCAAGCTAATTGATGATTGCTTACTTATGTTTTCATTACGTTAGTTTTCTGCATTCTTTACGCCAATTTCAAGCAAAAGGGTGTCTTTACAATGGCGCTATTTCCGTAAAGATGCAACTAGAAATCGCCCTTATTGATATCGACAAAGAGGGGCATTTTACTTGAGAATGACATATTAATTAATTAATGAGGTGTCTTGCGGCCTGATATAAAACATTTTACTTGTACGTTTTGGGTTTTTCATTAAGAAATATCGTTCGTTCCAAACATCACTACAAATCGACAAATATCAAGCTAAAAACTTGTTCCACTACACATAATAAAAGCAAAAATCCGTTATTATGTAAAACTTTAGTAAAAGTGTCGTATCCTTTAATCAATTTATTGGAATTATCAATACTTTTGTCATAATTAGAGTTCCAACATTTAAATATTTGTGAGGCCTCTTAACATTTTATTTACTCCCAGAAATAAGCTATTCAGCTTCACTTTCTAAAGTAAATACCCATATTACCCATGGTAAGGGTAGATCCACTTCCACCTGCACTCACAGTATGAATGGGGCCTGAACAGACGTGGGATTGAGCACTAATTACCTATACATGCTCGACGACGTGTGAAATTAAAAAAAGACCGCCGTACAACACGCTTACAACCACAACGGCGTATGCGCAATGAAAACAACAGTTTACTTACCACGTTTTCGATTAGCGCGATTCTTTGTGCTATTCAAAAGTTTTATTCAGGTTTATTGCTCTTTTTGAGAGAACTAGGCATATCCTTATGTTTGAAGAACATCGTTGTAAAATGATATATAAAACTGAAATACAAATTGCATTTTTTCATTTGCATGTGCAAGATTGAAATGACAGATTAGGACATTGACGGGTATCGTCTCATGCTCTACATATATTATACATATCGATCGCTATTTATTTATTTTCTATAAACCGTTCTAACAATGCAACATTCAGAAAGAAAAATTAAATAAAAGTGTTTCTACTCGGGATTTTGCTTAAGTGCCCATCACAAGTAATCAATACACATTTTCTAACACTTAAATGAACATTAAGGCAGCATCCCACTTAAAAGGGCGTTATCACACTAGCGGGGTTGCCTGGCTACCCCCCTCGCACGTGTCGTCATAATTACAGGTGAGATGAGCAATTTTCCAGGATTAGAAATTTTAATCTCATCGTTTGGGGTAAAATTAAGTGATAGGTTTAATATAAAACGGCGTTTTAACTAGTGTGTAACCAGCCTTAGCGGTTGCAGAGGAAAATTAAAAAAAAACTTTAAGGCTGTTGACACAGAGTTGATTTTCTATGTTAAATAATTGGATAGTATGATTAGATTATTGATTACTCGTTACTTGCGCTTTAGAAAAAAAAAACTGTTAATAATATGTTGATATTAATTCCAAAACTATCATCGAAACTACAACCATACAACCTACTATCCAGGAGCTTAATCCAAGATACAAAATAAGACCCATCATATCATAGCCATATTTTCACGCTTTGTTTTTGAGAGAGGTAGGGCACAGCGGAACATCATGTCGCCGTTCTCGCGCATACTGGAGCAGCCCAACTGGGGAAGTACCTCCACCTTACAGAAGATGGCAGCCATAATAACACCACTATTTGTTCCTTAGGTTTGTGGCGGTGTGTCTGGTGGTGAGTAATAAGATACGCTGTTATGGGAGTGAGGGACCTCTGGCCGACTTCTTGTTTTAGAGAATATGCCGAAACACCTATAAACTTACATGTGAATATGTCATGTTATCATGTAAATGAATATTTCATTTTCATACGTAAATGAGACATATCTCTAACTATCGAGTCGTTTTAGCTACCCAGCGTGCCAAAGGAAAAAACTTGCATAGATCCAACAAACCGTATCACCCTTTGCATAAAAATACCTGCAAATAATTTAACTCACGATCCAATAAGTTGGATACAATTTGTCACAAGTCGTGGCATTGTCACCCTACTGTGCATTATGCAGTAGCCAGGCAACTCCCTCGAGGATATCCTTTTTACTGCGATTGGTCAGATTGCAATCTTTATTACCCGTCATTTTGCAGTTCAGTGCACTGATACCGGCCACTTCGGTTTTGTATGCCTATTAATAGGCACATAAAATTAGCAAAACCTGGATATAATTCGATAACTGTAATTTTCTTTTTGTATGATTTAAAGTATAGTTAGTTATACTTAAAATATAAAGAATTAAACATTTTAAGGCTCCGCGTCAATGTTAAAAAACAAAAAACTACATTTTTAACACATTTTGATTTCTTAAGTAAGCCAAAATAAATAACTTTATACGTGTATTATGATATGAAAAAATATCATTTAATCAATTAACGTGAATATTTTTTGTTTAATATAAATAAATATTGGGGGACAATCTTACACAAATCGACCTATTCCCAAAATAAGCAAAGCTTGTACTATGGGTACTAGATGACGATATACATACTTATATAGATAAATACATAGAAAACATCCAAGATCCAGGAACAAAATCCATGCTAAATGCACAAATAATGCCCTGAGCGGGATTCGAAACCGGGACCTCCTGCTTCGGAGGCAGTGTCACTACTAACTAGGCCAAACAGACCGTCAACATTTTATTAGTACTATAAGAAACATATTAAACAAAACATATCCACGATAATTGATTAAATTATATTTTTTCTTATCATAATACATGTACTTTTACAAAGTTATTTATTATGGTTTACTTACGAAATCAAAATGTGTAAAAATTTAGTTTTTTGTTTTTTTAACATTGACGCGGAGCCTTAAAATGTTTAAAATGTTTCTTTTTATTATACCTATAACTAACAATACTTTATATCATACAACAAGAAAATTACAGTTATCGAAATATGTCCAGGTTTCGCTAATTTTATGTCCAGGTTTCGCTGATTTTATGTCCAGGTTTCGCTAATTTTATGTCCAGGTTTCGCTAATTTTATGTCCAGGTTTCGCTAATTTTATGCGCCTATAAGGCACATTTTATAACGTATAAATCACGTTTAGGATATATAATGTTTTGAAATGAATGAATGGAGACAGGAACGACATACATAAATATATCTATACTAATACTATAAAGCTGAAGAGTTTGTTTGTTTGTTTGAACGCGCTAATCTCAGGAACTACTGGTTCGAATTGAAAAATTATTTTTGTGTTGGATAGTCCATTTATCGAGGAAGGCTTTAGGCTATATAACATCACGCTGCGACCGATAGGAGCGAAGACGCGGATGAAGTCGCGCGCAACAGCTAGTATGTATATGTATATACAGGATTGCATTTATTATACATAAGTACTTAGGCTGGGTTGCACCAAACCGTCTGTAATCGTAAGCTGTGTTCGTTAAAATTTGAATGTATTGAAAGTTTGACAAATTTTGAATGTATTGAAAGCCTAAGGCTGGGTTGCACCGACTTACGATCACAGACTGATCAACGTTAAATATGGCGCCGGCAGCTGTCATCCCATAGAAACTTGTCAAATTTTCCATACATTCAAATTTTAACGAACACAGCTTACGATTACAGACGGTTTGGTGCAACCCAGCCTTAGTGTGCAATTGGGACCGACTTTTTTACGAGATACCTAATTATTTTAGTTTAATCATCTATTGCTCAAATCTATATTTATATGGCCAGAATCGATCAAATATGAATAAATAAATACTGGGGGACAATCTTACACAAATCGACCTAGTCCCAAACTAAGCAAAGCTTGTACTATGGGTACTAGGCGACGATATACATACTTATATAGATAAATACATACTGAAATACATAGAGAACATCCAAGACCCAAAAACAAAATCCGTGCTAAATGCACAAATAATGCCCTGGCCGGGATTCGAACCCGGGTCCTCTAGCTTCGGAGGCAGTGAGATTAAACGCCACAATGTATGCCTGTATGATCAAATTGACACTACTGACAAAATTTGAAAAGTAAATGAACTTTATTATAATTATAAAGTTCAAAGTGTTTTTATTTGTGAGCATAGGTAAATCTGGTTACAGAGGTGAAAACAATAAATATATGTCGCACTATACTCGGCCTGATGGGGTACAAATTATTAATTAATGATTTCCTTACTATATAGTATTAAAAAGCGCGATATGGTTGGTAAGTTTCAACAATATTAAGCTGCGCAAATTCCAAGTTAAATAACTTTTTACATCTAGAATTGGTCAGAAAGTCATACAATGTCGGTTTCACGGTAAGCGAAGTCCGCAACCCGTATTAAGAGTCCGCAGTAAGCTCGGTTCTCCATACAAATGTAGTTTCACTCTCATTTTAAAAGGGCATGCTGGAATCATTTGAAACTTTGTATACACAAGGGGATCCGGTATATCTAGGTCGAAAACTAGTTTCTGTTGCTTGAAATTATAATGGAGAAAAAATACAGCGATTATTAAGGTTTTCATACAAGACCTAAAAATTCAAAAACTCTCTATATATTTTTTTCATTTCAATTTCTAGCAACAGAAACTAATTTCCGACCTAGATATGGCGGATCCCATTGTGTATACAAAGTATCATGTTATTTCAGCATGACGTTTTAAAATGAGAACGAAACTATGTTTGTATGGAGAATCGAGTTCGGTCGAGCGTACGGGGACTCTTAAGCCAGCGTCATAACTAAATCCCGTCCCTTATCCTCTAATGAGGCGGTGAGACGTATATCGGGGCTATCGAATGTATTTAAAGCCCGTTTAGACAAACTCGAGATCTATTTTCCCATACTTTTCGTTTCATATATTAAAAACATTATCGTTATAGATAGATCAACATGACGTGACTATCAAATAAGGATAACCCATGGGAAACCATAAACCATAACTTAAAATGCAATAACATTCATACCGAGTAGCGCGTCCGCTCATCTACCGTGGCGGGAATACGTAAGTCATAGACAATGCTATTGTAGTCAAAATACCTAATCGAAATACGTGACAATGCCATTAAAGGAGCTGTATTAAATATAGTGCAATGCGTATGATAAAACTTACATTGCGTTTGGTATTGATCGGAATGATAATGAATGACTAGCCTTAGCAGATAATCGCGATTGAAAAAAAAACATCAGGATAAAGAAAATCAAAACTTTCTAATTCCAAATAGCCCAATGTTTCTAACCTTAATCAATATCAGAAAACTGACATCACCATCGAACCTTGTGATTCTAAACACAATTTGTCCTCTAACTGTATTGACTGGACACAATGTTTGGTTAGTTAACCACTTAATAAAATTCAAATTAAAACAAGATTAAAATCTTCCAAAGTGTTCCTAACCACTAATGTGCGAGTTCAAGTAGACAATGAAAGAGTGGGATCCGTCCCCATCGGCTTGATAGGTTAGCTTTTGTAGCACTTCGTCCGCGTATAACTTGTTATTGCTTAAGAAAAATAATTCCTATTAAACTATTTTAAGCTCAGGCTTAATTATCATTCCCCCATTGCCCCCTTAAGGAATGACATTCCGGATAAAAATAATCTTATGCCCTTCCCAGGATCTTAAACTACCTCCATGATTACATTCATCTAAATCTGTTCAGAGGTTTAAGCCTGGAAAGGTACAGAAAAAGAAACAGAGTTACTGTCGCATATTAGCATGGATAAGCATCACCTAAAAACTCACCAAGGAATTGAGATCAGCATTGAGGTCCTCCACCGGCCCGTTGGCTGGCCCGTTATGTTCCCCGGACACCGAAGCCAGGATCCTCTTCCTATGCGCCGCCTTCTGTATCTCTAATACTGCCGTCAACTCCACCTCCCAAATCCTCCTCACTCTATCCATATCTACATACAAATGCTTCCTAAACGTATCATTATATATCTCTAGATTTATATTTCTTAACCACTCTTCCACTGATTCGTTTTGGTTTTTACTTATATTATTATTATTATAATTATTGCTTATTTCAGTTATTTTAAGAGGTAATTGTTTTGCTGATTCTAATATTCTTTGTCTATCGCTTTCTTCTATTCCCATTTCTCGGAGGTCGTTCTCGTCTAGTATACCATTCTGGAAAAGAAAAACACAGTTAATATAAATGGAAATGTGTATTCAATTCCGTTTGTAATAGAGTTAATGATAAATGTGAATAAGCTGCGATATGTCACTCTTTCATTAACATTGACTTGTAGGAGAACGGCTAAAATGTCATCTCTCTCAAACAATCCGCATGTGACTTCTTTCGCATATCAATAGGCTTCGGTATCCACTTATCATTATGAAAAAGATAAAATTTCTTTCCGCTGTAGTGGTCTTCTTCAAGTTGCTATAGCGAGATTCCTCGAAGCACCTAATCAGTTTCTCCTTTACGTTAATTACTGTGAGTGTCACTCTGTTCGTTAATGTTTTGTGGTTGACATGTAATATTTTGAACTAGTTTACTTAATAGATCGTTAGCCTGGCAGTAAAGTTACTCAGAGTCACGTGCGCATAGATTAGATACTTTCGGAATATACTTTATTCAAGTTTCGTCAAATTGACACATGTGGTACTCACTCGTACGTTTCCAAAAATGTTTCACAAACTACGATTAATAAGCCACCTATAAATAATGATAAATTGTACTTTCGCACAACGTTGAATACCTAATGTAATTGATTAAAAATCCACTCATCAAACCACATCCTTATATTAACTGTGTCAATATTCAAAACAATATTAATACTTTTAAATATGATCAATGGGCAATAAAGAATGTAGGTTACCTATTTATTTTTGACTAACATTATGTTATTAGTCATTGAATAATGATTTTCGTTTAAAAACAATCGCACAATTAAGTTACAAGCATAGTCCGAAAGCTACGTCCTTCGTCGTTAGTCGGAATTTATTGTATTATTGTTCTATGACAAATAATTAATACAAATTCAAAACAAGACAGTACCTCGTCTAACTTAAAACCTATATGTTGAATGACTACTACATATAGTTCCGTTTAGAACTCTATAGAAATGATCGAAATCGTCAAAACTGGTTATAGGCCAGCAGTAAACTGGACTAGGAGCGTCTAAACTGAAACTTAAAGTACACTTACCTGAGCAAAAAATGAGACCACGATAGGACTCAAGTTGAACTCGGGGTAGCCGACGGAGGACTAACCAGGATATCAATGAAACTTACCACAAAATCCACATCCTCGAAGCTCCAGAAAGAGTGGCTCGTAATCATGCATGCCAACGCCAGTTAGCCAGAGGCCAAGTTTCGAGGCCACATAGGTATAATAGGGACTTTAGATAGACGTAGCAGTAACAGGCATGTGAAGCGTTACAGGACACTCACCACAAAATCCACATCATCGAACCCGCTCTCCAAAAACAGCGGCTCATAATCGTGGAGGCCGAGGCCGGACAACCAGAGCCCAAGGTTCGAGGCCACAGAGGGACTCAGGCTGGACTCGGAGCAACTGAGGCCGAGTCGCGAGGTGAACTCCTGCTCCAGCTCGGAGACGAAGACGGACTCACGTACAAGCTTGCTGCCGAACGAGGCCATTATCTCGGAGATCTTCGCCCATTCCTCCTGTGGACAACGGAAGGTTTGAAAGTGGTTACTTTATTTGACAGTATCATTATTTTAGTCAACTATTCGTATTTTCAAATAGGGCCAGTAAGCACTACTGAGCCACCAGGAACAAGTGCGCCTTTCAATAAAAATATGTTAACGAAATCGACAGATATTACATAAAAAATGACATCTTACATCCAACAAACTAAACCAAGTGTGGTGCACGGACGTAAAATGTTGTAATAATTATTTGTAGATTTTGATATATTTTACTTTAGGCGCACTTATCTCGATGGTGCATCTTACACAAATCGAACTAGTAACATAGTAAACTCAAAAACGCTTGTGTTATTGATCCTATCATGATATACTATATTTAATAGATATAAATAATTAAATACATACAGATCGTCCAAGACTCAGAAACAAATATTCATGCTCATCACACAAATATTTGCTCTGATCGGGATTCGAACCCAGGACCAATCAGTCCATCAACTTCGTACGCAGGGTCTCTAACTAGGCTAAACCAGTCGTTAAATATGTAAAAAAGACTTGAAACTGTCATTCCTCTTTAGTTTGCCAAGTTTAGGTTTGGGCAGTGGCTTAGATACTAAGGCACATGATTTTCATGTCACTAACGCTAGTGTTATAAAAGCTAAGACTAGAAAGAAGTGTTGAAGATGACACTACTACGACTCAGTTAAGAGAAAAAAGATTGTTTAAATGAACCTGTTGTTCTGCGTAACCTCAGGGGTCTTCTATTTTATAATAGTTAACATCTACTTTTAAGATTAGTATAATTAGATTATTAGGATTTTCGTTTTTTTTGGATGGAGGATTAGGTATAAATGTCTCAAACAGAATGGTACGTTTAGGCGGAATCAATACAAAACGCGCTTTTTCCATACTGACGACATTTAAAATGAGAATGGATAAGAGGGACCTCTTACTTGCAAATGACACAAATGTTAAGAAAATATGATCATATCCCATTTATTAAAAACCGCACTCATTAATGTCAGCTTAAGCAGCACAAAATATGAATAATAAAACTCGTTACAGCTCTCCCGCATTCCCTAATAACCAGCTGAGACTTAATGACAACAATAATTACTGTCACAGCTAAACGGCGGTAATAACCGATAAAAATTGACATCCGTGCACGGTGCAAAACATCTGCACACCCACACAAACGCATTCACCGGTCTCACTCAACACACCATACACCTCACCCGTTCCTTGTGTAGCTTGACCCCGAGATTTAAAAACCATCATAGAGGTAAATGTCGCTGATAAACACTAATCCACGGTCACTATGAGATACAGCGAATAATTCTCTGCCTGTTTTATTTGAATACTATTTTATTATCAAGGCGTTGCATGTACCTACAGGTTACTAATCACCCTGAGAGTACAAACCTCCAAATATATTCGTATTTGATGCCGACCGAATCGTGATTTGTACTAAGTACCGAGCGTGCCCGAACCCTATTCAAACCTGTCACTTCACTGGTGGAACTATTTGATATTATCAAATATTTACACCAGTGAAGTGACATATCGGGCATTGAGAAAATGAATATTTCAAGGGAACAAACAATCCCTTGAAAATGTTTTTACCGATTCATATTGTTACGATTCTTGTATCGATCACACACAATTCCAGGCAGACAAATGAGAAATTTTAAATTGGATTGTAGGAGCCCATAACATAAAACGATATTTGTTAATTTGGGATAGCAGACTAACAAATTATACACATTTACACGTGAGCTTAGCACGCGACTCGTACGTTTGGTGGATGTCTTGATATGTATGTACTCGTATGTGGAGTTATGGACATTAAGAGGTCAGGAATACACTGGTTCGCTTGAGGCGATATTTTTTGTGAATACCGCTCAAGCTGCGCGTACACCTGCCTACCTGCATATTGCGTCTGCGCATATTTATGTGCAATTATCAGATAACACTGTATGCCCGCATTATCTCATATCAGCTGGGCATTGTTTACGCTTCAAGCTTATGTTCATAAACTAAAGTTCTTTTTTATAGAGGAGAAGGGTAGGGCGAAGGAGAAGAGGCTGATCGTTGATAATATTTATTTATGAACGCGTAAGAACAAGGAGCATGCATAATATCCCAAACCAACTGATAATGTTGGCACTGCCAACATTATTCGAGTTGGTTTGGGATATTATGCATGCGCAATTATATGTGCCAACTTGGCACATATAATTTGTGTATTTTTAATACTGTCATAACTAAATACTTATTAGAAACATTTATTTTTTAAGTTCACATGCAATCACTCTTGGACCCGGGTTAGTCGTAAAACTACAACCAAGACCACCGTGGGATGGGCAGCAGTATCCCTGGAGTGCAGTGGAGATACTGCGATCGATTTACCCCCCATTAAATTGGGGAGGCCTATGTCCAGCAGTGGACCTCCTTAAACTATTGCTTACGGAGATAGAGTCGATAATTAATTGAGTTTTCTAAGTGGCTGTAAGCCCGTAACGAAATTTTACAATATGGTAATTTTAATGTTTTGCGGTTTTAGTAAATATAGCTATTGTTTCTGTATTTGTTGTGTTGGTTAAGTGGAGTGGTCAACTAAAAACTAACAACCTTACCCATAGTGCACGCTTTGCCTAGTTTACGGCTCGGTCGATTTGTGTAAGATTGTGTACAAATTTAATAAGTATAGCTTTAAGTTTAGCGGATCCTTCCCGTATAGCTATCTATTTTATATAATTAATAGTTACGCGCGTGCATAGTAGGCATGCTTGCATTAATTATCCACCCTGTTTCGATATTTCTATAAATTTTATTACTTCATAATTAATGGAATTTCTACAGGTTTTATAAGTATATCACACAAGTACTATTTCAATCTGTATGTGACCGCTTGTTTCCTAAAAAAAAGAAATAATATATATATATATATATATATATATATATATATGATTTTATCATGGAAAACTACATTTTTACACTAACCCATCTGTACAGTCAACAGCAAAAGTAGATGATCATTTTAGTACCTTGTCACTTTTACTACTTTGACGCAACCCAACTGTCGCAGTATAGTTACGTTAGAGCGACAAACTACAAAAATATAAAACTGGCCAAGTGCGAGTCGGACTCGCGCACGAAGGTCTCCGTACCATTATCTATAAAACGGCAAAGAGTCCGACTCGCACTTGGCCAGTTTTTAATGTGCTGTTATAGCGGCAACAGAAATGCATCATTTGTGAAAATTTCAACTGTCTAACTATCGCGGTCTTGAGATACAGTCTGGTGACAGACAACGAAGTCTTAGTAATAGGGTCCCGTTTTTACCTTTTGGGTACGGAACCCTAAAAATGATCATCGACATTTGCTGTTGACTGTACTTGCAAACTCATAGAAACTGTTTACCCAACTTTCTTAGTTATCTGTCGACACACCTCAACGCGAATCGTGACCGATAAGGTCAAGTTCTACCGCGAATTGCACAAGCCGGCCCTTCTATTTACTGAAGATAGTAATGAGCTATTGAAACATTGCTTTGTTAATCCAATCTGTGTCTTATTTACTGTTATTGCTCTTTACGTAGGAATAAGTGGACCCGGGTATGTCCTAAAACTACGACCAAGACTACCGGGGAATGGGCAGCAGCATTCCTTGAGTGCGGTGGAGATACTGCGATCGCCAACCCGCATGCCAAGCGTGGCGATTATGGCATTTACCCCCCCATGAAATTGGGGGAGGCCTATGTCCAGCAGTGGACGTCCTAGGGCTGATATGGTGGAAGTGATCAAAGGTCCTGGGGGAGTAGTAGTAGTAGACTTTGGGGAAGGCCTATGTCCAGCTGTGCTACCGCGAACTTCGAAAATCGAACTTCGTGTCGTGCCGTCCCTTTCACTCTCATGTGATACTCTATATGACGGAAAGGGACGGTACGATACGAAGTTCGATTTTCGAAGTTCGCGGTAGCCCCCCAGCTGTAGACGTCCTTCGGCTGACGCGACGATGATGATGATTAATTGATCAAAATGTTATGGATTCTAGACAATCATCGTTGTTTCGCGCCTATATTCTTTGTATGGTAAAGGTTGCAGGAGTCCGCTGGATGCGGGTGGCGCAGGACCGGTCATTGTGACACTCTTTAGGGGAGGCCTATGTCCAGCAGTGGACGTCCATCGGCTGATATGATGATAATGATTCTTTGTATTTTTATCTGACGACCTGTTTAGCCTAGTTGGTAGTGACTCTGCCTCCGAAGCTAGAGGTCCCGGGTTCGAATCCCGGCCAGGGTATTTATTTGTGCATTTTTCACGGATATTTGTTCTTGGGTCTTGGATGTTTTCTATGTATTTAAGTATGTATTTATCTATATAAGTATGTATATCGTCGTCTAGTACCCATAGTACAAGCTTTGCTTAGTTTGGGACTAGGTCGATTTGTGTAAGATTGTCCCCCAATATTTATTATTATTATTTTATTATTATTATCTATTATCTTTAAAAGAGTAATTATTGTATCTAATATCCTTAAACCAGCAATTCTTGTATGTATAATTATTTATTTATCATATATACAGAGTTGATAAAAAATGGGCCCTGGAGAGAAACTACCTTCAAACTTTAAAACGTTGAGATAGCTCAATTTGCTGAAAGTAAACATTACATATTTTATTTCTCCTAGGCATTAAAACTGCATTACAGTTTATTGAAAAAATGTACAGTCAGCAAAACAAAGCCATTTTTTTGTCATTTTTGACAAAAAAATGTTTGATGCCAATTGATGCCAATTGCCAATTGATCCTATTTGTATCAAGCAACAAAAACTTATTAGACACTGACCTAGTCGAGGATACAAAAGAGGCCAGAAATTAAAAAAAAAAAAACAGAATTTTTGTATAATTAGTATTAAAAAAAAGCAGTTTTTTTTTTCAAAAATGTGCATGCAGTTTTATTGTTTAGGAGAAATAAAAAGTGTATCCTTTCAGCAAATTGAGCTATCTCAACGTTTTAAGGTAGTTACCCTCCAGGGCCCATTTTTTCCACCCTGTATATATTTATTTATTTTCGGCATCTCGGCGTATGAATGGGAAATACACAGGTAACTTTTACAAAAGAAATTGAGTCAATTTTGCACCTACGTTTCACATTCAATATATGAGGTTATTTATAAGTTTGTCTGTGATAATGATAACCTTTTTTTACGAATGTAAAGTTTCACGTAAGAGCGTAATTGAAATCATGTCCGAGTCCCACCACCACCACCACCCTAGGACAGCCCTAGGACGTCCACTGCTGGACATAGGCCTCCCCCAATTTCATGGGGGGTAAATGCCATAATCGCCACGCTTGGCGTGCGGGTTGGCGATCGCAGTATCTCCACCGCACTCTAGGAATGCTGCTGCCCATTCCCCGGTGGTCTTGGTCGTAGTTTTAGGACATACCCGGGTCCATCCGTGTTTATAATATGACAGACCACAGAACACTTTAAGTGTTCTGTGTGATAATATCCCAGATTAACTATAACCACGAAATCGAACAATATAATATGATAATATCACTTCCATACGCCCTTTAATTAATCTAACGCTTAATCATTCTTACATACTTCAACTTGTCAGTTTTCGAGGTCTCTCAACATATTATGGAAAGTATTATGCCAGAGGCAACTGGCTAAAGCTAGTAGCATTAATAAAGACCATTTAAGCCATATGACATAACCGATTGAAGCAATTAATGAGTTGGTGCTAGGGTTGCCAGTCCCTAAAAATGAAAAGGCGGAACCCGGACTTTTTGACTGAAAATCCGAATATATCATTATTACCACTAACTAAACTTCAAAAGCTTGACTTGACGTTATTTTTGATATTTTTTGTACTGTTAATATTTTTAGTCGATGGTTAATTTGAAAAAGCCGGACATGCCAGACGCGTAAAAAATTGGACGGACAGGACCGTATAAAGCCGGACCCACCATACCATATCAGCCAAAGTCTTTGGCCCAAAGGACGTCCACTGCTGGTTTCAATTTCATGGGCGGTAAATGCCATAATCGCCACGCTTGGCATGCGGTTTGGCGATCGCAGTATCTCCACCGCACTCCAGGGATGCTGCTGCCCGTCCCCCGGTGGTCTTGGTGGTCGTAGTTTTAGGACATACCCGGGTCCGGGATAAAGCCGGACATGTCCGGGATAAAGCCGGACATGTCCGGCTAATCCCGGACACTTAGCAACCCTTGTTGGAGCGGTTCTTACAAAGGTCGCGTAGTACACACTATTGCTTTTGTTTGTGCGAGTTGTGTAACCAGCATGTACCGACTTAATTACTTGTGTTATCTGTAGTTGGATATCTGATTATGGTTATTATGTAAGGTGGTTGTGTCTGTCCCGCTATTGTTTTGCTTGCACGTATTAAAAAGTGTTCAATACTTCTATTCTTGAAGTATTACATAGATGAATAATATATGTATTTGGTAGTCTCTTTCTCAGAAGGGTCAAAACGAAAATCGTCTTTCCTTCCTGTGGAAAAATGTTAGCGGCTTATAATAATAATAATAAATATATGTACTTTATTGCTCACTACAAAGTGAGAATAGTATAAACAAAAACTTAAGACTAGGACAATGCAACAACAGGCGGTCTTATCGCTTACGAGCGATATCTTCCAGACAACCTTCAGGTAGCAGGAAATTCATAACACACAACAGTCTACCGGTAGTGCAGAAATTGAAAAGAGTGCTTATGTGATATAACATATGTTTTTATTACATATATTTTTTCAAATGTGTATAATGTGTGTTCGTAAAGCCATCATGCTGAGCTGGGTCCATTTAGTGACACGGCCTACACATTTTTTTTTATGAATAACCTGTACTGTTTTGTGATGTCGCAAATAAATGTTTAAAGTTTAAGTGTGAGTCTGTACTTCTATATATCTAAAGGACTCACCTGCTCATCAAACGGGCTAAGTATCGACAACGACTTGTCCCCACTGTGCGTTGAGCTGTTCGTATTACTTCGTCTCCTGACTTCATCCTCACATCCGTTGACATTCCTCTCGCCTTGTCCATTGCTGCTCAGGCTAGAGATGTTGACCGCGGCGGGGTCAGTCGGGGAGGCGTCGTATACCGACTTTAGCTTCCGCAACGTCTTCGGCCGTTCGGCCGGCATCGGCCGGAGACCGATGCCGTCGAGTGTTGTGGTGGAGCCTTTGAAGAGGCCTGTGGACAAGAGAATAATATCGTTAGCTTCATATCATTAAAAACATTAGCCTCGTTAGGCCTAGTGTGCACCAGGATGAACGATCTGGTTCCAATAGAATTTAGACTTTTCATAACGCATTTAAAGCTGTTTTTTTTTTGTTTTTTTTATTAAAAATGGGATTGCTTTTGCCCAGCATCTAACCATCTGTATTTATTTTGTTCAACTAACGGACGACAGAAGACGGTGGGAAAAGGTCCAAACCACAATAAAAGATTTGTACCAAAAATTAAAATTTTGACACAAACTTATTACTGTCGGTCACATCACAGTTAAGCCCCTTACACACATGCACGAATTCGATGCAAGTTTCATTACAGTACACGCACGAGGCACGAGTGAATAGGCATACCCTGGCTAGATGCTGGCCAAGAGCAATCCCATTTTTAATAAAAAAAAAACAGTGCGGCTTGACGAGGTATAATGAGTTCAACTGACCTATCAAATTTCGCAATGTATTTAGTTAAGGATGATTGCTGCACGTGTGTCAATGGGACTTTACGGTTTTTCTTATTACCACATCGGTGGCAAACAAGCTTACGGCCCGCCTGATGGTAAGCGGTCACCGCAGCCTATGGAGGCCTGCAACTCCAGATGTGTCACATGCGCTTTGCCAACCCTTTAAAAATGTATACAATCCTTTCTTGAAGAACCCCATTCTGTAGTCCGTCGGGAAAACCTCGGCAGGGAAGTAATTCCATAACCGGAGCGTCCAAGGGAGGAAACTCTGAAACCGTACCGTACACGATCAGTTAGGTTCTAAGGTCTGAGGATGAATGCCCTGCCGACGGCGAGCCGTGCGATGGTAGAAGTACGACAAACCGAATGACGAAGAACGGTGACAATATCTAATCAACACGCGGTTGGCTCCGTCAGCCTTGCCGACCGGTTACTTCTGATAACTCGAACCTTGGCACCGATGCCGGCGTTATGGCGTCTTCACTTTTCCTTTCTTTTAAAATATTCCGTAGTTATGATGAACGATCACCGTGTCCAAAATAAGAGTCTGACTGTAAACCATCGTTGCGGTGTAGGTACATACATACTCACCGCAACATAATGCTGAGTCTATTAGCATCTTTTTAACATCACATATTGTTTTGTACCTTACCAAGAGACTGTAGTTCCCAGAGTCAAACTGTAGGAACAGTTTAGTGGGGCAATGCATTGTACTTATTAAATAATTAAATAATAAATATAAGAATGCTTTATAGTGTTCCCACTGTCCAATGTTATTTTTTTATTTGTTTAGTGCGATTATGTATTTTATCATTGTTCAAAATTCAAATTCAAATTCAAAAACGTTTATTCGTGACACACACGATACATAATAATAAAAAGAAGAAATTGTGGTGCTCAATTAAAAAAATCCATTTATATTATACATTAACTAGGTAATCATTTAACATTAAATAGTAAGTGTGTAGTATAGTAATAGTTTATGAGTATCAAGGTATTAGTATGTCCCGTTCGACATGCACAAATACAACCAAAACAATTTAGGAAAACTACTCAGTCTAAATAAAGGTATGTTGTTATGGAGTCATCATTCGAAATAGGTAAATTATTGATTCATTTTAATATCGATTTTTATTGATAAACTAATACGCCTCAATCAAGAAGATGTTGTGCAGCTACTTGTTTTGAATTTTACGTAAGTAAGTTATCATTGTTATCATTGTAAATTTTTACGATTACAGAAAACATTTACATAAAAGCAAGAGATATAAATATATTTAGTAGCAAAATCTTGTGTTGATTTAAACGTTCTTTTTATGTGTTTTTCATTAATGCAATAAATTTTCTTTTATATTTCAAACCAAAACAAAAACTTCGAAACTCCAGGTCCATGGGGTCCCAGCGCACACAAGTTATTTGCAGAAATTGCGAAGCGTCTGGTTGACATAACTGGTGACCGAAGAGCAGGCGACTTCCTCGGTCAACCTATCAGCATTGCGACACAGCGAGGAAATGCCGCCAGCATCCTCGGTACAATGCCTCAAGGGCCTGTTTTAGATTTAAGTTAGTTTTAATTTTATTTAAATTGTTTTGGTTAAGTACTCTTGTATATATTTTCTTTGTACGACCACCACCACCATATCAGCCCTAGGACGTCCACTGCTGGACATAGGCCTCCCCCAATTCCATGGGGGGTAAATGCCATAATCGCCACGCTTGGCATGCGGGTTGGCGATCGCAGTATCTCCACCGCATTTAAGGAATGCTGCTGCCCATTCCCCGGTGGTCTTGGTCGTAGTTTTAGGACATACCCGGGTCCATGTTCTTTGTACATAAGTGTCAAAAAAAGTAGAAATTCACAGAAATATATAATGTAAAACCAATTCTCAACTAAACGATCCTTCAGTATTATCAGTATAATATGTAAGCATATAGGCGCAATACACAAAAAATACATTCCACCATCCACCACCACCATATCAGCCAAAGAACGTCCACTGCTGGACATAGGCCTCCCCCATATTCACGGGGGGTATATGCCATAATCGCCACGCTTGGCATGCGGGTTGGCGATCGCGGTATCTCCACCGCACTCCAGGGATGCTGATGCCCATCCTCCGGTGGTCTTGGTCGTAGTTTTAGGACATACATTCATACATTGTTAATTTGTTATTTTACATTGATACAATGTGTACCAGGAGAGCGGCGGGCGTTTCTTTTTAATATGTATTTGACAATTGAAAAACCCCAAAATTTTAATTTCAAACTTCAATATCTCAAAAACGACTGAACCGATTTTGATAAAACAGTCTAAGAACCATTGCTGGAACTCCTGCTTTCAAATTAAAAAAACAGCATAAATCGGTTCACCCTTTTAAGAGCTACGATGCCACAGACAGACATACAAGATAACACGTTAAACTTATAATAACCTTTGCGTTCTGCGTCGGGGGTTAAAAATTGGATTTACTTGATACCTAAAGTAAATCCAATTTTTTTTTATTTACAATAACATGTTACAGTAGTATGTTATTGTGACTCAGAAAGTTGTGCATATCAGAAAAGTTTGTGTCTCGCTTTGTTATCTTCTTATCCATGATTGAAACATTAGGTAATGTATGACTATAACCAACGTAGATATACTTATTACAATTGCAACAGATTACTTGAAAATTGCCCATATTTTAAATGTAAAATATGACACACAAAAAACGGTTTTGGGCAAGTCATAAATTTCAAATTCATTTCCAAAGCACAAAATGCGAAAATATTACCATAACCTATTCATCATCACAATACAATGCGAAGAAAATGGATGGCGCCTCGAATTCGTCATTACGTTTATTCAAATTTAAACCTAACACTTAGGTAGTAGGGTTCAAAGTTGAGTTATGTGGTTGTAAGTAGTAATTTTCTGAGTATGGCCTGTGCGTAATTTCGCGTCTGTGGCCGTAATTGGCCTGAATTGTTGGATGTGCAGCGGAAGCATGCGTGTTGCATATGCTCACATGCATACACCCTCATATATAAAGTATAGGAAGGTTACAATTGAAAGTATGCAATGCGTACGCACACAGCACCTTTTTTACCCCGTCAAACAATCACAATTATATTCATATTCAGTCCGAGGTATTTACTTCTACATGTAGATGTGCCCACGCCTTGAACTTCAGAACAGAACTTGACTTCAGGCAAGTTCGTTTAATCCTGGTGGCACTATTAGCTGCTCGCACGAATCCGCCTGCATATTACGGTCTAGTCCATAAATATATATGTACAGTCAGCTGCAGAGAAACGTGACCCCTCCAGCATATAAGTTTGTATGCAGGGGGGTAATGTTTCTCTGCAAATGACTGTACGTACAATACGTACAGTCGTATACTTGAAATTATTTTAAATGTCCCAATTGTATCAAATTAGTCCATTTAAAAAGCGACCTTACAAAACAAACCAGAGGGTTCCAATTGTATTGGCAGTGTTTTTAAAAAGTTGAACATTTTAAATAATTTCAACTATACATCCCCAAAGGTTCAAAATATCTTTGGAACCTTATGTCCTTCAAAATAAAGTAGCGTTAGCGTTCACATATTTTTTATCACTTGTCTTTGCACATATATTTCGAACTCGACTGTACATAGAAATACATTTTTGACATTGGGTGTTCTACTCCGGTGATTACCACCTACAAACTTACAAACGCAATTCATCACAATCCACTCGTTTGTTAGGTAGTCACGTAGATACCTACCTACCTAGAAGTATGTGAATATCACAATGTTCACTAACGGTATCAAACCATTAATTATTAGTAGTTCTGTGAGCTGCAGTTCTCGAGAAATTTTCTCTCAAGTTTCAAAATTTCCAAAGACTGACTCGACAAAAAATCTTTATAGGTAATTATCAAACCTGCTCACAAACTTTCACGAGAATCGGATAATTAATACGACCTGTAGAGGAGAACATCTGCAAATCAGCCGGACATACGAAAGCATTATTGCCAAAGCTGAAACGGAGACCTTCTTTTCACTCGGTCAAATGTACTTATACGCAATATTAGTTTCGATATTGATAAAATTTCTCATCGCGTTTCGAGCAATCTGTGCAAATATTGTGTTATCAATAAACATACACCTCTGCCAAAACAGCCGACGATTGACTTCCATTTATGTTCCTAGGATACGAATTTACTGATTTATAGTTAGATTGATCCTATTATTTATATACTAGTGGCTTTGTGAGCTGTAGACATAGCGTATTTATTTTTCAAATGTCAAAATGCCCAAATACTGACTCGACAACAAATGACTATATGTATAACTATCAAATCTGCTCAAAAAATTTCACGAAATTGGTTGAAAAATGCGATCAGCGGGAATCCGGAAATCCACCGGCCGGACATACAAAATTATTTTAACCGAAGCTGAAACGGAGACCTTCGTTTCACTCGGTCAATTAGATATTTGATAAACCTATAAACATAATTGCAAAGGCATGGTCTTCATGACGTAAGATGACTGATTCCGTTAGAAAATTAGCCTGCGATGCATCAATGTAGTTAATGTATGTAGTTTACATACATTATTATATTTTATAGGTAGTTTCATCTTAGGCCTTGTAATCGCTTTCCATCAGGTGAGACTAAGGCCAATCGCTGGTCAGTCTATTATAAAAAAAAACATTGCAATATACTTCAGTACTGGAGTAGTCAGTAAGCAGAGGAAGCCACTCGAAAACCACACACACATATGTTAATGAAGCACACACAATGGTGTCCGAACAATGGCCATTGTGTGCTGTCAGTCGATGCAATTACGATAACAGTTGCACTTTCCACAGGTCGTTAAGTTTTTCAAAAGTAAGGAAGATAATAATGCATGTACGTAAGTACAGTCACCAGAATTATATGGACGAGTCACACCAATCACCAAACGGCCGGAGTCTGCGCGCACGCCACCAGAGTCAAAGGAATTCGAACCCTCCATCTGCCTCCATGCAAAAGCGAGACTTCGTATCCAAACGGCAGCGGCAGAGCCGGCTGCCCGCAACCCATTCAAATATGATATCTAACTTCTGTATTCTTCTAATTCTGTTCTAATTCTTTTGACTGTAGTGGGGTGCGCGCTGACTCCAGCCGGTCGGTGCGAATCGTCCATAAAGCCGGATTCATGCTGCTCTGACGTGTCGTGTCGTGTCAGAATGATAGGTTTATTGGTTTTATTAGAAAGGGCTGATCGTTGATAATATTTATAAACACGTAAGAACAAAGGGCGTACCATTTTTTTTCATTGACTACTCGAATAAAGTTCGCAGATATAATTGGGATATCTGAATACTGTCATAATCATAACCAAATATAGTTTATTATCAGTTTCACCCATCAATTAAATTAAAACTGAATTGGTTTTTTTTTACCATATCAAAATTGTAGTTCCATTACGCGACGGTGTCTGCTCAGGGTGTAAACTTGTTTGCCACCGTCGTTATATTAAAAAATCGGCCAAGTGCGAGTCGGACTCGCGCACCGAGGGTTCCGTAATTTTTTTTATTATATGATGTAACTAAAAATTTACGGTTTTCGCAAATTTTCTCAAGATTCTGAGTTTAGGCGAAGTACCCTGTAGGTTTTGATTCCCTTGCGAGTGTCGAAAATCTGCGGAAATATGCGGCATAAACGGCTGTATCTTTTGATTGCGTCGGCTTAGAAATTTGATTTAGGACAGTAGAACTGAGTATTTGATATAAATTCCAGCTTGATACCTCCACGCAGTCCTGAGAAAAAGGGTCTTGACAGACAGATGGACGGACAACAAAGTAAAGTGATCCTATAAGGGTTCCGTTTTTTCCTTTCGAGGTACGGAACCCTAGGAAACAACGACGTAAAACATTTGTTTGAATCCTGCATGTAGTAGAAAGTAATTGGCATCGGTCTATTAGGAAGCAGACAATTTCAAAATAGAAAATCAATAGCAAGCGTATACCTAATAATAACTCGACATAAAAATTCTACATTTTTTTCTCTACCTATTTAACTTCTGCCTAATATTGCAAGACCTTCCTCATCAACTACAAAGTAGCAATTTTTTGCACACTCATTTCATAATATGGCACAAAATATGCTCAAGGAACCGAGTAGAAACTCCCCGGCCAGTTACGTCTTGCACCACGGCAGTAAAAACTAAACAGTGTCTGTTGAAACTTTTACGACCTATAATGACCACTTTATGGAAACTCTGTACTGTAATGATCAATCGAAACTAGAGTCTTGGTAAAAAACGCGGCTCGAAAATTATGATGATCGATGACATCAATTTCTTATGAAATGCTTTTTTTCTTTTCGAATCGTGTAAGTAAACCCCACACAAATTTATCATTATTAGAACCTGATGATGATGTGAATGAAATATGACTCAAATGGAACATTGTTTGAAAGCAAACATAACCTATAAATACACAACACAACTTGTTCCTGGGAAAATTATGAAAAAATTATAATTGTGATCTCTGTAGGTACATACAATTTCCCATCAGTGCAGCAGGCAAATGCTCCCATGTATGTCGAAGTCATTTCTATTAAAATTGTTCAGCACTTCAACACACTTCACTTCATAATTATTTAAGTCAACACAGACTTGTATGACCTCACGAACAATACATTTCATGCAGACGGCCTGCAAGGCACTGTCGAACTTGCGAACAGTATTGATAAGAACAGCCGACGTCACTTATCGCCGCCCGTTTTATTAATCGTTATCAATTTATTCATGAAGACAATTGGTATTGAAACCTTCCGTCTGAGTGATTGGAACAAATGACTGGCATGTGGGAACGGAGGAAGCAGTCTACACGAACAAGTGTCATTGGATATGTGTTTTCTTCATTTCGTTTCAACAGTGTCAAATATAAGTGATACATTACAGATGTTACAATTGTCCCTTGTGGAACGTCTTGTAATGAAAATACGTACCTATGCTAGTATTTGGCACACACTGTTGTTTTGTCAGACTTTCTTACATTTTGAAAAACGTCACTAGTTAAATCTTATCCATGTTCATCAAATGTGATCTATTCAATCGTTATATAGATAAATCATTTGCACGGCCAAAATGTAATTCCGCCAATAAGGCCGCCTGTTGTTTACCTCTAGTTTTAAGTTTTATACGCTGTTATAATAAGCAATGTAATTTATTGAGGTGCGCAATAAAGAGTTTTTTTATTGTATTGTATTGTAATTCCAAAATGCAAAGGGTTGGTATTTACCGAGCAAGGACAAGATTACAGTGACTAACTTTATTGATAAGAGGCCAAATGAGGGCGTCGTTTGATAAGCTACCGGCTTACGACGAAACGCGCACTGAGCAAAAAATCTCTCAATCGCTGTGAATTTATTTCGTTGTCTGCCATTCATGATATTTCGATTTTGTGTAGGAATATCGATTTATGAGCGTAACAAATTTTCATTCTGGTTCAATGATTTACATTTATGATTTAGGATGATTGATCGTCAATTTTTACACATAATTTGTCCCATAGTTTTGTGTAGGTAAGTACTCAAGTACTGTAGGTAGTGTCGTTCTGAGTAAAATCATATTTTCGATTACTTTTTTTCTCTTTGTTTCTCTACTTCGTCGTACACTCGTTTTGAAGTCACGAACTATCGTGTTTCGTGTCTATAAACTTACTGACTTCTTCATAATTCATAAATAAAAGTATTTTTGAAAGACTGGTACTATAAACATTGAAATACCAACTCTATTTCAAATGACTTAAGCCATCTTTAACTGTAAAAATGTTAATACTTATCTTAAATACCCGCTGAGAGCGACAGGTTAGATTTACATATCAAAGTAAGCTGATAAAGTATGATACTCATTTATTAGCCATGATAGGTAACTTAACTTGTTAAAAGCCGGGCAGTTAACTTGTGTGATTTCTCCTGGTTTTGTAATATTTGATATCTCGCATACTTATTACAACATCAACACGTTATTAATTAAGGAAATAAGATACGTATCAACGAATGCAAGCGTTTTGAGACTGTTTTTATAAACCTAAAGCCAATAGGAAAAAGTAAACATCCAAATAAAATCTACCTACCTACCTTACCCTGCACAATCAAAGATCTATCACATTAAAATGAGTTATAGCATATGTTCTTATACCTAAATATCTTTTTATTACTTACATAAATACCATATTTCACAAGTAATCTTAACTAAGATCATAATAACGTCCATAGTCGAAGACGATAATAACTGGAAGTAATGAAGCAAACCTGATACTTTAATTTGTTATGCGTGGACTATAAAAAAGGTAACAGTAGCGCTATGTTATGAAGGATAGTCTTACACTAATATTTGTGGGGACATGTGATCAATGTCAGGGTCGGGAGATATCGGGTGATGTACTTGGAAACCGCAGATACGATACCTAATAGGATAATTTTGATGATCGTCTATTGATAACAAGATTATTAACAAGTAGTGCAACTCAGTTTCAGTTTATAATCATTATAAGCCTAATAGTGATAATAAACTGATGAGATTGTGGAAAAGGACGTAAAACAGCAGTAAACAACGAAGGTTAAGGGTTTCTTTAAGTGACTAAGTAATCATTAATTTACTTTCAGTAACCCTGCGTATCGTAACCTTCATTTGACAATACAAAGTTGACAGTTCTTTACGTGCAATTTATTGCTTGGTGTAGGTGGCACGCTTTTTATTTTTTGACGTGGCGGCGAAAAGGTTAATATGAATTTTTTCGTTGCAGACGAAAGTGTACCCAAATTTATTATAAGTTCGTTTTGGTCACTAGTGGCAAAAACAAACAGAAATTAAACTTAAGTACAGATTCGTCACTACTGACGAAAGTGCACAAAAAATCGAATGTCGAATGTGTCCGGGATCATATTATGTCTTAAAAAAACAACAGATAAATTTTACAAGTCAAGCTGCACCAAACATAGTGAATCCCTCAAGGACTGCCATTAGGGCCTATCTTACTTACTGCATCTATTATAAATAAAACACGGCAACCGATGAGGGGAAAATAAAAGTACAAGCTAAGTATCTTTTAATCTAAAACCACATGCTGCAAGTAACTTTTTTAAGAAAAAGAAACCCCTTCTCAAAAAACATGGTAACGTAAAGACGATGATCTAAGCGGAGCAAGTAACTCAACACTGGAAATATCTCACAAAAACGTCAATTTACATTACCAGACGGTGTGAAATGAACCGGCCTTGATTAACGAATTTAAACTTTAACATATAGCCGAAAGGTTTGATTTTGTTTGTGGCGGTGTGGCCGAAAATTAAGCTATCGGGTTAGTGTAACTCGATAGTTGTGGTTTTATTTTTTACTTTAAAAATGTCAGCGCACATGTCTTTTATTTTAAGAAGCTGATATTGAAAATGCATGTAAATTTTATTTTGGGCCTTATAAGTACGTTACAGCTTCATTATAATAAATAGGTTACAATTAGTATACTAATTTCCTCTGCTACAAAAATAAGGTAACACATTTAATCTAAATCTACAATAAAACAGTAAATCACTTTTCCTATTTTTACATCTATTTGAAAATTTTAACATTAAGGCTGGGTTGCACCGACTTACGATCACAGACTGATCAACGTTAAATATGGCGCCGGCAGCTGTCATCCCATAGAAACTTGTCAAACTTTCCATATATTCAAATTTTAACGAACACAGCTTACTTTTACAGACGGTTTGGTGCAACCCAGCCTAAGTCGATTAACTATAAATACGTAAAATTAGAAAGTTATTTTTGTAATACACTGTAGTAGTCGAATTGAGACTAACTTTGGCAAAAAATGCCTACATTGGTCATTAGCTGCGACATACAGACGATTTACGATCAATTTAAAAAAATCCCTCTGATTCACTTTTTCAAGACACGTTTCCCGGATTAGAAATAGGCGGAACTATGACGAAGAGGTAAATAAAGCAATTTATCTAAACAGGAAAATACAAGTTCTCAAAATTTCAGACTCAACTGCAGTGCAACGAGTTATGACGCAGACTGTCATTGACGAATGCAAGAGATAAGAATCTTTATGTTGATGACGAGCATTCTTATAAATGTTGAAAGATTACTTCGAAACGATTTGATAAAATATGTAACACACTCATGAAACATGGTTTATGGCCAGCGAAACTATAATTAGTATGCCCGTTGTAAAAATACAGAATGTAATGAGTTTAAAAGCCAACTAACGGAGTTAGCTAACGGGTAGCTTCAAAATTGGTAAACCAAATAAAGCAAATTTGTTACCACACTTAGCGCGCTTAGCAAATTTCTATATATATGACATATGACTAGTTGACTACCTATATAACGATTAGCTTAGACTTTGATTTATTCCAAAATCCCAAATTAAGCAGACAGCTAACTAATCTAAATGCCCTATCTAAGATAACAACGTCCACTAATGTTAACAAAAACAAGATTTGTTTGTTCAAAATCTACATGAGTACTATAATAATATGAAAAATAACACACGCACTTGATCAATATTTGTGTACCTATGCGTTTTTGAAGACTTCCGTATCAACGGATAGAACGCAAGGTGACACTATTTTTTGCTTTCTTACACACAACCGGCGTTGGTGATTCCTACTGAGTCACACATGACATGACTCAAGCCTTGCCTCACACGAGGTAACCGCTAAATATTTGATCATTCCACATTCTTTGATTCCATCTCGATAGTGTGTGATGGAATTATGTCATGTTATCATTCCGAGGATTCATTCATGCATTCATTATATTATTTCCTTTGACGTGTTAAACTAGCTGCTTATTGGCCGGTTATATGAACGATTCTCATCTTGTATGTACCTACTATTATTAGGCAAGTACATGTTTCTTGGTTCAAAACACTATATTTACACATTAACTTCCGAATAAAATTTAAAAACTGGTTTCTTGCTGTTTTAATGATTGGCATTATTTACATGCGCGGTAAAAAAATGTTATCCATTGAATATCTAAAGTATGGATGGATTTGTATGAGGGAGGGCACAGCGGGATTATCATCTCCCCCTTATTTGCAGTATTCCAACTGTGGCAGTACCTCCACTCCAGGTTACAGAAGGCCGCAGTCGTAATAGCCACTCCTTATTCTGTAGGTATGTGTTGTTTTGTACCTGGTGGTGAGTAGCGTCTCCAGATCGGAGGATCCGCTGTGTTGAGAGTGAGGGGTCTGCATTTGTCTGCAGCTGTCTATATTACGATCCCTTCGAATAATAAAAAGGTCCGTAGCGCTTTTGTCCCAAAGTCGCAAGCGTTCATAGGATACAGTGTCTGGCTGTCATAGTATAAAACAAGTAATTTTTTAACAAAAAAAAACCGACTTCAAATATTTCCATACTCACACTCGGCCTCTCCTGATTTGTAATTAATTTGAAGAGTTCCCTCGATTTCTCCAAGATCCCGTCATCAGATCCAGACTTGACAACAATGGGAACAACTAGAAAACATAACCATTCAAACAAAAAAAGAATTTTTGAAATCGGTCGAATAGTGTCCGAGTAATCGGTGAACATACATAAAAAAAACCCGACGAATTGAGAACCTCCTCCTTTTTTTGAAGTCGTTAAAAAAACGAACAGCAGATGATAATTTTATAGTAGCTACGTAACTGCGTAAAAAGATTTTCCGTGTATAAAATCAACGGATTTCTCTTGTACGTGTAGGTCGTGTCGTGTAGGTATCGTTCACATATGCCATATAATTATGTATATGTAGAGTTTGATAAAACCGACTTCGCGTACAATAGTGTTGTAGATAATATTTTATTTTTGTAACCGGGTGGTCTGCGCCGCGCAATGCTAAATAAATGTGATAAAAGTGTTAACTTTAATCTCTAGCAACTATTCCATTGCAGAGTGGCCACTATTCCAGTGTAACTTAGATTCAAATTACTACCAAATTACTACGAATATGTACGAATGTTGTATATTTATGTCATATAATTTATTGACAGCAATAAAACTGTGCTAATGACTAGTACGTAAAACCGCCAGTTATTGTGTCGAGTAAAAATATGGCGACGCATCGCAAATAAAATAGCAGCCGGTAAGACTGGACAAAGGAGTTCGATGACTCCAAAATGGACGTATCCATTGCCACACGAGATTTTTGAAATGCAAGTGCCAAATGCCTGTAAGAAACGTAATTCGAATCGTATTAATGAGACCATCAATCAAAATTGATAAAACTCTCTCTTCTCTCTCTTGGCGTACCAACCAATGGATTCCAATCTAATCTACGACAATAGAACGCTTTAAAACTCCCGAAAATTGAGAAGCGCTAGAATATAACAAACAATAAACCAAGAAAGTAAACCACTTCTGAACCTTAATGAAAATAACATAGAGTCCTAAACTGTTTGAACAATTACCTGGTTGACTGTACTTCTACTGAAAAGTGAAAACATACTGAAACGATAGTGTAATCGATATACAACGGCACTGACTAAACTACTAGGTAACCCTTTTTAAAATACCTAGATTCCATTTCAGTGGACTGTGTTTCTAGCTGATAAAAACTAATTGCAATATAAAAATGCATTGTGTAATTAAAGATAAGAGATAGATAACTTGCCACGATAAGTTTTTATGAACAATGTGTTTTATCTAGTGAGTTTGAGAGATAAGTTAGCTACTCCTTTATCTAATTAGTTTTTGCGCGGTTTTAATCGTGTTGCCGGAACATGCGGATAATTGATAAAGTGACCTCAATCGACCTCAGAACGCGATGTTATTACAGTAATGACAACTTTTATTTTCAGTTAATAAGAACAAAATTGATAAACGGGGTAATTAATTTAAAAGACCATTACTTTTTATTAGAGTAATGCCTACATACAACAGCTATATAACTAAATCGTATAGCAAACCAATCATACCCTTAATTATGAATAGACAAAAAATAGTTTATAGAGTCTTATTTTTCTTCAAAAGGTGGTAAATTTCTCTTAAAGTGATTTATGAAAATATTATTGGGCGGTAAAATGTAATCTCGTACCGTCTCAGCACTTGGACACAGCTTAAAGTCGTTGCACTGACCCCACCACCTGCTGACCTTGCACTAGGTTTATGCGCCGGCGTCGCTCGCTATGGCATGATATGCGGGCAATAATAATCTGTTGTAAACAGCCTTGATGATGTTACGAGCTTTGCAGGTTAAAATTAGAGAATTGGCGTATTCCCTTGACAGGTCCTGATTAAATTGTTGATACAACTATGAAGAGGTTTATGAAACTGTCCTTACTTACTTTATCAAATAGTCTTAAATTTAGAGACAGTCCATTTAAACTAATGTGGCTACGCACTTGAGCAACAAAGCTAATGTAATCTAATGCCAGAAGCGCGTGAGCGTTGCGAAATATAGGTTCTTGCATTCTTGTAACTGAATGAAGTCCAGTAGACAAGTTTAACTTAACATAGGTATAAATCATATTAGTTCTTAAGTATAGACGCATTGAAATTCCCCTGAAAAAAATACAAAAATCTTCTATGCCGCAGCCATACTATTACTTATTCTGTGCCGCGCTCACGAACAAAAATTACCCTTTCAACATTCTTTATAATTCAGATCAGGTACACATTAGTATGCACAATATTCTTACATCTACTGTAGCTGACTTTACAGCATCAAAAGTAGTTACGCATTTGAAAAGTTCAATAGTCTTTATTGTCAGGGAATAGGAGCTTTTGATCCGTTCATATACGTAGCTACTTTTGATGCTTACTGTACAGATGTTTCACTAAATGTAATTAGCTATTTGACCCACAGTTAACCTTAACAAAAAGCTTTTTTGTAGCTACTTTAGAAAACCCTTTTTTTTCGTTCCTATTATGTAAAGTTCTCTTAAGTTTCTATTGTTATAAAGGCCATTGTATTCTTGTACTTGCAAGTTTAAAAGCCTATTATGTAGTACGTCTTTATGATTCGATACTTGTTTTGTTTAAATGTATTAAGTATACATTATTCGTAAAAATCCTGTTTATTATTACAAAGAAAGTTATATGTTTGCAAAGGAATTTTCATGAGCTAAGTTTTTAAAACACCAGTAGTCTGTTCATATTTTTTTAAGCTTAGAGACCATGTACATCTCTAAAGACATTAGAATAATTTTAATTGTATTTCGACGCTCAGAGACCTCATACATCTCTAGGATATTAAATTAATTTTATATACTCTTTGTTTATACATCTCAAACATTACCTACAAATTTTGTAATAGAGCGTGAAAGTTTATTTTCATTAAATGATATTTAACTTTGTTAATTGCAGTATTTTTGTATAGTGTATTTATATAGTTAACGTTTTGTCGTGCCTTTGCGGCATATTTTTGTTTTTGATTTCTTTTACTATGACGGCTTACTGTTCGTCGTCCACTGATCCTTCTTTGTACCTTTACGCCGCTTTCTTAGTAATTCAGAACTATTTAGTAACTACTCATATGTGACGTAAGCAAATATCGCTGGGTGACAAAGTCACAATAAAATCTGTCATTTCTCTTAGAAACCTTGTACATCAGCCCGGCTAGCACAACATGGCGCGCGAGCTATCTCACGCGCGAGATAGACAATCCGTCTCTTTCTGTATGTACCAATTAGAAAGAGGCGGATAGTCTATCTCGCGCGTGAGATAGCTCGCGCGCCAAGTTATGCTTGCCGTGCAGTACTGAAGCGATGGTGAGAAACGAGCTTTATTTTTGTTACGTTGCATAACAAACAGAAACTCATAATTTCAATTTTAATTTTCGCTCTACTGTCTTTATGAGCGCCCGATCGACCGATCAAGGTATCGCTGGATAGACGTTCAAAAAGACCTGTGCCAGCTTCAAACAGCTGACTCTGATTGGCGACATGCTGCCAGCCCTCTTATTCACAGACTGACTCTTCCTCACCTGTCATCTCACACGTCACCCGTGTTTATATGGAACTGTCAAAATTTGACAAATGACATTGGACAGTTTCCATATTAAAACGGGTGAGGTGTGAGGTGAGGGGTGTGAACGAGTCGGGTTCTGAATAACACCCCTGGACAGAGTACAGTGGCGTGTCGTAAGGTCAGATCTCGCCGCCAGTGACCAGCAAATCGAGAGACTAGTCGTTTACACGGAGGCGCCCGCGTACCGCGTGCGGTATGCGAGGTTAAGCAATGTCAGGTCACAGGTCAGTTCTTGGATGGGTGACCGCTTTGAGTGGTTACTAACTGAGCGCTCTCGTGCTTTGGAAGGCACGTTAAGCCGTTGATCCCGGCTGCTATCTACGACAGCAGTCGTTAAGCCAAGTTAGAGGCCTTCGGGCGGCTTGAGAACTTCTAACAGTCAAGTTGCCCACTCACTTGACAAAGGGGGGTCGAAGTTGCACCACGTCCGTAGGGAGTACCCACCGTTACCCTACACGTGACCCCTGGGTGGTGCTAAAAGTGCAATAAAAACTGGCAACCGTACTTGTCTTCTCGAAGATCTCACGGTTCGTAAATAAATGCCATACGATTAAATAAATAAACCAGTCATAAAGAGGCGCGATCGGAAGTCACTACGATAGGCGTGTGTTCTATTCCGTGCCAGCGCTGGCATGCCGCGAAAACATGGCACTGAAAGTGTTTCCACGGTGCCTTTTTTAGGCACCGTTATTTAGGCGTCTCAAAATAGTCTCCGTATAAATCAACCTTTAGTGTCGGAGGCCAATTTAAAATGTGCAACACAAACAAAACAAAAGCCTATTCGAACACGTCACAACTACAGATAACAGGTGACTTATACTTAAGTTTTTCACCCATAAACTGCACCCTCCCATTTATTGTAGATTGTAGCCATGTAAGAAAAATCGTGATACTATAACACCTTTTCACATCATATATGATACATAAACATATTTACGTATCTATTAGCGCGAGACGACCTACTTACCACATAAGGTGTTAACACGACAACGCCCCACTAAAAGGTTTCATGTGCATTATAATTTGAATCACACATACAACATTTCAGATCTACGCTATCCAATTGACACGTGCGTGGCTAATAAGTGTTTACATACATTGTCCCTTAAGTACGAGATGCGAGGCACACTTAGCCTGTATCCAAATTTAAATTTTAGGACACTTTCACTTTATACAGACTTGTCACTTTTCCGTTGGATTCGTATAGTAAAGAAGAAAACACAATGAAATTAAATTTATATACATATGTATATGTCCCGCCTTGCCGTGTCCGACGACAGGGACCCCGTCAGTTATTCTTACTATTTAGGATTATGGAACGTTCTAATTTGGATCGCAAAACCAGCTTGCTCGCTATCGGCAGGCCATTCATCCTGACACCTTAGTACCTAAATGGTTGCGTACGGTACGGTTTCAGTGGAATTTCCCTCGCACGCTCCGGTTGTGAAAGGAGCTCCCTGCCGAGGTATTTCACGAGGGACTACAATATGGGGTTAATTTATAAATTTTTCCCTTTAAATTGAAATTGACAGTATGGGGTTCTTAAAGAAAGGAGAGTTTAAATTTTTAAAGGGTCTGCAACGCGCATGTGACACCCCTGGAGTTTCAGGCGTCTATGGGCCGCGGTGACCGCTTACCATGAGGCGGGCCGTACGTTTGTTGGCTAGAAACGTGGTATAAAACCAAGCTTTAATACATATACGAAATGTATGTCTCAAATTGACCCTCAGACCAATACAGTCAGATTCGTAGACTAATAAAGCGTGTCGAAAGACTATATAATGAAAACAATACTGGTCTGGTTTTCTTAATCTTTAACAAGAAACCTCGAGTTTAATACATTATTTTTGACACGCTACATTTTAGACGGACCCATAAATGGACTTAACATTTTCGCATTTTTTGTTAACGACACTATAACACCATGTTCGGTGATGAAATAAAAAAAAGAACAAAAATGGCAAATCAAGGCCAAAAGTATTTTTTCACAACGCTAAAAGGAAGGATGTAAAGCCATTCATAACGCACTCGTTTTCCTCTTTCATTATAAACTGACAAAGAGTATCCATAACGTTATAGCAAACCGGAAGTCACAGGTATAAGCCCTCTTTCCGGTACATTTAGGACAGGAAGTGACGCCAAATATATCAATCAGATGTTCGAATTGATTGTTAAGTGCCGTGTAAATGGAGTAACAGACTGCTAAACTATGGGAAGGGATTCGACAACAAACAATTTAATAATTGAAATAGATAGACTATCTTTGTGTATCCTCTCTTTTCCTGTTTTATTTAATACAGGGTAGCGATTCCACAGACAGATGGAATACTCAAAAGAATATTGCTTTTGCATTTCTCTGTCATCCCGATTTTGAACGAAGACGGATAATTGAAAGTTGGGATATCCCTATAATATGGGCATCACATTTTGAATCTCGAATCGGACCTCAGTAGCCGTAATATATTTTTTAACCGACTTCAAAAAATCGAGGAGGTTCTCAATTCGTCGGAATATTTTTTTTATGTATGTTCACCGATTACCCGGAGACTAGTGGACTGATTTCAAAAAATCTTTTTTTGTTTGAAAGGGTATTTTTTCTAGTTGGTCCCATTGTCACCAAGTCTGAATCTGATGACGGGATCTTGGAAAAATCGAAGGAACTCGTCAAATTATATACCAAGAGGATGGGGTAAATAATGCTAAATCGAAGGAACTCCTCAAATTATATAGCAGGAGGATGGGGTCTGGCAAAGTTTGAAGTCGGTGTTTTTTTGTTAAAAATTAACTTGTCTCGTTTATGTTTCGCCTCTGGCGGCTTTTGGTGGTAACTATTTGGTGCCATACAATTTGAGATTAAACGCAAACGCGTTCGTTTGCGTTTACGTTTCGAAATAATATACTAGAGGTACTTACTTGGTATAGGGATAAGACCGGAATTTTGGCATTTTTGAACTGCCATAGTGATTTCTCATTCATCGACTTTCAATGTATGGTACGTTATCGATGAAACAAGTAAATTAAAAATAGATCTAAATAAATTAATTTCGTATCAAGAAGAAACGCTCCTAACAAAAATTCCAAATTTCAAATCAAAGGGAACTATTTAAAAATTTAATGCTCCGAGCAGGATTCGAACCTGCGACATCTGGCATACCCGGCCAATCGCTCTAGCCTCTGAGCTATCGGAACAACCAAGCTCGTGCACGAAATCCTTTACTACTTCCCTCTTGTAAGCCTTGGGGAGGCGTATAGCGACATCTATACCTTAGAAGACTTACAATTCTATTAACGACACCAACGTCTCAAATTACATTGAGAAATCGTCAGTAACGATGCACCATCATTACCATCACATACTAAATTAATTTCCCTTTGGTTTGAGATCTAAATAATATCTACAATTGTACCTACTTATAACATGCAAACATTGGTAATGAAAGTGTTTAAATTTAATTACTAATTTAATTGTAATTACATATTATGTAACACTAAAGAATTTGCATTTTTTGTTTCTCAAACTAAAATATTTCATGTTGAAAATGCCTTGTAGAAGCTCGGTAATACAAAAATGGTCTGATATCTATCGTGATTCCATGAAATTGTTTCATTTGTGACATTTGTTTGAAACGAATCAGAAAACATATTATCAAGACGAATATATAATTATTAGGAATAAGCCGGCAATTTTTGCTATTAGGTAGCGGGACCCGGGCATCCTTCAGGATGCAACTGTACTGGGAATAACGCTGGGTTGATGATGATGATGATAGAAATCTCTTGTTAGCAGCAACACAAATAATATCCGTAGAAAATCTAGTACATATATTATTATGACGAGATCAATGAATGTGAAGTCACTATGATAGTAGAAAAATGCAACCAAAATTCCGGTCTCTGGATTAGATAGACCAGCCATAATTTAACTAATAACTAAATATTATACCCATGTCGATGGTCCCTTTCAGAAAAAATATCCTATCACCTGTCAACTAACCTTTTTTTTATATACCACAAGTCGGTGGCAAACAAGCTGACAACCCACCAAGCTAACCTATAAATAACTTTTAGGTTACAACATGTATCGAAATTATAAGTAACAGGAAAGTAACTTATCTGAAGGAAACGCTATCTAATTAAATATAGGCGTAGGTATTTGTTAAAGGCACACCGAATAATAACAGAAACCACTTCTCAAAACGGATCTTGATGAATCGAAATATTAAGGACTCTGGATCGTAAACCAAGCGTAAAAAATATATCGACTATAACCCCGATGTTCTGGTTTCCATACATCTCACAATTTAACTTTATTGTCCTATACACACTATAAAAAACTTTTCCTCCAGAAAACACAAAAAAGCTTAATTTTATTCAACTCACGAACCACGGTCACAATGGACGATAAAGGCTTCTGTAACGCTCTGATTACACAATAAAATATGAACTCTATTCATAAGCACTATTAAGTTTAAAATAAATGACGTCGGAATGAAAACGAATGACAATCGTCGAGACAGCACTTCTTGCGATGACACAGTTTGTACAAAAAAGGACTTAATTTTGATTACATTTAGGTGGGAATTCGTAAGACGACGCTTGACAATATGGAGTAAAAAACGGCCGTTAAGGAAATTTATGTGACAATGGAATTACATCTTTATTGTTCAGCGTGAAAGTGTGTTTTTGCTGTATCTTATGTAACCGCGGTCAAGTTAACAATGGTTATAAAATTTTACACCTTTCACTGCCGTATTTTTAAGAGCACTTGTGTTCATCGAATGAGTTACCTAAAACCTAATAATAAGATCATTATTAGGTTTAAGATAACCGCGGCATTTATATCAATTGGAGACTGAAACTCAATTCTTGGCAAATAAAAAAAAGTTGTGAGAGAAAAAACCGACCAAAAAGATCTACTATCGGAAAAGAAAATTATAGATTGTGCTTTGTCCATAGTTCATAAGAAAAAAATGGGGCATTTCTTTGTTAACTGAACGATCCATATACAAACACAAACGACTATATACCTATTTATATTATAGTTCACTTGTTAACTGTGTTGCAAGTAAGTTCCCAAAGCTACAAAAACATCTAAGCAATCTTACGCGCCTAACAATGAGGCCGTGTTCACATATTTTCGATCATTGCCCGTGCACATTATATTCGTACTATTAAAGTTTTTTTTTCAATATTATATCTTGAGTATATAATTCGATGAACTATATTGTTTATTAATAATGTGCATTCCATAACCATAGCAGTCATCCACTAATCATAAAATGGCATTCTAAGATTGCATGTAGCGCCAGTCTTCAATGGCAAACTTTATATGGAAGATCTATTTAAAAGGCATCACATTGTCTAGGACAACGAAAAAGTAGACCTAGACATCTCAGGTTTCACAAGACAAGCAGTCTAGCCCAATTGGGATGGCGTCTCCCTTTCTGGGAGATAGAGAATCGAATAGACAATGGAAATAAAAAAGATACGCAACAATGTCCACAATTATAACTGGAGTGTAAGGGCTAGAGCATACAAGCTGGGAACATTGGTTAGGTATCTATTTTTACAAACTATAGTGCTACATAGTGTTGAAATGTTTTGTGCGGTGACGCTTGTCATTTCGCTATCATCCCGTTACAATGTAAGAATATAACCTTTAAACGTCAAAAATGACGTAATTTGTAGGTACTGGAGTGACAGCTGTTACCGTACCTAAGCTATATTTTAAGCATTATAAAGGAAACAAATAGGCAAAAAGTTTTAAAAAGAAAAAAATATTTATGAGATTAATTGCTTAAAAAGGTTGGTAAATGTTGACGGAAATCTCTAACGAACTAAAAATCTACTGTTCTGATCAAGAAAAGAGAAATTGAAGACACGATCATAACAAAGAAAACCATAACCACTCCAATACTCGCCTTCAGGTCGTGAGTTATACAGAATTTATCATTTGACCGCTTGACTTGCACGCATCATGCAATAGGAGTATAGATCGAAATACGTAGTTTTTTTTTTATAAAAAACATACCCATTTGCCCGTCCGTTGGTGCGTAGTCCGGAATTTTTAGGCCTGTTACACACTGCACGCCTCAACACACCACTGTTGACATTCTTTTTTCGAAATTCTTTTTCCAACTTCGCTTCACAGTTCATTCGCGCACATTATTGTAGTTTTTAACTGTCATATACCTTTAAAGAAAATAAGGAGAGTAAATTAAAATGAACGGAAATATAAACACATAAAATAAAATTAAAATGATTAAGAGTGGTTTGAGTATTTTCTAAAAAATAACAAATGTATTAACTATATAGAAGTAGTCACTGATTCGGTACCTCAGATCATTAGGTACACTCCGTAATCAATCGCGCGATCCCCCAATATTTATAAAATTAAAAATAATATCCAACACAGCTGATGCTGACATTTGGCAGATGTCAAGATAATGTCAAAAGGAAACCGGACCGACTGTTTTGACAGGGCTAAGTATCGCTAATGTAAACACGTCTTCGTGTTTGTCTAGACATTTATATGTTTGTAATATTAATAAGGAACGTAAAAAATATATTAACATGAATGACGAATGTAAATAATCCTCAGTTCTTCAGTTTTAACTATCTTATGATAACAATGATAACTCATTTACGTAAACCGCAGTATTATGGGTAAAAGTGGAGTAAACAGGCATATTCTGGATGAGCGCACCCCATAGACCTTGTGTTGTTGTAGAGTCAAACGAAAGTCCATTTTTTTTAATTAATAAAAAATCTTAAACTGGATGCCCCTCCAGTCTATTATTTAATCGTATGGCATTTATTTACGAACTGTGAGATCTTCGAGAAGACAAGTACGGTTTCCAGTTTTTGTTGCACTTTTAGCACCACCCAGGGGTCACGTGTAGGGTAACGGTGGGTACTTCCCTACGGACGTAGTGCAACTTCGACCCCCTTTGTCAAGTGAGTGGGCAACTTGACTGTTAGAAGTTTTCAAGCCGCCCGAAGGCCTCTAACTTGGCTTAAGGACTGCTGTCGTAGACAGCAGCCGGGATCAACGGCTTAACGTGCCTTCCAAAGCACGGGAGCGCTCAGTAACCACTCAAAGCGGTCACCCATCCAAGAACTGACCTGCGCCCACATTGCTTAACCTCGCATACCGCACCCGGTACGCGGGCGCCGCTGGGCCACGAACGCTCCAGTCTATTACCGTTCACATTTGACGTAAGCATATGGGCACAATATATAGAAACTCACACATGGTGATCAATGTCAACCAGGAAAAAGGCGTGCATTTTTAAAATTGGATTTACTCTAACCGACTTTAAAATTCCATTTACATATATACCTGCCAAACAATTCGTATCATTTAAGTCTCATGAACAGTCTTCAAATAAGATCTAGACCGTAGAAATGATCCGGCGAAGGCAGATACGGACCTAGACGAACTAAAAATACTTAGGTATTTAGCTCACTCAGGTAACCGGTAAGGAACGCAAACATCGTGTCAATATTCTAAATTCGGATTTAGAAAACGAATACCGGTGTCTATGCGCGGAAGAAATAAAAGCCACAGACAAACAACCGTCATAACAAGTCAGGAACACCATAAACAAATAGAGAACCGATGGTTAAGGCAAAGGGAAGAGCGGCTTACGATGACCAATTTTTATGACTATTTGTGATGTTCTATTAATACAATTAGTAACAATACGAAATATCCATTGCCGCTTGCTACTGAAGGAAATAGTCGGTACAAGACAACTACTATAATTTACTGTCAGAGATGACAGGACGTAACAATGAAATATGATTGTAAGTAACATATGTAGAGTTGTAGAGCTTAACCGTCGTTGTTAATAAAAAGTAGTAAAAATGACAATAATAGTACCTAAAAAGACAAGAGAAAGGTCGTATTAGTCAAAATATCTAGATACAAATCTGGTTTAATTTTGCCAGCGGTATCAGGAGCAGAACTAAAAGATCATCGCTTATTTTGGTGTGATTGCGATAGCGTTAAAAAACTGTACTTTACTGCTTCCAGAAACTTTTAGTGAATATACAATCCCCACGTACTGACAAACCCACCTTTTTAGAAAACAAGAATTACGCCCCTTAACTGGCTGGCAAAAACAATAAGAAGCCATCGGCCGGGAGTTCACTGCGCGGGAATAGACCGTTCTATATTTAAATCGGCCGTTAGCGAAGCGCCGCGGGAACACAATTCTAAATTTAATTTACTTTAAAATTTCGAATCCTGTCGTTTTGTCACGTTCAAGGTCGTAGTGCGTCAGTCAGCGATCCGAATTTGAAAAGTTTTTCTTTTTTTATGAGAACGACAAACATCTGGCGATCATTGTGCCAGTAATGTTATGGTAACAGTAGTTTTATGGCCTTAAAAGTTAACGATTTAGTTTTGTTGCTTCAACAAAGATAAAGTCGGACATTGAACTAAATTACTTAAATAAGACAATTCATTCAACCTTGCCCGAGAATAGGTCAACTAAATTGGTAAAAACAGTTATCAAGTTTAAAGATTATCTATGCTTGGTCTCAAATCTAATGTAATCCTAATAAAAATAAGAAAATTTTAGATACCATGCACGATTGATGAAGATGGAGCGTTCGTGGTCCAGCGGCGCCCGCGTACCGCGTGCGGTATGCGAGGTTAAGCAATGTCGGCCGAGGTCAGTCCTTGGATGGGTGACCGCTTTGAGTGGTTACTAACTGAGCGCTCCCGTGCTTTGGAAGGCACGTTAAGCCGTTGATCCCGGTTGCTGTCTATGATAGCAGTCGTTAAGCCAAGTTAGAGGCCTCCGGGCGGCTTGAGAACTTCTAACAGTCAAGTTGCCCACTCACTTGACAAGCCTAATCCCAATAAGGTCTAGCTTCCCCTCGGGTTGGAAGGTCAGATGGCAGTCGCTTCCGTAAAAACTAGTGCCTACGCCAATTCTTGGGATTAGGTAGCGGACCCCAGGCATCCTTCAGGATGCAACTGTACTGGGAATAACGCTAGGAGGATGATGATGATTGATGAAGATATCCTTGTGTAACATCAAAGATTGCCAAAGTCCATTAAAATCCTCATGGCTCACAAACATAAGACGTTAATGATTATTAAAAACATATTTAAATGCGGTCAACTAGCTGCGAGTTACTTGTACGTTGTGTGAGCTACCTTCTTCCATGTTTCTATCAAGGATGTTTCTATCATGTCATTTACGTCAATAGATATTTTCAACTCAAGCAGACCACGTTTCCAAAAACAAATTCTCGATACCTTAGCTGAAACTTGATATTTTTATATGTATTCCTAAATTTTATGGTTAGTACTACCTTTAGCTTTTAGAGTGTGTTATGTTTTTGTATTGTTTTGCTTACCTATGTTGCAATACAAGTAAATCTCTTAGTGAGAGCGTTTAAGGAAGTAGGTACACACCTAATGTTTAAAATAAATATTGGGGGACAATCTTACACAAATCGACCTAGTCCCAAACTAAGCAAAGCTTGTACTATGGGTACTAGACGACGATATACATACTTATATAGATAAATACATACTTAAATACTTTCATTGTACCTAATATTGTACTTATTTCTGTTGCTTCTCCAATAAATAAAATAAAATAAATAAAAAAGGAGATTAATATATTATGCAATACAAAAAGTAGGTATGTGGTTTATTCCATTGTGACATTTAGTTCAAAAATTGTTCGCTTTAATTTTAAATTCTTTACCACCGTAATAAATAAACATGTCGGTTTATTCATCAACCAGAATTACCTCCAAAAATAGTAAAGTAACATCTCAATTCACAATTCCTGTAAACCAAAACCCATGGCACTATATATAACGTGGTGACAGACAGACAAATTGGTTTTCTAATACCGCGGTATTGGGTGACGGTAGGTCTAATAATAACGTCGCCATATTGCCAAGATCTCATTATTGGTCTGCTTTGTCTAAATACGGCGAGAGTAATATGTTTTGGTTGGTTAGAATAAGTAGGCGTTTTAAGTAGGTTGATTAAAGTGAAAAATTATATCGTATTCCGGACTAGGTCTCCGTTTAATGTGACATTGTGAAGCAGTCAGTTGTCAACTTACTCATCTTTGGAGCAGCCCAATTGGGGAAGTCCCTTTTACAGATTACTGCAGCCATGATAGTATCACATACATACTATTAATCAGCTGTGTGCCGTAATTCGAACTAGAAAATCAGGGAAGCAATTTCACTCAAAAATGCGGCATGTTTTCAGTATGTAAGGCTGTCGTTCAATATGAGAATGACAGGATAGAATGAATAGTTGAATGACGGGATATGACACGTATACAGGACATATTTCAAGTAACAGCGCCGGAAATCGACCACAAACTATAAAAATATAACTTAGATCACCGCCGTCTCATTGCCGAAATGACGATATTGGAATCAAACAATAGAGTTGAAAGTGGTACGTATTCTAATACAACGCAGTAGAGCTGTCTTCCTAACATCTCTTATAACCTCCTGAGGACTGGGTATCAAAATTTGCCGGAATAAATTATACTCTGACATATGACGACCTGTTTAGCCTAGTTGGTAGTGACTCTCACTCATTTATTTGTGCATTTTTCACGGATATTTTTTCTTGGGTCTTGTGATGTTTTCTATGTATTTAAGTATGTATTTATCTATATAAGTATTTATATCGTCGTCTAGTACCCATAGTACAAGCTTTGCTTAGTTTGGGACTAGGTCAATTTGTGTAAGATTGTCCCCCAATATTATTATTATTATATTGACAAAGAGTCAAAACTTTATTGGGACCTTTCTAAGTACTATGTGTAGGACATCGCCGCCGGTCGTCAGGAGGCTAAACCAATGTTTCCCAACCACACTGCCTGTGCCTACAGTTTTTGTAAGTCTTATCACAGTCTACAGTGTCAATACAATGGTACCATTAAGAACCTCTTAACCAGTTTTTTTCGAGTTTGGTGGTCCCTTATACCTGCACTTACAAGTTTTTTTGCTTGTTCAAACTTTGTTTCACCTCAAATACAATGGGGACCTTATTAAGGCTTGGTAGACATTACAGTTATAATATAACTATTGTCTGCGGCTTTTTGCTACGAAAAACACGCACTTTTTATTCAAACCTACTTATGTTTATTAGGTAAAACTACACCAAAACGAGAAGAGGAAACCTTATAGGATCTGTCAAGACCCTTTTTCTTAGGAAAGCGTGGAGATATCAAGTTCAAAATGGATTCAAATACTCAGGTCTGCAATCCCTTGGGAGCTGTGTAAGTGTGTAAGGCCATTAAGTTAATGCAATCAAATGATAAGTACGTCCGTTTATTCCACATATTGCCGCATATTTTGACACTCGTATGGGAACCAAAACCTGCCCGTTGACCTACCTAGAATCATGATCACGAACAATATAATTTAAGGAGTTCCCCTCAATTTCTCCAAGATCCTGTCATCAGATCCAGACTTGATGACAATGGGACCAACCAGAAAACATACACTTTAAAACAAAAAAAGATTCTTGAAATCGGTCCAATAGTCTCCGAGTAAACGGTGAACATACACATACATAAAAAATAAAAAAATTATTCTGACGAATTAAAAACCTCCTCCTTTTTTTAAGTCGGTTAAAAACTGAATTTGTATCTAAGGGTAAAGAGGCACGACGCCGGTAAACACACTTCGTGACACTTGGCTGTTTTTTTTCTTAATATTCAAATAGTTCTATTGGTTCATAACTCAATCGATTATAAAAAAGTTTTCTGCTCTAAATTAGGTTAGATCGGCGCCCGTGAGCGCTTATTAGCTACTTTTAAAAATATAGAAATACCATCAATACTATAATATGTAGATTATTCTAATCAATAAAATACACCTCTTCGTTTTCTAAACGCCAAAAGTTACGTGTTCAATAATAAAATCTTCAAATTGCCGTAATTGACCATTCGAACGATTTTATAAGCTCTCACAGCGTGAATAACCGTTGAGGCCGTAATATAAACAAAATAATAGTTAATAAACAAACTTATATGGTTGACCGAGATACTGTTAGTTCGTAGGGCAGTTATAATTAAAACGACTATAATAAGCTTATTCCGTATTTGAAAAACATAAAGCTGTGTCCAAATATGAGCGGTGATAGTTAAGTCGGCTTCAGAAGAACACATATCAAAAGTATTGTGCATTTATGCCATAGGATCTATCCCCACTTTGATGTCACTGACATTCTAACTTTGGAAAACATACTTACCAACATAAAACTCACGCATATATTCCCGAAAGTGGTAGGCAGAGCCCATGAGAGTTCATTCCAGTGCCACTTTTAGCAAATGTAGGTTAAGATGAAGAAATATGATATTGCAGTGATAGGTTGATAGCCGGTAGATATGGGTGATGACCCACAACATACTGTAACCCGGTTCCCGAAGTCAACGATTGTTACGACGCCCATGCGAAGAAAGGAGAGATGGAGCTCTTAGTCTAACCCAGGACCTCACGGGGGCGACACTTCGAAAGACAGGGATATGAAACATGGGAACATGTCCCCTGCTATGTTGGAATACCGGCCCAGCTTTAAATACATTTATTTATTTGGTTCATTTATTCATTTATTTATTTATTCGTTACAAGAAATACTCCGAAGCTTAACGTGTCGCCCCGCGGGCGTCGCAAGCGCACCGTTATCCGGGTAATTGGGAAGCACCCTTAACGGGCCGCGCACGACAGTGTCATTAGCATATGAGTATATTGGTAACCATATGCAGGTCATGCATCTTTTTAAGAAAATACATATTTTGTTTTTGACGAAGCATTAACTAATTTCTGGCATAACCATTACCGAAATGCATAAAGCTACATAAAGCGCTTATCGCTTGGGTTCAGTGGGAGAATATAGGTTTCCTGTGTAGGATAGCTCGTTATCTTTTTTTGAATTAGCAATCCACCACATTGCGCTACGTTAATAAAATCTACCTACTATTTATTACAGTTCAAAAAAGCGGCCAATTAATAATGAGGAAGAGGATAGTGTCTCTACTTGGACGAATTAGACATAGTTCCAACAGCATTCTAAACGTTATTGCTGAAAAGTATGACTGCCACATATTTAAGTGCTGGACGAAGCAGATTAAAGGGGTGGCATGCTTTTTAGATTAGGTAACTTTGTACTACATATATCTCTGTTTAATTTTTAATTATATCCTAGCTGTAAGTCTGTTACTAATAAAACTATGGAGTCCAAGTATTCCGAAATAAAGTTTATATTATATTATTATTATGCGCAATGTAGGGTTCCATGGATGTCCACCCGTTACATTATGCGGACTTAAAATGTCACAAATTTATATTTACTACACTGGCCTGCAAAAGAAGGTATAACAGTTTTTGTTTAAGAAAGCTAAAAGTAAAAAAAATCAGCATTTGAAAAGGCGGCGTTTTTCTTCTTTGTTTTTTTTTTGTGAGTGGGAAACGCCCGATCGGCCGCCCTATGCCCCATGCAGTGGAGGTTGATGTATTATGCGAGCTTCATGTTGACTCGTGGAAGGAAATGACGCAGGATCGGGATCGGTGGCGTGGACTCGTATTGGAGGCCAACACACACTTTGGGGCGCCAGAGGAGTAAGTAAGTATACCTTTGTAAAATTAAATTATACACCTGTCTAGTAGTAACGGTTACCGAGCTAAGCCGAAGACGGACAATCGGATAGACAATGGCTAAACTATAGGATATCCTTGTTTACTACAGAATCTTTAAAAGCTACTACATAACATAACATACACTCACGCCTATATTCCCAAAAGCAATTGCTGGTTTCTAGATGGAGAAAATGTGATATTGCAGTGACAGGTTGCTAGCCCATCGCCCACAACGCACTTCAACCTGGTTCCCATAGTAGACTCTTACGACACCCAAGGGAAGAAAGGGGGTGGTGGGTTAGAAAACCCGGCACCACACGGGGAAAAGCAAAAGCTGCTAAAGACAGAAATATATTCAGTTAGATACATGGCCCAATAGTCATTATATAGTCTATGTTAGTTTATTGTATCCTCAATATCCATTTCATTTATTCATTAGTATTGATGCTTTGGGAAAATTCTTGGGATTATGTAGCGGACTCCGGCGGGCATTCTTCAGGATGCAACTGTACTGGGATTGGGATAGCGCTAGGATGATGATGATGATGATCGATACTTTGGGACATGCAATTACATCCAATAGCGGTTGAATGGGTTGTCCAGCTTTTCCCCTATAGCTAGGACACTGTTGGCGCTGCCTCGCTCTTCCTATTGGGAGACTACTCGTTAGCGCATTAAAATATCGGGTACGGTTTTACAATTGGCTCGCGATGGCAACATGAGTGTACTTTTGTACACTCAGGCAATCAATCAATCAAGTCAGCAATTTTTTGCTTGACTTCTTTGATACCGAAAAACATACGCTATTTAATGACGTCATCAAAGGAACTTTCACATCAGTCTCCTAAAGTTGAAAAAATACCCTGCGTCGTGAGAAGAAACCATAAACATCCAATCACATGCAGGCTGCGCAAGAGCGTATCGTTCAAGGATCTGCTTTCCCTGCAGGAATTCGATCGTCGTGTTCTGATTAAAAGCAACTCTAATACGATGGCAGTAAGGACTGTTTTGTTTAGAGCTGATAAAGTTCAGCGGTTAGAATTTGAATATAGCATTGTCTGCATTGTTGTAATTAATTGTGGGAAACGTTTTGATAGTGGCTAGTGAATTATTGCGATCAATAGTTAATGTATTGTAGGTAATTATTTCACGATTACATCTACATAGTTTTAATACTAAGCAGCAAGGAGTAGGTGTAAAATTATTATACGCTAAAACGAAGACTGTTCGGTATTTGGAGAATCATACTGCCTGGAAAAAGGTGGGACAGGAACTACCGTTGTAAAATTTAATTGGATGTAATGAAAAATCAAACGAAAATATTTATGCTTACGCTTATCATTGTATTGGGTTATTTTAAGCTAATTGTACATTAAGGTAAGCTAACTTTGAACAATCACAATGGTATATTGTAACAACAATCAACCATTCACGGCAACACTGTAATTAACAAATTAGAACAAAGGTAAACTATCGCTTTCCTGCTATATTCACAACCAGTCTCCACTACTAAGTCCAGTACGCAGTACCCATGTAATCCATGTTGGTAACAAGTACCTATACGTGATGTTTATACTGGTCAGCCGAGCTGACAGTAGGGATTGTGTTGGGAATAACTAGTTCTGCGATTGTGAATATGCTTGCCTGGAGACCGAGTTCAATCAAACCAGAATAAGGACTTAATCCTAGGTTTAAAATAACGTCACTTAGAGAGGCATTGTAGGTAATCCTATTTCGTAACCCGTTGGCTATAATCAAATTATTAATTCGAGTACCAATGCAAGCTGTGGTTAACGAATCATCGGGAATCGACATCGAACATCGCGATGTAAGTCGGTAAGGTGATGGGTATTGACAAGACTCCTGCCCGGCTAGTATGATAGCTTTTATACCGTCACGTTTTATGTGACGTTTCAGTACATTTTGGCCATATAACGTGACCGTATAAGCTATCATACTAGCCGGGCTGATACGTATCATGGCATCGCATAGTTACGCGAAAACAAGAACATTCACACGTACATATAACCCCAATTTAAAAAGACTTATGTCCACTAAAATGCACGTATACTTACATCATCTATATTATCTATATTAGTAAGTTGCGACACACGTACTACTGTATTAGCATAATAACGTACTTACGTTGTGGAGATTCCGATGCAACAATTACATGACAGCATTTGATCAGCGTTTTGATAATGTGATTGAACAGTACCATTACAGAGAGCTGGTTATAAACTAGTGAGTTAACTATGGAGGTAAATTGGTTTGTCTGTTGAGGCAATCTCAAAATCTGAGGGCTATATTTTGATTCTGACCCAATGTTTAATGTTTTTTTCGCAGTCAGACGCAAAAGAATAGGCTCACTGTTGAGGAGAGTGAACAGCGGCAGCAACAGCCTCCTGAGCCTGAGGGTGTTGGCGGAGCGGTTTGATTGCCCGGTCATTAAATATTGGGTGGAAGTGGCAATCGGCAGGGCCAAATAGATGTTATGTACTTAAGATTTATATTTACAGTAATATCGACTAACATAGTACTATACTATAGTACTATATATCTGGCTGTTACTAACCTGCTATGGATCAAAATGGTCTGAAATGAATAATTTTTTTATTTAATTGCAATGGAGGTTTTAATGCTGGATGTATTTTTTCATACTACCTCGTACCACGTAGCTTAAATCTGCCACGGCCATACAAAAATTTACAGGTTCTGCATACATAATCCACATAATGGAGTCTCCGTTTCTATAAATCTATTTACTAAAAACATACTGACACGTCCATAAGCCGCACGCTGATAAGACCAATTTTTTTGTCTTGTTCGCTCACTAGTAGTAGCTCGCTTGATATGCCGTGATCTTCGCCCGCGTACGTTTATTTTATATATTGAATATAAGAAAACTGATGATTATAATAAGAAAACACTCTACACATATAATAACAAATAAGCAAACTTCAACTTCACACTAAATGTCACCTACTTAAGTTTAAAAAAATAAAGACACAGAACTGTTTAGTCGAATTTTTCAAAACGTGTTTAAGAGACAACAAACGTTTTCATTAAATGAGTGAATGTCAAAAAATAAAGACTAAGGAAAAGGTGGATGGATTGCGTGAGAGACGATATGAAGAGGAAGGGTGTGAGTGACGAGATAACGGGCGATAGAGAGGTATGGAAGAAAAAACATGCTGCGCCGACCCCAAGTAAATGGGATAAGGGCACGCGAATGACATGAGTGAATATCAAAAAATAAATCATAGTTAAGAACTATAAGTATTATCTATTAGGAATATTTACTATACAGCACAGACAGACCATACATAACATAAGAGTTCATAGTCATAGAGTGCCGTCGTAAAATTAACATAAAAACGTTATATCAATCACCGAGAACTTAATTATTCTAAATTTAATTGATTATTTTGTGTTACGAAAGTAACCCATATTAAATTGTACGACTAATTTTCGTAACACAAAAAATGAATCAATTAATATAAAGACATATTTAAGTCCTTAACTATGTACAATTCACTCATACTCGTATCGTGATTGATTATATTTTTTTTTCGCTTTGCCAAATCAAATAGTTTGAGTTAAAATACTGTTAAAGTAAAGGCAAGGTCTTAACTTAACCAACTCGGAAATTCAGTCATTTAGGAACTATAGAGATTCAAAGACAATTACATATTTGATATGTATCGTTTGATAATGTAATGTCTTGATATGTTTATCAACAAAAATCTTTTAAAGTCATCTACAAGGAGACATTAACGATTACGATAAGCATCTAAGCAGAGTCATCACTCACCAGTGTTTATAATGATAACGAACAATGGTGAATTACCTATTTACTTTGTGACGTGGCTACAGAAGTATAGACTCAGTAATATATTCAATAACAGATGGTTTTACCAAGATTAGCAATTAATTATTATAAAACGGCAGTAAAAAATTATATTGGGGGAATTATTCTTAATTTGTTTGTCCTGCGTTGCCATAGTGGTTCCAGTATTATGTTTTTTTAATGAAACCATGAAAATCATAAAGAAATAATACATGATAACATGTTTGAGCCCTTTAGACTACCTAAGGGGTAGGTAACTCCTCATAGATCGGCTATTGTCTTCAGTGGCTCAACAATCTCAACTTTAGAATAGAAAACAAATTATTACCCAACCTAATCTTGCATAGAATGTGTAGTTATCGTGAAAGGTATGATATACATATATGATGTACTTTGCCTTATCACAATGGCCTAAAGTGCAAAAGTGAATACATAACTTAGCAAGCCTGGGGCGCTAACTAAATTTCATCACCGCATTACTAATGCAGACGAGCTAAGCGACACAGTTCACGCTTCCTGTCGCTTCGTAGAACAGCCCGTTGTAATGGATGGAAACTTTGAGGACAATAGTCATCGGAATGCATTATCCGAGATAATTTATAAGAAAATTGGAAGGTAGTCCTTAAATCTTCGAGATCTCATTCTACGAATCGAGAAAAGTTGTCGAAAAAAGAATGACCAGGGCAGCATTTTTTGTCTTTTTTATAAGCATTCTTAAAGTTACACAATTATCCTGCGGTTTAACGAAAAATGTTAACATTTTTTCAATTACATCAAACCGTCAATAAAGGAGTACGGTGGAGATACTGCGATCGCCAACCCGCATGCCAAACGTGGCGATTATGGCATATACCCCCCATAAAATTGGAGAAAGCCTATGTCCAGCAGTGGACGTCCTTGGGCTGATATGGTGGTGGTAGTGGTTAATAAATACTAGCTAACTCGACAATAATAGCTTTACCAGTAGGTAAATAACATAACCAAAACCAGAATCTCAACATTGTCCGTCAAGAACATATTAAGAAAAACAAGGTCATTGTAAAATTAACACAAAGGAAACATACTATTATAAATATATATACGCCGAAAACCTGCATTATCATAACTCCTATTGTTAACTGGCGCAAGTGACAAAGTGTGTTGAAACAAAGTCAAAGAAGGAAGTCCAATGAATTCCATTCAATTGCGATTAATTGTTGTAATCAAGCAATTGTGAAGAGGATTACATTGCTGAAATTAACAATGATAATACAAGTCAGAAGGGCACAAGCCCTACTCAACCTAAAACTTTTCATGATAAAGACTAGAATCGTAAAACCAATGACGATATGTAACCAGAACCGTAGGATGAAGTAAATAGTAGTATGTTTGAACGAGGAGATCCGAATAGTGACCATTTAAGGTTTAATGGTGCTTGTAAAGTAATTGTAAGCGGGACAGTAAAAAAATATCCCAAGGTTTATATTCAATATACCCGGTTCTGTGAGAAATCCAGGCGTCGGGGAATTGAGGAAAAAGGTGTTTTACATTGAGGATCGATATATATCGATGAAAATGGATCGAAGACACAATGTTGTTTTCAGATCAGATCAGATCGCAGTTATCTCCCGTGAGAAGAGTAGTTTTTGTAATTACGTACCGTATACGTCACACTTGATCTACCAAATCTCAATTCATAAAAAACTATAGAATTTTCGCACAGTTGTGCGAGAACATTTTACGACTTGTTTTTATAAACAAAGTATCACTATACAGCGAATGATGCGCAATACTGTTTACATTCATTGGGCGAATGTTTTACTCATAAGTTCCCCAAAAACTTCACATAAATGTAAATGTAGACTCTATTAAAGCCGTCACGCATGAAAGACCGGAATTCTCAGTACTTCCTAATTTACCTCATACGATCTATAGAAAAATGACTCACGGCCACCGAACCGTGACAATTAAACACAATAAGCGTATCCAATCCCATTTAATATGTAACATTCTCCCATGACAGATCCAGATTAAATGAAGGTCATGACCTGATTATAGATGATGTCACATGATTCAAACGGCAGGGTCCATTAAAGGCCAGACCAAAACCAGAATTAGATGACTCTCTGATCAGTGACCATTTGCTCTTTGAAGTTGCAATTGTAGTAAAACTGAGGCAACAAGAGAGCTCTAATGAAATTGGTGACGATATACATCCAAATTAAGGTGATCTCCAAGACAATGAAGCAGTTCTCTGTTCAGCTTCTAAAAGTGGTATCACACGGGAAACAACAAGGCTCAAGGAATATTGGTTATGATAATGACTAGTGCATTGAGTGCGTAGTTTACATGGAATTGTGACGAGTGGGATGAATGGGGACAATGATATGATTCCGGTAAAAATACAATGTCATTTTGTTTTCAAGGTCTTTGCACTTGAAGTTAGTTTCAATGACGTAGCATCTAATTCGGTTTTAATCAAAACCATTTTCACAATCAAGTAATTACTAATTTTACTTCTCCAGAGAGGCGACTTTTAGAACTAGTATTTGGAAGAATCAACATTCCATTACAAAAAATGACATTTACATAGATTTACACGATTTACCTAACTTATTTACGTACGAAAAGTTATTCAATCGACCTGTAGGTAATTTTTATTTTTTTATTTCTTATACCATGACGGACCTTACTATCGAAACCCTTCGCGGTGTTTTCATACATTAATTCTTTACGGGGCCACAAAAGTCTATCCCGGATTGCATACCCGATGTTCCATTTTGTTTTCAACAGGTTAATTCCATGTTTCTTTTGTGTCAAACCCGTCGGGCAGCGGTGCGTGCATCCCGTACCTGCGCTTGCGCGTCCGGTGGCGAATCCGATACTTACTACATTGATACTCGTTATTTAATGCTCTAGCGATATTGTAAAACTTGAAATGAATAGATTGTTTATATACTGTTCTGTGATTACACAGATAGTAAACAGGGATAGGTATACTAAGTACAAAAATAAATTAAAGCAAAGTTGCTGCCGTGCCGTATAAGTCTACTTATATCAAATCAAGGAGGTGGCCCTAAGTACAGTCAGTTGGAAAAGCTGCATCTTTCATAAACTATTTCGACAAGACTAAAATTATTAAATGTATGATGGATACAAGAGATGAATTGGGAATCCATCTGTATCATTTTTGGTTTTTTAAACCCTTTGGAGTGACCTGTGAAATAATCCATTAAGAAATAACGCGCTATTGAATTTGTAGTTTCTCATAATTGAACTTAACGTCATAAACATCAGCAAGATAACTATAATGTCTGACCACATTGACCTCGAAGTCATTCATTAAATTATCATGATAACCAAACCTTTTAACTGTTTAACTCAATAATTGCTACATCATCATTTTCATCACGCCAATAATCTCTTCTCTTTTTTGCTAGACTTGACTGCTGTCAACTCATGAGTCATGCACGCCCACACGACACGTGGTTATCTGTTATGTCAACTGGTCATTAGCTGTGAATTAGTAGACAAAGGTCCAAATCATTGGCAGTGTTATCATTCTGTTTAAACGCTGTAACGACATTTGTGCTCACAATTGTGAGCGTAAACATCACGACAAAGAAACACTTATAAAGTAAATTTATATGTACAGTGTTCTCTCTGCATTAATTCATATGCAAGATACGAGTAGAATGACTGAAGTATCATTTCATACTTTTAAGTCAATAGAACCAAGTATTTCAATGATGCTATAAATAACAGCTTGTCTTGTGCTAAACAACCAGCTTACTACATTTATATTTTAACGTTTTAGGAACGGGACCTAAGGTTATTCTAGGGAAACCACAAAACAATGAAATATGGGGCAACCGACTTAGTATTTCTATCAATTATTAAAAATAAGATAATGATTCCTGAGTGATGAATTTAGATTTATGTGTTATGTTATGTAAACAACAGCACTGTTTTCTATATCTAAACAACAAATATGCAAATGCATGGATAGTAAATGATCTTGTCAATTTGAACATTTATTGCAACATATTGCTTTTATTGCGGATCAAACATGGTTTAACTAATTTCAAGCCTTACTCAGGAAGACGCCATTAAAACATTCCGCAAAGACCGGGTTTGCTGGCCAGTGGCGAGTGACAGGTGCTAGTAAAGAGAATTTACTACGATATAATTGACTCTAACTATGGCTTAGAACAAGTTGCTGGACAAAAATAAATAAAAGACTTTCTCTGTTATACTTAGAAAAGTGAGTGTTTTAGTTAAAAAAAATGAGCTTGAAACATTTTTGTCTATATCATATCCTTAAAAACAGACCCAAAAAACCCTTAGAAATTGTGTAAGATATTAGGTTTACTTTGAGCCCATTGACAGCGATTTAAAGTTTAATATAGTCATTATTATAAATAGTACTTAATGCCTAAAACTAACCTCCGTCACACTTGTTCGGTTAAATTTTATACCAAAAACATAATGTTTACGGTAACCTCCAAGCGTTGCGTTAGAATTCACATCGTTTGCATCCCATATATACGTCACTTTAAAATGTATGGCGGTAATTGAAAAGCAATCAGTAAACCAGTTTGTCAACTTAATCATATCTCCACAACTTTTTACCAATACATGTTTTTTTTTCAGATATCAATTTTAAGTCAAATTCATGACGTTATTTGGTAATTTATACGACAAGTTGAATAAGGAGTGAGGTTATTAAGCCGTGAAGAAAAAAAAAACTTTCGATTGCACGTTTGATCGTGTACTGAGACTTGAGATTTAGAGGAGCGGCCATGCTTATAATATTCGGAGTACCAATCGAATAATTGTATATCGAGATAGGAATCAACAATTATGAGGAGAAAAGTTTGAATATCTAATGTACGACTATAACTAAAAGTAAGTTTTGCGACTTATTGCATCGCGATAAGGTAAAAAAGTGTTGCTTAACTCACTTTTGCTGTTGACTACACGCAGTTTATTTGTATTGAACCAGTTATAATACACAAAATATACAAATAAATATTCTAAGACCGCCAGCACAACGTCCGAAATCAAGAGATCAGCTTCCCAAAAACTCCCAGAGCATATTACGGGTTACACCTTTCGAAATATTCCCATCACCGGAACGTCTCAGAATTAATCGCTACCATCCGGCTCTGGAGTGCCGGAAACACCAAGATTTGATAAAAACCACAACAAGGGCACTATTCATCATGGGAAGAGGTTTTTTACACTCGCGATGCCGTTAACACTTGATTTCGGAGCAGAACTACCGTTTTTGAGAAAATTAACATTTTACAAGATGTTCTACATTCAGAACGGTCATTAGGCCGTACTTTTTGAATAAAATTTTCATTAATCGTTAAGTTGATGCAGTTTTCTACTTATTTCAATAACTTCCTAATTTGTTTCTGTCGAATATACAAAATCAACGAAAAAAAAATTTTTTTTAACTGGTGCAGACGCCAATCCTTGAGACACGCTAATCTAAACATTTGGGTTTGGCAAATAATCAAATCTTGAATTCATTCATTGGTAATGTTTATGTTTCGCACATGTGTGATAGATTTAAATGTTGTTGGTGCGAATATTTCGAATAACTTTATGAATAAATTGTCATCATTCCATTGTTTAATTTTCTGGTCCATTGTTTCTGTTGTCTATTCCTTTAATAAGTTCATAATATACTTCTTATATAAAAGTTTTTTGTTTCTGATTGATTAACCACGTGCACTAGTGTCAAACGAAAGTGAATAACAAATAAGTAATAGAGTCACACACATGCTATTTCATGGTAATGTTTGATCACAATTACGAAACGTCAATGTCTCATAAGTGATCCATCTATGTCATCAAATAAAAACTCGACGATTAATCAACAAGGACTGAGGGTCAGTAGTTGAGAAAGAATAATCCAATCTGTCTAGTCATCCAAACTGCTATTATTTTAAATAATATTATTCCGTCTAACGATAGTGATAATAGAGAAATGTCGGCAGACGTTTTTGACCTTAGAATACCAATCGCCATACGTGCCTATCAGGGGTTAAGTAAATGTTTGTACGGCCGGTCGACAGCTTGAGAAAACATACAAAATCAATAGTGATTCATCGACAATCCTAACTTTGAACTTATTATTCGATTCAGCAGTTGGCATAGGTATCATAAATTCGTGAATGGAAAAAAAATACTAATTTTTCGAGTCTGTTTTGTCACAATTTTATATGAAGGTGTTTAGCATAATTTTATTTACTGTATTATATGTGTCTCAGTGTTTATCAAATATACGTTCTACCACTAATTCAATTTATTATCTAAAAACACCTCATGACGAACTTTAACAAATTAAAACAAACAATAAACTGATATATAATTTAGACTAAACTATTAAGATGCAAGAATTTGAAGCTTGTTATCGTGTAACTGCAGCATACATTACATGCCTAGGTAAACTGCAATAGGTATGTACTTATTTTTTTAGGAAGTTGTAGCTAAAAACGTTAATTTGATGAACTAACAAATTGCATAAACTATTTGGCCTTTATTATTACAAACGGTAAACAAACTAGTGATAATAAAGCGTTATGTAATGGTGCCGAATCGTGTCAAGAATTAGATATTCAATTTCATGCTAATGAATCTAATGATAGCGAAGGGCCACCAATTTCGCCACTGATTCACTACTAATGATTCATAACATTGTTTACATCAGCAATAAAAACGAAGTTTCCGAGATGATTCAAAACACTAACATTAGAAAAATTAATTGAAGGATATAATCAATGTGTGATGATAATATAAAAATACTCAAACCACTATCGCCCTTATCTAAATAAATTAAAATGCCATAAAATAGATAACATAGAAACAAACCTATCATGAATTACAAAGGTGAATAAACTCCAAATGTATCCGAATTGACCACTGTCCTTACACTGTTTAGATAACTAAATCACATAAAACTATCGATCGGGATCTACGCGGCAGCGTGGATCGATGCGCGAGAGCAACTGACAGGCGGCGATCCATAGCATTGCGCCCGCGCTTATAATCCGACCAAATTCAGAAGGTAGCGCCGTTCATTGCAATCATTTGATAAAGGAACATACTTTACTGGTCGGGTTAGTGCTGTTTATACAGCATGAAGTGTATTTTTAGTAAAATGTAGGGGCAGGTAACAATTTCTATGGGCCAAGGGCTTGTTGGTTTTAGGGCGTTTTATTGTTTAGGGTGGACGTAAATGGCATATATAAATTACCCTCAATGGTAATAACGGCTCTTGTTGTCCCCATATGTTTGGAAATGTAAACTTTGTTATTTAGTGCGTCCTGGTAGAGTTCTAAATAAATAATTCATTATGATTTCTTATGATTTGGTAAAACTAAAACTGGTACCAGTTTACGTTGGTTGTTATAAATTACTGCTAAGTTATGTTGATATCTAATTCATTCGATCATTTTGCAGAACAGGTTTCCAAGAGTCAAGATTTTTGTAAGCATTGGAAATTGTAATTAATATATTATATTTAGACCTTGCCTCATGCCTGTAGTGTTGAAATATGGTAATAGTGTAGGTTTTCATTATAGCACTCTTTGTATCCAAATGTAGTATTTGCCAAACTGTCTCCAAAAATGTTTTGATAAAACTAGCTTATACCTACTAACGGAAAGAGGACCCAGAATATTGTTCTATGTAGGACCTTTTCCCGTCCTTATTTAATTTTATTTCTTTTTTTTTTAAGTAGAGATAATGCACTCTTATTATGTGAATTAAAGCCTATCTAAAGATGATGTTTTTTTTTCTATTTTTTCAATGTTTTTCTCAGCAATGTTATAATATTCAAAAGAAGTTGACGGGATTTTTAATACGTATACAACGTATACAATTAAAGCACAGAATTTTGTTACTGATAAATACAATTTGTATTTATTACCGTGAAATATGAAGTAAGTAAGTATTTTTCGTGTATTAAAGATTAAAAGTTTAATTTAAAATATTTAACCTGTAAAGTGTACTAAATGAAGACTTCTTCACTATTTGTTATTTATTACTTAATTGTCATTTATAAATATTAATTAAACTGTTGGGACTGAAAGCCACATGACTCTCACAGGTCACAGCAGGGTTGAGCACAAACCCGACATAAAAAAATACATTTATCCAGGTCATTCTAATTCGGTAGCCAAACCAGATCGTTCGGAGATCGATCCGATCAATAACACGGAACACTGGGCCTGTGTCAACGCTCCGTAGTCCAGTCAACGAGGATAATTTAAGCCAACTCCAAATATTAGGTTTATTTTTTTTTTACAAAGATGCGGCCTTAGTTCAATGTATGTTGTGTGGTTTATACCTGATTTATATTTGTATGACGTGAAGTGTCGTGACCATACTTCACATTCATCTGATTGCGCTCCGACGTGTCAGGCGTCAGAAAACATAAGAGAGCATCATTTCAGGTAAGAATCCGGCTCTAAGTCTTTACTTTATCTTCGAGAAATGTTACATATCTTGTGTAATAGGCAAGCTGATGTTAAGCGAGAGAGCCACCATGCGCTCTAGTTTTACGCTAAGGAAAAAAAGTATGAAGTATAAAAGAAGAAGAAGAAAAAGGGAGGAGCTAGTATGTAGGAGAAGTAAGACGCTTACTCATTCAATTAAGTTAGTTTTATGAGAGGTAGAGCACAGCGGAACATGTATAGTCTCGGAATGAAACGGTTCGTCAATTTTCGATCTTATCGGCATTATAACTACAACTTAGAAAAGTGGAAAAACCCCCGACATTTTCATTTCAAAGCTCAATATCTCAAAAATGGCTGAACAGATTTTCATGTAACATGGCTAAGAATACTCGGGATAAAACTATCTATGACATAAAAAAAACTAAACGAAAATCGGTTCATCCGTTAGGGAACTACGATACCACAGACAGATACACAGACAGACACGTTAAACTTATAACACCCCTCTCTATTGTAGTTTGCGTTTATGGTGTTGAGTCCTTGTCCTTACTCAACACCCTCAGAGCTTCAGTGTATGCGCTGTGTTAATTTAAGAGTGTAGGACCCGCATATGTCTCTAGCAACACAACTTATCCACAAGTTTATAAAGGGTCGGTAACGCGCTGGTGATTCTTCTATAGTCGCTAGTGTCAGGCTAAGGTATCTGCTTACCATCAGGCAGGCAGTAAACTTAATTGCCACTGTCGTTGTATAAATATATATATATATAAGTATATACATACATACTGGTACTTAGATGCCACCAATGCATACGCGCTCAAGCGTCGTGCGCTAACGATGCGCGGGCCCTATGGCGCTTTGAATGCTATAAATAGACATTGGCCGGTTACTCTGCCCGACTACGAACCCGGAGATCGTAGGTTCGATTCCCGCCAGAGTGAGATACTATCACCATAAAATAATTAGTATTCTGTTCAGCGCTGCATCCCAGTACCCATGTAAAAAAAAATTTAAATCTAAAAGCCATGTATGTATAGGTTATTGTTATAATTAACCAATGGGTTCAGTTTACTTACTCGTAGTTAGGTACGACAATTTACGACGGCGAAATTTAAATTGACAGCATTAGAAATGTATCACTTCCATGTAAGTAAATTACATAAATGAAATGAAATAAATGAACTTTATTCTGCATGTAGGCCACAATGGCACTTTTACAAGTCAAAATCTAGTAGCGCTTCTGCAAAAGAACAGTGGTCTTTTTATGCAGAAACGCTGAAAGAAACTCGACAGTCAGACATTTTTTCCCAAAAATATGCTTATTAGAATGATTATCCGCAGCAGAACCAAAGTGACCGATATAGCCCTCCGAATCGCTAAACTTAAGTGGCAGTGGGCGGGGAACATAGCACGTAGAACCGATGGCCGTTGGGGCGGAAAGGTTCTCGAGTGGCGACCACGTACCGGAAGGCGTAGCGTGGGCAGGCCCCCCACACGGTTGGAATTAGAGATCAAAAATGTAAACAAATTACTGTCTGTCCGACATGACTTTTCTTTTTAAAATCTCTTGTCATTACCAGTAGCATAAATCATATTTCCACATATTTTATTAAAACAACACCAATACGTTATTAAAAAAGCTATTTAATTCAAAGTGGTTATTTTTTTGATTCATTGAAATTTATTTAGCTTAAATTTTAAAACGCGGTAATATTTTTCAAGTATTCCAATTATTTTCAATTACCCACTGCATACGTTAATTTTTTTATGGTGGCAACTCACTTGTTTACATTTTTGATCTCTAAATCTATCACCGATTTTAGGACTGATAGGATTAGGACTGCTCAGAACAGAGATGACGAACACATTAAACATTTCATCGAATGTTTTATGTGACATTTGATTGATCGATTGTAATGATAATGATACAAATAAGTAGAGCATAATATATGAAGGACAGATATTGAAAATCTCTTTTTTTCTGGTGCTCAACTGAAACTTGATTTTCGGGCAACGATCTTCCCTTTTAACTACTATAACAAAAGAGGGCAAAGAAGAGGGAACACTGGGCCATGTGCGAGAGTGTAAATAAACTTTAAACAAAAGACTGTCGCGTCGTCATACAGGAGGATGCGGTCTACACACTTCACCACCCGACACATCTCACTATTCAGCACCAGTATTATCTGACCCCGGAATATAACAGCTATCCATAATCGAAAATACCTTTGTTGGTCAGCCTTTGAGCCGTCAGTCAATTATGAATATGCTTCAACGGTAGCCGGACGGTGACGCGCGCGCCGGCGCGACGGCAACGCAGACGCCGGCGCGGCGCGTCATGCGCAAGAGCACATGCATTGACGCTGTACAGTCAGAGAGTAATGGTAAGAAAGGACAAAGGTGCTTACGTAACGCGATTACAACTAAATACTAAGTGAATTAGGCGAATAGAGTCCCTAAGGGACGTGGGCCTCGGTGCTTATACGTTTTGACGTATTAAATATGAGAATCGACTTGGTTCACGCGCTCCCTAGTTCGATAGAGCATAGTGTGTGTTATTGTTGTTACAAACAAATATATTTCGTTCACGAATAAATTACTATAACTACGTCATCGTGACTCGTTAATAATTTAACAAATATAGCTACATACGTGATTCGTTTGGATCGTCAAATTGTTGTGAATCAGATATTTTGGTGCACTTTCTGTCAGATACCATTGCTTATGCCATCACACCGTTCCCAATCCAGATGCAAATTATGACGGTGGCGTCGGTGGCATACTTTTTTAATGGACATATTATTTTCAAATTGTATTTTAATTGAATTATATTGTGTTGTATTGTATTTTAAATTAATTGAACTTATGGTATGATATGTTATTGATTGTGATTCTATTAATTTAACTGTTTGTATTTCCAATATTTTTTTTAGTTTACTACATTCAACATTATTATTATTTTAAATTCTTATATTCAAACACAATGTAATTGTTATGTGAATAAATGACTATGACTATGACCTCAGCCTGCCTGAAGGCAAACAGAAGTTACTTAACAGCAGACACTTCTTCTTTTAAGGTAGTGGCCAATGGACGCTTGTGACTAAAACAAGCGCGTTGCTGATCTTTGTTGGTTGTGCGATATGTTTGTAATAGAGAAATGATGTTTTAAAATACGATGCTATCACATCATTTTAATAACAATTACAGACTGTTATAATAACAGTGTTTATATTGCCAATTTACAGAGTAACTGACAATAGTTCTATCCTCCTGACACCCAGCATCCTACACATTACACATAGTATATGGGCACAGAATAAGGAATAGTACAAGTACAGAAATTTCACTCCCTAACAAAAACGGCGTTTAGGCATAAGAAACGTGCCTACTCTCTGCATCTCTGTCTATCGCATAACTTGTATTCATTCACGCGCGGCACGTAGCCCTAGGGTTGTCACGCCAAAAATACTTCAATGATGCAAAAAATGTTGTACCTCACCAGATGTCGCTTAAGTACAGTAAACCGATATTAATTAAGTACATGTTACTTCACAAGAATAATAAATCTCATATTTTTTTAACGAACCATCTAACGATACCCTACTCGGTGGGTTTTGCAAGAAGAAAAAATGCATCCCCATTTTACGTGTAGGGGAAGTACCTTCAGACTACATATATAGTGTTACATTTAAAATGAAAGAGCTCATTGTGTGCATCTCAAATATTTTTTTTGTAATTTTTTATTTATTTTAGAAATTATTTGACAATATAGCCAAAAAATTACCATTTCCCCCTTCATCTCCGAAACTACTGGGTCTAAAATAAATAAAAAATACATTTCAAATCATCAACCAACAGGTTTTGTCGGACATACAAATCAACAACAATCACGTCACAACTGCATACAACAGCCCGGCTAGTATGATAGCTTATACCGTCACGTTATATGGCCAAAATGTACTGAAACGTCACATAAAACGTGACGGTATAAGCTATCATACTAGCCGGGCAGGACAGCTGACGTACCGCGAACTTCGAAAATCGAACTTCGTGTCGTGCCATCCCTTTCACTCTCTTGTTATACACTATATGAAGGAAAGGGACGGTACGATACGAAGTTCGATTTTTGAAGTTCGCGGTAGCACCCCAGGTCATCTTCTTATGTTTTTCAGCTACTTATACCTACCTTTGTCCGTGTTTCAAATGCTATGGCCACAATAAAGGACAACTACCTAAATAGGACAACTATTATGTAGCTAATCAAGTAAAATAAATTTAATAACGCGTGTTTCATTTTGAATAAAATTACAGTTAGTTACTTAATAAGTAAAACGTCGGAAATGGTGAGTTTAAGCTATAAGTACCTAACAGGTAGCCAGGTGGTTCGTATCGTATTTAATTGTATTGTAACTTACAAGTTGATAATTTTAAACACCAACCATCACTACATAAGTATTTATTATTAGATATACCATACTAAAATAAAAACTTACCGTTCAAAATTTGTAGGTAACTGAATAAAAGATACCAACGTTCCTTCGGGTATTCAAACAACCATATACACAGAACATGTGGGGCCGGTTATCGGTTTCATCGTGGGTTTTTTAAATCACACAAAAAATTACGTAGTAACGCGCGGTTCGTCGCGATCAAATCGGCGGCGCGCGGCAGCGGATCACAAAACGACGCGCACGTACATGCTCGGACGGCGACGGCCCGCGACTGAGAGCTACTTTCGGGGTTTTCGAGCGTTAGGTTATTAACGCGGCGCGCTCCACCCATTGCAAGCCCCTTGATATGGGTCCCAATTAAGTTTTGACTTTTTGTCCATTTGACAGAGTATAATTTATTCTGGCAAATTTTGATACCCAGGCCTCAGGAGGCTATAATAGAACTTTTGTCAGTTAAGTAATATGATGATACTACATATGTAACAAACATGCCCATACCAGGCCCATCAAGGAACTTTTTGAATTCGCTTCAGTGAGAGTCTCCATTCAGACGGACAGAACAGACGTAATCCTTTTATTATACTTAAGCGATACGCTTTCGGCACCGCCTTTCCAGACACAACACAATGTTTAAACCGTTATTTGAACTGGTGATCTAAACTATATGTAAACATGGTATGTTTTTCAATGTTTGGTCGGGTTCAGCTGCAAATGTTTAGGAGTTAGTGACGCGACATAGAGGCGACAGACGATTTCACGAGTGGGCTAGGTCGTGAGTTTATCTGTTTGTTTTGCATTGACTGCTTAACCCTACGACTTGTTTTCGATATAGGTACAAGCGAGGAATTTATTTCTGGGCAACTTTGTACCTTGTCGCAGTGACAAGAATATGATATCACTAGCAGCTTTCATATTGATTTTTACCGTGACAAGGTACGAAGTGGTCCAGAAAGCAAATTCGTCGGCACTGTAGAGCCAAGGACTTTAATTTGAGACCCAGCACTTATAGGTTGACAGTCCTGTCATAATGTACCTACATACATATATATCAAAGAAATAATTTAAGTTATAAAAGTATAGTACTACCAAGTTAAGATATAAAAGTAATTGCCATTGGGACTTTAGGTTTCCAACTAATGTGTTTAAAAATTTCTAATAATCTTATCTTTATTTTTTAATGAATTATAATGAGTTCCGTTAACTAGCGATGTCTCTGTCGTTTAGTGAAAACACAAGTAACGAACAATCATAATGACAAACATGACTCAGAAATCATTAGAATAGCTTATAAAACCCTCCTTTAGCAGCCTCTAGTCTTCCATCCCAGTAAATTTTCAGTAAGTAGGTTTGATGTTTATTTGGAAATAAACTGGAACACAATTCTAATGTTTTTTAAACGATATATGCAACATTTGACTATGCATGCCATCACTACTTGTTACTTTGCCAAACGTATTTGATAATTTGTAAAATTTTAATTGGAGTGGCAGGGGTCTATAGCATATCCATAGCAGAGAGAATATAAATACTCTAATCCATAGCTTACGATTAGTAAGTAAGTAAGTAAAAAATTTATTCATGACATAAAAAAAAAAAAACTACAACAAAAATATGCCACGAAATGGTCCCAACCCAACTCAGCATGAAGCTGATTGCTGAGCTGAGATTACTATAAGCTGTATATACACGTAAGGCGAGTCGATCGCTTGTTCAAATTAAAAACATTCACATGCAACTGACGATGACGACTGCCCTGTACGGGCACACGGCCAGTACGGGCACACGGTATCTGAAGCCGTCAAGTATCATTCCATAAAACAGAGACGATTAGGTACTATTCTAAATTCAAACTTACCAACTGCGAGTCTCTGTTACGGAAGGATTTTTTTTTAAACTCTGGATAGGTTTGCGCTTGACCACATATCACCTGATGGTAAGCGGTCTAGGATGGAGCGCGCTTACCTAGTAAAAACCGGTTCACTCTCGTCTTGAAGACCGTAAGGTTGCAGTTTTCAGGGAACAAGGATTCCGGCAAAGAGTTCCACAGCTTGGCTGTTCTCACAATAAAAGAGGAAGCGAAACGCTTCGTGCGAGTTTTTGGAACTGCCACCCTAAAACGATGTTCCCTTGCCGTATCCCTGGTCGTCCGATGGTAGAAGGGGGCGGGGGTATTATACTGTGCAGTTCCTCAGCACACTCCCCAAAATGCAACTGATAGAAAACCGAAAGGCTAGCAACTTTGCGGCGATGTTCTAAAGTGTGCAGTCTCGCATTGCAAAGAGAGTTTTTTCCTATGAGCTTCTTGGCGCGTTTCTCGATTGCTTCCAACGCCTCAAGCTGGTATTTAGCCGATCCATCCCATAGATGCGAACAGTACTTCATGCACGCTCGTACCTGTGCTTGATATAAAGTAAGCAACTCATTCGGCTTGAAGTACCGTCGCACTTTTGAGAGTATGCCCAGCTTTTTGGCAGCTAACTGAGGAGATCTGTAAAGGTGTTTAGATACTTAACCTTTCCAGTAGGTAGGTATACAAGTAAAAACCTAGAAAAAGTAGGATCTAAACTTGATTCCTCTTATTTCTAGACAGTCTCAAGAACATATTATTATAACAAGACTGAAAATCGAGAACTATAAAAGCTCCTCATTTGGCGCTGTCTCTTAACCTAACACGGGCAATATTTTGAATATTTTGATTTTTGCCTGCCACTATTTACGAAATAGAGAATTTGTACATATTTGTTAAAGCCAGTATTTATTACCGTGAGTCAAATAGCCATCTGCATAATTTAGATGCATACGCTCAGCCTTAAGACCGTACATAACATTAGTATCTCATTGGAAACCCGTTTTGTCTACGTTTAGTGGCTTTTGACCCGTGAAACCTCCAGAACTCGTTAGTTATTCTATTGCGTTTCGTTACATGCATAAGAAATCGACCGAGTGAAACGAAGGTATCCCCTACATCTTCGACAAAAATGATTTCATATGTTCGGATGTCCAGATGTCCGGATTTCCAGTTATTCTCCTCCACAGGCTACAAGTCGCATTTCTCCATCGATTCCCGTGAAATTTTGTGAGCAGGTTCAATAAGATATTGTTTTTTGTCAAAACAGTTTTAAAAAAAAATACTAAAAAAACGCGAGAGCTTCAGCTCATAGAGCCACTGGTTTGGGAATTCAACATTATAAGAACTCAACATTTTGCGAAACTAAAAATATTCAACTTGCTGGGAATTCAACATTATAAGAACTCAACATTTTGCGAAACTAAAAATATTCAACTTGCTGGGAATTCAACATTTTGGGAATTCAACATTTTAGGAATTCAACTTTCTGTTCCTGAAGGGTTATTTTAATACCTATGTTATTTGATTACACTTTACCAATGTTGTTGGCCAACCAATCAAGAGATGATCAGAAATTTCTGGTTGAATCCTAAAGGAGCCGGTGGTTCGCTTTGGCACCTAATCTCAATAGTTGGCGTAGGCACTAGTTTCACGAAAGCGTCTGCTGCAACCCAGACGAGAAACCAGACCTTATTGGAATTAGACCGGTTTTCTTCCTCCACCGAAATGCATGTCAGCCGAAGGACGTCCACTGCTGGACATTATGCCTCCCCCAAAGAGAGCCACAATGACGTTCTGCATGGGAGGTAAAATGCCTTAATCGCCACGCTTGGCATGCGGGTTGGCGCTCGCAGTATTTCCACCGCACTCCAGGGATGCAGCTGCTAATCCCCCGGTGGTCTTCACCGAAATGCTACAGTTAAATAGCAAATGATGTCTCATACATAAGTTTTTTTGTACGTAAGATTAATCAGTATAAAACATTATTTTAGCTTTATCCCATTTTTAATAGGTTGGGCTGCCTAATCCAGGCACAGGCAATAGATTTTTGGGGAAGCGAATGCCATCTCGAATCTCAATGTCAACTCAAATGGACTAAGGGTGATCCATAAGAGACGTGTGAAGACTTGCATAGTTGATATTACCACACATGGTTGACAGCTAAGATGTGAATATATATGGTAACATATATTTACACATCTCGGTGGATAGTCACGCTAAACCTTACGGTGAATAATAATTTTCACTGAATATCCACCATAGATGTGCGGAGCGATGTTCATACATTTGATACCACGCAAGCTTGCCAGCGATGTATGGGAACACATCCTGCCACTGAAACGTATATTTAAGAAAACTAAAGAATCATTTATTAGAGACCCCATATCAGCCCTAGGACGTCCACTGCTGGACATAGGCCTCCCCCAATTTCATGGGGGGTAAATGCCATAATCGCCATGCTTGGCATGCGGGTTGGCGATCGTAGTATCTCCACCGCACTCAAGGAATGCTGCTGCCCATTCCCCGGTGGTCTTGGTCGTAGTTTTAGGACATACCCGGGTCCCATCCGGGTTATTAGAGACACTGCCATATAATTATGTAATTAATACGTAATGTGTCGAACAAAACTTTGTCTAACACTAAGATTGAGTATGGTATTGTTTTAAAAATCTTCCTGCAGACAAACTGCCTAAAATAGCTTTTATATATTTGTAATTTTGTTGGCTTGATATATAAATAAAATAATGATGAATATTAGTGTGAGGCTCGCCCTTTTACAATAACTGGGACCAGCAGTAGCTTATAGTCACGTAGTGCCTTCCATTTTGCTTTGCCTGCCATTATTCTTAACAAAACCACTATGATTGCGGCTCGCAGCTACCAAGCTGCAAGCTATACAATCCCAGGCAACTTGGCTGGAAATGACTCTTTGTTTCCGTAGTACCGCAAGCACCCAGTAGTAAATTCTTATAGGACAATGAGGAGTCATTTTCATTACATTTCCACCGCAAGCAATCAAGTTGATTTGCAAGAGACCGCAACCGGAGTTTACTGTTGCAGTTTGCAGTCAAAATTGTGTTTACAAGTTTGAACCTTCTTTCTTTGTGATAGCGCGGAAAATGTGTACATATTTTTAATATTTACTGAGTTGTTTCCGTGGAAAAGGTTACGATTGTTCATAATGTTCATTTTGCATAACACGCTTAGCCGCTGCACTTAACTTATAGTCAGTTAAAATTACCTTACGGTAAATTGTATCTGTAAGTATCCACTTCTTATATCTCCTAAAAATTATTTACTTCCTTAACTGTGTAACGGCTTACAATACTTTCATAACATGTTTGTGATATTTAGTCTTTACAAAAACCCTCTCATTGTGAAAGGCAATATCAGCAGATCACTAAAATTTGTAATTTAATCACACGATTCACCTACTTACCCACATCGGAATTAAAACTCAATTGCGTTACAAACGAACATAACAATATATCGTTGCGCGAGCTTTAATAAAAAAAATAAAAAACTAAAATGTCTGTGGTGCGGCGCCTAAGCACGTTTTGCGCTTTTTGCGATTACAGCAACGCGCACGAATTACTAGATTTTTCATTTTGTTTTACTTAAAGATAATTCAGAGTACTTTTGTGCTTGTTATAGTAATTTTAAACGGAGGTACAATTATGTAGCTCGATTGAGACATAATTCCTTTATACATAGATGTAGCTCTTGGAAGGAATTCGCGTTAAAAACGCTTTTATACTAGGATATATTAGATTTGATATACATAAATACGTACTAGTAAAATACACTAATAAGTATTCGGTATTTGTTAGTTATCAGTAAAAAACAACTGATAAGGTATAGCATATAATTTCCGGAGCGGCGTACTTTCGTGACCGCAATGTGCACGGAATTTCGCCGCAAGGATAGGCTACATAAGCCACCCTCGAGCGCATGAGCGCCAAAACGCTGGATAGGAGTCGGAGTGGTTGCCATGGCCGAAAACGGTCGGACAAATCATCCTCATCAAACTCATAGGCAGTACCTAATCAATCACAACTATTTTAGTATCCTAAACCGGCGCGCATGTATGAAGAATGTTCTGAGAGTTCATGTTATTTCATATTATGTATATATTTCATTATATTTTATTATATATATATATATATATATGTATATATATATATAATGAAATATATATATTTTAATCATGCAATGAAATATTGATGTTATGTTCCTTATAGGTTGCGAAGTATGACATTTCAGGTGCGGCTAGGACAAAAGGTCGTCGTCGACGCTTCTGTTCTTATTCTAGGAAAGGGACTAAGTACTTCTGAATATGAAATAACCATAAACAGATCGCTTGAAAATATTATGAAATGGCTGTCTACTCTTAATCTCAGTATAAATCTAGCAAAAACTAAATATATACAATTTAGACCACACAAACCAAACCACTTCAACTAAAAATCAATTTTGAAGGAACTCCGATCGAAGAAGTAACTTCAAATAATTTCTAGGTGTACTTATTGACACACATCTCAATTGGAAATGCCAAGTCAACTTTTGTCTTACAGAAAAGATGTGTCAGAATATTTTTTAGGTTGAAAGATGATGAAACATGTCGCCCAACTTTTAATAAACATGATTTACTAACATTGACATGTATAAATATTTTGCAATGTTTTTGTTATTAAAAATAATCCGTCTGAGTTCCATTTGAAAGAATCAAGTAGACCTGTCAGAAATAAGTACTTATCCAATCTACGAGTTCCAAGCTCGAAATTAAGAATTGTTCGCAATGGAATGTATTATAATAATAGTATTAATATTTATAACCACTTGCCCAACCATATTAAATCAATGTCAATAACTAAATTTAAATATACACTAAAGAAACTACTCGTTCAAGCCTGTTTTTTACAACATGAAAGAATATTACGAGTATAAATTTAATGTCATTAAATAAAATATTGTTTATATTTATAGATGAGAATAATAATTTAATTTAATAACTAACTAATCGACTTAAAAAATTGATATGAAGCATTGTTTTGTAAATATTTAATCGTAACTATTATTATTATACATATACATGGATTTCTTTAATTTTAAATTTACACAGACTATTGTATGCTCCTATGAGTAGATTATGAGCGCCTAACAATACTTGTAATGTAACACCTTCACCATTGTGAATATATACCGTAATCTTGCAATAAAGATAATTTTCATTTTTCATTTTCATTTTTAAATGGAATTTCATACAAATCTTGCAGGCCTAGGCCGGCAAAGTCCTCTTTTTTAATATATGATGAGGACTATTGAGACGGATAAGGATTAAGTGTCGCCAATTAATTTGTACCTCTATGTGACATTTTTCCATGCATTTTGTATTGAACCGTCACTGGTACAATGTTGGGAATTCTGGGGATATTTTTGTCTACTTACATCAGAACCAATCGTACCTACCCATGATTCTTGACAGAAAAGTAACAAAAACATCCAAAAACGTAACGGGGAAAAGGTGAATAGTACAATCTTGATTATAATAACCTCCCAAAACTACAAACTTCTAACTTTTCACACCGCCTCTAAGTAGGTATTTTTGTTAACGAAAAAAAGCAACTTTAAGATTGGGCTCTAGGGCCGCTTATAAGACAACTATTTCAAACATTAAAACCACAGCAATCTATTTCATAACCAATCAATTTACAAGTAAGTAAATATTATTAAGGAACTATTACCTAAGCTACCGTAGTCAGTAATAAGTTAGAAGATGCAACCACAAATAGTTCTATGAGTGTAAAGTAATCAACGCAAGCGTGATGTTCCATTATATGTATACATTCTTTTACTTAATTGTAGTGAATAAAGTTCAGAATTGTGTACATATTTATTGAGACATCGTTATATGTACATATTACGCATTTGTTTTGTTGTTGATTAGAGTTTACGAGTAGCTATGAGGAAGTCTTGCGGTCAGTGTTTAAGAATCAATAAAATGATATGTTTAGGAATTTTAAATGTTTATTCAGAGTTGAAATGCATATGCGTTTTTACTGTACGCACAATTTTACTGCAACAAAAAACTGTGCTACTGTATTATACAAAGATATAGATGATAAGTGAATTTGTTGATTTCAAACATATAAATTACGGTATAAGTAAGTCTATTCCACATATTTTAGTAACGTACCAATGTATAAGTCGATTCACAAGAGCTGGCGCGGAAAAAGTATGTAACTGTCATTAATTTCATAGACATTCCGCGCCAGCTCTTGTGAATCGACCTATATCAATCAGTAGTAATACATACATAATAAAATCTATAAGTATGGTAAAATACCAATTTATTAATTGCTTGTGATGTAACATTTGCTTTTATGACTTTATCAGGCACTTGTAATGCCTATAAATTTAAGCTCTAATAATAGGTACCAAATTTGGCCATTTTTTGCCGCTTATTATACAAGCCGATAGTTTATAGTTGTTTTTTTATAAGTTTATCGTCAGACCTATAGGAATTTCATAAATATTACACGAATGAATATTATCATTAAATTAGCAGTAAGTACCCAAGTAGATACCAGAATCTAGGAAAGTTTAAGCTAAGTATGCCTCAACAAATTATTACGTAAGATCCTCCTTACCTAAAGCCGAAAATGGAACACATTCCGAATTCCTGACATGTTATAGATAACAACCGTTCTCAACTTAGTGCACTTTTAGTCCCTGTTATAACTAAGCCCCGAAATGCATAAGTACTGATATGTACGCAATAAATAGTTTGTTCTTGGGTCTTGGATGTTTTCTATGTATTTTGTATTTATCTATATAAGTATGTATATCGTCGTCTAGTACCCATAGTACAAGCTTTGCTTAGTTTGTGACTAGGTCGATTTGTGTAAGATTGTCCCCCAATATTATTATTATTATTATTAAAACAGCATATACATATCATTTGTCGGCCTGTTTACCATACTTCGTAATGACATTGCCTCCGAAGCCAGATGTCCCGGGTTCGAATCCCGAAAAGGGTATTTAAGTTTATATCTATTAAATACAATATCGTCGTCTAGTATAATCGTTATACCCAGAACAGAAGCCTTATTGAGCTTACAATGGGACTAGTTCAATTTGTGTAAAAAATTGTCCCCTAATATTTATTATAAATTATTTAAGTATTCCTGTTTATTTTTTCTTCCAATCCAACATAAACTAGCTTACCGTTGAGGCGAGATGATACGCAAGCGTGGCATGAGCCCCACAAACAACATGTATAAATACAAGCAGATTTTTTCGTACGGTATTCAAGTAGGTACATAAGATTGCTTCACGGCAAGTAAATTAATATTTAACCACAGGTTAGGCGAACGAAGGGCGCGTGAAAACAGTAATCAAGTAGGAAATAAAAACACCGTCAAGGGCGAGCAATAGCAAAAAGCTAGAGTGCCGTACAATTATATTCATTCAACACCTGAAACGCTTTGGTGTATTAGGTACTGTAATGTTACATTCTTGTTGATTCAATAAATAAATAAATAAACACGTTTTACCTAGTAATCTATAGGTTGTTAGTAAGTAACCGTTCTTAATTGTCGTTATTTTAACTTTTTTCTTTCTTCAGATAGTTTAAGTTTTCTGTATCCTGGCAATTACAATCTAGGTTTCATCAAGGCAAGAGTGACTAAGTATGTTATTACGGATTCATTGAGCTAAATTATTGTCCTTATTTTCACTTTTTATTACTTTAGTTCGTTTAGGTCTTCTGTATCCTGGCAACTACAATTTAGGTTTCTTCAAGGCAAGCGTATGACTAGGCTATTGCACTGAAAAAAAAAAGATTTGTTAACAGTAGCCCAAATGTTAGCTGCTAATAATTAAATCGGAGGACTGGCAAACTAAGAGTTTACTAGTAACCAAATTAGTTGTTGAAAATGAGCATAATTTTGGTTAGTACTAAGCAAAATTTGGATATTTCTCAAGTAGCCAAACTAGTTGAGCTATCCTTTTTTTCAGTGTACTGATTCAGTGCGCTAAATATTCGTCCTTATGAAATAAATTTTGGGGGACAATCTTACACAAATCAGCCTAGTCCCAACCTAAGCAAAGCTTGTACTATGGTTACTAGACGACAATACATGTACATACTTATATAGATAAGATTCAGGAACAATATTCGTGGTAAATGCACAAATAATGCACTGACCGGGATTCAAACCCGGGACCTCGCGCTTCGTAGGCAGGGCCACTATTAACTTAGCCAAAGTGGTCGTGGTATTATTACACTAGTACCTATTGTAAAATCTGTTTTATTACTTTCCACGAGATGAGATTATTGGGTGGGTTGCATCAAACCACCCCCAAACCGTCTGTAACCGTGAGCTGTAGGTATTCGTTAAAATCTGATTGTATGGAAAAAAATGGACGTTGATCCGTCAGTAATCGTAAGTTGATGCGACCCGAGCCGCCCGCCCTAAAGCTTCCGTCAAGCTTTCCGTTTGTGCATTTTTCACGGATATTTGATCTTGGGGCTTGGATGTTTTCTATGTATTTAAGTATGTATTTATCTATATAAGTATGTATATCGTCGTCTAGTACCCATAGTACAAGCTTTGCTTAGTTTGGGACTAGGTCGATTTGTGTAAGATTGTCCCCCAATATTATTATTCACCTTATTTATTTTTTCGTCTTAAGTTAGATTTCTTACAATAAATTTATACAAGTACAATATAAAAATATACATACAAAATATAAAAGCATTATAAAAAACCTAACCTAGGGTGCCGCCGGCAGCGAGGCTAGCCAAAGCTACCGGTGGTTAGGGCGACAGAGAGAGGAACCTCCGGACTATCCGCGCCGTGTCCAGGAGTACCGCCTTCTGTATTTGACCCTTGACCCAGCCATCTAACGAGAGTCTCTTGAGATGTTGGTCGAGACTCTTCGCTATTAGACCGTTCACAGAGACGACTATCGGGACAATAATCGTTGAATCAACATCCCACATGGCGGTTACCTCATGTGCCAAGTCTAGGTACTTGCTGACTTTGTCCTTCTCAGCTTTCACGAGGTTCTCGTCATGGGGGATGGTGATGTCAACGAGCACTGCCTGGCGCTTCAATCGATCTGTCAGCACGATATCAGGCTTGTTGGCTACAATAGTCCTGTCCGTGATGACAGATCGATCCCAATAGAGCGTTGCACGACCATTTTCGAGAACTGGCGCAGGTGTGTACTTATAATACGGCACTTCGAAGTCTACAAGACCGTATAAAAGAGCAAGCTGCTGGTGAATAATCCTGGCCACCAAGTTATGTCTGTGCAAGTACTCGCCGTTAGCAAGATGACTACAACCAGAAATAATATGCCTGAGTGACTCTCCAGGACGGCGGCATGCCCGACAAATGTCGACCGTACCGTCCTTCAGGATATATTTCCGGTAGTTGTTCGTCATGATAACCTCGTCCGCAATTGCACAGACAAAACCTTTAGTTTCCCCAAAAAGATCCCCAAAACGTAGCCAGTTCACCGATGCGAGCAGGTCTACGTCGGGCCCCGTAAGGGCCTTGTAGAACCGCCCATGTAGCTCCTTACTCTTCCATACCGCCCTGCGGTCCTCGGTGCTTAGTACTTTAAATCTGCGCCAGTTCTCGTTTGCCATGGAGAGCGGGGTGAAAGATGCGTCTGCTGCCACTACGTCACGATGCATCCCACACTCACTGTTTAGAAAGTAATCTCTGAGACTGCACACCTCGCGATTGTGAAGGTCTTTGGCATTTAAGAAGCCGCGACCTCCAAGCTTCCGCGGGATGTACAGTCTCATAACAGAAGATCGTGGGTGTAGCATACGGTGCGCAGTGAGCAGTACACGTACCCTTCGATCCAGGAAATCGAGCTCAGTCTGAGTCCACCTTAATATGCCAAAGGAGTATGTGAGCAACGGCATCACCCAGGCGTTGAAGGCGCGAACCTTATTGCCGCCCGACAAAAAAACTATTGAGTACTTTTGTCAGGCGACAGAAGAAGCGCTCCCTCACCGCCCGTTTGATGTCTCCACCATCGATACCCAAAGACTGTGACATACCAAGATACTTATAGGTTTCTGCTTCGGAGAGAGATCCGAGAGCGATTGTCTCAGAAATATTATTATTATTAATTTACACGAGTAATTAATGTACATATCTATCAATCGGGGTATGTCATAACACTACGACCAAGACCACTGAGGGATGGGCAGCAGCATCCCTGGAGCACGGTGGAGTTACTGCGATCGCCATGCCAATCGTGGCGAGGCATTTACCCCCCATGAAATTGGGGAAGGCCTACGTCCGGCAGTATGGACGTTCTTTGGCTGATATGGTGGTGGTGGTACTGGTGGTATTCATCGAAAGCTTTGCTGAATAAGTACATGAAACTAATTAAGCATAACCACCGTAAACGAGTAAGGACGCGTTTAATCTGGAATTCGTGGATTCGAAACCCAACTCGAACCACTAGGTTAAATAACTGACAACTTAAAAAATTGAAAAACCTTCGACCTTTTTATTTCAATCAAAGTTCGATATCTCGAAAACAGCTGAACCGATTTTGACAAATCATTACTGGAAAAGCTGCCGCCTGAAGGAACCGCATTCAAACCGGTTCACACGTTAAAAAGTTACGATGCCACAAGCATATACTGATACTCAAGTTAAACACCCCTCTTTTGCCAAATTTTAAATTAAAGGGAAAAATTGAAAAAAATAATGCTCCGAGCAGAATTCTAACCTGCGACATCTGGCATACGCGGCCAATCGCTCTAGCCTCTGAGCTATCGGAACAACCAAGCTCGGGCTCGAAATCCACAGCAGCGTTAAATTAACCCCTCATTTGCGTTCCGCGTCGGGGGTAAGAAACACTTATGAGCGAAATATCATTGGATATTTAATAAAAGCTTTTCGCTAGATTGGGTAGGAAACATCGCGAGGAATCCGGTTTAATCCCAACAAGGTCCAGTTTTTCTTTTGGGTTGGAAGGTAAGATGGCAGTCGCTTTCGTAAAACTAGTGCCTACGCCAAAATTAGGAATCAGAGGGCCTACTCCGAACTTCGAAAATCTAACTTCGTGTCGTGCCGTCCCTTACACTCTTATGTCATACACTATATGACGGAAAGGGACGGCATGATACGAAGTTTGATTTTCGAAGTTCGGAGTAGGCTCAGAGTGGAGTGGAGTGGGTGGATAAATAACTTATGACTTATGACCGCGCCCATGGGATATATTCGGGTACTTAAATGCTAACAGGATGATAATGAAGCACTCCAGTGCCTCAGGTACTATTTCATTGAATCTGAGGGTTTCTCGAAGGCCCACGGAACGCTAATGACAACGCGATGGTAATATCGCGCGTGAGACCGCTATAAAAACACCACTTTCAAACGTACACGGACGTGTAAAATGGCGCTGACAGTATGATGACCACTTGGGATCGTCATTATTTCGAAAACAGTAAAGGTATTTTTTTGTTGTCTGAATCCGAGTAACAGAATGTGTTTATTTGATTATAATTAAAAAAAAAAACAATGATACGTTCACAGCACCCATATGAGAAGTAATGTGTAGCCATTGTAAAATGAAATTATACAGATATTTAGCCTACATCACATCAGTAAAAAGGTTTCGTAGAACATCCATTGAATGTCAGGTCAAGACAATTTGTGCAAGATTGTCAGTGGTTTTGAAAAAAAAGTCTAAAATCCTATACGTACCTAAGTAATTAAAAGTGTGCCAAAAATAGGAGCCGCTGCTTATTATCAGAAACCGACAGATTAAGTACACTCAGAAGCAATAAAAACATGTATCCAATACAGTGTGGTACAGGCATGCGGGGCTTATTTTTTTTTATAAAATTAAAAAATCGACTTCATTTATTTTTTAACAAAATTAAATCCTTTTTTAATATTTTTTTACTCTCCGGTGGTGTCATCTTAGCTCGAGTGAATTTGCACCGCGTAAGTGCTAGAGAACCAACTTAATAGCCAAGTGGCCGAAGGGCCACTGTACGAAGCATCCATAGCTCTTCGACTATTTGTGCACCATTTTATGGCTATCGTGTGTAATGCCCTAATCACGTGTATCTCATTACAGACAGCCATGTAATTGTGCCTTTAATTGCACGCGGTGTAATGAGGTCAGCGCGAGAATTCGGTACAGGTGATAAATTGATGATGTTTTAGCGCTGAATACCATTGTGTTACCTGTGTGTGAAGCATAATACGACCATTACGACCTAAGATATTGTAAAAATGGGCCTATTTAATCCTGGAGTTAGTGTTGAGCCTAAAATAGAAATGGTTCTAAACTTGCAAATACCACCTTAATATAAGACTTTGAAAGGGCTAATTGGTATTTAATACTGTTGACCCTGAAAATTTATTACAGTATTTCTATACACAATGTGCAGCGACCCCGTTTGACTTTAATATTAATCCAAAATGACTGCGATAAATCAATGGATTTTTTGGGAAAGAACCCTTCACAATGGCCCACTGATGAAGTTTGACTTCCAAATTCAGGAGAAAGCTCGCCAAATAAAGGTTGAAAATGACTGTGGAGTGCATGGGGTAGCATTGATCCAAAATTAAATACTATTATCCCAAAAGATAAATAGCAAAAGTATTACTTCCTGTGTGTGGTCAATCTTCACAGAAAACAGTTTGCTATGGCTTCAAAATCAAATAAAAAGAAGATGCCCTTATAATATAAAGATATAGGCTGATTAATGATTATGATTCCCTTCAATTTTAATAAATTTTATGATAATTAGGTAATTTATTAATAAATGCAAGTATGTTAAAATTATTCCATAATATTATCCCATTTAAAGAAGTGTCAAATCCTCGCGACCCCTAAATATCATTCTTTTTGGCTAAAAATTGGTAAAACAGTTCCTAGAGCGATATGAAACAAAAAGAGCCTTGTGGAGAATCAAATTTTTAAACTTAATAATTTTGGACCACCATGTATTATACAGACACTAGCATTATTATCTGCCAAAACAAAGCGCACATGAATATCTGGCAAGGCAGGCACGTACTAACGGCCCTAGAAATAAAGTGTCAGTGACTTTACAAATATATACATGCAAAACATGTAATTAACTTAATGCACACACAAAACTAGGGTCTTTACAACACTACACCTGTCGTAATAATGAATGAAATTAGCTACTTTCTATAGTTCCATTATTGCTATAATATATGTAGTAGCAAGGTTTATTCCGAGACACGCTTATAAAATTAAGTTTCTCTGCTACACTGCCGTAGCTACTAAATGATCAATATTTGTATGGTACCATGAAACACATACATTCACGGCGTTTTGGCATAACACAACACAACATTATAGGCGCGGTTCTTTTATCACGCGCTTTGTGTACAGGGTTTATAGACTAAGAATTATTTGACTTCAGAAACGTCATTCGGTTAAGCAAAGCATCCGCAAAGTTGTGTTATTCTCTTAGATGCGCTCAAAAATATTCCAGCAGTTCCCGAAAATGTTAAAAAGACCACAGAACATTTTTGGCTAGGTATAGCAGAATACAGTGCCACAACGACCGGTCCTGCGCCACCCGCATCCAGCGGACTCTCGCGACCTTTACCAGGTCGTTAGTCCCCCTCAAGGTGGCCTGCCCAGTACCCACGCTGCGCCTTCCAGTACGTGGTCGCCACTCGAAAACCTTTCCGCCCCGACAGCCATCGGTTCTACGTGCAATGTGCCCCGCCCACTGCCACTTTAGTTTAACGATTCGATTTTGTGGCACTCTTTAGGGGAGGCCTATGTCCTGCAGTGGACTCCATCGGCTGATATCATGATGATGAGTGTTGTTTTCATAGGACAATTTTCTTTGACTCCTAAGGGCAAAACTCATTCCGCGAAAATTGTTGCTTACGTAAGGTGTCTCCATTATATGGCAGCTACCGGTCTCTGCATTTTATGGGAGCTACCTCAGTAAAACGGATAAACCTCGAGAATATACTGTCCAGTTCAGAAATATGGTCCGACCAAAAATGGGTTACTTAGCATGACCACAACTGGTAAAATATATACTTTTCGTCAATGAAACTCTCATGGAATGTCCCTACCATTATTTCGTCGTACCTACCTAATCTTTGGTACAAAGTATGCAACCGTTAGCACGATACGTGTAACCAACCCATGTTGCTTTCACACGTCGGTTGCGAGAGGTCGAGCCCTGTACTGCCATTACAACGTAACGTAATTACATTTTGATATTAGAATTTTGTGAGACCGCTTTGATAAGTAAAGCTCGAAACACACAGAGCGGGCGCGGCGCGGTGCGGGATGGAGGCGGTCTAAAGAAAGAAAGAAATCCTTTATTCGAGACAAAACAATGAATTAACAAAAAACAGAGACCGATACATAATATTACACGATACATTTAGCATTTTTGATCTTTCCGAAACTAACGATAACGGGTTCATAGTGTCACACCCGGGTATGTCCTAAAACTACGACCAAGACCACAGTGGGTTGGGCAGCAGCATACCCAGGCCGTTAAAACGTAATGAAACTAAGCGATATTATAACGATATATTTCGTTAGTGTTTAAAATTTCGTTATAATCATAATCGATATTCCTCATAACGATATTTCATATCATAACAAAATGAAAATCATAACCTTATATGATAATGTTATAATAAAGTTATAATATCGTTTACAATGGTGGCGGTGGCGACAATGACGTGCTCGAGTTTGACGTACATGTCACAGCGCACACGTAAGAACGAAACTGTGTGCGAGACAGAGATAGCCTATAACGTTATTATAGCGCTTAACAAAATATCGCTATATATATATATATTGCTTTTTTAACGATATAGTGGATACCGCTATAAATGCGCGCCAAAAATCGTTTTTAGAAAAGCGCTTTATTGACAAAGTAGCGTTATGAATCATAACGATATGCGAAAATAGCGCTATTTCAAGGCCTGAGCATACCTGGAGTTCGGTGGAGGTACTGCGATCGCCTACGCTGCTAAGCATGGCGATTATGTAATTTACCCCTCATTAAATTGGGCGAGGCCTATGTCAGCAGTGGACGTCCTTGGGCTGGTATGGTGGTGTCACACACGCCGCCTAATCTGTACCGCGCGGTTTTTTGGTGCGACGTGCCCCGGGCCCGGACCGCGTTCGCTTTACTGCAAAACCGCCTCCCCCCGCAACGACGCTGCGCCCCGCTTTCCCAATAAACATTTAGGCTAAAATTAAAACTTTAAACCAGTTCATTAACAGCTAAATACTTCATAAATGATGATTAAGAGAGTAAATACATATTTAAAGCTGTACTGGAGCATAAACTGTATTGTTTTATACAGATCAGCTGGTTTCCGGCTGTATATTGTCGAAATTATTACTTTTAGCTTTTTAAAAGCATTGCACAGCACAAAATTACAGTATTTAGTGTAAAAAAAACTTAAAGCAGTTTTAGAAGACTGTTTACAGCTCTTGATTTATTTGTAATGCTTAACGCTATACAAAGGCATATAATATTGCTACCAACTGCATATTGGTGTTAACCTACTCTGTTGTATCTCCACCATTATAGGCTTGATAATAATAATCTGATCAGTTAGTCAATCTACGAAACCCTTTAAAAGCAATGTCCTTTACAAGAGTGTAATATAATGCTATCGGCAGAATAAAAGTTTATTGGAATTCTGTTTTAAAGTCGATGCCATTAGTTTAGGTTTTACCGTATAGTTCAGCCATCAGTATTAGTTTAGAATTACAGTGGATTATTTCTTAGTGTTTATAAAGAAGATAATCCAGCCTTATAAAAAGTGCTGTATAAAACGACACAGTTCATGCTCCAGTACAGCTTTAAATATGGTAATACCTACTCTCTTAATCATCATTTATAAAGTCTTTATCTGTTAGTGAACTGGTTTTAAGTTTTATTTTTACCCTAACTGTTTATTGGGATTTAGAGTAGTGCATATAGCAGCCAAATATTAGTGTTCGTTGTTGAAATAGTCAAATATGGACATCGAACCAAGGAAAAAACAAAAGTGAACCGAATGGGTTTGCGTTCAATTTAATTTAACATAATAATTTAACGTAATATCAACATAATAATTACGCCTAAGCAGCTACTGTAATAATTAAATTCTAACTTACGGACAGTATTACTCTGTAAGCTGATAATTTTTCAAAAATTAAACCTCAGTTCAGCAAATAGCTTCATAATAGTGTCCCAAAAGAACAACTGCTGTTTAAATTGGGGACGCCATCAAAACATAACCTATCAATTTGATTTAATACTACATCAGATATTTTATGGTTGAACTTCGTAAATTTCTTTAGCTAATAAGTAACTGGATACAATGCAATTCGTTTATTTTCAGTAGAGAAGTATTGTGAATACATAAATCTCGGTTTTAGGTCAAATGAAAAATAGCTGATAGGATAAAATTGTTGTTAATTTCTATTATTGTCTATTATTTCGAGGGCGCGTGAGTTTATTGCTATTAATTGATATACATATTCACAGAAAAGTAGCAGCCGCAATCAAAAATTGGACGGAGAATAGAAATATGGGTACACTCTATTAATAAGTTCTTGGCTTCATAATCACGAAATAATATGGCCGTCCGCAATGTCTCAATGAAATCTATAAAATAACAGAAGTTTTTCACTGTGCAAATAAAATAATTCTTATCTCAAAACTTTTACCAGCCCGAGTCTGTATTGTAAGCATATAAAAGCCAAATCATAGAATTGTAGCTGCATAGTGGAATTTTGGTAAACCCTTAGCTTGTATTTTGGCGTATACAACTATAATACAGCTGTTAACCAGCTAGATCTACACTTGAAGTTGTATAATTTGGGGCCCCTTTAGGATGTCCAATGGCTGTATATCGGATATACAGCCCCTATGCAGCCAAGTTTAACAGCCTAAAGTAAGAAAATAATTCATAATACAACCTTTATACAGTTATAAATGTTTATTGGGTTGTGAAGCTTACGATGAAGACGTGAGGACTATTCCCAGTAGTCAGATGCCTCTATCATAGGTAGGCTAATAGACGATTCTCACCAAACGGCTGGAGTCGGCGCGCACCCCACTAGAGTCAAAGAAATTCGAACTCTCCATACAGAAGTTAGATTTCATATTTGAATGTCCAGTGATTTGAACTCTGGTGGCGTGCGCGCAGACTCCGGCCGTTTGGTGTGAATCGTCCATAATGACGATATGTCAGAACAGAACACACATTCTTAAAGACGCGATTTTTATAGATTAAAGCAACACCTTAAAAATATTTGATGGCATTAGATAGATTAGATCGCAAGTGTCTATAGGCTACGGTGTCTGCTTACCATCAGGCAAGCCGTAAGCTTGTTTGCCACCGTCGTTGTATAAATGAAAGCAAACAAGGGGCTAAAACAGACAGCTGTTCATAAACATAACTTTATTATCAATGCGTTAGAGTTCATGCTCAGATATTTTTGAGTTGATGTGTACAGATTTATTTGACGACGGCTATAACTACTGTCGTACACATAACTTTTATAACGACTATTAACGATTGCCTGCTAGATGGATCGTGATTGATTGGCTAGTAAAAATTGCTCCAACGGCATACCGATGGAATAAGCTGACGCAATGAGTTTAAATGCGCCCTATTACTCGTAGCGGTTGTTAAAAGTCTAATTGCGGTACTATTAGGTGATAAAGTTTACTTGCAGTAGGTAATAGCACATATATTATATTCAGAGAGAAGATAAACCACTATTAACCATGCTACTATTTTTCTAGACACGGCTCGTAAACTTTAGTTGTAATGAATAACCGATCTCAAAACGTGTTCAGAGTAGGTTTACAATAAATATAATCTGGCAAATGCATGCATCATATTGTATACATCCTATTTGCATGAAAATGAGGGCAGTGGCTTATTAATATCAGGCCAGAATTTTAAAAATTACCTGATTTAAGATCCTGCTATTACAAAATTAAGACACTGGGTGGGATGTTCTAATTTTGATATGTTTGAGCGCATAAAGCCCCATTCGCAGATAAACCTTGTCTATTTCATAAAATGTCCCCTTCGCAAAACGGCCACTCTACAAAATGTCCCGTTCTCAAAAAGTCCGTTCACAAAATTTCCCGTTCGCGAAACGTACCTTTCGTAAAATGTGCTGTTTGTCGCTTGGGTTCTAATTTAAAGTAAATAAATAGAATACAAAAATAAGCTCAAATCGTTGAAATAAGTAGGTACGACGGTACGCACATAAGATAATAGCTTTTACAATAAAGTTAATGTCGTGATATTTTTAAGCTTTTATTCTATGTATACAATACTATTTATTGCCACGGTCAATGGCAGTTAATAGTTAACAAAAAACTAGGACTTCGAGGAAAAAGCTTGGTTTTATGGTTAATGTTGAGAAGAGGTCTAGTAGCGGGATGTTTTGCGAAAGGGCGGCAGAAGCGGCGGTTATGCAGAAGGAACATTTTTTGACCGACATGGGACTTTTTGTCAAAGGGCCGTTTTCTGAATGGGATATTTTGCATAAGGGACTGTTTACATAATAGGGGACGTTTTGGGATTAAGAGGAACGTTGTTAGTGGAACCTTATGTGCCCAAACCTAATTTTCTAAAGTAGGTTGGGTCACATGAGGTAAAGTGCCATGAGCGCTCCAAAACCAAATAAAATTGTACTAAAAGATGCAACTCGTACTTTGGACAAATTACCTTCCGAAATAAAAAGTCATCTTTGAATCCTTTCGACTTACTCATAATATAGGTAGGATCATAAAATTCATCCTGTATCAAAAATACAGCCGTCGGTCGCAGTTGTCAAACATTGGTAAAATATTCTGCTGGATTTTCGGTCGGGACTTTTTGTTTGCAGTCTGGCAACCCACTGGCGCGTGTTGCCATATTTACAGGGCAAACATAAAAATCGGAAAAAAGGTACCTATGGATTCTCGCCTCCCCAATAGTAAATGTTTTACGCCGTGTAAGAGCAACTAGGGTTTGAATGCTTGTTGCTTTTGTTTGTGTGAGAAAATTAAGTGTTTTAAAAATTGTAGCTAATTGTAATTTTTAATATTTATTCAATACTTACTTTTAGGATTCTGTGATCAAACAAAGCATAGGAACACATACCTACTAGTCCACATACAAATATTATAAACCATCCACATGTTTTATGTTTACATGCTACGCTTGTATCAACGTTTTTCTGACGTAATGTGGTCGGCGGTTAAGAAGTCATTCCTGACCTGTCATATCCATACAGACCATACAGTTTATAACCTCAAAGTGACTTTTATGTTATAAACTGTATGGAAATGACAGGTGTCAGGATTGACTTCTTAACCACCGACTACTTGAAGTACAGTTCGTTCCATTTTTCGGCAAACAATGAAAACGGTAAGTATTTCTCGGGACGGAAATGGTGCAACCCTGTTTTGTAAGGACTTGTCTGACTATTCCCTGCACAGCTATTATACCGCCAAGGGTCGTCTAATAGATGTCGTTCCACTGAGGCTGTAATACCCCGTTTGTTGGTAACACGAAAAAATGGCACGACGCGATTCTGGGCCCACCTCCGACCAAACACATGCAGCAAACTTCACACCATCCACCTGATCCTACTTGTAAGTAGGTACTGATTATCATGGTCCCTTTTTTTATTAGATTTAGGCGACTTCCTGACTTGTCAGTGTGGCGGCGATATCAGAAAGCTGTCAGCTGTCAGTATCAACTGTCAGTAAAGTCAGTACGCGGGATGCGCAGAAGAATGACGATTCGAATACAGCACTGCCCCGCTTCCGCGTTGGACATTTTATCATCATCATAGGCCTCCCCCAAAGACTTCCATAATGACCGGTTAGGCGCCACCCGCGCCACCCTTATGTCGTTTGGTCATTTACTACTCCGAAAATGTAATATGGACAGTTTTCCATCAAGTGAAGAAAACTGTGTGAAATAAGTAAGCTTATACGTCAAATAACAATACCGATCACGCCCCGCCAAGTCAGGAAGTCGCCTTACACGGCCACAACTTCGAGTAGTGGCGGTTTTCTTAACCTTACGCGGCCAACCCTTTGAGTAGTGGCGGTTTTCTTAATACATTGCCTGTGATCCAAAGTATCCCAATTAACCGAATTGCGTAGCGCATCTCGACCGTGCACCGTGCAATGAACAATTGAGATAAAACGCTTGGCACGCCACAATCCGCGCAAAGTCGTGTAAGGTACTCCGCCTTCCCTGACAGTAGGTCTTATGATCCCTTTTCCACTAGATTTAACACAAACTTGACATCATGATCCTTTTTTTTAGCTGGACTTACCTGCAAACGGCACGTCGCAGACATACTCCTCGACGCAGTCGGTGTTGCCGCTGCGGTCTGTCGCGCCGCTCGCGACAGACGCGACAGACATCGCGCGCAGCAGTAGCTCCGTGTCTTGGCTGTCGCGCAACATGTCGCGTAGCATCGAGCGCCGCTTGTATTCCTGTGGAGGAAAGGTTGTCTTAATACTAATAGAATTAAAGGGCTGCTTTCCTAACGCCGAGTACTATTATGATCATATTTGGACCTCTTTATCTAACAATACCTTAGTGACATGTGACATTTAAGATGTATGGTTAAGTAACTAGTAGTCCTAGTAGGTAGGTATATATTTATTTAATAGATAAGTGCCCGAAAGGACTTCAAACGAAACTATCTTACATAGGTAATCTTTGATGACTGTTTTCCTAATTTCATTCGTTCAAATATTAGTGTAGGCAGGTACATATACTTTCCTCGTCACATGTTTAAGATAGGTACCTACAAAGTAGATGATCATTTTAGTAGGTACCTTGTCACTTTCACTACTTTTACGCATCCCAACTGTCGCAGTACTCTTACACGTTAGTGCGACAAAGTACAAAAATGACCATCTACATTTGCTGTTGACTGTACATGGTAAAACTTATAGGTTACTACTTGCGAATGAAACCTTAAAAATGAAAGCATCTAATAGTATCACCCGTTCAAAGTTCCAATCCCAAACTGTATAGCATAGTGCACAAATGTGAGTGACTTACACATTGCCCGGTAAAACGAATCAGGCGCATACCTAATGTATGTCGCACGATAGCACAGACCAGTTACTACGGCTACAAATAGAATAGTGTCAGATATTTATGCACACATTATTATGGAAGATTTTGGTGCTAGTGACTGTAAAAGGCGGTATTTAGCTCCGCTTTCTCTAAATCCAAATGGTAGGTGTATTGGCAGGTCTATTAAAGTGCTTAGTTTTAATTACGACCATTACACAGGATGTAACAAAAATTCAGTAAATCCATTTAACGGCTTCTCCGCAGCACTGGAGGATGTTTTCAAGACTCTGGACTGGAGAAGGCTAGGCATCAACATAAACGGCGACTACCTCACTCACCTTCGGTTTGCTGACGATATAGTAGTCTTGGCTGAGACCATGGGGGATTTAAGTACAATGCTCAATGACCTCAGTAAAGCCTCCGAGCGAGTTGGTCTAAGAATGAACATGGACAAGACGAAGATCATGTCAAATGTCCATGTCGCACCAACTCCCTTAACAATCGGACACTTTACGCTCGAAGTTGTAGACGATTACATATACCTAGGACAGACTGTCCAGTTAGGTAGGTCCAACTTCGAGAAAGAGGTTAATCGTCGAATCCGACTCGGCTGGGCAGCGTTCGGGAAGCTAAGGCACATCTTTTCGTCCAATATTCCGCAGTGTCTCAAGACAAAAGTCTTTGACCAGTGTTTGTTGCCAGTGATGACATACGGCACTGAAACGTGGTCGCTTACTATGGGCCTCATAAGAAGGCTCAAAGTCACCCAAAGGGCAATGGAGAGAGCTATGTTGGGAGTTTCTCTGCGTGAACGCATCAGGAATGAGGCCATCCGCAGCAGAACCAAAGTGACCGATATAGCCATCCGAATCGCTAAACTTAAGTGGCAGTGGGCGGGGCACATAGCACGTAGAACCGATGGCCGTTGGGGCGGAAAGGTTCTCGAGTGGCGACCACGTACCGGAAGGCGTAGCGTAGGCAGGCCCCCCACACGGTGGACTGATGACCTGGTGAAGGTCGCGGGTGTCCGCTGGATGCGGGTGGCGCAGGACCGGTCATTGTGGAAGTCTTTGGGGGAGGCCTATGTCCAGCAATGGACGTCTTTCGGCTGACATGATGATTTAACGGCTTTAAGGCGTTAATTGGTATCGGATTCTGACTAGAAATAAGTACCCAGTTCAAAAAAAGTCTAGTTTTGATTTTGTATAGGGAATTGGCAAACTTTGACGAAGGTCACCACCAAAAAATTGTGCCAAATATGTACTTCTAGATCTCAGAACGACTTGATTTGTATTTGAAAACATTTTTAATGCCGAAATTCATGATAGTAATAAGACGATATAATGAATTTAAGAGAAAAACTATCACAGCTAAATCATCAGCTAAGTAGACATTACTATAGTTAAAGTAACGAGTCGGCCTGTTTAGCCTAGTTGGTAGTGTCATTGCCTCCGAAGCTAGAGGTCCCGGGTTCGATTCCCGGTAAGGGCATTTGTTTCTGTGGTGTGCAGAGACATTTGTTCCTGAGACTTGGACGTTTTCTATGTATCTAAGTATATATCTATTAAATATATCGTCGTCTAGTACCCATAACACAAGCCTTATTGAGCTTACTATGGGACTAGTTCGATTTGTGTAAAAATTGTCCCCTAATATTTAATTTATTTAATTTAATTTAAGGTATAAGAGCCGAACTTAGGAAATGTACCTACTTGGAAAAGCAAGGTTTCGTACAATTCCCATTTATTTCCTAGTTAGATAACGTTGTTATAGTTGTGTTAAGCATATACTTATAGAAAAAAAGGCTGTGAACTTTTCAGTCCTCAATGTAACGGGTGGGCAACTACGGAACCCTACATTGCGCGTGGCCCGACACGCACTTGGTCGGTTTTTTGGCCATATTTTATGCCATACACTACCGCTCATAAGTATTTAGGCACCCATACCTTTTTCCATACATCTGTATACAAAAATGACTCAGAAATACACTGCCAAGTAGCGGAGTTTTGCGTACATTTTGCATTTTTTATTTAGCTGACTTATTGAGCCTTAAATCGGTGCCAGAGACCCCCCCTTATAAAATGGTAGTTTTCTTTTTGCAATTACTTAAATAACTAGGTACTAATTGCTGGTTCGTAGAAAAGTGTAGTGTGTTTGTATGAACCAGCGATGAGTAGTTATTTAAGTCATATTGGAAGGCGAAGCGAAGGAACAGCTTATGGTCAATCATAAATTCAAAAAATTGCAAGCTCGACAAGCCCGACGAATAATGGAATTTATGTTTTACAATGTTACATACGAGTATAAATTACTACATTTCTTAAGATCGGCTATTACAAGTTAACTAGTAATATCTACTTCGCTGTAATAAATAGTTTTCTTTTTAAATTTGAATTTTTTTTTCACATGCCCAGTAGCAACCGTTTAGCTGGTAGAGGGATGGGGGGGGGGGGGACACTGGACTCCAACAAAAATTAGCATCGCACTATCTAACGATACCCAATACGATACGATGGGTTTTAAAAGAAAAACATTTTGCCAAAATTGCATGCTAATTATGAATGCCAGTCGGTGAGGGGATTATTGTTAAAAAGAATACCTCGTGTAACAGTGTACCACCACCACCACCATATCACCTAAAGGACGTCCACTGCTGGACATGGGCCTCCCCCAAATTCACAGGGGGTATATGCCATAATCGCCACGCTTGGCATGCGGGTTGGCGATCGTAACAGTGTACTCCTTAAATAATATTCAATGACAACTGTGTGAACGCACCATCTGTCACTTTGTCTGTGTATGGTGACAACACTGTCGTCACTGCCTCCTCCTCTTGCCTAAGCCTCTAGCAACATACGTACAACATCCTCTCTGTATTAATCCCATGCTATTAAAAAAACCTAAAGCTTTGCTCCTACGCTCCATACAAATTTAGTGATCCAGTTGATCCCACCTTTGATGTACCTACACGTTGGCTGCCCTCCATACTTCACCTAAAGTTTTGCTCCCACGGCCACGCCCCAGTGATCCAGTGATCCATTTGATCCCACCGGAGATGCTCATGGCCACACACAGAAGATTACGTAATCCCACCGGTGATGTTCTTGGCAGCAAACGTGTTAAACGAGCAAAATTTGTATACTTGATTGAAGTGTTTAGTATAGTATAGGGGTTTACAAAAAAACCGTTCTAGCTTGGTCTCATCTCCGGGAAAACACGAGTAAAGCTCGGTCGCCCAAGTATGATGCATTCAATATTATTTGGCGTTTCCACTTGAACACAAAACGTGTAATAAACGAAACACTTATAGACGCCATAAGCATTTTAAAGGAAAAAAGGTGTGTTCAACAAGATTTTACAAAGAACCATTGTTTTTTTTACCAATACACCCGCCACGTCTTAAGCCTTTACTTTTATTGCTTATGACTGTCTTAAGTGGAAACACGACAGATAATTTTGAATGCACTTTACTATATGACACTATATTTAGTATTAGAGTATTATAATTTATAGTAGGATTGAAATAAATGCTAGGTGTGGTATAAGTTGAATGAAAAAAGGTTTGATTCAACTTATACCACACCTAGGAGGACCTTCAATTGCCTCTCCTCTTCCTGTATCCGAGCGCCTGCTCATCGTACCTGCCCTCTTATTCACAAACCGACTCGTCCTCACCTGTCACCTCACACCTCACCCGTTTTTATATGGAAACTGTCAAATGTCATTTGTCAAATTTTGACAGTTTCCATATAAAAACGGGTGAGGTGACAGGTGAGGACGAGTCGGTTTATGTTATGAATAACACCCCTGTATGCTTCTGCATTTACTGGTAAAAGTTGCTATACATGTGCAATGATAGCTTACTCGCACAAATTATGACAGATCGTCAGTTTAAGACACTTTTTTTATGACATAGGAGGCAAACGAGCAGACGAATCGCCTGATGGTACGCGATTAGCGCCGCCCACGGACACTCGCAACACCAGAGGGGTTGTAATTAAACAGTGAATTACTCCATCATGTCGTATTTATCGCGTAGGCTGATTAATGTATCCAGTCAATATGCCAACTCCGTCATGACTAAGTATGTATTTCAAAGACCCCGGACTGATAATGAATTTTTCACCTCAGCGGCTCGAAAAAGGCGGTTTTGCTGCTTGAAACCAGTGTGCAAAATGCAATTTCTCTGCGAGCGTGAAAACGACTTTTCTTGCTTGAAACCATTGAGCAAAATGCAATTTTGCTGCGAGCGTGAAAAAACTTACTTTTAAATTTTTCATGTCGTGGGTTAGTTTAAGTAACTTCATTCTCTCTATCACTATTCCTTTGCGTTATACAGGGTGTCCCAAGAAGTAGTGATATACTGAAGCTGGGAGGTAGAGGACCTAGAGGGCTATCTGAATCACCCCCATGTATTTTCCGCGATTTTTAGTATTTTCGGAGTTATGAATTTTTTACGTATCGCCGCGTACGATGAGATTTTTATTTATGGTGACGTGAATTATTGCGGTAGATGCTTGATTTTTTTTGTATGCTAAGCTGATAGATAGGCCAATTCAGTATGGTAACATTTACTATCGTTAGATCTTTGAATGGCATAAAAAAAAAATGCCAAGAAAGATAAAATTACCCAGTATGTTCACAACTTCAAGGGCCCTTAAAAAAATAAAATAACATAAAAAATAATTACCGATTGGCTTTTAAAAACTTGCTCTATCTATCAGGTAGCTACCCTGAAAATTTCATTTTATTATTAATAAGGCTTCAATCAAAAAATTGAAATCTAAATGTGGTAAGTGCATAATTTTAATTTACATAATGATTAATGCAAGTAAAGCAAAACCTTTCTAAATAAATTTCGTTCTAAATCACGCACTGGCCATCAATAGAAAAAGAACAAAAAACAAAAGACGGTTGACGCATGAGAAAATTTTCACGTTGTTTGGTCATCGTTGTTATTTTTCAATAATTTAAAAATTGTGTTTTAAACTGCTAATTGTTCGTTTCCCTAATCATTTTGGCTATTCATATGGACTTTGACTTGCATTACGATTTGGATTAGTGTTATTACCTTGAATCGACGAGTTGGCATCATTTAACTGGACTTGAGTTTGCGTGTAAGTGATCATGTTTACTTCACGTGATTACGCAGAAATGCATTACTATTACGGTTATGCTAGGGGGAATGCGGCGGAAGCTTCAAGGCTGTACCGGGAACATGTGGAACGAAGAGGCGGGCCTCAACCTGAAACGTTTCCTGACTATCGCATGATCTTAAGAGTACATAATGCGTATTTGGAAGGTCACATACCGGGTACCAGATCAGGCCGTATGGCCACTATGCCGGATCCTGATGTAGTAGATGCAGTTGTTGAAGAAGTAGAAAGAGACCCGTCGACTAGTGTGAGAGTTATGGAACGTCGTACCGGACTTTCTAAATCTCAGGTACACCGTACACTACAGAGCGTAGGATATCATCCGTTTCACATTAGAAAAGTGCAACAGTTGAAACCGGAAGATTACAATCGGTGAATTGAATTCTGTCAGGAAATGCTGAGGAGACAAGCTGACAACGAATTTTTTTTTATCCAAATTTTGTGGACGGATGAATCCCACTTTAGACGCAATGGGATTTTTAATATGCACAATTCTCACTCATGGGCAATTGAAAATCCGAATTTAAAAAGGGAATCGACATTCCAAGAACACTTTAGTGTTAACCTTTGGTCTGGCATACTTAACGATAAGTTAATCGGGCCCTTTCAGCTGCCAGACCGCTTGGGCGGCAATCACTTTTTAAATTTTCTACGCGTCGATCTGCCCCTGCTGTTAGAAGATGTGGATTTGGAGACACGCAGAAACATAGTACTGCAGTGTGATGGTGCACCATGCCATTTTGCCTTGGACGTGAGAAACTATTTAAATCAAAGATACCCTGAAAGATGGATTGGTCGTTGCGGCCGGGGTGACGCCTGCCTTATAGCCTGGCCTCCACGTTCCCCCAACCTAAACCCCATAGATTTTTTTCTATGGGGATATTACAAAGACCTCGTCTACTCGAGAGAATGCCACAATTTGGACGAGTTAACCCGGAAATTGAGAGTAGCAGAAGAAACCATTAAAAATAGTAGAAGTGCATTCAGACGTTTAAAAGACAACTTTTTCCGGCGATGTCGCACTTACATTGAGCAACAGGGGGGCCATTTTGAAAATTTATTGTAATTAAACACCTTGTAATTGGTTTTACTTTGCTCGCATTAATCATTATGTAAATAAAAATTTTGCACTTACCACAGTTAGATTTCAATTTTTTGATTGAAGCCTTATTAATAATAAAATGAAATTTTCAGGGTAGCTACCATCAGGTAGCTACCCTGAAAATTTAATTTTATTATTAAGAAAAAAAAGAAAAAAGGAAAAAGAAAGAAGAAAGATAGAGCAAGTTTTTAAAAGCCAATCGGTAATTATTTTTCATGTGATTTTATTTTTTTAAGGGCCCTTGATGTTGTGAACATACTGGGTAATTTTATCTTTCTTGGCATTTAATTTTTTTTTATGCCATTCAAAGATCTAACGATAGTAAATGTTACCATACTGAATTGGCCTATCTATCAGCTTAGCACACAAAAAAAATCAAGCATCTACCGCAACAATTCACGTCACCATAAATAAAAATCTCATCGTACGCGGCGATAGGTGAAAAATTTAAAAAAAAAATCATAACTCCGAAAATACTAAAAATCGCGGAACATACATGGGGGTGATTCAGATAGCCCTCTAGGTCCTCTACCTCCCAGCTTGAGTATATCACTACTTCTTGGGACACCCTGTATGTTCTCGCCGGTGAGGTGAAAACTTGTATGTATCACACGAAAGCAAAGATATTTGCATCTCGTGTCTTTGAGTCCCTTGCTACGCTCAATATTCTAATTATAGAATCATTCGCTTGCTCGGGACTCAACATCAACACTCGCAGCAAAAATCTACTTTGCTCTCTTGTTGAACAAATGACTATTGCAAGCTGTGAACGAAATCTAAGTTTATACACTTACTACTAGGGCATTCAACGGTTTCTAAGTAAATGTATAGTTCTAAACTATAACAAAAAATACTTACAGGTTTAAAGCGTGCTCCCTGATGACGTGGGATGAATTCAGCAAACATAATAAAATAAAACAAGAAATAAATGACTAAGTAATTTATTAAAATCGCAACTTAAAGAAAATAATACATGGCCAAGCTTCCAAATAAAGAAAATTAACAATAAATTAGGACGTATTTCGCTATAGGGTAACAACTCAGTTATTGATACTTAAGAGCGGGTTGTTTCAAACTGTCTAGCATTCATTAGGCGTAATTTTCATTTAGTCGATTATCGTCAGGAAATCTGTTTCTAATGTCATTTTGAATATCGTCATAATGAATGTAATAATCGACCCAATATAAATTACGCGTTAATTCCTCTTTTAACCTCGGCAAATGCTTGAATGTTGGTAAAGTTAGCAGCAGATATATCTACACAGTATAAGTATGATAAAAATGTACACATATAAGTTGTTATTATCTAGACATTTGAGTTATATGAAAACGTTTTCTGTGTACATTTATCTACAGCATATATCTTATTTACCATGGAATGGACGTAAATATAAATTTGTAACACTCGAGGGGCAAAACCAAACACTACATCTACCTAATGCGATTACACATTTTACGTCAGTATTAAAAATACTTTTTCTAAGCGATGAAACGGTTATGTTAAAAAAAAGTTGAAACAAACTGTCTTAAATATTCCAAGTTCTAGCACAGTTAAATTATAGCAAAAAATGGAAATAAATAGGTGTGCCAAACAGTCACGTTTACCCTATACAAATTTGAAAAGAATTTAGTAAGTATGTACTATTTTTACTTCAGTCTGTTTAATTCACGAACAAGTAAAATATCTTTTAATACTCCAATAAGGCAACAATTAAATTCGAACTTATGTAAATATAGGATATTATTTTATTTTATTCTAAACTATCACTATTCAAGATACTGTCATGTAGGTACTTACAAAATCTTATAGTCACATCATTTGTTAAAATTAGTAAAATATGTAATTTTAAAATCTATGGAAGACTCATTCATCTGTATTTTGAATCATAAAAGAATCCTCGTAGTCTTTCTTTATAGGTAAAATGAATTTAATTATACAAAAAAAATGTCGAAGCTGTTTATCAATTCATTAAAACTTGCATGTAATGAAAATCTAATAATATATCTCTAACAAAACTAGGGATACATATTCAGGAAACATATTCTGATGTCTTCACATTTCAAACTTAATATCATAATAACTATTCCTACAAAATATAGCACCTAAAAATATATTTCATTTACATTTCATATCCGAAAAATAATAATGATAAAACAGCACCCTGATACACTAGAAACATGAAAGGACTAGGTATATTAAAATACCGAAGTTCAGTTTAAATGCATGAACTGGGTTTTATATATCAGCTATTTGTTAATTCGTCAGCCTGAGATTTTTTTCTAATTCTTATTTCTTCTACAACCTCCATAATAAGCTGAAATGTTCGAAAAATATTTGTGAATCTCAATTCGCTATCCATTTTCGACAAATCGTCCAAAATTGGAATATCGAAAACGTAAAAATTCGGAAAGTATAAAAAGTATCATGCAAGAAATAAAATCATGCATAATTTTATATTAAAAAAAATAGTTTGAATTAGAGCGTTTGTACAAAAAAAGTTAACGGTGGCTAATGAATTGGGATAACTGGGTCTATTCCAGACAAATATTGCTTAGTAGTTCTATTGGTATATTTCGTATGCACTCGCTTCCACCCTCATCAACCTAGTAGACAAACGGCAGAGAAATACAAATGCGATACCAATTTCATACCTTTATGGAATAGATACCTAGTCACGTGAAAACATGTCATTTTTACACAAGAACGCCTCATTTTTTGTACTATTAACTCCTTTGTACATTGGTGAGAAGTAGTTTTCAAGACAACCTTACATGTGATTTAAATTAAGACTAATTTGCAACACAACATAGAAATGAAATATAAATAAATAACCGAGAATACACATACTAGTGCTGTTGAAATAGGAATAGCTAGTGTCTACGTGCAATCAGGACTAACCTGGCTTAAAGGCCTGATCCTTTCGTGTATGCTGTTCTCTGCTTGCCGCGCCGACGGCGGCGGGTGGTCAGGCGTAGGGGGCTGCTCGTAATGTGTAGGTGACAGGGGAATATCAATTCTAGGCCCATCGTAATACCGCTCACAGTCGCTCGGACTGTTAATCGATTGGTCGTCTAACAAACTCTCTAAGGAAGACCGGTCTTGGTTGGAGTATTTTCTCACTCTGTCCTCCATTCTGGGTTCGTTGTCGTTCTGTGGTCCGAAATTGTTTCTTCTTAGTTTTCTTCTGGGGTTCTGTTCTTTTATGACGACGTTTTCGTACATAGCAGTGATGGCGACTGGCTGTGAGCGGAGCTTAAGGCTCGGCCGGGGGTTGGGAACGGGCGGTGTGCGGGGGGAGTTCTGGTTCTCCTCGAATTCAGAGTAGGATAGTTTACCGTCAACGTATTGGTCGACGGACCGACCGTGTTTGAGGTAATGTTTAGCACCCTGAAACAAAAGAGAACCGTGATAACGCATTGGAGATTACAGAATAGAGATATTTGTTTTGCTATTAATGTTATGAAATTATAAATAAAAAGGATCCTACCTTAAGAGGGCGCAGTACGTTTGGTTCTCCATACAAACGTATTTATGCTCTCATTTTAAAACGCCATGCTAGAATAACATGAAACTTTGTATACACAATGGGATCCAGCTTGTCTAGGGCGGAAATTAGTTTCTGTTGCTTGAAATTATAATGGCGAAAAAATACAGCAATTATTAAGGTTTTCATATAAGCCGTAAAAACTCAAAAAACCGCTGTATTTTTTTTCTTTTTCAATTTCTAGCAACAGAAACTAATTTTTGACCTAGGTATGCCGGATCCCATTGTGTATACAAAGTTTCATGTTATTCTAGCATGGCGTTTTAAAATGAGAGCCTAAATACGTTTGTATGGAGAACCGATCCACACCGATCGTACTGCTCCCTTTTAAATTAAACCAATTGAAAAATGAATGGTGGAAAAACACATGTCAACACATTTAATATTTGGAATTCAATGACAGCATGACAAACGTATTTTAACAACAATTGCATGTGGCGACGCGGCGGATGATGATTACCTACTGTGATAGGCAGAATGTTATAGTTTACCATCACTTTTTAAGATTTACACTTTCGAAGACCGAGACGAGGAGTTTCAAGGATGTAAGGGAATAGACAAGCAGCAAAAAAACTTTAAATCAATACAAAAAATACCCCACAAGGGATTATTCGCATGTCCCAGTCTACCAGACCCAACCAGCGAGCACCCATAATAGTTGAGAAGAAACGACAAATGAAAATGAACTGAATGGGTACGTTTTTATTAAATACATAATTGTCATTTGTAGTACATGTTTTAATATTCCCGACTGTACTTTTTGCACTAATTGAGAGGATTCTAATGAGCCAAACGCGACAAGTCTATCTTGTGAAGTTTAGGAGTTATAACGCTTTGTGTCCATCATCAGATCAGCTTTATAGTGAATTACAAAAGTGAACACAACTTCAGCGCTAGTAGACGTCGATTGTCTTCGCTTTTAACTGACAAAATCACAAGCAACACACTGCAAATTAAATAGTCTTGTAAAAATTGGTTAAGCCGGGTACTCATTAGGGAACTGTAACCGTAACCGAACGGATACTGTAACGAGTTCAAGTGTGTAAGTAACTGAGAGAGTGCCATTCATCGGCTCGTTCGCAAACGGTTCGTGAACCACGTATACACTGGGTACTGTAACCGTTCAGTTACAGTTACAGCTCGCTAGTGAGTACACGGCTTTAGGCGATAACGGTGAATGTCGTACCTGTATTTCATCCAAATCGTCCTGACTCCTCGCATGGGTCCTCAGTTCATAACTGTACCCAGACGAGGGCGAGTTGGCATGCGTGGGGGACACTGATAGGTTTCTCCGGGGAGGCTTCTTAGGAGGCGTGGGCTGGGGACAATAAAAATATCCTATTAGCAGAGATCGGAATATACGCGACAAAATATAGTAAGACTAATTTCCGTAAGTAACGTATTTTTCCTAGTGCGAGATTATTTTATTTTCTCCGATATCGATGAATATTGCATGAAAAGAAATTGGTGCCGTTACAATATCAATATTTTATAATTATTCGTTTAAAATTTGCGGAAGAAGTGGTACGTTACGGGATTGTATTCTTGTTATATTGTAGTATTCTCTGTTTTGTTCTTCTCTATAGCGATTTATATACAGCAAAACGGATCCAGATAATGTTGTAAAATTAATAGTTATTTGACATTTTGAGTCGATACAGACAAAATGACGACGAATAAAATTGCACCTATTTTTATATAATTTTATACAAAACTACAACGACCCCTCACGTAACATTTTCTATTAAACATATTTTTTCATTTGCGGGACCGTTTACGTATTCATAATATCGATAAAAAAATGTTTCTGATACAAGGTAGATTGCGACAGTCTTGTGTTTTGCCGCGAATATTGCTACCTCTGCCTATTAGGTTTCATTTCTGGGTGGCACTCACGTTCAAGAATCGCATACAAGATTAATAACATTGCGTGTTACCGAGGTACAATGAGGCCAATGGATTTATCAAACCCCGCAATGAAGTTAAACTTGGATGCAAGTTTTGCACGTGTGTAAATAGGGCCTAAGTTATCTATTAGCTACAGTGTGCAGAATAGCTTTGGAAAAACTCATATGGCATAATTAAGCACCGAAGAGAAAATTACTGAAAATCCACAATAGTCGTTACGTTGTGACGGTTGGTTATGCTAACAAAGAAAACCAATTGATTCTGTAATTAAAACACACAGCAACTATGAACTAATCAATTGCATTTTGTTTGTAATTACTGTGTCAAAAATTGAAATATTGACTAATTTGAGAATTATATTTCGAAGACGTAAAACACAATAGCAATAAGCCGTGCTCATAATAACTCATTGTGTACACAAGTATCCCGGTCTACGGACCCGGGTATGTCCTAAAACTACGACCAAGACCACCGGGGAATGGGCAGCAGCATTCCTAGAGTGCGGTGGAGATACTGCGATCGCCAACCCGCATGCCAAGCGTGGCGATTATGGCATTTACCCCCCATGAAATTGGGGGAGGCCTATGTCCAGCAGTGGACGTCCTAGGGCTGATATGGTGGTACACAAGTATCCCACAGCTGTAAATTATGAACTTATCCTACAACACATAAGACAGTAACGATCAGCTAGAAAAATGGAAATTTAGGGGCAAATGATAATGTATGAGTAATAGGCATTTGGCGCCACTTCACTGGTTAAAAACTTAAAACAAAATCTAAAAATATAACACGATTCCGCAAATAATTGACACAATTAAAAAAAATTGTCTGCGTCTTTAGACCTAAATTTATTCCCACGTACGTCTCCACCTAAATTAACGGATGATGACATCGTCTCATTGCCCTCGCTCATCAAATTGCATTGAAGAATAAAGGAACGAAACTTGCCTATCCTATCCCCAGATCTCGTTGTCATCGCCAACCGCAATTGAGTAACAGGGCATTTGAATATAACGTTGGCAGCCGTGGTCCAAGTGGAAAGTGAGTCACCAGACAAGACTTCATCATTGACCATTGATCAAGACTTGAACATGGAAAACCGGAGAAAACTGCACCTGGCATGCGCAGTACGGAAAATAATAGAGTTCGAAAGACCCCGATACTTATTTCAAAAGCTAAGATGGGTCAAAGACAGGCGCGCAGAGTGGTTAAGAAAATGCACCAAATTAGAAATACCTCAGCACAAGACTGCATTCTTCAGAGGGAGTTTTAAATACGCAGCAGCAAAAGTCTGGAATGATCTACCACCACCTCTGCGAGAACCTATGGCACTGTTAAAATACAAACGGTCAGTCCAAAGTCATTTCTTAGACATGCAGCACAGTTTGTGTACTCCCTCTTAACGATCCTCTCTTTCTCTTCTCTTTTCCATATTTCTCTCACAATCACACATTCTCACATATGCACATAATTTAATTTACACACATAAACACATGGACACACACACACACACACATTTACTGGTTGCGATTTATTTTATTTAACTGTTTTACATTCTCCTTTGCCTACGAGTATATATTTATATTGTTCTGTTGTATTGAATTTTTATTTATTTATTTTATTTTGTTACCATGCCACTCCTTAAAGCACAGTACCAACCAAACCCAACATATTTTTATTTTCCTAGTTCCTGCGACGGACAACCCTAGGGCTCGGTCTGAAAACCTGCGCTGGTCCTTTGGGGTCAGCACACGCTGAGACTGAGACCCATTGCCTCATGTTATTAATTTTGTTCTCATAGTTACTTACTTACTCTGCTATACTTTTGTTAATTTTAAGCCTTTTTTTTTTGTAACTACCTTGTTTTTTTTTTGTAGTTACCTTATTTTCTATGACTTTTTTGTAACTACCATGTTCTTTTCTTTTCGGTGTTAATTGTGGCAATAACGAATATTCTGATTCTGATTCTGATTCTGATCATCCTAGCGTTATTCCCAGTAGAGTTGCATCCTGAAGCCCTGGGTACGCTACCTAATCCCAAGAATTGAGTAGGCACTAGTTTTTACAAAAGCGGCTGCCATCTGACCTTCCAACCCAAGGAGGAAACTATACCTCATTGTGATTAGGCTTGTAAAGTTAGTGGGCAACTAACTCGACTGTTAGAAGTTCTCAAGCCGCCCGAAGGCCTCTAACTTGGCTTAACGACTGATATCATAGACAGCAGCCGGGATCAACACAAGCAACGGCTTAACGTGCCTTTGAAAGACAAGAGGGGCAGGAATATTTCCGAAAAGGTACATTGGAGGACATGAAGTGGGATGTGGACGGGTGTGTAACGGACAGGGCGTTACAACCGGTAGGGTGCACAAGGGTGTATTGTATTTATTCAGGTTACATAAGTCAGGCTCTCCTTCATTCTAGAGAAATATGATATTACTTTTTGGCAACCGAGCTCTCTCCCTATTTCGACCTTGCTGAATTCGAGTCTTGGAGTTTAGTTAGAGAAACCCTGACCACAAGTGACTTTTTTGACGATGACTGCCCGAATTCTGGAGGCATGAAGTAACTAATTTCGTGGCCACAGGGAGTGCGGTGATTTATATTTTGGAGTACCAGTAACTACAAACATCATCATTAGGGTTATACGTCGATTACAGACTATTCAAGAATGCTATTTATACACCGTTACTACTATAAAGCTGTAATTTGGCATAAGTATACTCACCAATCACGCCGACAACGCTATAATACAATTTCGTAAAAAAAATGCAATTTTATTTCTTGCAAAAACCCATCCCTAAAAGATGTTGCACGATCCCTATATATGATCGTTAGATAACTCGTTTAAAAAGGATGTAAACTTTTTTTTTTATTTAACTATCCGTTTGCGTGATATTCATTTTTAAAAGTGCTAATGTGTGTTAGTGTATTTAAAATGTGACACCCCTAGGAGTTGCAGGCGTCCATAGGCTCCGGTGACCGCTTACCATCAGGCGGACCGTACGCTTGTTTGCCACCGACGTGGTATTAAAAAAAAAGGAAAACTATCACAGTTAAGTAGACTTTGTTTATTTATTTTATTTAAACTTTATTGCACAAAATGTAATCGTACAAATTGCGGGCTTAATGCCAAAAGGCATCCTCTACCAGCCAACCATTGGGCTAAGCAGAGATTTATGAAAGGTGCAAAGAAACATAATATGTATTAAGAAAATGCGAATACAAAATCAATACTCCATACATTACTACTACCGCATAATGTCCCGGGTTGACAGCCACGGAACCCTACATTGCACGTGGCCCGACACGCATTTGGCCGCTTTTTGGTGACTGTAAACAGCAATGCGTAAACTACCACCGCTCATAAAAGTAAAACCATAAGTTTTAATGGTGGTTTAATGGTCACATCAATTACTTACTGTATTGTTAACAAACTTCTAAGTTTTGGAATTCTTTGCCGGCGTCTGTATTTCCGAGTTCATATAACCTGGACCTTTTTAAAGCACGAGTGAAAAGACATCTTCTGGGTGAGCTCGCTTAATCGTCGGCCTCATCTTTGCCCCCTGGCTAGATGCTGGCCAAGAGTAATCCTATTTTTAATAAAAATAATAAAATTGTCATCCGTAAGTCTATAACTCAGCTCGCGGCCTAGCAAAGTGGACAAGTAATCCAATAGAGAAGCGCGGATGAGGCGTAAATTGGCGACAGCCGGTCACTGAATGGGCCGCATAAAGACAGCCTATCACAGAGCCGATTTGTAGCCGGGTAATGACGTCGGTGGAACTGCAGTGGGCTTAAGGAAAATGGTGTAGACATAGACATAGTGATTGTCACCGTTGTCTTACGTATACGTATAGACCACCTTTTCATTCAAAAGCATATTATAAGGTAAACGATTACATCATGGACAGGGATGTTTAGCAGTGATAGTGTCCTACACGGCTAATCTATCGCGAAAATAGGTTTTCTACTGTAGCATTGTTATTTTTTTAGTAACTGAGACTGTAATTTTATATTTAACTATACTTAACTATAGTTTCTAACGCCAGTTCTTCTCGTGACTGAGGTTTATTTTTCCGAACCGGTGGTAGTTTATTGACGTTCATAGGTGCATGTAATATGCCTAATTTGAATAATAATAATAATAATAAGGGCCTCTACGTGTTGGATCTGTGTCCCCACGCAAGCCTATCAAAAGACCGGGATGTAATGGCCCGTGAATGTCGAAGGAGAAACAAATAATAATAATAATAATAATGGGGGACAATCTTACACAAATCGACCTAGTCCCAAACTAAGCAAAGCTTGTACTATGGGTACTAGACGACGATATACATACTTATATAGATAAATACATACTTAAATACATAGAAAACATCCAAGACCCAAGAACAAATATCCGTGAAAAATGCACAAATAAATGCCCTGGCCGGGATTCGAACCCGGGACCTCTAGCTTCGGAGGCAGAGTCACTACCAACTAGGCTAAACAGGTCGTCCTACTACTTATACTTTTTTTTTTATATGGTAGGGAGTTTACTTTTGGCGAGGTGTCAGGGGACCGTAGGGCTGGCTCGTTCCTTGGCTAGCGTATCAGTATAGCTATCCAACGGGGGAACGCTGCCAGCCTTATGAAAACCCTTCCACATGGCTCCGATCTTGGGATTTTTTTTATTTAGTTTTAGTTGTTATGTTTTAAATATGCTGTTTATCCTGTTTGTTGAATACAATTTCAATGCGTTAGATTAGTTTAAAAAAAAACATGCCGCCATTGCTGCCTTGTAAATATTAATATACGAAATAGGTACGTCTCGTAAGTGCAACACAAGGCGGATCAGCATCATAGATAAAACTATTCCAAATACCAATACGAAAACAGAAACGCAGACTTTTCAACCGGGAATTGTCTCTAATGCTTGAGACAATAGTTCTTTGAATAATTAGATATACTTTAAATATTAAAATTATATCTTTATTGTTTACAAGGACTCATTCACGCGTAATTTCCTAATTTTCAAGAAAAATCCCTGCACTACTATTCCCCGAACTACATTAAGATCAAAGTACATCAAAGGGAACAAAGTATTAGATATAAATCAGCCTCGTGCGCCGTACCATCCGTTCCATACAACGAAAAAGATGTAACTACAAGAAGTTTCAGCCAAAGACTACTATGAATATATATGTTTCAGCATAGATGCGCCCTTGTCACTATAAGAGTTATGATCTACAGCTACGCAAACTATAAAAGATCGGGATGGCATATGAATTTTCTGAACATATGCCTTTCTATTATCAGGAGCGGCGCCAAGAAGCCATTAAAATCGTTTAGGCTAATTAAGCATGGTGAATCGGATTTATAGCGATATGCGGTAGATGTTAGACGACTGGCATACGAAAGCTTCGATGAGGATAAATGACTGTGTTGAGTCATTGTAGGGAGCAATGTTGTATATACTGGTATACACTATACAGTGAACTACGAAACCGTTGTTAAATTATAGAATTTATTAAATTCAGAGCATTTTATACTGACAGTTGTCGCATGATATCTTCCTTCATGTTTTCTTTTATTACAAGCTTTTATTTAGTTTCACCTGTCCCGTAGCCTGTAATCAAATCTTGCAAGTTAAATTTGATCCACTTCCCGGTTTCCGAATGAGCTGAAATTTTGCATGCATGTATAAATCGGATGACAATGCAATATTATGAGATAGAGCTGATCTGATGATGGAGACAGAAGGTGGTCAATTGGTCATAGCAATTCCTAAACTACACAAGATAAACCCATCGTGTTTGGGCTCATTCGAACCGACTCAACAAGTAGTTTATGATTGTGGAAAAAAAGTAGAGTCGGCAATAAAAGCTTGTACCAAAAATGAAATTTGACCAAAAACTTTTTGTAAGAATGATGCAAGTTTTAATCCTGTTGTCACGCGATACACCATTTGTACACTTTTTAATTTTCATTTCTGACGTCTAATTGAGAAAGGGAATCAAATCAATCTGGAGGGCGTTGGTACAAACTGTGGCTCGTACGAATGGACTATACAAAAAAACGAACTAAGCGAATCATTATTTGACATTTAATTAACATTAGCTTTTCTGTGAAGGACTGACTTTTCTGTATGGAAACTGATCTAATCCCAAAAAGGTACAGTTTTCTGTCAAAGTTGAAAGGTCGGATGTCAGTCGCTTTCTTTAATTATTTTTTTATTATATGGCCATTATTACGAACCGTGAGATCTTCGAGAAGACAGTAGGTACGGTTGCCAGTTTGTTGGACTTTTAGCACCACTCAGGGTTCTCGTGTAGGGTAAAGGTGGGCCACGAGCGCTCTAAGTTGCTTTCTTAATAAAACTAGAGCTTACGGAAAGTCTTGGGATTAGGTGCACAAAGCGGATAGTCAGTGGAAGTCCGACATAACTTGCTCGCTGTCCCCGCGGTGAGGAGGTGTTAATAAAGAATTGCCCCCGTAGAAAAAAGGTATATCTTCGAATAGGCCACTCGTTAGCGGGCCTCCAGGCGGGCAACATCAACAGCAGATTCGCCGTCCCCCAAATTACGGCCAGAATCCCGTCCCGCCGCAGCGGTGACGCGACCCGCCACAGCTCCCAAAGCGCCCAGCTTAGGAGGAGCCCCCTGGCACTCAGGAGGCTGCAGAGGATACTCGAACGAACCACTCGTTCCGGTCCTGACGAGTATCAGCAGCAGGAGCAGGTTGCAGGAGGGACTTGCAATTTTCCTAATATCACTTACAGTTGCCCTCCAATTCAGTCAATTTACATCTCCAATGTGTTAGTTATTGGGTAAGCTACAACGAGTGCACAAACGTGGTATATCAGGTGTTGAAAGATGTCAAGAAATCCAGTATATAAACAATTGCGCCCTACTGCCCGACATTTCAGGAAGATTTCAGACAAACACCTCAATCTAACTATCGCAAGCTCGCTTCTTCAATCATGTCACAACAATATTTACCTTGTTACCAGCTTTTAGAGTTCAATTCCGGATTTTATGTTTACGATAAGAGTTTGATATAGTTATAAAGTTCACATCTGTTTCAGAACATGTGTAGGAATGTGTTGCAATGAAGTAACCTAATAATAGTGTAATGTGTAATACACAACGTGTAATTACTTACAGTGAACGGAAACCAGCTAATTGTTGTTTTGAAAGATTAAGACGAATTGTAGCTCTAATCGGCGTATGATTTATGTGGTTGCGAAAGAATGTGGAGTGCAGTTGACTTCAAAGGTGACTCTATGTTTGTTTACTTTTAGAAAAGTTTATAAATCTATGAGTAAAGAGAGGCAAAAAATGTGGAAGATATACGTGAAATATAAGTTACGCAATCGCAAAGAGTGTAGTAGTAGAAGTAAACCATTTATTCAACAAATAAGGAACATCGTCATCATCATATCAGCCGAAGGACGGCGTCTGCTGGGAGTAGACTTCCCCCAAAGAGCGCCACAATCATCGATCCTGCGACACCCGCGACCCTTACCAGGTCATTAGCCCACCTTGTGGGGGGCCTACCCACGCTGCGCCTTCTGGTAAGTGGTCGCCACTCGAAAACCTTTCCGTCCCAACGTCCATCGGTTCTTCGCGCAATGTGCCCCGCCCACTGCCACTTAAGTTTAGTGATTCGGAGGGCTATGTCGGTTACTTTAGTTCTACTGCGGATGGCTGCATTTCTAATGCGATCACGCAGAGACACTCCCAGCATAGCCTTCTCTATTGCTCTTTGGGTGACTTTGAGCCTTATTATGAGGCCCGTAGTAAGCAACCACATTTCAGTGCCATATGTCATCCATCACTGGCAACACACACTGGTCAAACACTCACGTCTTGAGACGCGGAATATTGGACGAAAAGATGTGCCGTATTATATTATATGGTATGAACTAATTTAGATACCTATTTAAAAAAAAGAAACACGACTGCTGAAGATAATGTCCAACATTGTATGTTACCCGGGATACTTACGATACCCCACACACAAATCGGTTACTAGTGGTTACTAGTTCTAGTGGAATAAAGAAACTAACATACATAGACCCTCAGCTCAAAGCATTACACTCTTTTTTGGCAGTATAGTGTAAAAAAGGCAGGTTTTAAATTTCTGTTTTGTTTCTTAACTCATTAAGGAATTGGAGCAAACAATCTGTCCATTTAGCTACCCCGTTGAAAGAAAATTTTGGCAACATTCGTTCCTAACCCGTTCTAACCATAACAAACGAGAATAGCCCTTATGACCGAAGCAATAAAAGCGAACAGTGGGTCATTATTCATGTGATGTGTTCTTGCAAAACGAGAAAGTATTTGTAAACTGGCTGGTCGCCAAACGTCAGTTCATCGGTTGCTATTTCCGTGGATTCCGAACGTTTAGCGATGTCAAAGAACAAGAGAACAGAGGGTACAGTAGTGGGCAGAGATTTATGGTAACTAACTAAAAGCCTTATTTAGGCACGCACGAGACTGTATGCGAGCTTCACTACATTGCGCGATTTGTCATCGATAACATCGATTGAACTCATTATATCACGGTAATACGCAATATAATGAAACTATATAGGCATCCTCCAATTTTGTTTCCTTCCGCTTGGTATGCGGGCTGGCAATCGCAGTATCTGCACCGCATTCCAGGGATGCTGCTGCGCAACCCCCGGTGGTCTTGGTCGTAGTTTTAGGGCATACCCGGGTCCCCTAGGTGTGTACACTTAAGCGTAGAATATATTGGGTTCGCATTTTACCTATCGCACAGTGACCTGAAGAGAATAACCTTTCTGCGCACAGGTTTCATAAGCCACTCATGGATCACAGTCATGTCACATCAATTTGCAGGGTACGAGTATATCCCAGAGGTTATGTTTCTTGTGTATTGTGTATTGTTGCAGAAATATCTCAGAAGAATCTCTAAGAACATAAATGTGAACATCTTTTCTATCGTTTCTTTCCCATGACAAGGGTAATATAATAATAAGCTTTCCCTTACCAACTTTCATAGCGTGCGTAGCTGACACAATACGCTTCCCACAATACCACATGACGTACATTCCCATATGTCAGCGATTTTTACGAGTACATATAAATGTATGCGTGTTCGACTATAATTTAAAGTTCATTCTTCATTGGTTAACTGCATGATAATAATAATGTTTTTACCGGTTAGATATGTTAATAACCATGATTGATTTACATTGCGCGTGCTATAATGACTATGTAAGTATGTAGCATTGTTGTCCAATAGTTAGAAAACTATTCACAATATAAAAATTCAAACAATACCACTTCTTGCAAGTTGGAAGAGATAGTATTACCTGTTTTGCTCACTTGATACTTGTGAAAAATAGTTTCAACCTTAATGAAAAATGATATATTTCAACTGTTTAAGTAAAATCGTATTCAGAAACATGTAACATAATCGAGGAAAATATTCGCAAAATTGCGAGTATGCTTAGGTGACAGAAATAAAAGGCTGTATAGGTGGAAGGACACTTTAAAAAAAAAACATTTTCTTTTTAATTGATATATTGATTGATTATTGGGACATTGCATACTTTCTACTCATAGCTATTCTTTGAACCGTAAGATATTTATATGATGACGTGATCGCATTATAATATTACGAAACGATGAAATTGGGTGATGGCACCCTTGACCTAGTTTGGTTCCGTAAAGAGAACACGAGGATATATGGCTAATTAGAATTTAGGTACTGACGTTTTTGGCAGACAAGTAAAGGATACCAGAACAACTATATCAGTAATCGATTGCAATCACGTATAAATCGTCATTACCTAAAACAAATACTTTTCTTCATCAAATTTCAAAGGGGAAATAGCTTTCAGTTAAAAATCCTTGTCACTCTATCCGTGGTTTATAATATAAACTATGAACCTAAAACTTTATTTAATAATTGTTTATATACAAACCTAAAAACTCTTTTGTTTCACGTAACTAATTTAGGAGGAATAAGTTGGTAACTATAACATCTATGACAAGTGTACGGATGGGTTTGTTGACGTAATACCAATACCTATCAACTGTCAAAAAAGAAATGCAGGATTACCATACATTTAGTGGATATTAGTGTTAAGCAACATGATTATTAAATTTAATGAACTAAACAAAGATGTTGGTCTGAGACCTCGTCCTTTGCAATCTGTTTCAGTTGGCTTTGAACATTTTCGACTCCTGATCACCCTTAAAAATCACCGTGTATACTTAGTTATAAATTGTTGATAGAATCTTAACAAAGACTGATGACAGCTCCAATGGCGTACAAAAACAAAATAACTATAAAGAAAAAAACGAGAAATCTGTTTAACTTACATAAACTACACAGAGAATAATCCAAATTCACTGACACCACACACACTAACACAAACGAAACACACAATTTTCACACGCATCAAATCACAAACAAAACAATAAACATATCACCACAAACGGTTAGAAAAACACCACACTAAACGAAAGATTCGAATATCAATTTCAGTAATCGAGTGTATAGAACGCTAAACTGCACATATCGCACAATCCGCGCGAATCCGATAGTGATTTGTATCGGGCTTATCGTTAGATCGAGACGCAAGCGCGGCGCGCTCGCTACGGCACTACTGCCTAATTCTTGCCACTCCGGCGCATGTGGGATAAGACGGCGCTAATTAGAGATCCTCATTCATTATCATTGTTCGTAACAATATGTTATATTTTATGTGTGATAGTTGGTTAGTAGCTTCTACCAATTGTACTTAGTGGGAAATATGAGTGGATTGCAGAGGGAATGGCGTTCTTGTATATTAGTTACAGCCGGCAGGGTCGATACAGGTTCCTAACTTAATGTGGTACCAAAGACCATATAAACGCCGCAAACGCGCTCAATAGTATGGAAACCGAGCGTGTCAATTTTTACGTGCCTACTATGACGTCACGTAAGCAATTTAGTAATGTCCAATACTACCGCCGCGTTAAACCGATTCGAAGGCGCCGCTGTCGGTTTACTGTTTACTTGTTTAGTACTCAGTAGGCCTTTGCGGTGAGAGGACGTACGCAGCCCGCCCGCTTTAGTTTACGTTCTGCATGTTACTTTAAAATTCAAGTAATTAACCTATGAATTTACGTTAATACGTTTTTCGTAATTTTAAGCATACAAAATGTTCCGTAATATTAAATCGATATTTTTATGATTGATTTTCTATCGATTATTTCATCGATCATACTTCGAGTTTATAAACGGACAATGAGAAAGTGATTCAAAGATTATTAATGGCTCTGTGAGTAGTAGACATAGCAATTTTTTTTTATTTCGTCGAGCCTAGTTGGTAGTGACTCTGCCTCCGAAGCTAGAGGTCCCGGGTTCGAATCCCGGCCTGGGCATTTATTTGTGCATTTATCACGGATATTTGTTCTTGGGTCTTGGATGTTTTCTATGTATTTATCTATATAAGTATGTATATCGTCGTCTAGTACCCATAGTACAAGCTTTGCTTAGTTTGGGACTAGGTTGATTTGTGTAAGATTGTCCCCGAATATTATTTATTATTTCAAAATTTCCAAAAACTGACACGACAAAGAAATTCTATATAATTACCTGCTCACAAAATATCACGAGAATCGGTTGAGAAACGCGAACTGTAGAGGAGAACATACGAACAGACAGACAGGCGTATGACAGAATTTTTGTCAAAAGCTGAAACGGAGACGCTTCGCTCGCTCGGTCAAAAATCAAAAAATCAAATATTTATTCTGCAAATAGGCCACAAGGGCACTTTTACATGTCAAAGCATGAATTTATACAATTTAAAAAACTGACAATCTTACTTAATAATAATGATTAAAAAATATATACTGATTACAATACAATGAAAATAAATTTACAAATATTAAGGACGTATTGAATACGATCTGTGTCCGAATAAACAAAAGGAATATAAAATTAATTTAATATCTCAGAGATGTATATGGTCTCTGAGCGTCCAAATATGATTAATAACAATTATTTCAAAGTGCTTAGAGATGTAAATGATCTCTAAGCCCTAAAATTAAAATAAGTAAACTTAATATTGTTAGAGATGTATAAGGTCTCTAAGCGTCAATAATAATAAAACTAATCCAGAACAGGATCATGTCTCTCGTCAATCTACATACAATAAAATAACACTAGTATTAAGGTATTTACTATGCCCTTGCAAGCATGAACAGACCGGACTCCACAAACAGCACCCGATCACGAGTATGACGCGTATCTCAGCCATCGCCTCCCTCGACCATCTCAACAAGTAATAGATTTTTTTTTTACACGATTGCCTAAAACAAGGATTGCAATGTTTTTATAACAACAACCTTTCATCGATGCAAAACTATAGTTCATTTCAGAGAGAAATAGACATAATGAAAATAGATATTTTATAAGTAGTGCATTTTTTTGTATAGCATTCAATACGTGAAACAGTGTAGGTAATAAATAAGTGCTTCGTGGTTATAAAATAAATGCAATTAAATGATTGCATATTCTTCTTCGCTTAATGCCCTGATACCTAGGTATAGTCAACAATCAAATAAATATTCTACTAAGTAATTTATGAAAGAAGATCCCTGCTTCTGTGACGCTTAAGAATCTATTGTCCATCACAAAAATCGATTATAAATCGAATTGCACAGTGACATTGCATGAAACATCGCAGTGTACAGCACTACTCACTTTAAATCGACGGACAATGAGAAAATCCCTACTACCATACAACGTGAAGATTTACGAAATAATCGTTTGCTTCACTGTCCATTGCGGCCTACAAATAACAGTCCTTAAGTATAGTTTAAAGTAGAAGCCGCAATGGATGGCGTACTTCGAAAATATACTATGTGTGTAAATATTTTGGTAGAAACGACACGACACTCCAAGTTGAAAATACTACTACTACTACTCCTCCGTTGGCTCAGCGACCCAAAATGAGACTTGGCCTCCGACACAAGACAGCGCCCCCTTTCACGGTCCTGTGCAACGTTCCGCCAATTGTTGACACGAATTTCGCGCAGATCCGCCTCCACCATGTCGCACCAGCGATACCTGGGGCGTCCGACAGGACGTCTTCCTGCTGGGCGGCCCAAGTATGCTCTTTTCACGTTCCGACCTTCATCGATTCTCTCAAGATGGCCCAGCCAACGGAGCCTGTGAGCTTTAGTCACCCCCATGATGTTAGGTTTAGCCACTAGGTCTTCAATCTCACGGTTCCTAAGGACTGTCCAGCTTCCATCCGGTCTTTTTTTGGGGCCCAGTATCTTACGAAGGATCTTCCTCTCGGCCACTAGCAGCATATTTTCTTCCTTGAGTGTCAGTGTCCACGCTTCGCAACCGTAGGTTAAAATTGGGCGAATCACGGTCTTGTAGATTCGGATTTTAGAGAAGGGGGAATAGAGCTAAAGTTGAAAATAATTATTAAATTAAATAAGGCGAAATTTATTAGAAAAAATACTTATGAAAGGAAACGTCACCGTTTACTCAACTAACCACTCTTGTTGAATTTGAACAGTTAATTACGGCGCAGTGTAGCATTTTCTAGTGTAGCAACAAACGTCTGACAGTTAGAACGACAGGAGCGCGACTGAGCGGCAAGTGGTGCACCGCATCATTTAGATACACGGGGATTATTACAGATGTGCGACACCGAGTGTGCGACACATCGTTTGTGCGACGTATGAGTAAGCGATGCACGGTATTGCGACATGTCATTTGTGCGACATGTCGTTTGTGCTAAGTATGACTCGGCGACACTCAGATTAGCGACAGGGCATTTGTGCGGCACGTCGTTTGTGTGAAGTATGAATAAGCGATACTCAGATTAGCGACAGGCCATTTGAGCGGCACGTCGTTTGTGCGAAGTATGAATAAGCGATACTCAGATTAGCGACAGGCCATTTCAGCGACAAATAATTTGTGCGAAGTATGATTAACCGTCACACAAATTTGCGACTACTGATTTGTGCGAATACTGCGAACATTGTTCGTGCGGAGAATGGTTAAGAGGGCGCAGTACGTTTGTTTCTCCATACAAACGTATTTATGTTCTCATTTTAAAACGTCATGCTAGAATAACATGAAACTTTGTATACACAATGGGATCCAGCTTGTCTAGGGCGGAATTTGTTTCTGTTCCTTGAAATTATAATGGCGAAAAAATACAGCGAATATGAAGGTTTTCATACAAGCCGTAAAAACTCAAAAAACCGCTGTATTTTTTTTTCTTTTTCAATTTCTAGCAACAGAAACTAATTTCCGACCTAGGTATGCCGGATCCCATTGTGTATACAAAGTTTCATGTTATTCTAGCATGGCGTTTTAAAATGAGAGCCTAAATACGTTTGTATGGAGAACCGATCCACACCGATCGTACTGCGCCGTCTTAATCGGTGAATAAATATGCGACTTGTCGTATATGCATTTACGATTTTTTTTTGTAGAATTTCTCGTAAAAAATCATACTTCTAAAATATGTAGGAGCATGAACAATAATAGTGTAGTCATTATTTACAGCTTGCTGATTAAATGTCAGACAGACTGGTTGAAACTTGCTGTAGCCTAAACGAAATTCACATCTTTTTAAGGCTTAAAGGTTAAGGATTAAAACATTTTTATTTTTGGCATCATTTCATGAATATACGAGTATGAGTAAGATAAAAATTTATCGCATTCTAAGTCTTCGCTCATAAGACCCTAAAAAACTTAATGATGGGCCTATCACATTTAAGCTTTCTAAGCAAGGAAGACAAAGACTCAGTCTAGTGCGTAATAAGGGATAACAAGTTTTTTTTTTTTATATGAAGACATCTAGTTAGTCCGTAGAAAGTTTGCTTAAAAGGTTTAATGTAATAGTACGTACATTTGTATGGTAGAAGAAAATCGCATACTAGGACTTCGCTCATCCATATTGTCGTATCGTATATTTGTTAGTCGAATAAAAGTAAATCGCATACTATTTAGCACTTCGCTTATCCATACTGTCGTACGTTTGTGTAGTCGAATAGAAGTACATCGCATACCAGCACTTCGCTGATGCATTACTGTCGGAAATTTGTATTGTCGGACACAAATACATCGCACAATTCAACATCGCAGAATTGCTTTGTCGATTAATAGAAATGTCGCACTAGCGTACATCGCACATTCGTTGTCGCACATCTGTAATAATCCCGATACACGCGAAGTACATACATTGGGGTCATCTAGGTTTATCTAGGTCTGTTTGTGGTACCTATATTTGTGCGTTAGGAGAATACCACTTTTCCTGGGATATTCCGTTAATTTAATTTTTCACAGGAATATACTTGACAGTGTAGACAGACTGTAGGACTGACTGTAAGACTGTTCTATTGGTAAGTTTGTTTCATTTATGGCGTTAATAGTATGTTTTTAATCCCTGACGCGGAACGCAAAAGAGGGGTGTCATAAGCATAAGTTTAACATGTGTATGTGTGTCTCTCTGTGCCATCGTAGCTCTTAAACGGGTGAACCGATTTGAATGCGGTTTTTTCATTTGAAAGCAGGTTTTACAGCGATGATGGTTCTTAGACATGTATTTATCAAAATTGGTTCTGCCGTTTTTGAGATATTAAAGTTTGAAATGAAAATGTCGGGGGTTTCTTCAACTTTTTAAGTTGTCGGTAATGTATAAATCACTTTAATCTAAGTATATTTGTAAACTTCGGTATAGCTTTAAAAATATTAATATGCATCAATTTTATTTAAAAATTTCAAATATGATTAACTGCTAAGTGTGGCCCGTCGGAAGACCACGTGTGTGAATCGAAACAAAGTTACGACTTCTCTCACGATCATCTTTATTGGTTTTGTAATAAAATGCAACTATATACAGCATTAATGAAACATTTTCGACTGTCGAGCTGTTTCATTAGTTTATTGATCATAAAAGTGCATTATTAGAAAAATAACGTATTAAGGAAATGAAAGTCCGCAGTATAAATAAGTATAAATATATATAGTATAAATGCATTCTAATTTTTAATCATGTCCGAAATGAGATCAGATTTCAACCTAATGATGAGATATTTAAAACTAAATTAAAAACCTATTAATAGAGAATTGCTATTACTCGGTGGACGAATTCCTCGATGACCATAGTTTAGCAATGTAGGTAGCCTTAGATTTCATAAGCATAACATAGTGAAGTGACCTATTTCGACTTGAATGGTAATAACTTGTTATGTGCCCTAACAGGGTGTCATGGAAAGACTTATAATTAAAATGTAACATCTTATTATGTATGCATGACATTACAATGAATAAATAAATAAATAAATTGTGAAATTGGACAGGTTTAACTACAACAGGTATATACAGCGTGTTTTTATTGATTTCCATTCCTTCTAGGATATAGCCGTGTATTGCCATAGAAACGAGGTATGTAGCATATTTAGTCTTCTTTTTTTTAATTTAAGATTTTTTTTTTCTTTTTCATACTAAATAATTAATTATATCACCAAAGGTGAATGAAAACCGGCCTTAAAAGTTAACGTGGAGTTAAGCAAAAGTTAATGTCAAGTATGACAATTTGAAATTCGAATGACACGCAAGTTTACATTGTTTAATTGTTTAGGACCTTTTATGCTATACTGGGGGTGATAAATTGATAATTAACATTGATGTACTATTATAGAACTAGATTCACAATCAGCCCACAAAAATGGCCCCCGTGAAAGTACCGCCCGCACGACTCGGGCGGTACTTTCCTGTTTAGTCGTGTTTGGACCGCAGACAGTGACAGTTGTCCAACAATGACGAAATCTGCTGTGAAAAATTGCTTTAATAGCTACAAAAAAACAAGGAAAAAGACGGAATATACTTCTTTAGGTTAGTTATTTTGATAACGTTACAAAATTTATGTAAAGTCCTGGTAATTTCATGGTTTTGAGTAAATAATTGTGTTAGTTCAAATGAAAGGTTATCAAGAAACAAAATGTAAGGAGTCGCTATTAGGTCAATATTTTTTTAAAATTAAATTTATAAGGAATATAAAAGTGTTTTTTATGTTTCAATTCAAGATTACCACAAAATCCTCAGCGACGTTCAGAATGGACCGCTATTTGAGCGCAAAATAAACGTGACGCATTCTATAAACCAAGCCACACGAGTGTTGTGTGTTCGGCCTATTTCCCTATTTCCGACATATACAGGACCAATAAAGGCTTAAATCGACTAACTGCAACTGCTAAACCTGTCTTGAACGTAAGTCCGTTCGTTCCCGACTCAAACTACATTATTCAAATTCTGTTTTAACATATAATTATAGCGTGAAAAATCATGAAGAGGAAAACATTTTCATATAGTTATATGAATTGATGTAATAAAAATCAATTTAACGTTACTATATTTCAATAATTTATCTTTCAAGTTCATAGGCGGTATTTTTGTTTTATAGATGTCAGAGATAGATGACGATGACTTGCAAAGAAAAAGTTGTAAAACTACAAATGCTGCTCCAATGGCAGAAGTCAGTACTTTTGAAATAACTACTTACCTATGGTCTTGCTCAAGAGTTTCATGAAGGTAAACATCTTAATCTCTAACACAGAAAAAGAACAATCACAGAATGTGTGTGAATGTTGTAATGGAAAGTTTTATTCATTTTTTTTTGTTCAAAAATATTATTAATATAAAAATAATTTAAATAACCAAAGCGACTCCATTAGGTACTTTCACTGTTCACTTTTGACATTTATAAAGTAAACATTGGTAGCCAGTATACGACAGTGGCATTTTACTAAAAAGTTTTTACCATGTTGGTTCTTATGTTTGCAAATTTGACACTTGACGCTAATGTCTGTAAGTTCTTTTTTGTATGAAGTTTTTATCTTGACTCGGACTATAAAAAAGCGTTATTATCAGCTATTGGAATGTAACTGTCAGTGTCATCTTGCGCCACATTTTTAGCTATTTATGTTCGGAATTGTGTGTCTATTTCTATATCTTATGTCAATGATAATTAACGAAAATAAATTCTTCAATATCTTCCAACTGGCACGAATTGGGATACTAGTGTCTTAGAGAATATTACTTTATTTTATCTCAGGATTGTGCCCTCACAATTAACGGAATTTAATAAAAACATCCTGTATACATTATTTAATTGACTTCAGTGTCCGAATTTGCACTTCCACTTTATGGATAGGTACCTAGTCAGACTTTTGTTGATATTCATCCTCAACCTATAATCGTCCCACAGATGAACACAGACCAAAGGAGACATGAAACAATACAAATCTTACCCATTGACCATATTAGTGAAATTCTTAAATGAAAAGTTTCATCGACGCCTGCAAGAAGGCACTAACGCTAATTAGAAAATACAAATTGTAAAAGTTATTGTATATTGAATTATTCACTATTTATTTATATTAATAACACAATCAATTTCTGTTGCATAGCATATTCAGCTATTTTCTTGGCGCACTATAAAATAACGAAATCGCAGTTAAATTTACAGGAATCGTAACAATAATACGAGCAAAGGGGTGACAACGGTTGTGACGATCTTTCCTACATATGTAGATGTGTAACGTGTATCCCTGGTCTAATACAAACACGTAATTATATATTATATAGGTAAGTATAAACCTAATCAAAATATCGTGTCAACATAATGAAATTAGCAGATTTCACGAATAGCGTGCCACAAGGAGTGGTCGTCGAGTCACACGGAAGGAAATACCATAACGAATTAATGTTAGAGGAAATAATAGCTCTATAAACAGAATGTACATACAAATATTTCAATGATAAAACTATATAGTGAACAAAATGAACATTAGAATGTAGAAGTGCAAAATCTTATGTTATCTCTGTGAATCAAAATCTTAGTATAACGTTGTATCTTTAGGTTTTATCTCGGAAGATATGTACATGTAAATTTGATCAGTAGCAATTGAGGTCCTAGCTGTGACTAAATTTAGTTTTTTCTTTTTTGTTTTATTTAAAACATGGCACCGTGTATAAAATTCGAACCGGATACTTTCAAAAACTATAAACTTGTATATGCAAAACTCCTGATCATATCGAGATTAATAAAAATTAAAGAATAAGCAGTCGGCTGTCAACCGGCCTTTTATTAAACTCTCGAACAATTGATCGACGGCATGAAAGAAATTTACCTCCAAGTTAGAGAATATTATTCTCCAAGTCTTTATTAATATCTGCCCTTTGCGTGTCGCAAGGCATTGTAATAGTTAAAGCATTGTAATTGTAACGGATTGTTGTGACTAATAACGAAACGCTTCTCACGACGGCCCCGGGTACAATAATGTAGGACTTAATTAAAACAAGTGTTAACAAACTGGTCCCCATTTCAACAACTTGAAATGACAATTCGACAAAAAAATAACTACATTGGAGACAAATGACTCCATGTTTGTGTGGTGAACACTCTCGACAGTGAACATTCAGCAAAACGTTACTAAAAGTTGCAGCGTGAAGTACCCAAAGATGTGTTTTCATACATTTAAGGCTTGAATCATACTGACCGCGGCTGAGTAGTACATTTGACAGCTAATGACAAGTTTACTATTGACCGCGCAGCCTAGGCCGCGCCAATCTGTGAGAGGCTGAACACATCGCAAGCTTGACAGCTAGATGTCAAATTATAAAATTCCTCGCACGTCTCTTGTGGATATTCAGCCTGAGTGTCATTTTTAAGGAACGTCATCAAATGACGTAACGTGGAGATTGATGCGAACTTGTCACGTTGTTGAAATAGGGACCTGGAAAACAACATTATAACAAGATTTATCAGTGATATAAACCTGTCATGACGTGGCTGACATATCGAATGGACACATTACATTGACAAGCACGATATGAAAAGGTTTTAATCACTTATCATAAGTTGAGCAAATTAGAGACGTAAGGAAGTCAGTAGAAACTCACCGAAACTTTACTGTAGTCGTGATGATGCGCCAGATGGTGCGGCGCGCAGCTAGACGCCGCACTGGAGATGCTCAGAGCGTCGCCCTCGCTCGCACCCTCAGCCTCGTCCCACCGCCGGCGCCCCGACCCGCTGCGAACACCCCCGCATCCCGCATCCCGCTCAAGCGAAGCGACACCAAGCGAGCCCGCATCGACACCCGGAATACCACTATCCTCATCACACTCCGACGAAGTCTCAGAGCCTTCGACGCTGATACCGCTCTCGATCTTCGAAGGAGACTCAAATTTGTTCAAAGAATCACTGGACGAATTTGAATCCTCTTCCAAGATAGCATAGTATTGAATTTTTGGACCGCTCTTGCCGAAATTGAAAGAGTCACTGTGAACCCACGGTCGTTTAGCGGTACTAACATCAGTAACGTCTGATTTCACGGTTTCGGTATCTGAGGAGTCTTCGTCAGAACGCAATGTTCCATCGTCTGAATCCTCTTCAGGATCTTCTATGCAAGTTTTAAAGGATGTGTCTGACTGGATAGTCGTGTTAGAATTTGATGAAGCTAACGTCCAACGGTCAGAGTATTCCGATGATGTCGATTTACGCAGCGGTATATGCGCAGAATTCAAAGCACAAATAGGGGAAGCATCAGTAGATTCAGGATGACTGTTAAGTGAAATTACATCTGCAATGTCTTTAATAGAATATTGTCCACCAGATGATAGAGTTGAAGGTTGTGACATAACTGTATAGATTGGACTTTCAGGTTTGATGGTTTCCAAACCTTTATTTCTTAAAACAATGTCTTCTATATTAGTTACTGCGTAATGAATTTCTTTGTTAGATGTTGACGGATTTTTCAATGTACTGCTTCTATTTACTGTCGAAAAAGAAGTATCTAGCGAAATGTCAGGTGTAGAGATGCTTTTCTTTACCGCTGAAAATCTGACGATCAAATCGTGTGGCGATTCACGTTTTTTAGCATGTAAAGTACATTGACCGGAATCACAAAAACAACGAAAAGATGTGGAAACTATTTCAGTTCTTGCCCGTAGTGCGCTTAAATCTATGGTTACTTTATTTTCTTCTGCTACATCGAACGGTAGTTGTAATAAATCTTCAGCACTTTTATGATATTTATGAACTTTTGGTTTACAAAAGCATATCGCCGTTTCGAAGTAGCTTTCTCGTTTATCTTTTGGCGCCAATGTAAACGGTGCCGTATCAGAATAAAGAGTATCTCTATTAAAAATATAGATAAATTCTTCAACAGTTGGCGCTTTATAAATACAATGACCTGTGCCTCTTATGTGATAATTAGCCAAAGTTTCTTTCATAAATTCGTAGTGATCCAAAGCCAGGGTCGCATTACTAACAGAATTCCTATCTACTTCGATATTTGTGAATGTCTTATGTCTAAACAACACTTTTTTCTTAATTTCTGAGTCTTTCTTTGATTTAAGAGGTAAAGTTCCGCTCATCGTCGTATACATATCTTCACTACAATCTACATTTTCTATGGCACTGGCTTCTGTAATTTCAGACACATTAGACACATCGGATTGAGTCCTGCTTATCTGACTTTTACTAGTCGTATTTTTCTTAACTCGTCGAAACGATTTAGATTTTTCAGAAAGGAGAATATCTTCAAGATTTGTTTCATCTTCCATCGAGTCTGATGACATTGTAGAAGATCGGCTTAGGGTTGTTTTTTCTAAACCGGTTATATTTAGTTCGGTCCGAGACTCATCTTGTATTTTTTCTTTTACAACTGATATATTTTCGTATAATGCTTTACGTTGTACTTCATCTAAGAGAATTTTCTGTGGCACATTATTTCTCACAGCCGGCTGAGGCGGAATACGCTTATTAATCAAACTAACATTTTCATAAATCATATTTTCGTCACTAGTGTGCATCGCTACATTAACTCGCGGTGATGGTTTTGGTAAATTATTATTATTTTCGACTTTTGTCTCTGCTTCGCTATCAGAGAATTTACACGGTTCGTAACATTCATTTACTAAATCAGCGGAATCATTATTTATATCAGCATCCTTGTTGAAACTAAGTGTGCGTTGTCTAGGTTCGAATATAGTAAGTTTCGTATGTAGATTAATAGCTTCTTTTGGTTGCGATTTAGGAATATCACTATCTATTTCAGTAATAATCACAGAATCTGAATCACTAAGCTCAGCGTTCTCAGAAATATTCGGCAGAGACGTCTTGAACCCAGGGCAACTACGATTGCTTCTATTAACTGACGAATCCCTGTTTAACGTACCTAGTCTATCCAATGAAATAGTATCAAATTCGTCATTACAATTGATTTCCCCAGATTCTTCTTTTTTGGACAGTATCTTATTGAAAAATTTACTGTTGCCGATTAACAACGTGTTTGTGTTACTTTTGTGATCAGGATTAGACGACTTAGCAGAAACATCCGAATCCAACGCTATACTATTAGAAATGTTAGGAGCCGAATTAAACTTTGCTTTGAGCCCCAAGCATTTCGAAGCAAGCTTTTTGACAAAACTTTGATGATTCTTTGTTAAAGAAGATGAAGATTGAGACAAGCTTAAATTTATGTTAGTATTTTTCTGGGTCTCTGGGGCTTTCCTGAAAACACATGTAAAGCAAAAAAAATAAAAGTAAAAAACAAAACTATTACTTACATTCTAATTTAAAATTACATATGGATTATTTGAACATTGTTAGATAGTTTGCCACCACCAGAAGCATTAACATTTTTTATTCATTTTATATTAAATGGCATCGTTAAACATATCGATAAATCGACTCGAGGTTTTTTTATTTTATATTGGTTACCAATCAGTTACAAGCTGCTTCGCTTGTTCAATTTTTTTCCGAAATACGGAGGAGAATCGTTTCACTCGTGTAAGAGTACTCGTGGAATCTTCACTGGATGTTGATGTTTTTGGCATATTCTCGAATGGTTCAAATTGTGTTTCATCAGCTAAATCTAACTTCGTAGGAATATCATCAGCTTCCACTTTGTTCGAAACATCAGTTAAGGATGTGTAAATTTGGTTTTTGTCAATAACGACATATATTTCCTCGCAACTATAATATACTTCTTGTCCTTTCCTTTTTGCTGCTTCTTCGTGACAATAGCAGGGCATATCACCAACTTTGGTTCTCTTTTTTATGAATGGAGACACGTCACCTTTGTTGATATTAGGATTTAAAACGTATTGATATTCATAATCATCGGAGTTATGAATACAACCCACATCTCCTTTTACGTGTACACCTAAACAACGTGCAGAGGGAGTTTTCATTCGTATGATGGATAATCTTTTCTGAACTTTTTCTTCGCCCATTGGAATGTATTCGCCGTCCAAATATACCTCTTCCGTAATGGAACTCTGTTTTCCATCCATCACTACGTATTGTTTCGTGTCCGGGGTAGACAGCCGTTTCTTTGCCCCGGTTTCATCCATAGTGATGTATTCACTATAGATATCCTCCGTAATGCATTTTTTACCCGCCATGTCTACGTAATTAGGAGCAGACCTTCTATTGAATCGTTTATTAGAATTCATCGAGACGTAGGCATTATCGGATTTCAAATTTTTATTTATCATCAAGACATAAGAACTATCGGTTTTCGTATTATCATTAGTCATCATGACATAAGCACTATCGTTTTTCGAATCAGCGTCCCCATTTCTTTTCACTTTTTCATCATCCGGCAAATTTCCGTATATAATGTAATTATCTTTGTTATGGTTGTCTGTGCTATAAGATTTCAAATTGCCGTCAACTTGTGATGATCCAGCTTTCACTGAATTGTTATTTTCTTGTGAATCGTTAGAATGTTTTATCCCTAGCTTATGAATCAATTCAGTTAAACTTATAGATGGTTTTTGATTCAATGGTTTAGGAGGTGGCTTTGGCTTCTTTTTCAAGCTGTTTTGCAATCCAATCTCTGCCTCAAGTTCCTTCGTTAAATTAACGGTTTTTATATTACCATATATTTCGTTACTGAAGGGCACATCTTGAACTGCTTCTGTTTCTTCCGACATTATATCTTTGTAATTAACATAATTTGGTTGTACGTCTGGGCTAGCCGGTACGGTTGGTAGTGCTTCCTTTACAGGAGAATAGAGATCAGCTTTGATTTTTATTATTTTGCTTGACGCACGTCTAAATGGTGGCAGACTATTATTTGATGCAGATGAAGTGTTAAAGACACGTTTTTTTATATCAGTGTTAGTAATAGCATCGGGGTTAGTGCCAAGCGTTGGAAGAACCCTAATCCTGCAAAATTTAAAATGAAATGAGTGCACATAAATACTTCGCAAATTAATATTTATGTTAACATTAAGTATACAGTTTTGCCAAGTGACAAACTCCACACAACGTGTAAAATGTATGTTTCCTGGATCTTATATCTGCGCCTATTAACGGAAAATACTTTCTTGAATTTAATTCCTTTTCGTGCACTTTTTGTGCTGTTTATTTGTGCTCATCCCTGCGGGAGCGAGGCGCTTTGAAAATATGTCGGCAAGTCTTGGGGGCTCTCACCTGACCGTTTGCGAGACAAAATCAAAGGCACGGAAGATTTTAATGAGGTTGCATTGACAGTTTTTTGTTTCGGGTCCTTTTTGCCAGCTTACATGAATTTGTTTAAAGGGAATGCTGGATTCTTGTTGTTATACTTTACGTTATGAGTGCAGATTCGTAGCGTGCGTATTAATATTTCTAAGTATATTAATACTTCTAAATGTTTTAACGGTGCTCTGGTGACACTTTTTTGCGATTTAGTTTTAGTTGGGTTGCGGTGCAAAATTTTGTTCGAAATAGTACATTTTTTGTGGTATATCAGTGAACCTATAGAACATGGTGTCCTGTTTAATGAATTAATGATACAACTAATCATTGTATCAGTGCGTAAAGTGGAAGCAAAACTTTTATGCAATTGCCTTGGAATCGGATATACTGCAATTCCCAATCCTTCTACAAACATAAGTTTATGAAATTGAATAGAGGGTGAGTTTTTCTGCACTCATGTCGTATTCCAACAAAATTATGACTAAATAATCAAAATGTCTCACAGAAAGAGCATTCTAAACACAACGGATCAAAGGTGGCACGTGGTGTGTCGTAATTGAAATCGCTCTCCAATTAACGCGAATCTCTCAGCCTCTCGAGTAGTTAGAGATTCCTTTACGTACGCTCTCAACAGTCGCTTTGGGCCGCGAAAAGACTGTTTTTCATCTACTCGTATTCTTATGGGGCGGCGTGTTGAAATGTGAACTTTATTTAGTAGATAATAAAATGGCTTTTTCAACTAATTTTATTGAGTGTGATACGAGGTTGGGAATGTAATCCGTCGTCTAGTTAGGCGAGCCTGCACAATTCAATAGACGTTTAACCTCAAAGGGATCATCTTTTAACGCATAATTTGGGGAAAAAAAATTTATTTACTTTTTAAAAATCCCCTAGGCTTTGTTTCAATTTGACTTAAAGATTATTTGATTTGGTTACATGCTAATACGATATACATATTTATGCAATATTATGTTTATTCACACGTTAGAAAGTCAATATAATATTTTACACCGCATTTTATTTCTTCCTAGCTGCATGTTTATTAAAAGAAATTATTGTTCTAAAAGAATGACTATTGCACTAGTTTTTTTAACCTGTGTTATTCGTAACTTTTGTAACAACTGCAGATAAACGTAATGTGCAATGAATAATGTAATATTACGAAAAGCAAAGAAATCAAAACAGCCCAAAAGACACCAAAATGTACCTTAAACCGAAGAGTATGATACAAGTAACACTACATGTCTTTCCTTGGAGTGATTTATCTTCTTAAACGTTATTTAATATGTATATTTATGAGACTTCAGAAATATTTATTATATAAAGAAAGATTTGTCAAAAGTTTTCATTAAAGTTCGAATAAGTCAATTAGGTTTTGGAATAAGAATAATTAGATAAACATGTAGTATTACAATATTTTTATACAACCCGTAGGGAATATTCACAGCTTACGTACCATCACCGATTTAGTCAATGCTTATCCTATTTTAGCTTCTATCATCTACATAGTTACCACAAAGACGATTTTGCTTATGAAATAATCTCGAGTACAAAAAAATACTGAGGATCTAATTCAAATAGTTACACAATAGTTTTACTGGAGGATTAATACATGAAGCAAGATTATGATGTTTACTATGAATATAATGTCAGGTAGGTATGTAAACCGCTCTAGCATATAGTAATTATCACTGGCGTAGCATTCACCTCTTTCTATGAAATGTACTCGTATGTGGGGATAGAGAATGATTTAACGCCAGCAATAAAAGTTACAATGCTAGGAGACAAAATCAAGAGGTATGCATATTGAATCTTCAAAAACATTTATAACTGTTTTACATGTAAAGCGTACTCCTTGAAAATCATTCATCAGCAGATGTCGCAACGCAAAACACAATTTATAAATAGTATTGATTGATTTTGATTTTCATAGCTTCTTTTGCGTAGATAAGACTACTCTTAATCTTGACACTAGGTTTTTAGGTTTTGCAATACTTGCTTACTTTTCAGGCGAACTTTGTGACTGTCGCAAATATTTTTGGTAATAACAATAACGAATCGATGCATCAAATGTATAATTTGTTATTGAAAAACTGGCTGTATGGGTATTCACAATAGTACTCACATTCCGTGGGCGTTCACGTAGCCACCGACGGGGCTGGGGTAGTCCAGTGGGATAGCCGGAAGGTCCTCTTCGCTCTCATATGAGACCTTTATCTGATTCTCAAACTCTGGTAAAGAGATAATATTACATAATTCAAAACAGATCAAATTGGAGGACATACATAATTATGAATATATACTTTGGAAAGAAATATATGGTCATTGAGTCATGGGCATGAGCGAAGCTCTAAAAAGGATGAACCATAATAATAATACTAAATAAATAAATATTAGGGGATAATTTGAAACACAAATCGAACTAGTCCCATAGTAAGCTCAATAAGGCTTGTGTTATGGGTACGAGACAACGATATATTTAATAGATATATTCTTAAATACATAATATTAGAAAATATCCATGTCTCAGGAATAAATGCTTATGCTCACCACAGAAACAAATGCCCTTACCGGGCTTCGAACCCGGGACCTCTAGCTTTGGAGGCAATGTCACTACCAACTAGGCTAAACAGGCCGACAAAACATGACGTGATAAATCTTGGCATTTGGAGTACTATCAGTGTATATAATCCAACTTTAGACAGGCTCCCAAATCAGAAAAGGCCCAAATAGGTTGGATGCCACCAATTATTAAAAAAATATCGACGATAAAAGACATTTAGGACCTAAAGTACTTACCTTTAATATACTTTTTCACTCTCTTCGTAGCGTCTTCAGGGTACGTAGCTAGCAGGGCATGGACAGACTGCCCCATCCTGTCTTTGGCTTTCAAGTCCGCTCCTTTCGCGAGTAGGACTTTCACCACTGATGCTTGAAGGTATCGGATACCTTCGTGGAGAGCTGTCCCGTTTTCTGTACGAACGTTGGGGTCCATTCCGGCGTCTATTAGGTATGCTACCACCTCCCTGGGAACAAAAAATAAGTTAAGAATATAGACATTTCAACAGCAGTACCTAAACGAAATTTAGTCAAGCAGTAAATGCTACAAAACAAAAAAATATATTTCATTAAATGAAGTGGTACTTGTTCCATTGAATAATTAACTATAGTTATAAGTTTTTTTGGCGAAACACTCAAAACAAGCTCTTACTGTGTTATAATAGAGAGCGAGTAGATAATTTTGAACCCTTCGTACGCATAGCTACTTGTGCTGCTGTGTACAAGATGTCCAGGAATTCTCAACATAAATGTTTTCATGCTTTATTAAATTAGCAATAATTAAAATAAAATATGACAGTCAATAGATGACCGCGCGAGCGAAGCGTCTCCGTTTCAGCTTTCGACAAAAAACCTTTCGTATGTCTGTCTGTCCGCATGTTCACCTCTACAGGTCGCATTTCTCAACCGATTCTCGTGAAATTTTGTGAGCAGGTTCGATAATTATATATATATTTTTTATGGAGTAAGTTTTTGGAAATGTTAAAATTTGAAAACAAAAATTGCGATGTTCACAGTGCCACTAGTAATAATTTTAAGTTGTGCTACGAATCTGAAATATTCAAAGTTTTTAGTTTGATTTCAGATACTCGTACCATAATAGCGAACACGCTTTAAAAAGTGGAATACCCTCTACCACCACCACCGCCCGCCCAGTATTAAGAAATTAAAAAAATAGTCCAAGAAAAATCGTGACCTCAGAAAATGGCAGTATCCGGTCAATCCTTACATACATAATGGAATTCTAGTATTATATAGGTGTTTTTCTTTGCCTTCAGGCACGCATCTTTACTCTTTTCAGGCACTCTACTCTCTCTGTCTCTCTATGTATACAGTAGTGGTGAACCATTGTGTTGAACACGTTTTCAGTAGAACGGTAAATTCATAAATAATTCATACACACAATCGTTAACGAGTCCGGTGCGGATTGCTGTGTTTTTGGAAGGAAACACCTAATTGAGTTGCGATACGAGGAAGTGGATGTTACATTGCTGTCATAAATCATAATTAATAATCCAGCTAGAGTCTTCAGAAATATCTACACGGACTGAGGGCTGAAAAATATTTCCCACCCACAAATTCTGGAGTAAAAAAAAATTGTGGGTACATCTTGGACTTTGTGGTCGCATCTTGATCATCATCACATAATTGTGGGCCACAATGATGTGATGATGTAACGTTTGCTTCGATGTACCCACAATTCATACTTTCCTCGAAACAAGGGGTAAATATGTAATAGTCAATTATTTTGTAAAGGAAATTCATGTTCAGTAACTCAATTTCCTTAAATTTGTCATATTGTACATACAAGCCCAAGCGATAAATATTTCTACGGTAGGTTTCATAAACTTCTGGCGAATTTCAATTGTGAAAAGAACCAGCAGTTAGCATGATGGCTTATACCGTCAAGTTTTATGTGATGTTTTAGTAAATTTCGGCCATATAACGTGACGGTTTAAGCTACCGTGCTAGCTATGTTGCACCGGACTCATGTTGTCAGAAAATCTTCGAATGCAGTTTTTCTTTATTTTAAAATTGATGTCGTATTGTCTAAGTGCATTTTTCTCTATCTCTTAGAATTCCTTATTTCCTTTACTGATCACATTGAAATGGCTCAGCCCGTTAAAAGCTTGTTAAGATAATCGATAGCGCGATTTTTGTTTGGTGTAGATCAAACCCATTTCTTGTATACAGTTTAAATCTTCTTGCTTTCTATGCTAAGTACATAGTTTTTTTTTCCTTTGTCACACAATGTGATATTGGTAATAACGTTTGGGAAATGTGGAAAGCCAATGTTTTCTGTTGTATCTTCGAAGCTATCTGTTCCTATAAATAACTTGTATACACAGTTTTTAATCTTCCTACTTTCTATGCTACTTTTCACACAATTTGATATCGATAATAGTGTTCGGGTAAAAGTAGGAAGCCAATGCTTTATGTTGTAACAAAATCAAAAGTTTATTCTGCAAATAGGCCACGAGGGCACTTTTCCAAGTACAAACATGAATATTAAATTTAAAAAAAAACTTATAATATTAATAATAATAATTTCAAAACTTTACTGATTAACAAACTAATGTCATTCAATTATTGGTAATATTAGGATCGTCTACGATCTCTGGCCGAATAAACAAAAGTATTTGGGCATTTGTTTCTTTGTTGAGCAGAAATGAAAGAAGATGTTTTCTATGTATTTGAGTATATATCTATGAAATATATCGTCGTCTAGTACCCATAACACAAGCCTTATTGAGCTTACTATGGGACTAGTTCGATTTGTGTCAAACATTGTCCCCTAATATTTATTTATTCATTTATATAAAACAAATTTAATACCTCAACTTTGAAGCTATTTGTTCCTATTGATTAATATATCGTAGTTAGACCACTTCTTGAAGCTACCAGTGGCCGAGCGGTTAAAGCATGCGGCTGTTAAGCGGCGGTCGTGTGTTCGAATCCCGACACTTACCAATGAGTTTTTTGAACTTATGTACGGATTATCTTTTCGTATTTACCGTTAGCTTTTCAGCGATGGAAAACATCTGCGAAGAAATTCAAAGCTGTGTATGAAGTGTGGGGACTACTGGCCATTCTCTCTCATCTATGAGAGCAGGCTTGTGCCCAGCAATGGGACGTACGAATATATATAAGTAGGCTAATGATAATGATGAAAGGTAGGACGTCCAATGTTCTTTTTTTTGGGTTCCGTAGTAAACAAGGAACCCTTATAGTTTCGCCATGTTCGTCCGTCCTTCCGTTTGTCCGCGGCTTAGCTCAGTAATTGTTACTACTAGAAAGCTGTAATTTGGTATGGGTCATCATCCTCCTAGCGTTATTCTCAGTACAATTGCATCCTGAAGGATGCCTGGGGTCCGCTACCTAATCCTAAGAACTGGCGTAGGCACTAGTTTTTACGGAAGCGACTGCCATCTGACCTCCCAACCCGAGGGGGTAATTAGACCATATTGGGATTAGGCTTGTCAAGTGAGTGAGCAACTTGACTGTTAGAGGTTCTCAAGCCGCCCGGAGGCCTCTAACATGGCTTAACGACTGCTATCATAGACAGCAACCATCATGGTCAACAGCTTAACGTGCCTTCCAAAGCACGGGAGCGCTCAGTTAGTAACCACTCAAAGCGGTCACCCATCCAAGGATTGACCTCGCCCGACATTGCTTTACCTCGCATACAGTACGCGGTACGCGGGCGCCGCTGTGCCAGGAACGCTCCTTTTGGTATGGGTATACATATCAATCACGCCAACAAAACGACATAATAAAATTTCGGAAAATCACTTTTTGGGGTACCTCCCCTACACGTAAAAGTCGTAAAATAGGGGTCCATTTTTTTTCATAACTAGCTTTTTTAAAAAGAATATATATATAGGCTTTATTACCCTTTTTCGTGACATTAATTTTAAAAGTGCAAATTTTTGTTGGAGTCCTGCGTCTCTCTCTACCAGCTAAACGGTTGCTAACGCGGGAATGTGAAAAAAGTCATGGTAGCAGTAGCAGTACATATAATGAGTTTATTTATTTATTTATTTTTTTTTTTTTCTATTACATATTTATTTTTATTTATTTATTTATTTATTTTGAGTTCAAAAGGAAAACTATCACAGATAAGTAGACATTACTAGATAAACGAGTAATAGCCGATCTTAAGAAATGTACTTGGATAAAACAAACATACGTACAATATCCATCGATTACTTAGATATATCCAAATATAGAGCAAATATAAGTTTTCGATGTTTTATGTCCGCATAATGTCTAATGTCACAGGTGGACAGCTACGAAACCCTACATTGCGCGTGGCCCGACACGCACTTGGCCGCTCTACTAATTCTCTCTTCTAACTTTAAAGTTTGTACCTATTGATTAATATATCGCAATTAAACCGCGGGCTCTTGTCGTTTAAATCAAAAGGCAATCGTCAGAAGCCACGTGCTCGCAATTTCACCCCTTCAACCGTTATTATGGAAAATTTGCGCCGACTTCGAACTTAATATTATTTGGGCTGTGGATGTGGTAGTTTGAGCACAGTTGAGCTGCATACTTAGCGCAAGTTTTATGTTACACCTGCGTGTTTGTTATTTTGGATATTAAACTATGCAGATAAAGACAATACAACTTGCGATAGCCGTGCAATAAGGCCAGTTGTAATAGTAAATTACTACAGAGGCCGGGACGAAAGGGGTTGCCGGCCGAAGACATATAGACGGCCGAGCGGAGCGAGGCCGGATAGATTTAAGGCGGGCAACCCCATATTTCCCGCCGAGGTATGTATAGTGCTTTTCTCAAACATGCAATGAAATGAACAACAAAAATATCAAAGTTTTATTTTTAATACGCATAGTGGCAGAATGTCATGATGTGAAATGAATTTATGTGAAATGGAAATTAAAAAAGAGGACTTTGCCGGCCTAGGCCTGCAAGATTTGTATGAAATTCCATTAACGACCACTTGTCCTAGCCGCACCTGAAACGTCATACTTCGCAGCCTATTATAAGGAACATAACATCAATATTTCATTGCATGTTTGAGAAAAATATTATATCCGATTTGTTCAGAGATCCATTAATTACAATCAAGTATAACTAATGGGGTGAAATATTTCCAATACCGACTCTTTGATTAGGTACTGGGGTTCTAAATGGATTTATTTGTCCTATTTGACTGGCCATTAGAGGGGGAGACAAAAAACCACTGTCTATCAATGTTATGATCTTGCTCTTAGCTCATCTTCAGTTAATATTTTTCATGGGATTGCACTTTAAAATCACGTTTTATTATAGGTAATATTGAAAAACAAAACTCATATTAACATTTAAATAATATTTTATTCCGCAATCATTATCAGATCAGATATATCGACGCGAGCAAGATGCTTACTAATATCAGAACACGACTTATTATAAAGAGTACAAACATATTTAATGGCGACGGAACATTATAACTGGCAACTTAGAAATGTTGAAAAACCTCGGATATTTCCATTTTAAAGTTCAATATCTCAAAAACGGCTGAACAAATTTTGATAAAACATGTCTCAGAACGCACATATATATACACAGATACACATGTTAAACTTATAACAAACTATTAAATATCGACCTCAGCCGTATCCATTCAAAAGACATTCACACATTCCGAACATATCTATAATAAAGCAAATTTACACGCACGGAACCGATCGGAGCGTTATAACGAACGTATATGAATATGAAGCGATTGTCGTGTGTACACGCCTTCACATTACCATAACACATTTGCATACGCGAGATGTTGCAAATAAATAATGTAAATATGTCGCTGAAAACTAGGCCGGGTTGAGGGTATATTTGGTTAATATTTTGTAGAATAAAAGAACTTTAAAATATAGCGTAGAGAAAGCTAATTTAAGATTGTGAAAGACGCAATTGAATATTAAATGCGAGTTTATGGGGCAAGTTTTGCAATAAAAAATGCTTGTGAGCTACACAAGAAAGTCTCAATGCGAGGCAGACATACAGTCGAGTACTAAAATAAACTGGACTGTACGTAGTTTGGGAATTATTACTTACCCTGTTTGGTAAAATAAAGATCAAACAAAAACAATTGCAGCAGTGGACGTACTTCAGCTGATATCATGATGATGGTAAAGAAGAATTTCCTCCCTCGGACGCTCCGACTATGGAATGAGCTCCCTGCCGAGGTTTTCCCGAGAGACTACAGTATGGGGTTCTAAAGGAGTGTATACATTTTTGAAGGGTTTGTGACGTGACGACTTACGTACGCTTGTTTGCCACCGACGTGGTATATAAATAAGAGGTGTTATGAATACTTTTGTTTACAAGTTTACCTAATGAAGGGTTGGTGAAAACATTAGGTACGTTTGTAGTCTTCCTTAAAGCATTAGTTGTTTTTTTTTAATTTAATTACAGTTGAAATTTTTTACATTTAATTGGTATGATAGAAAAGTGCCGTTAAACTATCTGGTTTGTATCGACACCGCAATCGTGGAAAATCATCATCATCATCATCATCATTTCAGCCGAATGACGTTCACTGCTGGACACAGGCCTCCCCCCAAAGACTTCTACAATGACCGGTCCTGCGCCACCCGCATCCAGCGGACACCCGCGACCCTTACCAGGTCATCAGTCCACCGTGTGGGGGGCCTGCCCATCGTGGAAAATAATAGCACATTATTGTCAAGACATGGAAGGAAGCAATTGCAGGCTGAGAAATAGTTTTGAACGAACGACCTAGAGAGTCCGTGCAATTATTACGAAGTCTGCAACTGGCATTCCAACCGAGGCTAATATAGTGCTTTTCTTAAAATGAGGGAAAGACCTACATAGTAATTAAGTTTTTAATACAGTTGCTCAAAAAGTGCTACTTTACGTAGCTGTTTAGCGTGCGGAAAGTTGGTTTTCGCGCACTAGTGCTTTTCACTTTTCCAATTTTTTTAAATTTATGCTTGTTCCAATGCATGACTCCTTATTGCTGGGTGTTAAATATTAGTTTCCTTTAAACGTCGTAATCAACATAAAAACCTACTGTTAATATCAGAATACGAAAAATATACACATATCATATTTTATTACTTACCTCTTCATCATTATAACACGTTTATTTTTTAATATTGAATATTGAAAAACCGTTCTTAATAAGTTGTCTGAGTGGAACGGAATAGCTGCCGAAACGCCTGTCAAAGAAGAGGCGTTTTTACTTACTGCAAGCATGTTTTAAGTTTCTAAAGGCAACATTCGATATTGTTTTTATAAATATTACTTGTTGTTTTTCTTATTTTTTCGCAACTGTATTAAAAAACGTCGTTCAATACACGTGCGGAAATGTCATTCTTCACTCGTCCCGAGTCTTGCCACTCGCCTGCGGCTCGTGGCATCCCTCGGTACTCGTGAAGAAATGACATACTTTCCGCACTAGCATCGAAATGTACTATTTTATAAACATAACTCTTCAAATCGGGCGGCGGTACAGTCCAGTAACAGCGATTTTGCACTAATTCACTGCGTCGTTTTTACTCAATTTTGGGCATTCATGATATCCCGGTAGAGACGTGGGGGGATAATACCGTACACGGGAGATCGGCCGACGGTACGGCTTGAGCAAATGCGACTAGGTACCTACGTAACTGCATCATCGTCTTTCTTACTGGTACGCTAGACAAAGACGGTTTACGGCTGATACGTTCGAGCATTTGCCGTTCACCCATTGTGCACCTCTTAATATCATCTTCATCACACTTGCTAAAAAGGGTCTTATTGTACGCAGGCGTATAGAGCAGCTATAGTCGATTTATCTCCCGCGGAGGGATTTCCATAACTCGCGAGGGAGTTATGAGTTTGAGTGTGATCTGTTTGGTTTATAAAAAATCTAGTTCACAAATCTACTACTGCTCTGTGATTGGTTGAAATATAGAAGCTGAAAAATCTAGCTGGCCGCGCGCCCCTAGAATACTGCTTTGTGATTGGTTGAAATATTGAAGCTGCGCGCTCCTCTCGTAAGAACGCCCCAGCGATAATTATTACTGGAGGTGAAGTTGTCGATTTCGTCCATTTGGATTGGTGCTGGATTTATTTATTTCCTCGCAAATGTGATGAAAAACATTGTGATTAACTCGGATGTAACAATATTGCAAACTCGAATCATCAAAAGCCCTCCCTCCGCCTTCGGCGTCCAGCTTCTGATCGACTCTCATTCGCAATGTTTTGCTTAAGCCCCTCGTTAAAAGATGTACTATTACTTACTTGTTGCCATTCATAGTGGCTCGGTGTAGAGGCGTGGTGGGGAAAGGCCGCCCGCGGCTGTTTGGTCGCCGGTACGGTTCAAGTAACTGCGGTTGCGCACTTATTAACTGCATCACCGTCTCCAACCTAAGGAAAAACGAGAAGTAAAACATTACATTATACTCGTTAAAGCTATGAGTTGTGCTGGTAAAGGTCGCGGGAGTCCGCTGGATGCAGGTGGCGCAGGATCGGTCATTGTGGCACTCTTTAGGGGAAGCCTATGTCCAGCAGTGGACGTCCATCGGCTGATATGATGATGCTCGTTAACAATTTATTCTACAAATTTGACATTATAAATATTGAATTGATTCGGTCTTGAATATTGTTGATTTCCTAAGCAGATCTTTTAGTTTTCAATCGATGAGAAATGCTACTCCTTCCTATTACGTATTGTCGAGGGCATTGATATGTATACAAAAATGTAGTATAAAATATTAACTCATTCCGTTAACTTGTTAACAAGAAACACAAAGATATTTTTTTCATATTTTTATAGCTATTCGTTTTCACGATATTCACGAAAAAGTGAAGAAAGCCTACCATCGACTATATGACGTCACAAGCCTGAATTTTGACAGTCACAACGCACAAAGAGAACAGCACAGCAGGACACTTTCTTAGTGCTTCTGTACAATTTTTTACTGTGACGCCGTACTTGTCACTTACTCTCTTTTAGAATGAGAAACTTTTTTAAATATTTTTTTAATATTAAATGGCGATAATTTCGAGATATTAAAAATGTGTTTTTGTTTAATTTTTTATCCTCTTTTTGATATAATTGGAAAAAAGCCCCCTTGAAAAAGTAAATGTTGTCAATTGAATAAGGTGAAATAATGTATAGGTGTGGACTGGTTAGTGATTGTTCATAACGTAGGTAGGAAAGGAGAATTCCTTTCGCTTCTTCGTGAACGATCTGTCTTATCTACTTAGTCGGCTCATAAGTTCTGTCATATACATAGTATCAAATAAAAACAAAAGTTTAAGTTTATTCCGTATAATTTGTACAGCGTTTAAAAGCTTATAAACTAGAGAATCTAAATGTATAACATTTATTCAAAATGACCGCCATAATTATCTACACAGGCTTGAAGTCTGCGTGGCCAGTCGTCAATGGATTCACGCACCACTTTCATGTCGATATTGGCCACTGCCGTAGCAAGGGATTTTTTCAGCTAGTCTAGATTTGCATGAGGTTTTGAGCACACCTTTTCCTCTAAATACTGCCATATTTTATAGTCTAACGGATTAAGATATGGGCTAGAGGAGGGCCAATCTTCATGCCGTATAAAGTCAATTTTATTGGAGGCGAGCCAGGCTTGTGTAGACTTTGCCTTATGGGCTGGAGCAGAGTCCTGCTGGAAAACCCAATGCTGGTTTAGAAACATCGTATGGGATAGTGGTTTCACAATATTAGTCAACACCGTGTCTTGGTACACTTTGGCACTAGTTTTTACTCCTTTCTCACAAAAATGCATACTAGTGACGCCCGCATAAGAAACTCCCAGCCAAACCATCACAGATGAAGGGTGATGACCTCTTTGAATACGGAGAATGCTATTAGACGCTTCTTTACTATTGCGAGCGTACACTCTATCATTTTGTTTATTACAGTTTTCTTCTATGTCAAAAATTGTCTCGTCCGAAAACAGTATACAACGATGCTTATTTTTAGCGTACTTCTTCAATAAAGCTTTAGATCTTTTAAGCCTTAAAGCTTTAAGCCGACCATTGAGAAGATGGCCAGTTTTTCGTTTATAAGCACGAAGTCTCAGGTCTTGATTAAGCACTCTTTTCACCGTGTTTCTGCTCAAACCCATCTGGAGGGCCATAACGTTTTGTTTCCTAGCGGGATTTTTGGCAATGCGTGCCCTAATTGCTTGTACAACCGCTGGAGTCCTAGCTGTACGCGGACGACCGCTTCTTTTGTTGTCATTTAAACTAGAGACCTCACTGTATCTTTCTATGGTACGATACACAAATCTTAGAGAGAATTTTAAATTTTCAAGTAGCTTAAAAATTTTAGTCGGCAAGTGTCCACAACGATATAGTGCAATTATTGCGGTACGGCTATCTTTAAGCGTCCGCTCCATGTTAAAGAAAACAGAAAATTGCAAAATTATACTACTCAAATATTTAAAAATATTCAAATGCACAACGGTTTTTGTTTTAGGAGTTCCAAATTTAAATTTTAAAGGCCAGTGACAGAACTTATGAGCCGACTAGTACATACTGTATACTATCTATTAGTCGAGTAGTAAAGGTAGGAGGGACCCGGGTATGTATTAAAACTACGACCAAGACCACAGGAGGATGGGAAGCAGCATCCCTGGAATGCGGTGGAGATACTGCGATTGCCAACTCGCATGCCAAGCGTGGCGATTATGGCATTTAATATGCCAAGCGTGGCGATTATGGCATAGACAGATCAATCTTATTAATTAATAAAATTGAGGGAGGCTTATGTCCAGGTGGTGGTGGTGTATTGTGATTGGTGGATTTAGCATAGTGAAGTGTCGTCGTTGGTCAAATGAAAATGTTTTGTAAATCATAAATATGTATACATTTTTTTCCTAGGTAAATGTACTATTTTAGCCCCTAATATAACTATAATATGTATTCAACTTTCAAGCATGAGAAGTGAAAAATAAATCATTTACTCAAAACCGAACTGATAAGCGTATATCGATGATGTACAAGACGGTACATCAGTAATTAGTATATGTCTAGTTGACACCTGTCAAATAGCTAAGTTAGTATAGAACCAACCTCTCGCCTAAGCACAGCGTGGGATGGAAGAACTTTATGTAAACTTTAAATAGTGAATACAGTGCATTTATAAATTATACTTTCATGTTTTATTAGCGCCTAACATGAAATTTGGTCCTTCGAGCGGCCATTCTGCGCTAATTAAGTTATTGACTACAAACAGTGTGCGTGGACAATAAGTGCAAACGTCGATAGGCGGCTCCATATTGTCGCCCTTGTGCAGTGCGCAAACTTTTCCGACCGCGTGTGGTGCGGTTCTATACTCAAGCCTTTTTTTGCTTGCAAGTTGCAAGGACTATAATAACGCAGTGCGTATTAATTAACTGACTTTTTAATGTGACACGTTGTCACAATTTAAAAGTGGTAATTCCGAGTGCAGTGCGCGTCGGAACTAAGTGCCAATCTCGAAGTTCGGGAGTGTGCGGCCGTCCAGTGGACAATTTTTTGTTAAAAACATTACCTACGCAAGTTGCGTGAACTAATATTTTGCGTGCAGTGCTCGCGTGTGATTTTAAAGTCCCGAAGTTCGGGCATTTTACCGGTCCAGTGGGCCTACCTATTAAATATTTCATTCATTAAGCGCAAGTTGCGTCAATTATTTAAAGGACAAGCGGGTGCAGTGATTACTGGAACAATTGAACATATAGCCTCGAAGTTCGAAGACTACCATTAGACTTTTTAAGTGTGATCAAGAGTGACTTTTAACTTTATTTGCCACCTATTGTGCCAAAAAGACATTTTAGGTTCAGTCGATGTCACATTTCTTCAGTCAAATTTTTACACATGACCTTCTCGTGACCTCTAAAACTTGTCGAGTACCTATCGAGGTATACCTATTTCTTACATTCATTCGAAGAAGATTCATTTCCGTTCATCGATATCCGATATAATTCCTCGGTTCATTCACTAGCGTTTCATTTGCTACGCTGTTGCGCAGAAGTGCAATACGCGGGAATTATTTTCATTGCGACAACGAGAATTCTACGAGTGAAGAAACGAAACGCCAACGGAAGCCGGGCGACTTCGGGTATCTACGCATCGCTTCGTTCAGCTCAACGCCAATAGCAGCCTTGCTCTGCGGTCACATCACTTCATTCAATTCGTTCGTTCGTCAATTACGATCGGAAGCAACTCACCGCCTACGCCATTTTGTACGCGATATTTTCTCTTGTTATATTCAACCAACCGCTGTGTATTTGTTCGTTAAGAAAAATATATATTAAGTTAAAGTTTAACTTAGTTGACGCGTGTGTTAACTTAAATTCAGCATTAAGTTGTGCATTGTATTATCACATTGTACGACACGGTACAAGCCAGATTTTATAAGTAATAAGATAAATTACTAAGAACGCCATTCTATTACGTGAGCGTTATAAACACGATAATTATATTTGTGAGGCGAATATTGCCAGGTAACTACTGCATATTGAAAAAACAGTGTTTAGTTATATTATATTGTTCGTTCATAGCATTAATTTTGAATTTTGTTTGCTATAGCTTAGCATAAGTTGTTATTGTGATTGTTCAAGGTTTAATAAAAATGGCCGAAGAAGACCTAAAAAGGATGAGAGCGGCCAGGGGGCAATTAAAGTCCGCTATTACTAGGATGTTGTCCTACAAGACTACGATAGAAGTAGCGTCGGCCGGAGACGTGGATCCGATTCTGATTCAGCAAAAGAGGGAGCGCCTTGACAAAGTCTTTGAAGAGTACAAGGAGTTGAATCTAGAAATTGCATTGCTGGACCCCTCCGACGCTGAGCGCATAGAGGAAGTGGAAGAGAAATATGATGTTCTCACATCCTTCTATACTAGGAAAATTAAAGAGTCTTTGGGCGAGTCCTCGCCGGCAACGCCGCCGCGCTTATTCGGTTCCCCTGGTGCTTGTTCTACGCCTTTCCGCTTGCCGCCTATAAATTTGAAGGTTTTCTCGGGTGAGGTAGGTGACTACCAAAGCTTCATTTCTTTATTTAACAGTGTCATTGATGCAGATACAAAGCTGAGAGCTTGTGAGAAGCTTTACTATCTAAAAACCTACTTAGAGGGTGAGGCTTTGGCCCTCGTCAACTATTTGCCCTTGACTGGGGAAAGCTACCCTGTAGCTATAGATCTTTTAAAGCAAAGATATGATAACAAAAAGCAGATAGTTAATCATCATATCATTTCTGTGTTGGACTTGCCTCCCATGCAAAGGGCCTCTGCTGCATGCATCAGAAATTTGGTTTCGGTTACGAGGCAGCATCTTGGTGCATTGAATAATTTAGGTGCCCCGGTTTCACATTGGGACTTAGTAATAATTGCAATTTTGCACCGAAAGCTTGACCAATATACATTAAGGGCTTACCACTTAGAAAATCAAAGCAATAGCGAGTTGCCTAAGCTTAATGAATTCTTAACCTTTTTAGAGCAACGCGCTGCTGCCTTGGAGTCGCTGGGAGAGCGGATGCCTACTGGACGCCGTTCTAGTTTAATAGCTTCTACTAATAATAAGACAGTTAAGCCCACAAAATGTAAGTACTGCCATTCATATGTTCATAAGCTGCATCAGTGCTCAACTTTCAAATTGGCAGAGCCAAATAAAAGAAAGCAGTTTGTAACTTTAAATAAATTGTGCAACATTTGTTTAAATGAGCATGCAGGTCAAAGGTGCATCTATTCTTTTAAATGTACTATATGTAAAGGCAAGCATAATACTTTATTGCATGAGGAAGTTCCTCAACAATGCTCGCTTGTGTCGCAGCCAGAGGCAAGCCAAAGTCTTAGCGCAGGGCAAATAAGTTTATTAACAAATAGTAAGGACAATGTCCTTCTGCCTACTATAAAGGCAGCGTTACATGATAAAAATGGGCAGACAGTGTTTGTTCGTTGTATTCTTGACTCCGCTAGTCAAGTTTCATTTCTGCTCTCAGATGTAGCTGAGAAGTTAGGGTGTAAGTTACAACCTAATAATTCATTAATTACTGGAGTGTGTGATGGCGCTAGTGTGACAACACAACAGACCACATTGAGAGTTCACGCTACTGCAACAAAGTATAGTATTCCGGTGACATGTCATGTTGTTAAAAATATTACTTGTAATATGCCACAGTTTGCTGTCAGACATGAGGAAGTAAATATCCCCTCTTATGTAAAGTTAGCCGATGACAGCTTCAATGTTTGTGACAGGATTAGTATGCTCCTAGGTGCGGACATCTTTTTCCAGGTGCTTCTGCGCGAGCAGCTGCCGGCTCTGCCCAGTCAGCTAGTCTTGCAAAACACACGCTTCGGCTATGTTGTGGCTGGCAAGGTCCGTCACTCCGGAGCGGTCACTACATCATGCTTGGCTTCAAACTTCTGCTCTCAGCAGCAGCTGCAGGATGATGATATAGGTACCCTAAATAGGAATGTATCCCAATTTTGGTTAACTGAAAAGGTCCCTGAGACTTATGCAGAGGCTGACTCGGAACAAGAGTTAGCCGAGGCTATTTTTAAAAAAACTGTGGTTTTAAAAGATGACAAATTTGAGGTGGCTTTGCCACTCAAACAGGACATTGCGGATTTGCATTTAGGTGATTCTCTTTCTTGTGCGTTGAAGCGATTCTTAAATTTGGAGGCGAGATTTAAAAAAGATAACGATTTGTTTACAAAATATAAAGCTTTCATAGATGAGTATGTTCAGTTAGGCCATGCTAAGTATGTTAACATTGCGGAATATGATTTGGAGAGGGAGGCAGTCTACTTTTTGCCCCACCATAGTATTTCTAATCCTAACAGTAAAACTACTTCCTTTAGATGTGTTTTTGATGGGTCTATTATGCCCACTTTATCGAATATCTCACTCAACGACGTGTTACTCAACGGTCCTGTTGTGCAGAACGATTTATTTAGCATACTGATACTATTCAGGTTGCATAGGTTCATCTTGAACTGCGATATTCGCAAAATGTTTAGGGCTATTTCAGTCACGCCATCACACCGACCTTTGCAAAATATTTTGTGGAGGCCTGATAGAGCTTCTGATATTCAATGTCTCCAGCTGCAAACGTTAAGTTATGGATTAAAATCCTCCTCGTATTTATCGACCAGGTGCCTCCTGGAGTTGGTAAATAGGTACAGGAACGATTTCCCCCTGGCCGCAGATGCCTTACTATATAACACTTACGTTGACGATGTAAATTTAGTTTCCAATAATTTGGATGAAATTGTGTCAGCTAAGGCACAGCTGATAACCTTATTGAAAAAAGGTGGTTTTGAACTGCACAAATGGTGCTCAAATGTAGAAGATTTATTACGGGAGATACCACTTGATTCTCAAAATAGGGCATTTCTTGAATTTTCCAATGAAAGGGATCCAATTGTTAAAACTTTAGGTATCAAATGTGACCTAGTTTCGGATACACTTGTAATGAGTTCACCTAAACAAGAAGTTAGTAATCATTATACTAAAAGAGACATGTTGTCATTTGTGAGCAGACTTTTCGACCCTTTAGGGTTAGTCGGGCCTGCCATAGTTAGTGCTAAATTGCTGTTACAGCAGGCTTGGTTAGAGCGGCTTCAATGGAACTCTCCACTGCCCGACTGTCTTAATGAAGGATTCAAAAGGTTTGCATTTAGTCTATATCAAATGAAAGATATCATTATCAAAAGGAATTTAGATACATCTAATGCAAAATCTATTGATATAATTGGTTATGCAGATGCCAGCACTAAAGCGCATGGTTGCTGTTTATACCTAAGGATTGTAAATTTTGATGGCAGTGTCAATGTTGACCTTTTGTGTTCGAAATCGCGGGTCAACCCCATGCAGCAATTAAGCATTCCTAGGGTTGAATTGAATTCTGCCGTGTTGTTAGCCAAGCTAGTCAGAAAGGTTTATGATATCATTAAGAACAAATTTAAGGTGAATGTTCACTTGTTCTTGGACTCGCAAGTCGTACTTGCTTGGCTCGCAACAAATCCATTGAAACTTAGCGTCTATGTTGCTAATAGAATAAAATACATAATTGACACAGCGCAAGGATTTTCTTGGTATTATGTACACACTTCTCAGAATCCAGCGGACCTTCTGACGAGGGGCATTGACCCTCATTTGTTACATGATAACGATCTGTGGTTTCACGGGCCTTCAGCCTTGAGATCAGCTGAATTTTTGCCTGTGAGTGGGTATGAAATGCCAGGAGAAATTCCAGAATTAAAGGTGTCACTTGTAGTCAATGACAGTGAACCATTACCTTTGTTTAACGATGTGTCAAATATCGATAAGATAAAACGAATTATCGCCTATATTTTTAGATTTGTAAATAATTGCAAGGCTAAATTAATAGATAGAGTATTAGGAAATTTAACGCCTCAAGAAATGGATTTCTCGTTGAAGGTTGTTCTCAGGTGTGAACAAATGCGATGCTTTATGCAAGAAATTAAATGTTTAAATATGAAATCACCTGTTAAGTCAAATCTTCAGGCGCTAAATCCTTTTTTAGACAGCATGCACTTAATGCGCGTCGGTGGGCGGCTGCAACATGCTGACGTGCCCTATGCCACTCGGCACCCTATAATACTGCCAAAAGGCTCTAAGATTGTTCATAACCTCATAGAAAGGCAGCATAAAGCCTTGTTGCACGCTGGACCCAAGCTAGTGCTGTCAGAGTTAAGTTTAAGGTACCATTTGATTAATGGCATAAGAGAAGTTAAGCATGTTATACATAAGTGTATAGTTTGTTTTAAGTTAAAGGCAAAGAATGCTGAGCAACTCATGGGATCGCTTCCCTATGACAGGATATCCCCGTCCAGAGTGTTCCAGAAGACTGGTATGGATTTCGGAGGTCCATATAATGTTAAAATGTTAAGGGTTAGAAAGCCAGTTATTCAGAAGGCATATATTTTGCTGTTTGTTTGTTTCACAACAAAGGCACTCCATATAGAGTTAGTAACAGACTTAACGACTGAATGTTTCTTAAATGCCTTGAAAAGATTTATTGCACGTAGAAATAAGCCTAGTGTGATTTATTGTGATAATGCATCTACCTATAAAGGGGCTCAAAATAAATTAAATAATTTGTATCAATTGCAGTCTACCACAGACCATAAGAACGCTATCGAACTTTACGCGGCCGAGGAAGGCATTTCATTTAAATTCATTCCAAGTTATTCTCCAGTGTTCGGTTCATTGTGGGAGGCTGGAATAAAGTCTGTAAAGTATCACTTAAAGCGGGTTGTAGGTGAAACCGTCATGACGTATGAGGAATTGAACACAGTTATTATTCAGATAGAAGGCATTTTAAATTCCCGCCCTTTAACTGCTTTGCCTACAACTGATGTTAATGAAACACCATATCTGTCCCCTGGTCATTTTTTAACGGGTTCTCCACTGACCACATACCCTGAAAAAGATTGTGTGAATGAGCCTGTTAGCCGTGTTAAGTTTTGGGACCAGTGTAATCGTATGGTTCAAAGCTTCTGGAAACAGTGGCATAAGCAATACCTGGTCCAGTTACAAAATAGGCCCAAGTGGCGCAAGAATTGTGATAACATAAAAGTAGGTACTTTAGTCATAGTTAAAGATGACAATGTAACACCCTTGAGGTGGCCTATGGCCAGAGTAGTGGAAGTATTCCCTGGAGCTGATGGTAAAGTGAGGGCGCTCTCCATCAGGACACCTAAAGGGTCCGTCATAAGAACAAGCATATATAAAGTGTGTGTTCTTCCCATAGATAATTAAGGTTTAATTATTTAGATATTATATATATATTTATCACCTTTCTCGTGGCTGGGAATATGTACAAGACGGTACATCAGTAATTAGTATATGTCTAGTTGACACCTGTCAAATAGCTAAGTTAGTATAGAACCAACCTCTCGCCTAAGCACAGCGTGGGATGGAAGAACTTTATGTAAACTTTAAATAGTGAATACAGTGCATTTATAAATTATACTTTCATGTTTTATTAGCGCCTAACAGATGACGATTAGTTATTCCCAGGTTTTTTCCCTAACTAGGTATACCTATTAGTCGAATTTAACCAATCTAATATTAATATTACTTGACATAATATTGTAACATATGGTGTTTGACGTCAATTGATAACACTCAGGATGTTGGCTAACCGCATTGCATGGTGATTACTACGAATAAATATTTAATAGCTGTACAACTAACTTTCCCTTTAGTAATAAATAACTTTAATATGTACTGTCATGAAATATTAAAAAGTGATATCGTTGAAATAATTTTAAATTACCGTCTTTTACAAATAACTGCCATTAGAATTTGAACCTTCTTGCCTGGTACGTAAGGTCGCTCTTTGAACGGACAAATTTGTTACAATTCGGACATTTTCAATAATTCAACTATACCTAGGCATAGTTGAAATTATTATTATATTTATGATCACTTTTGTTGTCCATCGGTCCGGTTGTCCATCTGTCAAGACCCTTTATCTCGGGAACGCGTGGAGGTATCGAGTTGAAAAAAAAACCATATACTCAAGTCTACAGCCCCTTGTAGCGTGAAAAAATCAAACTTCTAAGTTAACGAAAAAAAAGGATACGGCCGTTTATGTATATTTCGCCGCTTTAAAGAGAATCAAAGTTTATAGGGTACTTTAATACAAAAAATACGAAAATATGAAGGTTTGTTTGCATTTCGTTACTACCCAAAAGTTTACTATTTTAAGTATTTCGTCATATTTTGCTAAGGAACCCTAAAAAACTGCTATGGGGTATGAATTGGGCATCATCTAGTTATACCTGATAACGCCACCGAACTTGACTCAAAGGTCCAAACTAATCCGACAGATTTTTATTTCTGAGCACCGGGAGCTCTGTACTTCGAAACCTGTAGCGGAGTTATGTAATATTAAGTATTATTCTGTGGCGGAGTTCAAACTGGCTACCGGGCGTTCTGGGCTCAGTTTGACGTGAATAATACCCATACCAAATGGCATTGACATACTCAAAACAGTATACCTCTCCATACAAGCATACCCAATAGAAAACGGACTATTAATAACAACGCTGTTATGAACAAATGAAAAAACTACATACAATAAATAAACTAGTACCTACCCGAGTACATATAGGTACTATTATTTTGTATGGCTCGCTTAAGTTTGAAGACCAACCACTTTAAATGCATACTAATTTAACTAAGTAACATATTACCTGTCTCAATTTTCCTCGTAACTTTGAAAGACACTCATAAGTAGGAAAATCTAATTTACGAAGCTTGGAAACGAGACCGCTACTTCCGAACCTTAGAGGGTAAGTTAGGAACTAGAAACTTGACAAATTCGACTTGTACAGTAACTAGTGAATGACTTTGGATGAACATAGACAGATCAAAAGATTATAAAAAGGTAAACTTTGTTTGTAAGGGAATAATCTACGGATCTACTACCTACCCATCCGATTTCCAAAATTATTTTATCAGTTGCATGCGTTGGACAATATTTTATACCGCAGCTCCGCCTGCGTTCTTTGTGATACGCGGAACCCTTAAATAAATCTAGAAAACCACTTGCGTAAGAGCTGGTTCCCACTTGTCGGCTTTCGGGCCCGGATTTTAATCGGATGTTCCAATGGCAGAACATTTTATATGAAGCTATACACACTAAATAGGTGTCGGGCAAGCATAAATAGCTTCATATAAAATGTTAGGCGCATAAAATTTGCAAAACCTGGACATAATTCGATAACTGTATTTTTTTTTCTATGATTTAAAGTATTGTTAGTTAAGGTTAAAATAAAAAGAATTAAACATTTTAAGGCTCCGCGTCAATGTTTAAAAAAAAAACAAAAAACTAATTTTTCAACACATTTTGATTTTGTAAATAAGCCATAATAAATAACTTTGTAAAAATACCTGTACCTATTATGATTAGAAAAAATATCATTTAATCAATTATCGTGGATATTTTTTGTTTAATACGTTTCTTATACTACTAATAAAATGTTGATGGCATCAATTGAACACTTTTGACGTAGTTATGTATTTGGTTTTCCAATAATTACCCATATTTGTGACTTTAGAGATCTGCAATATGGTGATAAATTATTAAAAATGAAACGGCTTCTCTATGCACATAAACTACGTCAAAAGTGTTAACATTGACGCGGAGCCTTAAAATGTTTAATTCTTTTAATTTTAAGTATAACTAACGATACTTTAAATCATACAAAAATAAATTACAGTTATCGAATTATGTCCAGGTTTTGCTAATTTTATGCGCCTATGTTTGCCACTGGAACATCCGATTAAAATCCGGGCCCGACCGTCGAAATTGGGAACCAGATATAATACGATTTTTTCGATGCAATTTATTTATTAGTATTTAGGATAACAACAGCCGTGGATATAACTATGACATATTAATAATTGCATAAAAGAAGGCCAATAACAGTCATCTATTAATTACATATCTAACAATGTTAATAAAGAATTATCTAACATTGTGAAAAGTGCATACAAAACCAATGCTCGATGTAGTATTTAATGACTTTAATGTAGGAATTTCTTAGCCAAATTTATCCTATAGTAATAAATAATAATAAGTATAATGACTTCAACAGTCTTGTTCAAATTCCATTATTTAACGACTTACAAATAAATGTTACCAACACCACAAATTTCATACACATGTATTTATGTATAAATGTAACCAAAAACAAAACTTTTATCTGGATACATGTAATATCCATCACTTTATGACTTTCACGGAAAGCTCCCATACTTGAAGTGCACTTGGGAGCTTTGGTAAAGTTTGGCATATTGCGCAACTTGTGACGAACGCCCGAGCAAAGTTGGCAAATGAGATTCTTAAATCTACTATATCATGCCTTTCTGAAGTATATAAACTACGGTGTAATGCGGATTCATGCTGTTTTTATACTGTAAAATATGTTAAGACTAAAATACTCGTAGCAACGAGTTATTGACTGTTGTAAAATGAAATGATCATATTTGTTGTCTTAATTATGTTAGTATATTCGTAGTATTAGTTACAACTAATTAATAAAAATCTAACATTGTTTTTTTGGGGTTATAAGAAGATTTTAGATTTTGTAGATGAATGCAATAATTTTGCCCATTTGCCTGAAACACAGGGAATATCCTGCACGACGGGTCCTGCGTGGTTCAGGCACGTGATACTTCTTCTCTATAAATAAGTCTAGGCTATAATTAATTAATAGTAAATTAATATAATAAATTAATAGTAAAATTAGTTTTGAATAAATTATTCTTATGGATTTTTTATTTCCGTTCGAGTGATGTGAGTCACCCAATAAACTTGTACACATATCAAAGCCTGAAATGTGTAGTAAGGCCTGAAGTCGTCGGCAATGTAAAGATTAGCACGAGTAGCGCCAACAACGCATCACTTGCCACATGGACATATTCATGTATGTCAAATTGCGGAAACCAAGCCCGCGTAAACCCATATATATGATCTCAAGACGAAAAAACAAAACACGTTAGCTGTAAATTTTAGGATGTACGATGACTTAAGCGAGGGTTATCAATAGATCAAATCAACATTCAGTTAGATTACTTTTGTCCTTACGTTGTTTTAAATTACCCATTTCAATCTCAAAAGTACCAATAAATAAAAATAAAAAAAACTTTCGACATTTTCGAAAAAATAATTGCATACGGTGGGTAATTCGGTGGTAATGACCCTGACAATTTAGACCTACACCGGGAGGTTACTATAGGTAAGCTTACTATGGGATAGGCTTGATCAACTCGATAAACCGTTTTACAGTAGGTATAGAGCAGAAGTTCCCAGATCATTTTGAAGTTCATCACTAATGCGATGGACCGACCAGAAATTTGCTGTGGTTTTATGCCAAGAACAGAATAAAATCTGGTGTGCACCATACTTTCGTTTCAAATCCAGTCAAAATATTTTATATATACGTAGTTTATTCAAATAGGCCTAGCAACAAGCACTTTCGAATCGTCAGTTATAACTTGTTATTATATTAATTAATTATTTAGAGCAATTTATGATGCTATTATTATTCTTTAATGTAAATATTGATTTGTTGTAGACTTTTCAAAATTATGAAATTATTGTGTAGTAAAATTCACAATAGGATAGTCAAAATAATAATAATAATAATAATGTTGGCGTAGGGATGTGACGACCCCATCCCCCACTGGATTTCCAGTGCAGTCAGTCAACATAGGGCAGCTTGTGGCGAGCTGTTAGGGAGCAGCGACCCTATGTACCTGAGTGCTCCTGGGGGTGTCCTGTAGGTTGGTTGTATGAACAGGCCCCCCGCCTCTGGCTTGCCTTAACCGGCTGTCCAGAGTGGAGTCGCTAGAGCTGTTGCTCGGGGGTGGATGTGGTCACCTAAGTGGCGAGTTGGCTATATGTTTAAAGTCCAGTGCCACCTCTCTACCCCCAGCCCTCTGCACCGGTGTTGCCCTTAGGCCATTTTTAATGTCGCTATTTATAGGGGCCCATCTAGCAGAGGGCGAGTCACCGTCTGCCTGAGATAAAAATGTGAGACAGTTTTATTAGGTAGACGTCAGTTGTCTCATTCAATAGCCCAGCCATTAGTCCATCATATTCACCCAATAGTCCGGTTCATTTAGATTCCATCAACCAGCAATAGTTCCTGTACACCCTGGCGGGTGCTGTCTCTGTGTGCGTCCCATGACACGGGCAGGGACAGCATCCGCTCGGTGTACCCCTTGCATTTCATTAAATTGTCAAAAGGGCCTCTACGTGTTGGCTATGTGGTACTCGGTTGGTACTTCGGTACCTCGGTACTTCGGCTCCGCGCACGCCTTCCAAAGGTCCGGGACACCATTTTCCCGTGAGCGGAAAAGACATACAATAATAATGTATAGAATTAAATCAAAATTTCAAAAGAAAATAATAAGTTATTAATATCTAATGCCATAATGATTAATTCTTTAATATTTCAGTCACAATTAATCACACGGTGTTTTATCAAAGTTAATAGCGAGTAACGAGGTCTGACGGTACACGGTACTGAAAGAGCCGAAATGATAGAAGGTACTCACTTTCCGTCGGCGAAGCCAGAGAACAATGAAAGCCAAGGGTACTGACGTGTCGCTCGAGAACAATAAGAAGGAGAGCTCTCTGGATCTCTCCTTATTGTTCTCGAGCGACACGTCAGTACCCTTGGTTGTCAGGTGCGACACGACATCTAAATGCTACAATGAACAATGCCGTTTCCTTTTATCCAAGGGTCTTACATAAGCTCGCTTTATATGATCATACCCCGTCTTCACACTCACTTGCCGTACTGCGAAGTCAGGTCCAGAGAGCTCTCTTTCTTATTATTCTTACGTCAGCCCCTTGGCTAGCAGCTGTGATACAATATCCACACGGCGCGATGAACAACACTGTATCTTGTTATTCTGTGGCCTTACATACTCTCTTTTCTTCAGACGACCATATCCCATCTGCATACTCACTCACTCACTGTACTGAAAAGGCTGGTCCAGAGGGCTCTCCTAATTGTTCTTCAGCGACTCGTGAGCCCCTTGGCTATCAGTAGTGATACAATATTCACACGGCGCGATGAACAACACCGTCTCCTGTTATTCTGGGGCCTTACATACTTGCTACTCTTTGCACGATCATACCCCATTCGCATACTTACTTGCCGTACTGCGAAGCCAGGTCCAGAGGGCTCTCCTCCTTACTGTTCTTCAGCGACACGTCAGCACCCTTGGCTATCAGCTGCGAGACTACGTCCACGTGCCCGAACTGAGCCGCGATGAGCAAAGCCGTCTCCTGGTCGTTGGTCTGTAGAAAGAATAAGGTAGTTAATTATGCCACTCTCAAGTAAAAGATCCCTCTACATCGAAGGCTTACTGATAATTCAAAATCTAAATTCGAAATGGGGCTTTATTGACGTAGCCAAAAGGTACCATTTGAAAATATGTATTATGAAACGGGTCACGCACGACTTCAAGTTCGAATATCGCTTGACATATTTCGGACCGGTACGTCGGCAGCGTCCCATTTAGCACACCTAGCAGCAGTAACCCTTTGGCACACTATTTTTGTTTAGAGGTAAAGGGACAGATATAAAACTGAGCTCTGAGGCCCCATAATAGACGTATATAATTGTACCTACCTACTCGAATACCGCGAGTCACATACTAGCGTTTGATGGAAAGATGGAATACAATATTGAGTAGATAGGAATACAACCTTATGTTAATAATGTCAATATCACAACTCCCGCACATTGGGTCACCATCATTATTTGTTGTGGGTCAAGGACAAAAATCACTAAATATAAAACAAATAAATTCTTTATTTATCAAACTACACGGCTGATATAAAATTTTCCTTGTTAGGACTGCAAGTGGCAGCGTAGTATTTTCAAGTTATTTCTAAAGAACACATTTCAATTTTGATAATAGTGTATGTAGCATCAGACCGGCTTTAGCTCCGTGTATACTAACGAAAATAACCAATTTTATAATTTTAGACCATAGGCTCCGGGATAGGTCCAGCAAAGGCATATGGCATGCTCTTAATATACAATTATACATATCTCATATATACTCTGTTTGGCATGAGACAGTAACAACCCTATCCTATTAAAATGTTTAAAATCCAAGTTATCTGATCAACCTGTACCTGAATTGATTCAAAGATTCAATTTTCCGAGCAACATCGATACTATAATACCACATGATACTAACTTTCTGGTCCATGTTGACTGGTGGATTGTGAATTGCAGTGGCCCAGCAACATCGATACGACGTGTGAGTCCCCCTTCCAAGCTATCAGAAGGAGAGGTGTCGCCCCCTTCTTGTCCACTACACGTGACATTTCACCTCCACTATGATACTAACCTTCTGGTCTATGTTGACTGGTGGATTGCAGTGGCCCAGCAACATCGATACGACGTGCGAGTCCCCCTTCCAAGCTGCCAGATGGAGAGGTGTCGCCCCCTTCTTGTCCACTACACATGGCGACGCGTCCACTTTGAGCAGGAGGTGGACAATCTCCCTGTAAAAAAAAAGTATAACGTCTAAATAAATAAGGATGTAAATCTTACGACTACAGTTTTGATATTTTGTCGACAGATCGAATCGAGATATGGAATACAATTGAATATCAGATGATTGAATATTTAATTCATTCCTTAGTTGTCATCTAAAAATGCTCACATTATTATTTTATTTACGTTTCCTATTTACGTCATCAAAATATCGAATCCACGTACATAGATTAGATCTACTTAATTCCATCTACGACAATAGTACAGCAGATATAAAATTGCAATCTTCTGGTCAGTCGTTCAAAATCGAAAGAGGTGTTAAACATGGAGACCCGCTATCTCCGAAACTATTTACAAGCACTCTGGAACAAATATTTCAAAACTTGGCGGTCCGCTGGGAAAACAAAGGCATTGTCATCGGCGAGAGAAGATTAACGAATCTCCGTTTTGCCGATGACATTGTACTATTCTCTTCAACGGCCCAGGAACTCCAAACAATGCTTCAAGACCTAAGTTTGGCAAGCGTTCAATCTGGTCTGGTAATGAACAGATTTAAGACCCAAATAATGACCAACAGCAGGAAAAGTAGGGTTGAGGTAGATGAGTAGTCAATACAGCATGTCAACGAGTACACATATTTAGGCCCATTAGTTTCATTCAACCAGAGGCAGGATAAAGAAGTCGATAGACGGATCTAAAACGCCTTGAGAAGCTATTGGTCAATTAACGAGCTGCTCAAGGGAGATCTCCCTTTGACCCTGAAGCGAAGGCTCGTCGATATGTGTATTCTGCCTGTCCTAACCTACGGCGCCCAAACATGGTCACTTACGGAGGCATAAAAGGCCAGATTAAAGGTTTGCCAACGAGCTATGGAGCGTAGCATCCTATTAGTGAAACGGATCGACCGGGTCCGAAACTCTACGCTACGCTCAAAAACCGGCATTGCTGACGTTGGAGTCAAAACCGCCAAGCTGAAATGGGAATGGGCCGGCCACTTCTGCCGCATGCATCCGCAAAGGTGAGCCGAACGATGGGTGGCGACGACGTGGCAGGCCGCGACGGAGATGGCGGGATGACCTGGACACATATCGCGACGATTGGCCAGAGATTGCTCAAAACCGGGACGAGTGGAAATTAAGAGGAGAGGCCTTTGCCCAGCAGTGGGACACTTTATAGGCTTTTAATAATAATAATTTACGTTTCCTATATTGTGCTTTATCATTTTAATAGCTGTGGAAAGTAATGCAAGGCTGCCAAGAAATCGTTAAATCTAGTAAGTAAACTGCCTAAGAACGTACATCTATCTTTACGCAAATGAAATAATGTACCGACTTACTCTTGAATATTTACATACGTAAAGAAACGGATATGACGACGTAATTACGTCATTAGCAGGTCGAGTCAAATGAAGTATTTTAAGATATGACGCAAAATAAAATTATTAATTAAAAAACATATGGACTAAAACCCTCATAAATGTAACAAAACCTTTACTATTACTCTTACTCATAGTTTTGTGTTAGTCGTAAGTGATAACTTTTCTTTCATATAGATATGAAAGAAAAGTTATCTTGCTACATGTAAAATTTACTTATCTTTCATATAAACTTGTTTACCGACCTAAACCATACTTGTAATTATCCCAAAATACGTTTACATTACTTTTGTAACTTGTATGAGTCAGCTTACCTGTGGCCATTCATACACGCATGATGAAGAGGTGTGTATCCATTATCGTCTTGTACATTGACGCCTGCGCCTCTTCGTAAACTGTGAAAGAAAAAACAACTTTAAATAAAATATAAAAATAAAAAAGCAAAATGTCCGCAGTCGGTAGGATTCGAACCTACGCTCCCAGAGGGAATCTGATTTCTAGTCAGACGCCTTAACCGCTCGGCCACGACTGCTCGTTACGAGTAGTACGAAAATACCTGTTATAAGCGCCGGATACCGATATAAATGTAATTAGTGTTATAAATATGACTATAGTGATCTGTTGGAGTATCAAGCGTTAGGAACTAGGTCAAAAATGTGGGACTTTTATCATAGACATAAAAATAATGACACTCATTTTAACAATTACATTTGATACGGATTAATTTTCTCAATGTTCTAAAAAAAGATCCGTCATCCAAATTCTTGACAACCGCTGCTTTAAGCCAAGGCATAAGTATGCTAAAGTTAATTATTTCTTATTTACTGTTCACACGAAGAAAAATAGGTACCTACGTACATCACATACTATCTAAAAACATTGTAAAATCATCGTTTAAGATCTGACCCGCTACTACTGAACTATCGCGTTTCACGACCTTGACCTCTCACCTAAATGTCAACGAACCTAAACCAACCAGTATCCCGCCCAATTGTTCCAACCTAGCACGTTACATAATCGCAAAAGAATATCCAACCTTGAGGGGACGACATAAAGCTTACGTTTCAAGATAACATTGTCTAAATGCGATATTTATAAAGTAAATATTGCGTAACGGTAAAAGGAATAATTTATACAGCTTTAATAGTAGTATATTAGTAGCTTTGCTAGCATTTCGTAATGCCGTATAAGACAACCTAAGTATACAGAACACAGCTGTGTCAATATCAATACACATTGTACAATTTTTTCGCTCATTTTGTTTTCCTTTTTCTATTAATGTTGGTGGAATTATTTTATTGGCACTAGCCTAAGAGTATGTAGTAGAAATAGAGTGCCAAAAAAACCGTGCCATCAAATTGGAAGTTTCAGTCCACTAGATGGCGTAAAAGGTTGAACAATCCTAGCGCAACGCCGTACAAAATGTATATTCGGAAAAACTACTAGAACTTTCCTAGTATCATCAGAAGATAGGTATATGTTTAACAGGGTGAATATTGTACCTAAATGTCTAATTCTAATATAACTACGACCAAACCTCGGATAGGGTGTGCTGTTTTGAGAGTTTTCATAACACACCCTGTCATTTAATGGTAGCTGTCCCATATGTAATTCAATTACTTAAAAAATGATTTTATATACGCTGTCTTTCTACTATATACGAGCTTTAAACTTTACCTGTTTTCTGGATTGAAATTGTGAAAAAGGCCGACACTTTTATGTAAACATATTAAATGTATGACGGCAAATATCTTGCCGATATCTATTAAATTAAAGGGTTAATCAATAATCATAAATAATGATTCATAATGAATAAAGTTTTGTATTTCAATATCTATCTTCAGGGTATATCCATATTCTTATCTACACATACATTAATGAATTACATAAGAATAGCACACCCTTTGCGAGCTCTCTATTACATGATAAAGAAGCATACCTTGGTAATTTTAACGGTTAATTATATGTACCTATTTTCCATTATAATTGACGTCAATTGAGAAAAAATATCGGGGCTGAGTCAAAATACATATAGCCGCCATTAGATACATCTGAGCGGACTAAGTACTCACAAACATCTGAACACGACTTCACATCAGGTTATTCTGACGATTTCAAGCCAGCAGCCATTCGGCTTTCGCTGGAGATCTTGACAGTCCGTGGGTGGAGGACGCTCTATGCCCTATCTCACCACATTAGGCTGTCCAATAAATATCTGAATGTGCTAACTATTCCCCTAACCATCCGATTACGCATAGTTGTAACGGATCTATAGGGATAATCATAATGGGACCGAAAGCGGGGTCGATACAGGTAGTGAATCGCATAATGGTATTCACAACGGTTTCCGAATTCGCCATAGAAACTTGTAAGTCTGACAACTGATACGAATAGTTGTTACGAAGGATCAAGTTATGTTTGGCACTAGTGCCTAGATGATTTCAGTGTTTGTGAATAGTGACTGTGGTCAGACACCGCCAAAGGCTCCGGCGTTATTGGCTTCGTTCCAATTCCAAGAAACCAAAACCTAATGCGTGAACAACATGTAGTTATTGGGTTAATTTATTCAGTGATTCAAACTGCCTGCGAAATTGTACATAAATTAGTAGGTATCGTCGGGTTAATGAATATAGTCATATGTATTTTATTAACGTTAATTTAAAATTATACAAAAGTAAATGGAAATAGGATAGGTGGTAGAACAAAGGAAACTAAGCTTAGAACTAAATAAGAAGTTTGTTAGGCCTAAGTCGAAATCTACCATCCATAGCCTCAATGCTTTGGTATATGATAGATCTCCTCTTCTCTCCTCTCTAGACAAGAATGCAGTTAGTTTACTATTCATCATTCACAAACATTTAAATTATGGACATATTATTTTCAAATTGTATTTTAAATAAATTATGTTAGGTTGTAAGTATTGTATTTTAAATGAATCGAATTCATGCTATGTTATGTTATTGATTGAATCTTTTAATTTAACTGTTTGTATTGTATTTATTATAATTTTGTTAGTTTAGTGCATTCAACATTATTATTATTTTAAATAATTATATTCAAACACAATGTATATTGTTATGTGAATAAATGACTATGACTATGACTAAATTAATCCAGTTCAAGTCGTACAAAGTAATAATAACTTCAATTATCTACAACAGTTCGAGCTCACCTATCAACATCATACAGCTTCTTCCTCAACTTCCCGGCCACCCAACTTTTAATATAAAACTTGGGACAACACTTCACTGTATAATCCAAGTCACTCATTTTAATAATTTTACTATTATAACTATTAAAACACAATTATGGAGGCGACATCCTCTCAACGCGGATAAGGAAGAACTATAGGGAACGTGGTATTTGTGAGTCATGGGGGAACAGTACAAACTGGTTGTGAGTTTCTAAAGCAAACAATAATAAAAGACAGTGAGACGGGTAATTGGACAGCAATCAACTACGGATAAGTGCGATAGTGAAATGTGTGATAAGATAAACGATTTGGAATGAAGTAGTTGATCTAATTTAAATTAATGCGTTATAGCTTACATTGTAACCAAATCACTCAAGGACGGTGTAAGCGGCTTCTAAGAGTTCTAAGCTCCAAATGACTTTCGATCTGTAACTCTCCGCTTGGTCGCGTTTTTTGTGGCACCGAAATAGTATCCTATATTTACTTCAAAACTCACTGTTTTAGAGATATATGGGAACTTTGGAAATATTATGGCAAAAAAAAACGTTAAACGACATACTAATATCGAAAATACAGTATTTTTGGACCATGTTTTCTAATAAATCATAAAAACGTAAGTATTTTTTTTTAAACTCGGCTCTTTAAAATCTAGATAAAGGATCGAACAACTGTAATAACTGTTTGTGCCATAAATATATCTAATTATAGTTTTGACGGAGGAATATCAACTTAAAACACCACAGATTAATATAATAAATAAAATAAACTAGCCTTTATTACTAGCGGTTTCTCAATTAGTTACACATTCACATTTATACATTAATTACAACATACTTTGCTAGTGTGCCCATTTGCAGGCAGATTAATATAATAGTTCGAAGTAATACTGGCAATCCGTCAACATATCATAGTCGCCAATCGTAGGTACTGCAGTACGAAGGCCGGCGTAAAATTAAGCCAATTTTAGTAGGGAAAAAATACCACACAGAAATACCCAGATTTGCAATTGATGTACTTTTCTTAGACAATGACAGTAGCTAACAAGGTTATGGACGAATCTCACCAAGCGCCCGGAGTCGCCGCGCAAGCCACTGTCGCTGATGGACATTTTTAGAAATAAGTGTACCCGATTAACGTGACTTGTTAAAAAGAGTTTATCAATGTCAGTTTTGTGTGACTATAATTAAGCATTAAACCTCTTTAAAGAGTTGGCAGCTTCCTCGCCCAACGCATTGGCTTAGACATCCAGCGTGGAAAAGCTGCCAGCATTATGGGCACCATGCCGCTGGGGCTCTTCCTAAATTTAACTTAGCTTTATTTACTCATTTAATATCATTGATTTTTATTTTATACTTTTTTTTGTTTTAGTGATAGTTGTAGTTTTAAGTCCATTTAGCTTTAAGTATGTTACTGTGTACCTACCTGCTTCTTTATTTTATTACCTACTCAATAAACATGAAAACTTATTTATACATAGGGTTGCCATACGTCAGGATTTGTCCGGACAGGTTTTTGACCCTTTGTCCGGATTGCGGCCGGACTTGGCAAGTGTCAGGATTTTTAAGAATGACCTCATAAAAAAGTGTTTACGTGATATATTTATTGCAAAGTTTACACAGTTTTAATGAATGAAAGGATACATAAAAGTAGTAAGTAATCAACAAAAAATATATTTTCGTTCAAAACAATTTAAAATAGGATAAATTACAGCTAAACAGGAGATCAATTTGTTTGCTTAAAACTCTACTTACAATCTGCTTTTGTTATTTGGTTTCAATTATTAATCAAATTGCACAATACAACAGGTAGATCCACGATACAGTACACCGCAGAGCGCAGCGCGCCGCCGGGGTGTCGTTCAAGCTACGCCAAATCTCTGTTTCAAGAAATGTCAGGATTTATAGGGATAGGACATTTAATTTATACACACATACCTACTATACATAGTTTATTTTTATCAATTATATGAGTTGTTACAAGTGTTACAACTGAAAAACGCCAAAATAGTTCATTTGTTGTGTTCAAACCGAATTGGGTATTTACACTTATTTCTGAAAATGCCCGGATACATAATTTTGTACCTTTGGGTGGATCGATCTATTTGTAGTCGGACCAAACACTACTCACGTAAGTGAGTAGTGTTTGGTCGAAAGGTTGAATGTTTTATCAACACCCATTGTGCAAACGAACGGGTCAATGGGCCATTCGGCCATTACTGATGATTGGGCGTGGGCTTCAATCCTGATGCAATTTTTCTTCATAGAAAGTATAATTTTCTAATGACAGCTATTCAAAGTTGTCTCTTCCTGTACAGTCTTAAGAATGATGATATTCTTAATATTTGAAAGTAAATAGAAATAAGATAGACTAATCTAGTTTTACTATGTTTTACGATGTTGCGAATTTAAGGGAATATGTCTTTTCCGCTCACGGGACAATGGTGTTCCGGACCTTTGGAAGGCGTGCGCGGAGCCGAAGTACTGATACTGAGGTACCGAAGTACCAAACGAGTACCACATAGCCAACACGAAGAGGCCCATTTGACAATTTAATGAAATGCAAGGGGTACACCGAGCGCATGCTGTCCCTGCCCGAGTCATGGGACGCACACAGAAACAGCACCCGCCAGGGTGTACAGGGACTATTAATAATAATAATAATAAATATACTTTATTGCGCACTACAAAGTGAGAACAGTATAAACAAAAACCTTAGACTAGTACAATGCAACAACAGGCGGTCTTATCGCTTATGAGCGATATCTTCCAGAAAACCTGTGGGTAGCAGGAAATTCATAACTCACAACAGTTTACCGGTAGTGCAGAAATTGAAAAGAGTGCTTTGAAGACACATTCATCAATACTATAAAGAAATGAATAAATAATAACAATGATAGCATAATAAATAGACTACTGCTGATAGACTATTGCTGATTGATGAAATCTAAATGAACCGAATTATTGAGTGAATATGATGGACTAATGGTTGGGCTATTGAGTGAGACAACGGACGCCTGCCTAATAAAACTGCCTGGAATAATGTGCAAGTGTTAAATTACATGTAGATGTAAGTTAACACTTTTGCACCTACGAGAGTAGTCTTGACTATACTTATTTAGATTAGAAGTACACCCTGCTAGCAATGTTATTCTGTAAGTTATTGTAGCTTAATTATTGGAAAAGGCTACTCAATTCCTTAGGCAACATGAACCCAAACTTTTGTTTATAATATTAGCCGGATGTTACAGGGTTTGATTGACGCGAATAAAAAATACCTCTGGTTAACACAAGTAGCACTAACTACGGAGAGATAATCGATTTAGTAGTAATTACATAAACGTATTGATAAATAGAACAATGTAGTTGCTTATGTAACCAACAAAACAGTCGATGGAGAACCAAAACAATATCGGTTAGAGTTGCGTATCGATTGTAAATATAAATATTGAGGTAATGCCAATATAGACACGTGTGCACTTGTACAAGTAGGTACATACCAAATTGAAAAACCTTTTCCATGGGCCGCATTCAATTCTACCTTATGTCAATGACATAAAGACGTTGTTAGTAGGGATAAACTTTTCTCACATTATGCCCAGAGTACGCGTACACTGTTAACATTAGATTCGTTACAGTCTACGTTCGTTATACTAAACATACATTACATACAGCTAGATAAAAGGTATATTTTAATATTTTCCATATGGACTAAGTACAAACTTAGAATGTTTCCTGTGTTGAGAAAACAAACAGACAAACCACTTTTGCACTTTTGTATTGTTATTTTGATGCATAAACTATAAGTACATGGCTGGAAAGAAGCATAATGCGTTGTTTTTAAGAGAGTAAGAGTAACAAATATTCTCACAATGGTCGCATACAATTTACTCAAAAATTATGTCGCGGTACCTATATATAAATGAGAGAATAAAATCGATACATATTTTTGGACTTAGCACAAGTATTAAAGCAAGTGGGCCCGCAGGGTAAAAGGTAGCTTACCTCTATAGACCACGCAATTTTTTTTTATTAAATCCAATTTCAAAATTTACAAAAACTGACTCGACAAAAAAAATCTATATAATTATCACAAAATTTCACGAGAATCGGTTGAGAAATGCGAACTGTAAAGGAGAACATCCGGACAGACAAACAGACAGACATACGAAAGAATTTTTGGCCAAAAGCTGAAACGGAGACGCTTCGCTCGCTCGGTCAATTAACAACCTATAGAGAGTATAGATTAGTAGGATTCATAATTATCCGGCACTAACCTGAACCGCCTTCGTAAATCCCTCAGCATTCTATGTTCATTACCAAAAAACTGTATTTTCAATCGCATTTTCACTCCACAAAATCACATAAGTAGCTTTCATAAAATTCTCAATCTTATTTAGTTTTTGACACTAACTGAATGCTGATAATGATAAATACTTGTCGGTCGTTTCGAATTGATATTTAAATATTTACTTAGAGGCGTAAGGTGCGTTTCGATGGTCAAAACTAACTAAGCTATACAGACGAATGTTACGATGATTCATAGACAACAACCGGACAGGAAAGAAAGGCTTTTAAAATACACGAAGCTCATGCTCTAATAATACCTTTTTCCTTCGGGTGGGTATCGCAGGTCATTTAGAACTTTTTGTTGCGGTATTTTTTGCGTACTTAACTGTTTATGGAAGTTGTTCCAGTGCTCTAATTTGGTCGCAAATTGTGTTTTATCCGTGTCAGAAGTGACTTTGTCTTATTGGGGCCTCGAACTATTATTTTAGTGTGTCTCGTGTGAGTTATAGACTTCGCAAATGATATTTTTTACGTTTTCAACCCACCAAATGAATCGACCAAAAATTACATATAATTATCGATCTGAAGAAGAGAACCGCCGGACATCCGTTCCGCAGGAAATCGGGATATAAGAAAACATTTTTTCCCCAAGCTGAAACATCCGAATCCTAGTTAATATAATACGAATTCAAAGTTATATATTATCCGTATTTTCAAAAACTTGTCATTCTAACACTTACATCTTTATCTATCCTAGAAGCCTGTACCTTTGTCAAAACACATAATCATTTTTTTCTTACAGGCTAAAGACCGTCATGTAAAACCGTTAAATCCACGACACAACAACAACTTTGCCCTTCCTACATCTAGCTTGAAAATATATCACTCTGGTCCACATATGATATTTATAAAAATATATAATAAAATACCACTAAATATAAAATCTATAGAGCAAACTCACCTATGCAAAAAATAATTAAAGAAATATTTAGTGCAAAGAAGTTTTAAAATTCTACAGGAACTTTTATGATGTGTGTAAAAAAAAACATAATTTTCTTTTGTTCCTTTTATAGTTTACCATCTTGTCTCTAATTTAAACGAGGTATTTGCGTACAAGATGTATTAATTTTAAGTTCTACCTATACCTAGTTTATTAATAATATAATTAGATATAAGTTAGTATTGCTGTCCCCTTAGGGGTCCATTTTTTTACTTTTCATACTAATATTATGTCACATTAAGTGTGCAGTAAAAAATCATTTTGATTTTGAAAACGGAGACGCCGCGCTCGCTCGGCCAATTAAGTCAGATGCTGCCTAAACAATTAAAACAACTATACTAACATATGTAAATATAATGCCAAACCAGTTCTTAGTTTACAAAACCTAATATACAAAATATAGTCACGATCACGAACTTGATGAAATTAAAACAATTCAAAACAAGCGAATAAATTAAATAACGGAAATACCAGGTTTCGATGAATGATGATTCATATAAAAACATGGTCTGCTGGTTTCTTATCTACTCGAATTAAATCACACAGTTTAATGAAATGTAATGAATATGCATGAGTGGCAGCATAAGACTTGGTATTTTCACGGCTCGGGACATGGCTGTGCTGCAATTAATGTCTATGATAACTTTGGAAGGAAAATAAGTCAGGCAAGATTGCCGACCCGTTGGGCCGATGCCGTGAAGGGAATCTGCAAAGGAAACTTGCAGGATGGCCGAAAGCCTATCGACCTGAGAAGCAATAGTGGGCAAAGTGACGCCATTGTGTAGTCACGACCCTCACCCTCAGTCATAAAAAACTACGAAACGAACGTACACAACGTCCGTAACGTAAAATAATTTCAACTTTCTCTGACTTAATGTCAGTTCGACAGTAACAAACTGTGATCTTCGAGTAATCCATACAATTTGAACGTTTCGGTGTGTTAGAGTGGATGCAAAGGCTGGGTTGCACCAAACCACCTGTAATCGTCAGCTTATGTTCGTTAAAATTTGAATGTATGGCAAGTTTGACAAGTTTCTATGGGATGACAGCTGCCGGCGCTATATTAACGTTGATCGGTCTGTGATCGTAAGTTGGTGCAACTTAGCCTAAAGGCGCTAGTTGTCTCTCGCACTTATCTTTGATGAAAACACGATCACGGCTAAATTAACTCTTATTTCGCTCGAGTTCTGACTAAATATTGGGAATTTTATTAGTTTTATTACAGTTGACACTTGAATAATGATGTAATATTAATGTGTTCATTCTTTAGCGTCAACTGGTCGATTCATTGTTGGTTTAACAATAGACCACCAATGGTACACAGATATCAGGTGGCTGTGTTATTGTGGGTTGTCATACTGGGCGCTTTCACAGCAGTTTACTTTGCGATAGCTTATCTAATCTATTTAGAAAAGGTTTGGCCTTAAAAGATAAAATAATGATTGTGGTTTCCGCAGCTTTTAAGCAGGTAGTTTAGTTGGAGAGTTAAAAAAATTGGCGACTCTTGTTTTTACCTAATTTTGGGCCAAAGACGTTAATGAATTTTGTCTGTTATGTTTATGTGTACGTGAAATGTCGCGGTGTACGTTTCTAAGCTTATGCATATAGAGCGACGTGTAAAGAACCATGCGTCAAAATGGTCCTATTAAAACCAACAAAGTTAAGAGTTAGGTCATCCAATAGGTGTTTAAATCTACTATTAGCTGGTATGCACTCTGACTAAAATATAAATATATCAGTTCTGCAATGGAATTCAACTTGGTGCCCATAGAACGAAAGTAGATTTAAAGACCTAATAATGACTTTATGTATGACCTAACAGCTTTGTTGGTTTTAGGACCAGACTCCATACAAAGGCCCATGGTCTTCCATAAAAATGAATTCCCAAGGACTTGCCTACATTGGCACATTGCACACTAAAATTTGACACATTTTTCGGAATATCGACGGCCACTTTGGCTTAGTTGGTAGTACTTGGTAGTGACCCTGCCTACGAAGCCGGAGGTCCCAGGTTCGAATCCCGGTCAGGGCATAATTTGTGTAATTAGCACGAATATTTGTTCCTGAGTCTTGGATGTTTTCTATATATTTAACTATGTATTTATCTATATAAGTATGTATATCGTCGTCTAGCACCCATAGTACAAGCTTTGCTTAGTTTGGGACTAGGTCGATTTGTGTAAGATTGTTCCACAATATTTATTCATTTATTTATTTATCGTGTATCAAGGATTCAAAGATGGCGTGTCAAGTGTATTGTGGATATCTGTGTGCAATTTTAGTACGGAACTTCGTAAGGTGATGATTTAGGTTCTCGTCGTTCCTTTGGAGTTTTGGACATATGTAGTCTTTAGCTAGAACGCCTCAGTTTTAGTTGGACTCACAAACAATCCGCATAAACAGCGTCTTCATTTCTGTAAATCATGTAATTGTAACTTAACTTACACACATATATGCTAACATTGACCGTAGTAAAGATGACTATTGTTTTTAGGGTTCCGTAGTCAACTAGGAACCCTTATAGTTTCGCCATGTCTGTCCGTCCGTCTGTCCGTCCGTCTGTCCATCCGTCCGCGGATAATCTCAGTGACCGTTAGCACTAGAAAGCTGAAAGGTACTAATATGTATATCAATTACGCCGACAAAGTGGTAAAATAAAAAGTGGAAAAAAATATTTTATTAGGGTACCTCCCCTATACGTAAAGTGGGGAGTGTTTTTTTTTTTCATTTTAACACTAACGTGTGATATATTGTTAGATAGGTATTTAAAAATAAATAGGGGTTTACTAAAATCATTTTTTGATAATGTTAATATTTTCGGAAATAATCGCTCCAGAAGTAAAAAAAAATGTGTCCCCCCCCCTCTAACTTTTGAACCATAAGTTTTAAAAATATGAAAAAAATCTCAAAAGTAGAACTTTATAAAAACTTTGTAGGAAAATTATTTTGAACTTGATAGCTTGAATAGTTTTTGAAAAAATTACAAAAATAATTTCTGAACTAAGTTTGTAATTTAACCGTATAAACAGGTGTTTATTGTACCTGTCATTTCTACAAAATCACAATGAAATGACGTGCTTTCAAAGGTTTTGTGTTTCTGTACTTAATATGTCAACTTAATGTGACGGACGGAAAACTACGGAACCCTACACTGAGCGTGGCCCGACACGCTCTTGGCCGGTTTTTTTTTCAACCGTGTATGACCCAGCCACTCGTTGAAAGGTTTAAACTAGAAAACTTATTGGCTCGTGCTCGACAAATTTGGTAAACAAAATCCCGTTAGAAGGACGGTGAACTGTGAATACCCGCAAAGTTTACGGTTTGAGACAAGGCAGGTACAGACTTGACTGGTTTACTCAATCAATAAACATACAGGCGGCCACAGTCGAGTAATGGACGATTCACACCGAACGGCTGAAGTCGCCGGTGGTCGCCGGCCGGCTGCCGCCGGCTCTGCCGCTCCCGTTTGGATAGAAAACCTAGCTTTTGTATGGAGGGTTCGAATTTCTTTGACTCTGGTGGCGTGCGCGCCGCTACCGGCCGTTTGGTGTGAATCGTCCATAATATAAAGATTTATCCATTTTATTTGCATAGGTATAAAAACGCAACAAAGTATTGTTCTAAAAGATTATTGATTTAAAAAAAAAATCGTCTTAACACTGACTGGTTCAAAAATTACCAATGTTAAATAAACTAAGAAGTAAATGTCACGTTCGTTGGTGACGAGGATTCCGAAAATCTCGATTACATCCGGCTGTTAATAGATTGGGGAGCATTTAGATATTGCCTAAAGTAATGGGTCGTTTTTAAACCACAAAATATTGCCCACGTGGCTTAAAAAGACAATTTATATAGCTATTGTAAATTTTACACACATTCTTACTGGCGCAACTAATTTTAATTAGCACTCATCATCATTCTCAGCCTGTAATCTAATCGCCCACTGCTGAGCATAGGCCTCTTTTCGAGCACGCCACTCATCCCGATCTTGATCTAGCCTCATTCAGGTGTGACTCGATCGAGCTGGTGGAATTGGTAGACAACCGACGTTTCTTTTGCCTGTAACCATCACTGCCTGGCAATACGAGTACGTCCTGCCCAACTCCACTTGAGTTTAGTTATGTTATGACTTCTCCGACGTCACGCACCGGAGTCCGACCCGACGTCGGATCTCAACGTGAGGAATTCAAATATCGGTGATGTAGCTTAATGCCGAGCATGGCGCGTTCCATGGCTCTCTGTACTACCCATACCTACTTTATGTACAACCTCATTTGTGAACGTCCATGTGTCGGCACTGTACGTCATGGTGTGCAAGACATTGATTATAGATACGTGTTTTCAGGCATTGTGGAACGTCAATAGATATAAAGTTTGTCATAATATAACTTATAACCTTAGTTTTGGAATTTTTCATCCTGAGAGCAATCTTCAAGGAAGCACGATACAACTCTTGGATCATATATTTCAGAGCTCATCCAAGGTCTCGGCACACAAAACAATGTTATCGGCGAATCTCAAGTGCGACAAGAAAACACCATTAATATCCATCCTCTAGGACAGCCGTATAAAAAGCTTTGGTGAAATGGTGATAATGGGGCGCTCAGTTTGTAGAGCCAAAGCTGCCTTGTTGCCGAGCTGTACAGCTCCCGAAGCTCTCGACAGATCGAGTCGAGTATCGATTAAGCAGCGATGGAGAGATTCAAACAGGGCCCAATGCTCAACACTGTCGAAGGCCTTCTCGTAGGTACTCGTTATTCACGATGGCCATAATTAGCCTCAATTTAATTAGCATTAATTTTATTAGCCTATTTGTTAATAGCACAAATGGTGATTACTTTCTGATTCAGTAAGAAAAGCGACAGCACGGAAAAGGCACCCAATTGATATCTAACCTTGACAAATACATTTTGATAGTTGATGTTGTTTATGTAAAAATATTCATGTATACAGAATTAATGGGAAGTTCTAAATTCAACGTGCGTATAGCACCTAGACACCTACTACTACGATGCAGCATAAGAGATGGAGTGGTACAGGAAGCTATGGGACTCGTAAGACAGATAACCTCACGGAGACTTAGCAGACTGTTAGCCTGAATGGGGAAAGCCCCGGATCAAGTGTTAAGCTCTTTCTCATCTGACGTGACGGGTGGTCACATGTCACAGGCTCACGGTGCATCAGTTCAGATGAATGTGAATCTAATCGTACGAAATGTATGACACAGATATTGTTCCGTCGTGTCACGTCACGATACATCACGTCATAGACGATTTTCAAATCCAAATTTATAACTTAAGGCGAAGGGTAGGGCGAGGCCTTCTGCACGGAATATATAAAAAGATGGAAGCGGCGTGAGAGCTATCTACTTAGCCGTTCTAACACAATCATAACTAAATACATACACGCCAACACTAACGCAAAACGCTTTTGAATGGATAACGCTTATAATTCCATTACGATTTTAACGGTTGTCATTTTTAGAAAGAAACTCACCTCAAACTAGATCAATTTAGGGCCTAAATTCCAATGCCTAAAAAATGACAGGTAAGTCTTTGCTTTGTCAATATAGGGGCTAAAAATCGGAAGGCATTTAAGGCATAAAAATTATATTCTATTAGTATTGATATATGCTTTCTCTCTTGCATTATTACTTAGCCAAGCGTGTGTGAGCGAGATGCACTTTGGACAGAAATTGGTATGGAATCCTTGTTTGCAAAATGGAGACAGCGGTTAAATACTCTTGACATTTGATTGCGTTCGAAGCCAAAGGTCTTATGTTACTATGAAAGTCTGTGGTGGCACACCTATTTGGAAGTGAGAGTTAGAATTTGGAAAGAAATAGGGGTGAGGGTATAATCGTCAATTATCGATATAAATACGTTGAGTAGAACCTGTCTAAAACGGAAAGCGCGTCCAATAGGTTTTCGTAATTTTGAACGAATTTTGACGTATTAAGATCACAGTTTCTGTTACATAACGTTTTCCAGTGCTTTTAATGAATTAATGACTTGTTGTGTTATTGGCTACCTATTTTAATATGTAACTGCATGTGTTTATTCATCAACTTTAATCTTTGAGTTTGAGTATAATGCAGAGTAGGTATGTCGTTGGCAACGATCTAGTTAAATATTCGAATAAGTGTCTCGAAGTTAAGGTATGATAATTTAAGGAAGCTATTCACTTTAGGTTAAGATTAATCCAGAAGCAGAAAATGAAAAAGAGGTAAATTTACAATTAGCACTATTGAATAAATTTAAGCAAAAAAAAGTTATGCATGACAGGTGCTGTAATCTAAGGAGCTTTGAAAGAACGTGATTTCCAGTTAGTTCAAGCTTATCTAGACACGCGGCAGCGTGTCCAGCCAAGTTCACCCCAGGAACTGGCGGACAGCAGCCGTGTGTTATTTTACACGAACCGTTTGGAGCCACTTTTGACCTCCCAATAACTCCAAATCTACAAAACATAAAAAATTAAATTTGGTACATGTATTAAGATCCTTTAGACCAACTAGAACACCAAATTTCATTAATATAGGTGAAATAGTTATTGAGATATAAAAGTAAAGTCCAAAAACCGACATTTTTACCACTTACTGACTGACTGACTAGTAATCAAAAACTTAACCCATTTCCAGGTGACCTAGAAAGGTGAAATTTGGCATACAGCTTGGTAATTGTATGTGTACACAAAAAAAAACAGATAAACAGTGATTTTTTATTAGTTTTATTATTATTATTATATTATTATTATTCACCTTATTTATTTTTTCGTCTTAAGTTAGATTTTTTACAATAAATTTATACAAGTACAATATAAAAAAATACATACAAAATATAAAAGCATTATAAAAAACCTAACTCAGGGTGCCGCCGGCAGCGAGGCTAGCCTAAGCTACCGGTGGTTAGGGCGACAGAGAGAGGAACCTCCGGACTATCCGCGCCGTGTCCAGGAGTACCGCCTACTGTATTTGACCCTTGACCCAGCCATCTAACGAGAGTCTCTTGAGATGTTGGTCGAGACTCTTCGCTATTAGACCGTTCACAGAGACGACTATCGGGACAATAATCGTTGAATCAACATCCCACATGGCGGTTACCTCATGTGCCAAGTCTAGGTACTTGCTGACTTTGTCCTTCTCAGCTTTCACGAGGTTCTCGTCATGGGGGATGGTGATGTCAACGAGCACTGCCTGGCGCTTCAATCGATCTGTCAGCACGATATCAGGCTTGTTGGCTACAATAGTCCTGTCCGTGATGACAGATCGATCCCAATAGAGCGTTGCACGACCATTTTCGAGAACTGGCGCAGGTGTGTACTTATAATACGGCACTTCGAAGTCTACAAGACCGTATAAAAGAGCAAGCTGCTGGTGAATAATCCTGGCCACCAAGTTATGTCTGTGCAAGTACTCGCCGTTAGCAAGATGACTACAACCAGAAATAATATGCCTGAGTGACTCTCCGGGACGGCGGCATGCCCGACAAATGTCGACCGTACCGTCCTTCAGGATATATTTCCGGTAGTTGTTCGTCATGATAACCTCGTCCGCAATTGCACAGACAAAACCTTCAGTTTCCCCAAAAAGATCCCCAAAACGTAGCCAGTTCACCGATGCGAGCAGGTCTACGTCGGGCCCCGTAAGGGCCTTGTAGAACCGCCCATGTAGCTCCTTACTCTTCCATACCGCCCTGCGGTCCTCGGTGCTTACTCGTACTTTAAATCTGCGCCAGTTCTCGTTTGCCATGGAGAGCGGGGTGAAAGATGCGTCTGCTGCCACTACGTCATGATGCATCCCACACTCACTGTTTAGAAAGTAATCCCTTATTAGTATTATTATTTATGTTTGTTACCTCAGAATTCCGTCACTTATTAACCGATTTGGAAAAATCTTTTTATGTTTGAATCGGTATGCTTTAGGAGTGGTCCCATTGTTATCAGGTCAGAATTTGATTAACGGGTCCTGGAGAAATCGAGAGAATTCTTCCAATATTTTAGACCGTGCACCTATAGCGATTTGGGTATTTTGTATAGTAACTCGTGCATTCGCTCTTGAAAAGCACCATTTGGGGAAGTTTGACAAAAAGTAATGATATCCCATCAAAAACATAAATGTGAAAATGGCAGCCAAGTTCAATATGCGATGCGTGGTTGTCGTCTTCACCGACAAAACAATTGAAATCTAAATAAGTGCCAAGTTCCGCCGATTATCTGAAAATTTGCAAAATCTGGCACTAGATTGTTTACAGTAAAACCAATTTATTGCGGCTTGTGAAGACGACAACCAAGCATTGCATATTGAACTTGGCTGCCATTTTCACATTTATGTTTTTGATGGGATTTTATTATCGCTAATAACCATTTACGAACTTGCCTTTTTCACATTTATTAAATAGAGGCGGGTCCTTTTAAATTTGGTTTTAAGTTGAGTCTACAAAGCTTAATTTGATTAGTTAAAATGTACTGAATTTGAACGTACCAATAATGAAACAGAATGAATGTATAGTAATGTGGTGTAATTAAACAATTTGCAATATATACGTTTCTTTTTCTATTACAGAACAATATGTAGTGTAGGTATTTATAAAATGTGGGCAAGAGTTCTTGCGCGTAAAATAAATTAAATAGATAGTACTTAAATAAAAAAAATACTTATTCTATCCTATAAGCAAACTATGCTTAATATGTTATTTTAAATTAGAACTATGACAAATAACTATCGGACTATACCATCAGTTATGTTATATAATGACATGTAGAAATTATTAGATATTTTTATTTATTATCGTGCCCAAGTTGAAACATAATTAAATTTATTTTAACTCAATCGATAAATTCGTACATTAGTTATGGGTACCACTATAGCCCTGCTACCAATTGCTCCGATAAAATGACAAACGGAAAGGAGCACGAATAGCGCGATACATTGCGGTGATATTACGGTAGTTCCTTAATCGGTGCCATTCGCAAGCAAGCAATGTCAAGCATCCATACCGATTCTCTCGTATTAACGGAGTAACGGCGAATGTCATAATCCATCGCAATGTTTTCCAAAAAACAATTATTTTAGTGCTTATCAGTGAAAAGAAATCACTCCCGGCTGATCCTTTAGGTTGTAGCTTCGTTGTCGGTACGACAAAATTGCACAACAAGGCATTTTTTTATTTTGAAAAGGGTATAATTCCTCATTCGCAGTCAATTGACAACTGAACTGCCTTTTGACTGCGTTTGACAGATGCATGTAAATCCGATCATATACGCGGCTACGCGTGCTCCGCCTATTACCATTTCTATAGTATTTATTTGTTCTGTGGCCTTCTCCATACAAACGTTGTGCAAGTTTTATTCGTTAGTTTTGGCACTACACCATTTCATTTTATTTTTTGCTTGTAGGTACATATTGGATATACGCAGAACTTGAAATTTTGCTGTATTAAAAAAAATTAAATAAAATAAAAAATAAAACATCAAGTCGTAGCAAACAGGAAAATAAGCATATTGACCAAAAATAATAACTGTAGCGTAAACATAAACGAAGAAAAAGTTGCACATAGTTTGTATGGAAAGAGCCTACCTACCCCTTCGCCTTAAGGGATGCCTACGTTTAGCTATGGCTGATGATGATACCTACTACCCTCAAAATACCACAAATGCGCACCATCGTTCGTTCCCTTCAATGATAACGTCATGGGTTTTAATTTTATTGCAAACTTGTTATAGCAATTCGCACATGAGCAATATAGGGAAAGGTGTAACGTTAAGTCATTTCTGTTAGAAAGGTAAAAAAGTAAATCATATCCAAAATGAAGACTAGACCTTGTAATGAGGACAACCATGATTGAAATTGATACGATTTCTATTATACGCTCGTGCGGTGTCATACTACTTTGGAATCATGTTGTCGTGTCAAACAAACGCTTGCGTGCAGAACTAAATCAATTTAATTAGCCGCTATTAACCAAATTAGGGCCAACAGGTCCGCCAGAAATGGGTCGCGGTGATAAGCCGATTATCTGATTAATTTGTTTATTTTGTCTGTCTGTTAGTCACGGGAATAAATCGAGTAGTTATCCTGATGAATGATTTTTGAATGGCCAAGTAGGAAGACATTCCAAATTAGCTTTAGTTCGTGGACAAATATACAGCGATTTCAGGAGAGCCTAAAACTAACATTGCCCGTGGCTCCGTTCCAGTGGAAGTTCTTTAATCACACTCTAATAAAAACTCTCATTTCATTATTTCCACTATAAAACATATCATAACATATCCTTAAACTACTTATATCCAAAACGATCATACCAAAATTATATTTACAGTCTAATAAAGTAAAATTGCCCTTTAGCAATTTCACATAATTATAATAATGTGTAGATTGTATGTATGTTCAACGTTTGATTTCAGGGCCACTTCGTACCTTATCACGGAGAAAACCAGTATGCAAGCTGCTAAAGATCTGATAGTATCGTCACTGTGACGAGGTACGAATTGGCCCAGAAATCAAATTAGTTGACTGTACACACAACAAAGAAGTCTTAAGCGAGTCATACGACTGATCAATACTGGTCTCCGTCGTTTCACTTTCTCACGAGTTTATTAATTGCGGTGACAAGGATGGCCTCAAATACACCGCAATGATTAATATGAACTGTCGTTTCAATCACTCGTCAACTTATCTACAAATACGTTCACCAGTTATTTATCTCGCTTCTTAGCTATGTCCCACATGATGACGAGGTCAGCTTTCCTTATTTTCTTCACTTCGCTCTGACATATCTTCGAATACCTTACAGTCTATCATGTCTATTAGTACTACATGTTAAGATGATTACCTACCACATTAATTAAGACCACAATTGTCTAGCTATGCAAGCTATATTATCAGCTACTCGTATCATCAGAAATAATGTATCTTAATTTACAAAATGGTCGCTAGAGGTACACCAAGAAGGAATTGGCGAAATGACCTGGATACATTTAGAGAGTTGCAAGAACACACACTCAATATTCACTCAATAACGCTGAATGGGGAGAACGGCTAAGATACACACCCCCAAGCGCAAACTAGGCAAAACAAAAAAAATGCATTGTGAACGTATCGCGATTATGGCTTTATGAGCATAAATCGATCGATCTTATTCAATCAACCGATTAGATTGCCCGGCGCCTTACGTCTATACATAACTTCATGCAAATGCCAAGTAAGTAGTATTCTAGACATTCTGCAAAAAAAACTGTGTCAAGCACACAAGGCCAAGCTACGTGTCTTGCACGCACTCGCTTCGGGTTAGCTATAGATACGTCCAGTACACGTCAAAAGATATTTTTTTCGCCTTAATACAAAGGAATAAGATACAAATGTGTCTGTACTCTGTGCTCGACCGAAGGCAGGCACGATTGCCGATACGATCGACGAACTCACTTTTAATCTTTTTTTCTGATTTTATGAGGAGGATCATCATACCTACACTACACTGTAAGAATTGATTTCTTGTCTGTCCAGCTGATGAAGCGAGCAGTTATCTCCATCCAGCCTTGTTTTCCTTATAGGTCACAACTGATATCTTTTCTTTAACTTGTTTCATGTAGCACAGCTGCTCTGTTTTCTTTCTATATTTTTAAAAAAACATCATGTCGTGTAAAATGATCAATCAGGCAATCATTGTATTGTACATAGTCCCTTTTCAATCGCAACAATCTCGTCTTTACATAATTATGCCTGAATCAAGTTTGGGAATTACCTGGTTAATCAAATTAAAAATAATTTAAATCCACTAAGATTCAATTCCATCGCATGCATTTAGCATTCTCGGCCTTCACCAACCATATTCGTATCTTGCCATGACCGGTCAAGTACTGCATACAAATAATCACATGTAGGCTACGTATAGACAGACAGTCAGACAAAGGTTCAACGTACGTTAGCATCGATTGGTGTCTGGCGCTCAGCCAAACACTTCACTTTATAATGGTTTGAGTTATCTTACTTCCTTAAATAGATAACCACTCTCTTAGATGATATTAACAAAGCATTTTCAGAGTAAGCTCGATGTGACTTGAATTTGAATATTATTGTGATTCATTGTATTGGAAACATGGTATGGTATTTCAAACCAAATAAATAATTTTACCATGAATTTACTTACATGCGGTCAGTTCTGGACTATAACAAGAAAATTTAAAATCCTAAACTAGCAAAGCAATGTTTTCCCCTGAAAACTGATCATCTAAAGCATTTATGTCTGAATTTTGCAATCCTAGGGAAACCATTATGCCCAACAGTAACTGAAGATCCTTACAATCTAGATAACAAACAGTATACGATTGTTCTAACTATAAACACTGGCAGGACGCAGGACTAAACTGTCCAGCAATACTTAAGGCGAAGGGGTGGGCAAGCTCTTTTCATACAAACTTTGTGCAAGTTTTTCTTCGTTTGTGTTTGCACTCCAGTTACTATTTTTGGTCCATATGCTTATTTTTTTGTTAGCTATATCTTGATGTTTTTCTTTTTTAATATTAATTATGCTTTTGTTCTTTTCTTATTTATTTTTTTAATAATGCAAAATTTCATGCATCATGTTCTGCGTATATCCAATATGTACTAACAAAAAATGCTGTTGTGCCAAAACTAACGCAAAAAATTTGCACAACCTTTGTATGGAGAATGGCTTGCCCTACCCTGCCCTACTCTCGGACATCGAACTATAGGACAAGGGAAGTCGTTAAGCGCTGGTTTCAGAAATGCCGGGTGTCCATAGTTGTTAAGGCCGTGTCTGTGATGCAGTGGTGCAGTGGACGTGAGTGCACCAGAATGCATTTAATAACACAAGTTTCGTATTTTAATCCCAATTTAGCCTAGGGAAGTCAGCTGTAACTAAACGAAAGAGTTAAGACGCTTGATGAAGTTGAGGAGATTGATGAAGTTGAAATTATGCACTACTGTTACTTACGCAGTACGGACTACTTCACCAGCACCGCTGCCACGCAGGAATCGTCTAGACGAAATCCTGCTTTAATTATCCCTAAATATAGACTTACCTACAAAGACATGATAACTCTTTTCAAATTATAGGGGTCACGAATTTTCAATGAGTTACCTGCCGAAATAATTGGTTTCCTGGTCCGAAAGGCCTTTTACTCGGTTACCGATTTTTTACAGGGAGAAACAGTCTATTAGTACACTTTCTTTGCCTTACGAATTGGAACATAACATTTAAACTTAAAATTTTAATTAGCCTATATCAGTTTGATTATCATTTTATACAGCCCATAGTTATTTTTATTTGACATGTTTATTGGGTATGACGATGTATCATCATCATCATATCGAAGGACGTCCACTGCTGGACATAGGCCATGTATGATCAATGCAAATAAATAATATGATATAATATAAGCCTGTCATCACGAAGCTGTCATATCATTACATTCATTATCATTGTTATTTATCATGGGACATTTGTTCCTGAGACTTGGATGTTCTCTGTGTATTTATGTATATATCTATTAAATATATCACCGTCTAGTACCCATAACACAAGCCTTTTGAGCTTACTATGCGACTAGTTCGATTTGTGTAAAAATAAATTGTCCCCTAAAAATTTATTTTTTATTTTTATATATTTCGATTGGACACATTGGTTAATTAACCAGTGGCTATGAGAAGGTTGAATCTATGTTAAATGCGATGGGTTGTGCGATGAGTGTGTTCCAAACGCACAAACCATCGCGTAAATTGAGTAAGTTATAGATAGGAGACATTTCCCGTGCATACTTTCCTATAAAAATAATACTTTGATCGTATGTTTAATAACAGACGTATTGTTCCCTATATCAATACAGCATGAACCGAATATGAATCAGAAGCAGAACAAGTCGTATAATGATACCGCTATGTAGATAGTGTAGATAGTATATATTCCAATTAGTTGTATATGGCACCTTAAAATTGCAAATACATTATAATTTATCTAGCGAGATTGTAAACTGTCGAAAGATTATGAACCGAAAATTGTTTTGTGCTTTCTTCGAGTAGAGGGGCCTCCCGCTACGCGGGTCTTCTATTTCCGCTCTGAGGCACACAAGGTAACGAACGAATCTACCTAGATTCCAATAGGGTATTTCACAACACAAAAGTATACTTTGTTAAGTTATTTGGGAAAAAATCAAACTTCAGCATATTTAAGAAATTTTAAAGATTTTTAGAATTTAGATTCATAGAAAATTGTGATGTCATTAGGCACATTTCCCTACAAACATCATACTAGCAAAACGTTTTTTTCTCAAACATGCGCCTAAATGTATGCATTAATATCACGAAAAGAGGACATGAAGTTACCTGTTTATGGCTCCCTACATTACTTCTTGGGCGGCGGCCAAGAAGTAATGTATGAAACTAACATTATTGTCCGCTGCTCTAACTTTTTAAATTTGCTTACTAAAATCAACTGATAAAGGAAATATTACATAGAGCCAACCGCCACGATTTTGTATATATATTTTTAATTTGTTATGTAAATTGGTATTTTTGTAGGTTTTTCCGGTTTTTTTTATTCTTCTTGTATTTTGTTTTTTTTTTTTCGAATTTTTTGAGTATTTTTTTTATTTTAGTTTTTTCATGTTATTTTGTAGCGTTTTTTGTGCTTTTTGATATTTTTGGACTTTTTAAGTTTTTTCGTAATTTTTTGTACTTTTCGAATTTTTTTTTAGTTTTTTTATGTTTTTTCGTATATTTTTTTAGTTTTTACGTGTTTTTTGGTATTTTTTAGTTCTTTCGTGTTTTTTTAAATGGTGCTTGTATTTTGTAGCACTTTTCGTGTTTTTATTTTATTTCCGTTATTTGTCGTGATGCTTTGCTATTTTTGGACGTTTTGTATTTTTTAGTTTTTTTTGACATTGAAGTTTTTTTATTGTTTTTTTTTCTTACATGTTTGAGAAAAGTACTATACAATCCTCGGCCGGAACAGGGATTGCAGGACTCTTTATATTCCAAACTCGTCCAGCAATCCCTTACTTCACGGCCTCTGCAGTACCTAATGTACTATTTTTATACTACGACGGTGGCAAACTAGCTTACGGCGTGCCTGGTGGTAAACAGACATCGTACCGTTTTTGACATTCCGTAAAAAGTTGCTGATTTGACTTATGAGTGAAATACTGTACCTACATATTATCTAGGACTCATCCAGCGAATCAACGTTAAATAGTAAGCAATATGTTACAGTTACAATTCTTATGATAATTTACAAACTGCTACCACCATCCACCATATCAGCCAAAGAACGTCCACTACTGGACATAGGCCTCCCCCATATTCACGGGGGGTATATGCCATAATCGCCACGCTTGGCATGCGGGTCGGCGATCGCAGTATCTCCACCGCACTCCAGGGATGCTGCTGCCTATTTTATATGTATTTTAAATTTTGCGGTGACAAATACAAGAACTCTTAACTTCGCCTAAGATGCCTATCTTTGCCTGGTTTAATTTTAATAAAAAGGTGTTCCTGGTTTAATTTTAGTAAAAAGGTGTTATTTCTTCGCCTGTACTCGTACTGCTCTCATCTTCGTTTGATGTCGTGTTGAATTACTTGAATTGAAAGTTGGCGCGGTTGTAGTCATTGTAATTGTAGGCGAATAGGTATAGATAGGCATCATATGTTAATTTACAAGTTTCAACGGTATAATTAACCGCTGCGAGAATAACGAGTGTTACTTCAACATAATTGGTTATTGACGCGTAATGGCCATAACAAAACAGTCATCATAAAAGAATAACTTCCGATAATAATATGACCCTCAATTTCTATTGGTAGCTTGATTGGTACATTTCTACTTTTGGCAGCAGATGTAACCTACCAAACAACATGGGATTCAGACGAATCTACCTAAATAAATGACAATTAGTAGTAGACTGCTACCGGAACCGAAACTTCCCATATCGGATTCTAACGACAACAAATCCCATATCTTACGATTTGCTATTGAAATAATCTTAGTGGGCGATCGCGATCGCACGTAAGCGAGTAGGTGTCGCAGTGACTGTGACACTGTGACACAGTCTTGACCGGGGTAATCCCCATCGCTATAAGCGTAAATGGGTATGCGATTGAAAATCGGTATCCATGGGATATCCCCATGTTTACGATTAAAATATTCAATAGATTCCAGTTACGATTTTGTTTCTTAATGAAGCTATAGACAAAGACGGTCGAGCTCATGGACCACCAAACACTTAGGCTGGGTTGCACCAAACCGTCTGTAATAGGAAGCTGTGTTCGTTAAAATTTGAATGTATGGAAAGTTTGACAAGTTTCTATGGCATGACAGCTGTCGGCGTCATATTTAACGTTGATCGATTTGTGGTCGTATGTCGGTGCAACCCAGCCTTAAAGCCAATAAATTTAGACTTTTAGTTAACCTTTTCGCCAACGATGAATATTTGCGCACTATCGGTTCGACGCCAACGACGCATATATGAAACGTGGCAGAAGAATTTGATAATAAAAGAGTTAAAAGACTGAGTTAATAAACAATAATTGACATAAGTACTCAAAAGTATACACATGTTTAATTTAAAAAAAAATATCAAACGTCCATATCATTAACATTTCGAATGCATATTAGCCATGAAATAACGAGCATGATAAACAATTAAACAGACATCAGGATCAGAACCCTTTTCTCAACTTTTAAGGGTCAACCCGAGCAAATTCATCGGATTTAGGGACAGGGTTACGATTCGCCAGCCTCGGAAAACAAACATCGAATGACGAGTTACGTACACGTAATATTAGTAGCACAGTTGATAATTCGTAAACCTTACTGTAACGAGATATGGTCTACCAATGGTCATATCATGATGCTGATAGTACGTGTCGTGTCGAGTCACGTTTCGTTACAGTATTTCGGACCCTTTCAAAATGATAATTATCACGCAGACTGGGTTTAGCTGCCTCGTGACTCTGTGCAGCTGTGTGAAGCGAGTCTAGTCAAGCTGGTCAAGATTGACTGACATTCAGATGAACTCTTTGAGTAAAGATTGCAAGGATAATACAAGTAGAGGTCACGCAGGCAGATGATTCTAGGTTACCCGTATAAATTAAATAGGTCAGTGAAGTGTGTCAACGCTTACGAAGCAACATTCAGAATCAGACGGGATTCGGGAACCGCGCCAAAGAAAATATTACATTGTTTTCTTTCCGAAAGATTTAGAGGCAGTTAGAATAAGTAAGTTTCATGGATGAAGTGTTCAAAATTATCTAGAAAAGCAGTTGCTTTATCGATAATCAAGCCATAGTACACTTAGGCTTTAGATATTTTGCGTAGTTTCTCCGCGTCTTCTGTTGAGATTTAGACGTATCAAGTTGCAAACACCGGTTTTAGTGGATGCCAGCCCTGACAGGGTACTGGCGCCATATAAATACAATTTCGTGCCAGTCCAGCGTGACTTGTGCCATCTAAGGGCCGGGCCACACTGCTGGCGTCGTATGTTTTTTTATGATATGCCACATTAAATATGTTGCGATGCCACGACGCAACGCAACGCAACGGAGCAATCCGACCCGACTCTAAACGGTACAGGGCCAGGCCAGAGCTGTTTCGTGCCGCCAATTTGCGCTATCAGCTGGATGATAATGATTCCACAGGGGCAGCCATTCTCTGTGGTTATCTTTTGCCGTCGCCTGCTGATTCTTACCGTATATGCTATTATAATGCTTTTAAAATAGCTTGCTAGGAACGGTGACAGCTGTGATCCCAGTACAATTAACGGGACGCGCATGTGACACCCCTGGAGTTGCAGGCGTCCATAGGCTGCGGTGACCGCTTACCATCCGGCGGGCCGTACGCTTGTTTGCCACCGACGTGGTATAAAAATAATAATAAAATTAAAATGTGAAAAATGACAATTTGTACTATTTTAAAAATAATAAAAAAACAAAATCTGGCGTTGATTAGGGTTATAACACGAATAGGCGCCCCTCTTGTCATTAGCATAATATACCTAACATCATATTTACAATAATGTCTCGTCATAACTCGTTAATGGACAGTTTTTACGACTGTCGAACGACTTATTGAGGTACGATTTCTACGAAAATGATACATTATGTACAGTTGAGGAATTTATCTGGGCTAATTCGTACCTTGCCAAAGTGAAAAGAATATGAGATCTCTAGCAGCTTTCATACTGATTTAAGTCTAGATTCTCCATGGAGGAATCGAATTCCTTTGACTCTTGCGCGCCGACTTCGGCCGTTCGGTGTGAATTGTGAATGGTCCCTTAGGCTGCGTAGGCACCCGCCTTGCAGTCGGGCTAATGTCGGATATGTAGCATTTGTCCCTCTCGCACTAGCATACCTGCTAGTAAGGGATGACATAAAGCAGATCATGCTAGCTAGGCAGTGCTTCTTAAAACTGTGTTTTCATACAAACTTGACGAAAATACTTATCTTAGGCGTGAATTCCACTGAGACGGCGTATGGCGAAGGCGAGGCGCAGGCACGGCACAGATACGGCGCCGCGCCGCTTCTGTGTAATTTACCGGCAAACGTTTGAAGCGGCATCGTGGCTGCGCCGTACCTTCGCCACGCCTGTGCCGCGCCTTCGCTACGCCGTTTCCGCGTCGCTAGCAGACACGAGGAGGACGTCGCTTGTTATACAGTATGAGCCGTATAAATTTATCAACATCAAAAATGCGTGACGATATTGAATATAATATAGAATTCTGCGAGATAGTTGCAGAATATCCAACTCTTTACGACTATACCAGGCCGGAGTACAGTAATAGAAATGTTCAGGATAAAATATGGAGAGACTGGTTCTCTCCAATTTTTTTTATGCTGCTTCTGAAGACCGTGTTTTACTTTCGACAATATAATTTGGAAACATTTTTGCGACATTTTATACACTGTACGAAAACGATCAGGATATTCATGTAATTTTTCACTTATTTTATTATATCTATGTTTTTCTGACAATTTCTACACAGGGTGGACCCATCTTCTGTGCTTCTGTATATTAATGAGTTGCAGCAAAGCAAGCGCATCTTCGTCTTTTGAAGAGGAAGACATGCTATCGCAACAAAATCAGCCTGTATAATGACGCATCTATCCGTCTCTTCGCCGCTTCTGTATAACTTCAATCGCGTCCGTGCCGTATCTGTGCCACGCCTGCGCCGTGCCTTATGCTTAATGCTGTCTCAGTGTAATTCACGCCTTATGATGCGCAGCCTTATCGAGTTGCTAACTGGTGCTATGGATTGTCATTTTTTTATGTAAAGACGGTGGCAAACAAGCTTACAGTCTAATGGTAAGCAGACACCTTAGCCTATGTACGCTTGCGACTCCAGAATCACAACCGCATTGCCGACCCTTTATTGACTTGACGATTCGTTGTGTTGACAGCTAGAGACGTATGCGGGGTCCCTTACCCTGTGGGCTGATCTCAATCTCAACACAGCGCATCCTCAATATTACGACTTGTTTACAATGGGTCGTTATATTCCGAATTCCGATGCAAAAAAGCTCTTACGAAAAGAAGGCATCTCGGGCATAGAATGCGGCTACGGTATCCCCTGCCTGTCGTACAAGGCGACTAAAGGCCGAGTCACACCGAATGCGTGCGTGCGCACGCACGCCACGCACACGCGCACGCGCACGTGTTGCGCACGCATTCGGTGTGTCTCGGTTTTTAAAGGGGGTTCTTGGGGTTGAAGACGGTCACAGTTGGGGGCTGCGATCGTCTATGAAAACAGATGAACCCACAGAGGCGTGACTCTAGGGCGGCACTGGTGCGTATCGAAAGAGATCCCAGGGCCGTCCGAAATGAGTTGAGGACGACCGGGGGGTTTTTATTCGGTGCAAGTCCGACATAACACCGCACAGTCCCCGCGGTGCGGTGGTATAACGGATTTTCCCCGCCGGAGAAAAAAAAAATCCTTGATAAGTCATGGTTTTTGATGCCATTATATTAAACAATAGTCATAGTGTAAACATAGCCATGTGAATAAAACGACCAGTAATTATATAAATTGAGCATTGGCAGACAGTATCATTAGTATCACCTTTATTGCCATGTAATTATGGGCTACAATGTTAATCGATAATGTCAACATTGGTTAGTTAGGCAATAATTACTGCTATTGTTAACTAATAAGTACTTTAAGTACGTTTAAACGTGTACGTACCTACTTATACTATAAATAAGATTACTAAATTCGCTTAATTTAGAAGTAAAATTAAAATATAAGTTAAACATCATTTAAGCCAAAACAAAACCCTTGCACTACTCGCACTTAACAAGCAGACATACTTCGCTAGGTAGGTAAGGTACATACCTACCTAGCGATATTAGTAATAGTAAGTAGGTACGACGGTGAAAGACCTACTTTAAGATACCAATACCACTAAAAGCTATAGGCATTAGGCGTTTACGTTTTGACACGGTTTGTCTCACTAGCGTAAACCTTAAGATTTTTATCAAATTGGCCTTGCCTTCAATACCACGAAATGGTGATTCAAATCTTTGTAGAGTTTAAAGTACATATATTTTCTTCTTAACTAAGCTAATGCAAGCAAATTTTATTCTAAGACTATACTGGAGATGAAGGAGCCGATAGTAAGTCATCGTTTATTCGTTATCAGGGCAAGAGGTAGTGATAAGCACGTAAACATTATGAAAAATACCACTAACAATTTCTAGGATACTCTATTGTTTATACAGATAACATCGATTCTTCCTCTTCTCGAAACCTAACAGAAAAACTATTATGTCGAAAGCTATATGAACTAAAAGCGTTTTCAATCTAAATTAGAAAATACCAAGATTTTGCAAAGAAATTGGCAAAACATGATAGGACCTACCTCGTAAATGGACCACTCCTTTTCGTTATTAGTGTAAGTATTTTAGTGACAGTCCGCACGTCGCCCTTGCGGGCGGCGTCCAACAACTCCTGGCCTCTGCCCATGGCCCATTTAATTTAAAACATCACACACAAAAACAACACAGAGATCCATCATATCAATTTTTTACACTAGACTTCACTACACACTACTACTTCATTGATCGCGCCGCCATGTTTATTAAATGTGACGTGAGTGCGCCCTAGCGGCCAGCGAAGGAATCGATATTCCGGTCTCGTTGTGGTTCGCGTAGTAGACTGTCATTCCAACTCGAATAAAGTCACTTTATTTCGTTCCAATTGTATTAAAATTAAATACCTACTGTTATATTACAATAATAATCAAGTTTCTAAAATAATATCTGTCATTTTCTGCAATTTATATTTCGCGATCCTTGGGTTCATGCTATGGCAACTTAAAACTAAGCAAAAATCCGGATTTTTATTGAAAAAAGTGCCATCTCTCCCGCAGATATAGCACTAAAATATCAGTGTTGTTACATTAAAATATTTTTGATGGTATAGGGAAATTTATGCGTGTTATTTAAGTGAAATTGAGGAGATTTTGATTTTCCATAATGGTAACACAATTATTTTGTCTGCATGACGTCCGTGGCTTAAAGGTCTCAGTAACAAGGCCATTATAATAAAAAAAAAAGAAAAAAAGCATGACAGGCGCGAAAAATTTGAAAGTTCACAAGGAAATTTTTCATTCATATTTATTGATAAAACGGTATTTGGTAATAGTCATAGGGTCATAAATATTATATCTGCAGAGGCTATCTGAAACCTACCATCATTGGCGGCACTCGGCCGTCTTCCGCCATTTGCCTGGGCTGCTTGGGTTACTTCTTTCCATTTTAGCCCTCGAGATCCTTACCCCACGGAACTCCGCCGAGTTGTTCTGGGACGCTAATCATGTCCCAGACATCTTGTTGTGTTCCTGGATGTCCAGTGACCTCAGAAGATGGTAAGTAAATCATTTACATGTAGCCGTAGTTTAAACTTGTGTATTTTCTTGACACAAGTTTGTACCTGTGTTGGTCCAGTTTGTGTGTTTGTTTGCAGGACCGGTCATTGTGGAAATATTTGGGGAAGGCCTATGTCCAGCAGTGGACGTCCTTCGGGTGACATGATGATGAAGTTTGTTCCTGCGTAGCTAGCACGAAAGTTTATACACTTTATATGGCCGAAATATACTAAAACGTGACAGTGGAAGCTATCGTGCTAGGCGACAGAATGTGACTTATACCAGATGAAACAAAATATTAATTATGATTTTATATCAATGGGGTTCTTTTAACCTATCAAAAAAGCCTCCCTGACTGATTTGGCCTCCCCTGAAGGAACCCTAGATCCGCGCCTGAGGATTATTGTGTTGATATATTATTGAGATGTGCGTTTTTATTTCCTTTTTAGGTGTGCCTCTTCACCGTTTTCCAGACCCAGAAGATATTAGGAATGAAGAAAAGTTCAAATCTTGGACTTCCAACATTGGCGGAGAGATTTCGACACTGGACCCCGTGTTCGTCTACATTAACAGGCGTGTCTGCCATAGACATTTTGAAGACAGCTATAAATATCCCAAAAATAGACTGTGCAAACTAGCAATGCCTGTTCTGCACATTCCAGGTATTTTATACATATATCAATCATTACGAGACGTGTTTTTATAACTAGCGGTTGGCCCCGTACGAAATCTCGTGATAATACGAATAGTATGTACCTATCTCAGATTATAAATATGTAACTGGACTAGCACCATGATGCAAGACACACGTTACAAGTGTCATCGCAATCCTCGCCTCAATCCATATTTCATTCATTGACGTCTTTTCTTGCAAGTGAATGAGCCGCGAGAGTTGTAATATAGATACTTCGCGCCGAGTTTCTTACGCCGGTTCTTCTCGTGGCAGAGGTTTATTTTTCCGAACCGGTGGTAGTTTATTGACGTTCATAGGTGCATGTAATATGCCTAATTTGAAGAATAAACTACTTTTACTTTTTTACTTTTACTTTACTTATTCGTTTGAAGGTCTAGTGATGGAATACAGTAGAAATCGAACAAAAGAATTCCTCAAATTGATACTAGATACATATAAGGCGATTTCGGTATATTTTATTAACAAAGGAGATTACACAGAAACATACATAAGAAGTAAACAATCAAATTTAGGTAACAATTTTGAATACAGTTGCTTCCATAAACGAATCTCACTGAGAACACAATTTACTTACCTTACAGTTGAGTAGTTACATTGCTTACTATTACGTTTTTCCAATAAGTTTGAAAATATAAATTTAAACGAAGTATCTTAAACTAACAAGTGCATGCTTATTGCTAGTGCAGATTTATGTGTTAGATTTATATATTTTAAAGATATCTGCCTTAAACTGGGCGCGAGATTTAGAAAATAGGTCAATTTCACTGAGAGATTTGTTTTGGTGGTTACAAAGTCTGTATAGGCACACGTTTTCCAACTAGGTATACATATGTATACAATTTTCTATAAAACCAAGTATTTTTTCTCGGAATACCCTAATTTGGTGATGTGTAAGTTGTGATGATGACCCATAGATATAATTGATACATACATAAACTCACGCCTATATTCCCAAAAGGGGTAGGCAGAGCACACGAACATTAATTTCCATAATTAATGTCCAGAAATAACTTAAGGGATCCCTAATGACGCAAGTGCTTAACAGATGCCGATGAAATTACGCTAAGAAAGCAAATTATGCTCATCAAAATAAGTACATACATTTAGGTGGAACTGGTGATGTAGTGGTACCGAAGTTAGGTACTTCAATAAAAACATGAACTTATCCCTCGAGGAATCGACGAAACTCTTCTTGTCTTTGAAAATATCATCGGCACATATACAGAGTGCACGATGGCTTGGCTGATTTCTGTAATATTTGACCATCGCATTTGTTATCTAAAAGGTGGAGAGGCTATGTGAAATTGACAAAATATGCATGCGTGTGGCCTGGTGAAACACATAAGTTTCTGTCAAACTTGTTATGTTTGCTACAGTCAACAGCAAATGTACATGATCATTTTAGTATTGTGTCACATTAGCGAAAACAATACTGCGACAGTTGGGATGCGTTAAATTAGTGAAAGTGACAAGGTACTAAAATAATCACCTACTTTTGCTGTTCTCTGTACAACCTTTTACTTTTGACTGTTCTTTTTTATACTTTGCCTAAGTACTTTTTTATACAATGTCACTGGCAAACAAGCTTACGACCTGCCTGCAGACACCGTTGCCTATGGACCTTTGTGACTCCAGTAGAATCACAAGAGTGTTGCCGAACCGGAAATAGACATACATGGACCTCCCTCACTCTTCATACACCGCATCATCGAGAGCTCTGGCGACTTAACTCACCACCAGGAACACAATATCACATAACCAAAGAGCAAGTATAGTGGTGTTGGTGGCTGCTCCAAATATGAGCGAGATGATGTTCTGCCGTGTTCAGTGGTGCCCTACCTGTCTTATAAAAAAGTTGCCTTTATCGCCTCTCCTGAACATCAGAGCAGCTCGGTGGTACTATAATTGTCACCGAACTTACATAATACCTAGTATGCCAAGTTTCTGCTCAATTGTTTGAGGATATTGACACTAAATGGGACTAGTCTAAAACCTAGTTGCAAGGTTTGTGCCACACATACATACTTAATTTACTTAATTATAATTACTCTCTAACTAACTAAAATAGTAAGGTTAATACCGGCTTGTAAAAATGGGAGTTGTTGTTTTTCTTGAGTATAAACCCTGAAATTCTTGTTTATATTTTCAGGTGTGCTAGAACAACGAAAGGCTATTAAAGACAAAGTAACTGATTATATTCATCCTTTACCAGCAGCAGAGGCTCAATCAGATATTGATGTATCAGGTTAGTCCTTGAATTTCAGTTACGCATTGTATAGCTACTGAACCCCAGCACATACTTATAATATATCTAAAACCGCTTCGTCCGCCGGTGGTGTCCTAATGAAGACCCACGGTCTCCTTTGCTTTGCCACGTAATCCCAAGATTCGGCGTAGGCACTAGTTTCACGAAACCGACTGCCAACTGACCTCACAACGCAGAGGCAAAACTAGGTATTTTTGGGATAACACCGATGTTTTCTTTCACCGAAAACTAAGTGTTAAATTTATATGAAATAATATTACGTATTGTTATAAGCTTACCGGCACGGTACGAGACTGTGTTCGAACCCACGACCTCTAGATTGTAAGTCACGTGGCTGCTGTATTTAGCTTCTTAATGTGGGTACCTACTATAAATTAAGTACTAACTGTTCGAATATAATACAAAAGAGCGTTCGTTAATGGCCCAGTGGCGCCCGTGTACCGGGTGCGGTATGCGAGGTTAATCAATGTCGGGCGGGGTCAGTCCTTGGATGGGTGACCGCTTCGAGTGGCTACTAACTGAGCGCTCCCGTGCTTTGGAAGGCACGTTAAGCTATTGATCCCGGTTGCTGTCTATGATAGCAGTCCTTAAGCTAGAGACCTCCGGGCGGCTTGAGAACTTATAACAGTCAAGTTGCCCACTCACTTGACAAGCCTAATCTCAATAAGGTCTAGTTTCCCCCTCTGGTTGGAAGGTCAAGTGGCAGTCGCTTCCGTAAAAACTAGCGCCTTCGCCAATTCTTGGGATTAGGGAGCGGACCCCAGGCATCCATCAGGATGCAACTGTACTGGGAATAACGCTAATAGGAGGATGATGATGACATACACTTTCTACAATTATGGCCCTGTTACAACCACAATTTGGCTGTCACATCACAACTTATAAAGTACAATATTTGGTATTAAGCTGCAAGTTTTTGTGACTGGTTAATTCATGTGTAATACCAGTTATTACCAACAATTAAATAAACATTGTCGTCATAGAGATTTTACGTTCATATTAAGATGCAACATTCCTATAACTTGTTCCGTAGTAAACAAGTAACGATTATAGTTTCACCATGTCCGTTTAGGCATGAGGTTTCTGAGGAGTTATAACGAGTAAGTATATCATATCAGCAACTGTCCGTCTGTCCTTCCGTAGTTATATGGTTTAGCTCAGTACCCGTTTAATTGTAGGTTGCACAGACAATCAACTGTATATTATTTATAGTTCATATATTATGGTAGTACTTAAAAAAAATATTTTTGACAGGAGATTATTCAACTGCTCCGGCGCTACGGGAAGTGCAGCCCCTTCGGACTTACGTAAGAAAGCGTATGCTCGCGTGTTCACCTCCGCACAATTACGGAAAACGTACGTCCCAGTTGGATGGTAACTCTTTATACTTATTTAACAACGTATTTTTTGGAATATATCTTTTCAATAGGTTTTTGTGCAACCAATGATATTTTACAAGTATTATTGTGTGAAACACGTTTTTAGGTAGGTAAGTACAGTCAGCAGCAAGAGTAGATGATAATTTTAGTACCTTGGCACTTTCACTACTTTGACGCATTCCATATGTCGCAGTATTGTTACGTTAGTGCGACAAAGTACTTAAATGATAATTTACATTTGCTGTACGTGTTACTGCCCGCAATTCTATCTGCGTATCTAGTTGGAGTACTGCGACGCAAAACCTCAAACCATTCCGTACAGTAACTCGCAACTCCGTCGGCATTTCATTCACGAACATAGGCACCAGTAATGGTGGTGGGATCCGGCATATCTAGGTCGGAAATTAGTTTCTGTTGCTTGAAATTATAATGGAGAAAAAATACAGTGATTATCAAGGTTTTTATACAAGACATAAAAAAGTCAAAAACTCGCTGTATATTTTTTCTATTACAATTTCTAGCAACTGAAACTAATTTCCGACCTAGATATGGCGGCTCCCATTGTGTATACAACGTTTCATGTTATTTTAGCGCGGCGTTTTAAAATAAGAGCTAAACTACGTTTGTATAGAGAACTGGGCGTCCTGCGGACTCTTAAGTTACTGCAATTACTTAAATACGTTTTATTCATATTTTTAGGTATGCGAAAACAAGTGATGGTTGAAGATAATGTAGCAGACCACTTTCTACCTTCAACGGCAGGTGCTAAAGAGGTTCAATATGATATTTCTATATCAGGTTAGCAGGTATCAGCTGAGTATGCTATTGCTAAGCACGTATTTGCCTTAGGTATACGACGTATAATAATTATGTACCTAGATATGAAGGAGAAATTACTGTTATTCACAGGACATCAAAAAAGTTGCGACAAACCACAAGGACAGTGCAATCGAACTCAAACAGTTGGTTCAAAATGCAGTAGAAAAAATAAAACTACAAAAAAAGGTATGTTTCGTGTATAATTTTGTTACTTATACATCTTGATTCCTTATTCAACGCGGGTTAAAAAATCAAATACAAATAATTTATTGTATGAAAGTGCGTAATTAAAAAGGTAAGGCATTATTATGGATAGACCTTATCTTGGGTACCTCAAGTAAACGAGATCAGCTGGCAGATGTTTTCAGCTGTAGCTTGTCTGAGAAGGCTACGTAGGTACCTAATTTCCTACCCATTGCCGCTAGAATTGCGCTTACTCAAACACTCCTCCTCCCCAGCTTAGATTATGCTGATGTTTCCTATATTGACCGCAATGAGGAGCAACTTAATAAGCTTGAGCGCCTTCAAAATATCTGCATTCGGTTCGTATTTGGGTAACGCAAATATGACCATGTTTCCCATTTCCATACTCAGCATAAGTGGCTCCCTATCCGTTTCCCTCGTAACTCTCACATACTTTCTATTTTGTATTCTACTCTGTTACTTTCGTTCTGCTAGGTCCTCGCGAAATTTGCTGCATACTTTTCCGTCCTCCTCATCTAAATTTTATACCTCTTCCTTTACTTTCCAGGCAATTCGGCTTTGGAGTTCTTTGTCTCTTGATTTAAGGCGTGCTAAATCTCTTGCTGTCTTCAAAAACAGCTTAACTATTACTATTTGTCATTATCACTCTCATGACACTCTTTTAGACTAACTGTATGTATAAAGGATGATTCACAGTAGGCCGTTCCGTGTCCGGGCCGGCCCGTTTTCTTCTAGAGAAATACGCCGCCCGTTGCGTTCGCTGTCATAGAAAACGGGCCGGCCCGGACACGGAACGGTCTACTGTGAATCATCCTTAAATATGTATATGTTATATGTATATCTAAATTCACACTCGCCCTGGGCGAAATTAAGAATGATATGGCCAAACTGGCAGAGGACAATAGCAATATCAACCAGTCACTTAACACAGTGAATGCTCACTTAGGCGAAATGGAAAAATCGCTTGATTTCACTAGTTCACGCCAGGACACCCTCGAAGCGAAAGTAAAAGTGATGGAAAATGTTATCTCGTCCACACAATGTCAAGCCGAAAGGATCGTATCCCTTGAACGTACTATTGCATCGATGGAGCAGCAGGCTAGAACAAATAATATTGAGATCTGTAATTTACCTGAAAAACGCGGAGAAAATTTGGTACAGATATTTATGAACATATGCTCAGCCATAAAGTTCACAATCACACCTAGTGACATCATATCCATCCATAGGGTACCCCAGCCGGACTCTGCCAACAAACGCCCCAAAAACATAATAGTACGTCTTCCATCATGCATGCTGCGAGACAATATCCTAGCTGCCTTCCGGGTATCTAAGGGGCTCGACACATCTCAGATCTCATTAGAAGGACAAAAGAATAATATATACTTGAATGAGCACCTTACCTTGAAAAATAAACAGTTATTTCGACAATGCCGTGAAGCAGCCCGTAAATATGAATATAAATATGTTTGGGTCCGGCATGCGACTATACTGGTACGAAAAAACGACACATCCCCAGTGCTGGCAGTGCGCTGCAATGATGACCTTGGCAAGCTGGCACCGAAGTGATTCAGATTCTACTACAAAAGTATGGGACACTACCGAAAGAATGATCATTGCTGATGTGAGCTCAGAGCGCACAAAATTAAAGTTAGTTAAGTATTATTGTTTACGGGCAATTATAATATTAGTAAACAGTCTAGATTGTCTCAAGGGTAAATTTTATACTTCAGTCTTCATACCTCCAAAAGAAAAGAATTGTATTTCCAGTCTTTTAAATTATGAAACCTGGTTCGTATATTTTTATGTTATTATACATGTAAATGATATATATTTAGCTTCTATGCTTACTGCTGAGCGTTTTAGGAAATTAAAAGGACCTATTCAAAATATTACAAGTAGGTACTTTAATTTATTGCAGTTAAATATTGAATATGCCACAAATATATGTAAATACCTAACATATAACTCGATAATAATTAAGATGCACATTTCAAGGTATTTCTATAATGGCTAGCCACGTTTCTATATACTATCAAAATTGTCGCGGTTTGCGAACTAAACTAAATACTATTTATATGAACATCTTATGTAACTCCTATGATATCATAATATTAACAGAAACGTGGCTTTGTCCGGAAATATCTAACGGTGAATTTATTGACGATCGATATGCGGTATTTCGGAGTGACCGCGACCGAGCGGGGAGCGGGCGAGGCATGGGCGGCGGCGTGCTGGTGGCCGCGCTGCGAGGGCTGCGCGCCAGCTTGAGCGCGCCGCCGCCGCCGCGGCTCGCGCCTCATCCTGCACCGGTTATTGTAGATCATCTTGTTATTGAAATACCTTATGGACGATGCTCGAAACATATTATCAGTGCCGCCTACATCCCACCTCAACAACCAGTTTCGATATACGAGTCGCATTTTGACTACTTACAAAACATACTATTACAGGATTCCATTAAAAGCTATTGGATCGTTGGAGATTATAACTATTCTACCTTAGACTGGCAAGAATTAACCGGGTGCCCCTCACATAGTGTAATTATGAAAAGTCCACCTCATCAAAAACCTTTATTGAATTTTATGACTATATTTAACCTAAAACAAGTAAATAATATCTTAAATGAAAACCACAAAATGCTTGACTTGTTTTTAACATGTATTGACACTACTAAATGTATTTGTTCACCAGCCCCTGTCACCTTAGTTCCGGTAGATAAACACCACCCTCCTTTTCAAATTATGACTTCGTTTTCTAACTGCACATCCTTGGAGACTATTCCTAATAGATTGCAACATAAATACGATTTTAATAAAGTCAACTACACTGTTATTAACGAGGAAATTGAAAAAATCGATTGGTCCAGTCTCTTGAATAATGCCGTTGGAGAATCAGCAGTGTCTATGTTTTATGAAGAAATATACAAAATTATAAAAATACATGTACCGTATAAAAGATTTAAAACACACTCTTTTCCGGTCTGGTTTTCTTCGGCCCTTATTCATATCTTTAAAAATAAAAATCACGCTTGGATAAAATGGAAAAAATATAAAAACTTGATAGATTATGTAGAATTTTCTAAATTAAGGGAACGTTTCAAACTGGAATCTACTAAATGCTATAACAAATACATGAATAATCTTGAGGTAAGTATTAGGAACAATGTAAAGTATTTTTGGTCTTATGTATCCAAACGTAATAATTCTAATAAAATTCCGAATAATATGACTTACCAAAATAATACTGCTAGTGGTCCAGAAGAGATATGCAACTTGTTTTCAGCATTTTTCCAATCCGTATACCAACCTTCCACATTACACAGCGATTTTTATCCCCACGATATCAATTCAATCCATAACACACATATATCAGAATTGTCAGTATCAAGGTTTTTAATTGAAAAAGAACTGAGTGCACTCGATCTAACTAAGAGTAGCGGAGCAGACAATATACCTCCAATATTTTTAAAGAATACGGCTACCGCAATAAGTATACCACTATTGATTATTTTCAATAAATGCCTTAAGGAAGGTCTGTTTCCTTCCGCTTGGAAAATGGCCAATGTAGTACCTGTTCATAAATGCGGAAGTAAGAACAATGTTGAAAATTACAGGCCAATATCTATTTTGCCCACTCTGTCAAAAGTATATGAAAAAATTGTGCATGGTCTAATTTATCCTCTTCTCCATAATCATATTATTCAACAGCAGCACGGTTTTGTCCAACGCCGATCGACTACAACTAATTTACTACTATATGCTAATTACCTTTTTGAAAATATGGATAAAAATATACGAGTAGATAGCGTATACACCGACTTCCGCAAAGCTTTTGATAGAGTGGACCATAAAATATTATTGGAAAAAATAGCTTTTAATGGAATTAAAGGAAATTTGTTACGATGGTTCAAATCTTACATTATCGAGCGCACACAAAAAGTTGTCATAAACGGTTATGAGTCGAAGCCATATAGTATTAGTTCTGGGGTCCCTCAGGGATCTATATTAGGGCCACTATTGTTTACATTATTTATTAATGATGTAGATCATTGTTTCAAGTATTGCAATATCTTACTTTACGCAGACGATCTAAAAATATATCATACAATACAAAATAATTATGACTTTCAACAGTTCCAGTCTGATCTTGATCGTTTTTCTGACTATTGTAATACCAATAAGCTCCAGTTAAACTTAAATAAATGTAAAACTATCACTTTCACTAAAAAAAAACGAACCCTACCTAAAACTTATTACCTATGTAACTCAAAATTAAAAGAAGTCACATCCATAATAAACCTTGGCATTACTTTAGATTCTAAGTTACACCTAGACCTTCATATCAATAAAATCGTCAATAAAGCATATAAAATGTACGGCTTTGTTATGAGATCAAGTACTGAATTCAAACGTCCTCTTACATATTTGTACCTATTTAAAACCCTTATTCGCTCACAATTAGAATATGCAGTACCAATTTGGAATCCTCATTACACTAAGTATGGAAACGCCATTGAATCTGTACAGAAAAAGTTTTTACGTTCCATGCAATATAGATGTTATGGGAACAGGCTATCATACAATGTATTGTTAACCAAATATAAAATGTTAGACCTTAATTCCAGAAGACTGATGTTAGACGCTTTGACCCTCCATGGCATATGTAACAATAAGCACGACTGCATTGCCCTTATCAACCAAATCGGTTACAATATCCCAGCCCATGGGCAGAGGGAGACGCGCCCGCACCGGATGTTCGCTGAGAGCCGCTGCCGCACGCACGCCGGTTCGCGCGCGCCTCTCCAGAGGATTCTCAATAATTATAACAAATTATTTTGTAAAATTGACATATTTGCAAATAGAGAATCCACATTTAGACAATATGTACTAGATATACTATCTGAAAATAGCACATAACACTGTTTTAAATGTATGTATATATATATATATACATTTGTCTGAAATGTAGCTCACGCATACGTCTAGTTAACGATTTCTGTTACCAACTTAATAATATTAAAGTAATATTTTAGTTTACTTGCAACATTATAATGTAAATTGGTGGTTAACGGTGTGGATCGCACATATTTGTATTTATATTGTAATATCTCAACTAAGCAACCTTGTAGCGATTGTTTGTTGACCTAAATAAACGGAAAAAAAAAAAAAAAAAAAAAATGTTTGTATGTATATTTATTTTTATCTATGAATAATATTATAATTAGTATAAAATTGTTGTAATTGGCCGAGTGAGCGAAGCTTCTCCGTTTCAGCTTTCGACAAAATTTCTTTCGAATTCCGGATTTTCTCCTCTACAGGTCGCATTTCTGAACCGATTCTCGTGAAATTTTGTGAGCAGGTTCGAAAATTATATACAATTTTTTTATCGAGTCAGTTTTTGTAAATTTTGATATTTGAAAAAAAGCAACTTTATTTGCGAGGTCTACTACTATTTACTAGCTCATACAGCCACTAGTTATTAGTAACTTTCATAATTTATTTCTGCACCACCTACTGCGAATTGTATTTATTAGATTTGATTTCCGATACCCAACGGTTGTCTGGAAGAGATCGCTCTTTAGCGATAAGATCACTTTTTGTTTGCCTCTACTTATTGTTATTATGTACTATACTGTGTCCTTTAATTGAGGTGTGCAATAAAGAGTATTGAATTGTGTTTAATTGAATCTACATACAATGGATCTGCAGTCAGGAAAACCACCTCTGTACCAAGCACCCTTATAAGAGGCCTTTAGGTGTCCACTAGCGCCACTCGTAAATAATTGTGATTATTCAAATTTAACGATAGACATAATTAAAAACAAGACTGCATGGTTAAAAGTGATAGCAATAGCATCCGATCACGGATCTATACATCCGATCCTAGCTATTAAGAAAGTTAAATTAGGATTATGTGTACCTAAGGTTTTTTTTATGTTTTACAGGATTACGTGTATCTCTTGCACAGGAGAAACAATACAAAATCCTTGTAAAAAAATTACAAGAGGCTGAAAAGGATAAAATTTCATATAAAAAAAAATACATCATGGCCAAAAAAATTACCAAAACTGCTGCATTTAACATAATTAGCAAAAATATGTCACCAACATCCAGGATACTTTGCCATATGCAAGTATCACAGAGCGGGAAGAAGAAACGTGGTAGGCGATTTACACTAGATGAGAAAATACTGGCTTTATCTCTTTACAAGCCATCACCAAAGGCATATCGATTGTTAAGCAAATTATGTATATTGCCTAGCAGACGAACCCTTCAAAATTTACTTCAAAAGTTATCATTGAGAGCGGGAGTAAATGATTTGATCTTTAAAAATGTAAAAAACAAAGTTGACAAGATGCCAGAGTCACACAAATATTGTGTACTATTATTTGATGAGATGGCGATAGCACCAGGCGTGTCCTATGATAAAAAAAAAGACACACTGATAGGGTTTGTGGATGACGGCCAAAAAAGCACAAATGAATACTGTGACCATGTATTAGTGTTCATGATTAGAGGCGCTATAAAAAAATTCAAGCAACCTGTGGCCTACTTTTATTGCCACGGCAGCACGAAGGCTGTACAGTTAAAAACTCAGATACAAACCATTATAAGGAAACTTCAAGAAACAGGGCTAAGAGTAATAGCTACAGTTTGTGATCAAGGTACCTCTAACATTGCGGCCATCAATCAATTGATTACCGAAACTAAAGGGAAATACTTGCGAGCTGGCGAAGAACTCCGAGAAAACTTTTTCGAAGTGGAAAATAACAAGATATTCCCCATTTTTGATCCACCCCATCTCATTAAAGGGATAAGAAATAATCTAATTACTAAAAAATTACGATATGTTATGGAAGGAAAAGAACGTGTCGCTAAATGGGAGCACATTGTGGCTTTATACAAAAGGTCTCCTGGTTATAAAGGCGTCAAGCTTGTGCCAAAATTAACTGCCCAACACGTGTTGCCCGATCTGATACCAAAGATGAGAGTAAAACATTGCACTCAAGTGTTTAGCAAATCAGTTGGAGTAGCGCTTGGCTACATGGCAGGTATGCCTTTTTTTAAGTTTCCTCAGTTTGTACATTATACTTTAGCATATATAGAGGTGGGGTCGGGGCGAAACGAAAACCACTTCAGATGTTCAAAATACTCTATAATTAGAAAAATTAAAACGAATTTACACCAATACCACATAACGTCTTTGTCTCAGCTTGTACAATCCAATCCTTCTATCTTTTAAGCTGGGTCCACAGCGCCATGTTTTTCGTGTTTGCAAACATCAAACATGTTTTACAAACATGTTTTGTTGGATTTTTGGTGCAGTGGACCGGCCTTAACATTGAGGCTACGCCTATTTTGTGTTCGAAAAACATGCTTGATGTTTGCAAACACGAAAAACATGGCGCTGTGGACCCGGCTTTAGAACCTAAAATCCGTTTCCTATTTGGAACTTCCAGTCATTCTATCATTATCTCTTTCCCACTCGCGCACACTACTGATCATTCGTTCTCTCCCTCTCTCCCATCACTCACTCATTCGTTCGTCTTGCATTCCTTCGGTCACTTTTACGCTCCATTTCACTCATCCTACAATCTGCACGTAGTCTGACCACAGACTGGTTATACTACAACTATGAATGAATACAATTGACCATCTTATTCTAAAATCTTCTTTGCTCTAGGAACTGAATTCACAATAAAAAATTTGATACTTAACTATCTTACTGTGAACAAAATGTAGACAACTTTTCTTCAAACTTTCTATGCAGTATGTTATGATACCATAAAAGCTGTTGGATATTTAAGAAAACTGCCAAGTTAAAGCTCAAAATGCATTAAGCCGCAGTAAATTAGTTTCACTGTAAACAATGTAGTGCCGGACTTGGTACCATTTCAGAAAATCTACGGAACTTGCCACCCATTTAGATCTCAATTCTTTTGTCGGTGAAGACGACAAACAAGCCTCGCATATTCTTAATATTGAATTTGGCTCCCATTTTCACATTTATGTTTTCGATGGGATTATAACATAGAAAACTGCCAAGTTAAGGCTCAAAATGCATTAAGCCGCAGTAAATCTAGACACGCGGCAGCGTGTCCAGCCAAGTTCATCCCAGGAACTGGCAGACAGCAGCCGTGTGTTATATCCCATCAAAAACATAATTGTGAAAATGGCAGCCAAGTTCACCGACAAAAGAATTGAGATCTAAATGGACGCCCAGTTCCGTAGATTATCTGAAAAATTCCCAACTTTGGCACTAGATTGTATACAGTAAAACTAATTTACTGCGGCTTAATGCATTTTGTGCAGTTCCTGGGGTGAACTTGGCTGGACACGCTGCCGCGTGTCTAGATTACACGAACCGTTTGGAGCCACTTTTGACCCCCCAATAACTCCAAATCTATCTAACATTAAAAAAATGAAATTTGGTACATGTATTAAGATCCTTAAGAACAACTAGAACCCCAAATTTCATAAATATAGGTTTAATAATTATTGAGACATTAAATTCCAAAAAACGCAATTTTTACCACTGACTGACTGACTGACTGACTAGTAATCAAAAACCTAACCCACTTCCAGGTGACCTAGAAAGCTGAAATTTGGCATGCAGCTTGGTAATTGTGTGTGTACACCAGAAAAAATCATAAATCAGTGATTTTTTTTATTAGTTTTATTATTATTCCCTGTATTTATTTTCTTACTTAAGCTAGGTTTTTTACAATAACTTTATAAAAGTATAATATATAAATATACATACAAAATACGAGTATAAAAGCATTATAAAAAAATCTAACCTAGGGTGCCGCCGGCACGGCAGCGAGGCGGGCCTAAACTACCGGTGGTTAGGGCGACAGAGAGAGAAACCTCCGGACTATCCGCGCCGTGTCCAGGAGTACCGCCTTCTGTATCTGACCCTTGACCCAGCCATCTAACGAGAGTCTCTTGAGATGTTGGTTGAGACTCTTCGCTATTAGACCGTTCGCAGAGACGACTATCGGGTCAATGATCGTTGAATCAACATCCCACATGGCGGTTACCTCGTGTACCAGGTCTAGGTACTTGCTGGATTTGTCCTTCTCAGCCTTCACAAGGTTCTCGTCATAGGGGATGGTGATGTCAACGAGTATTGCCTGGCGCTTCAATCGATCTGTCAGCACGATAAATAATAAAAATAATAGTGACGAGAATGGTCGTGCACTTATACTAAGCCTGAGGGGCTTGTTGGCTATAATAGTCCTGTCCGTGATGACAGATCGATCCCAATAGAGCATTGCACGACCATTGTCGTCACTATTATTATTATTGTTATTTATGCTAGTTACCTCAGAACTCCGTCATTTATTGACCGATTTAGAAAAATATTTTTTTGTTTGAATCGGTATAATTCAGGAGTGGTCTATCTATGTATGTATGTATATAAGTTTTTTTATGTATATACAGGGTGGCCCATTCAAATCGGTCAGTATGGGAAAGTCTAAAACTATAAGACATACGAAGATTTGTTCTTAGGAACCATGTCACCGATTTTACAAGTAGAGAGGTACAAACAACCATAGAGACAATTTTACATGCCTGAACTTGTTGAATATTGTAACGGTGGTCACTTTGAACACCTACTATGATAAATTAACTTATGTGAAAAAAATGCATTTTATTCATTTTAGACATTATGTTTCTTAGAGACATTTACTGCTTAAGACCTACACAAACGATATCTGAATAGAAATAGTGTAAGTTTATTTTTTCAAAACAACCGGGTTCGATTCCCTAGCTGGGTACAGTGTTTTTTTTCAAATGTATGAATGCAGTTTTTCTTTTTATCAAAATCGGTGACATGGTTCCTAAGAACAAATCTTCGTATGTCTTATAGTTTCAGACTTTCCCATACTGACCGATTTGAATGGGCCATCCTGTATATATATGTATCAGGTAACAATCCAATCATAGGGTCCTGGAGAAGTCGAGGGAACTCTTCAAAGATTTGAAATTACTATTAATCAAAGAAAGTATTATATACGTTTTAGTTATTTCAATTTTATGTTTTTGTTACAGAATCTGGTGCAATTGAAAACAATAGTACAGACACAGCGGACTTACTTATGTTTTTTGATGACCTGTTTGACAGTGTCAATGGAAGCTATAGCCAAGTGCGGGGAGGAAAAATATATAGGGCTGCAGTAACTCCAACATCACCACACCACAAATTGTGGGCTAGGAGTCTGCCAATATTAAAATCTATGCGTTTTTTAAATGCAAATAACCAAGGACTGGTACCGTCATTGAAAAGCTGGGTAAAAACTATAGAGGGTTTTAGATCCATTGTAAAATATCTAACCATGAAAGGTATGAACTCCCTATTGCTTCGCAACTTTAACCAAGATGCTTTGGAAAACTTTTTTGGAGCGATCCGAGCTCATGGATACAGCAATATTATGCCCACGTCTTCCGCATTCGAAAGTGCGTTCAAAACGTTATTGGTCAATAATATTTCCTCTTCACATTCAGTTGGATCAAACTGTGAAAAAGACGACAGTGTCTGCCTGCAGTCACTGAAACATTTTTTAACAAAACCTATAATCGACGAGACGACAACTGAAAGTGAAGAAATTGAAAGTACACATTTATGTATAGAGCTGTTAGATACAGATAAGTTATTGCAAAACAAGGCCCCCGAGGGTGTTGAAAGGAGCGCAGCAATTGGATATTGCAGTGGGTGGTTAGCACAACTAGCGAAAAAACTTATTTACAGAAATTGTGTAACCTGTACCAATAACATGGAGGAAAGGGAAGAACAGTGTTTTCATAAATTCATAAAAATGAAGGAATACGAGGGTAAAAGGTGGTTGTGCTATCCTACAAGACAATTATTTGATTTTTTTGCCCAGGTAGAGCACATCTGTATTGAAATATTAAAAGAACACTGCCAAAAAAAATATTTGTCACATTATATTAAATTGATAGTAAATATCAATATTAATGTGAGTTTTATATCTTGCACAGAACATAAAGAGTTGCTGTGTAAGTATTTGATAAATAAGAGCACTATGTTTTTCATTCATAATTGGTGCAAAGACGTGAACAACATCCTCAGTGGCAAAATTACTTTTTGGGATATCAATGACCCAATGAAAGAAAAGGCGAATAAACACTATTTAAAAAATAAAGGCAGAAAGAGGAAAACACAAAATGATAGAATGGTCAATGTATAGGTATGTAGGCAAGTAGAGCACAATTACCAACACAAAGTATTTTTTATCTACTTCAATAGAAGGAAGGAGGTACTCAGTTCGTCTGCCAAACGCTTGTTTTTTTTATGTATGTATGTTCCCCGATAACTCTAGACCACTTTAGCCGATTTTGATAATTATTTTTTTGTTTCAAAGCATGTACCGCGACAATGGTTCCATATAAATTTGGTGAAGGTCTGATGATGGGATCTAGGAGGAATCGCGAGGGACCTCCTCGAATTTGATAGGCACGCGTATGCCGATTTCGGTATTTTCTGTAGGTAAGCAAGCATTGGCCCACGGAAACCACAAATTGTGGCATAGAGAAGTACAAAATTGGAGTCCGTTTTTTTTGTATACATTATATGATGTAGTTTCACCTCTGCCCCACGTCCGAGCCACTACAGCCCAGTATCCGATTGAGCTGAAATTTGGCATGCTTATTGTAAGTTCGATAACAATATTATGGCACCACCGAGCTAATCGGATGATGGGGACAGAAGGTGGCCATAGCAACTCTGACACTACGCAAGAAAAGCCCTTCGTGTTTGGACACGGTCGTGATGACGATGTTTATGCAGAAAGTACAGTCGGCAATAAAAGCCTGTACAGTCAAGAGAAAAGTAAGTTACCATTTTTCAATCTTATTCGATTGTGATATAAGGTTAAAAAGTGTTAACTTACATTTGCTCGTGATTGTACCAAAAATGAATTTTATGACAGAAATCTGTTTCAATCAATATCTAACGTCGTATTCTTAATTTTTATAAATTTGTGATAGCACAGAGGTTCCCTTTCCTCCATATTGTTGATACAGGCCTCAAAAATACATATAAATAATTTTTTTTGCTAGTTATGCTCTTTAGTCTTGTTTTGCAATAATTTGTCTTTATAAAACGTCACATTAATGTTGATAACTATCAAATTAATATGATTTGTAAATATTTACCAAGTCTGTGTTTTTTGATATTTCAAACATATGATTGCCAAAATGTGTATATATGTAGGTACGAGTAGTATCGTTATGTTCTGTGTGTAAATAAATCCGAACACCGAGTTCAATTAACATTTTTCAATCTTATTTGATTGTCATATAAGATTAAAAAGTGTTAACTTAAATTTGCTCGTGATTGTACCAAAAATGAATTTCATGACAGAAACCAGTTCCAATCAGTATATATAACGTCGTATTCTTAGTTTTTTATATATTTGTGATAGCACAGAGGTTCCCTTTCCTCCATATTGTTGATAGGTACAGGCCTCAAAAATATATAAATATTTTTATTTGCTAGTTATGCTTTTTAGTCTTGTTTTGGAATAATTTGTCTTTATAAAACGTCACATTAATGTTAATAACTATCGAATTAATAATATTTTTAAATATTTCAAACATATGATTGCAAAAATGTGTATATATGTAGTTACGAGTAGTATCGTTATGTTATGTGTGTAAAAAAATCCGAACACCGAGTTCAATGCTCGGTCTGCTACGCTCGTATGCGCGTTAAATTTTTTCTTTTTGCTTCGATCTTTGTATCACTTGTACAATAAATTGCCTAAAGCTTGTTTGTAATGTGAAATGTAAGAAGAAGCTGACATCTAAAAAGCTAGGTGTGCTCAACAGAGCGAAGCGATACTTCTCCCCGGGACTGAGACTTCTATTATATAAGTCAAAAGTCTGTCCCCACATGGAGTATTGCTGTCACCTCTGGGCGGGAGCACCTGGATACCAGCTTAGGCCTTCTGACTCGCTTCAGAGATCCCAAACTCTCGAGCAATATAGAATCGTTAAGTTTAATGAGAAACTTTGCCTCCATGTGATTGTTCCATCGCTTGTATAATGGGTTGTGCTCCGAAGAACTGTTCGATATGATGCCCACGCGTACGGTACGGTTTCAGAGGAATTTCCTCCCTCGGACGGTCCGACTGGAATAGGGAGCTCATCAGCGCCGAGGTTTTCCCGCGGGACTACAGTATGCGAGTTCTTCAAGAGAGGAGTGTATACATTTTTAAAGCGTCGTTAACGCGCATGTGACGCGCCTGGAGTTGCAGGTGTCCATAGGCTGCGGTGACCGTTTACCATCGGGCGGGCCGTACGCTTGTTTGCCACCGACGTGGTATAAAAAGATATCGCATTAAAGTGATAAGACCACCTCGTCTGTTGTTACAATTTTCTTTTTTATAAGCTTTTGTCTAACCACCTGTGCCCTGTGCTTTTGTGGGTTTGTTTTGTTTGTGTAAGGATGCAAAAAAGAATATTATTATTTTTATTATTAAATTGCAGTGTATTTTCCACAAAACAACAATGATTCATTAATCCTATGTAAATAGAGTCCACGATGAAATAAATGTTATATATTTAAATAATACTGGTTTTCGTTTATTTAGAGTCTTCTTCTCTTCTAAGACCATATTGGGATCATACTCGTACCGGTTTCCACGCGATGATTTCCTTCACCGAAAAGCGGGAAGTCTTAAATGCTACTGATTGCAAGTCACGTTCCAGGCACGTCGTGCTTTATCACTCTGCTACGGAAGCAAATCAAGTCAAATAAAGAATATATTTCACTAATAGGTTCATAAATACTAAGTTCTGTGGTGACAAACGTTGAAAATAATTATTTAAAAAGTAATCGAAAACACATCCTCCTTTTTTTGAAGTTGGTTAAAAAGTTTCGACAGCTGCAATATAGATGGCGCCCCTAACCAAGCCTTTAATATGATTGACTTGCCAGTCTATCTCAGTATATATAATTGTAGTCTTTGCTTGGGTTGCCGCATTCTGACACATTTATTGTCTTACTCTTGCACGCGCTTTTAAATATTGCTCCTCTTTTACTCGTCTTATACTCCACTTGTCCATTCGTTCTGACATTCAAATATTCATTCAAAAGTCAGCTGTCAATTCAATTCACTTCACTTCACTCACATGCCATTGTTTTGGTTTTGTCGAACGAAGCTGTATAGTAACATTTGTAATCGTACTGTCTTCCTTGATACGCCCAAATCGTTACAACTTAATTTTATTTTTTCGCCTGGAAAATTGTGATGTGGTTCTGATTATGGGAGAATCTGGTGACGATTAGATAGGTACTGGCTGGTGGCTGTCAAAGTTATAATCAAGCACAGCTGATTCCTGTCGGCAAACGAAGAAAGATGGATTGAAAAACACTTGCTTGTGATTCATATTTTATAGTTTTGATGTGATATAGTTCTTAGTTTATCAATATGTTTCAATATATTCTACTTGTATTATACATTTGTGCTTCTGCCTATGCTCAAGAACTTCAAGGTAAGTTTTATTACTTATCTGAATAATTGTTTGTTTTCATGTCATTGACTTTTCTGCTGCAATAAACAGACTTGTATATTTTAGTAACTTAGTCTGGTCTGCATGATAGTTGAAGTTGTACATTTGGTTAAAAATGAATTTTATAATTTTTATATATAATTAGTTGACATCAAGGGCGGATCCACCGTTGTGGGCACGATGGGCATGCCCACAACCCTATTAGATTTGTGACGTCACACTTTCACGGTCTATTGGTGGTTGTTGACGAAAAGGAAAAGAGGATGTAAAAACAATTCGGCCATACCAGACTCGGTAACTCATTTCATTGAAGCATGCGACCAAGATTTGTACAGAAAATTTTCTTACAAATACTGGCAACTCTCCCGGTCAGCGTAGGCGTAGCTACCGCGGAGAGATCGTTTTCTGCTCTTAGCAGAATAAAATCTTGGTGGCGTACCTCAATGGTACAGGAAAGATTATCCGGGCTAGCTCTCCTAAATAAATACACAAGGATGTGAAGCTGGATATCGATGAAATTATCAACGTTTCCGCGAAAATGAAACGTAAGCTAGGATTTTTAGTTAAAATAAGCGCCTAAATAAAGTTATTTAATGTAAAATGTATACTAGCGTTTAATTTAATTTGATATCCTATAAAGTTGTATAAATTACATCCAAATCGGTTCAGTAGTTGTAATGGTATTGGACTATTAGTCTATTAGTAGCCTAATTAAGTCTCGCCTGGTGCATCTCACTTGCTGGTCATATTTACGACTCCTGAGACAGCGTCAAGATACCTATTTACCCAGTCTAGGGCATATTGGCTTACTGGCTACTAGAAAAGAAGAAAAGAAATTATGGATTTAAATTGGCGTGTCATGTCCTGATGCGTAGGAAAAAGGATATAATCAAATTCAAAAGTTGTTCATGAGCGAGTTCGTACTCCGACGCACACTTGGCCGATTTTTGGGTGGCTGAGACCACAACCTTTTTTGATAGCTGGATCCGCGCCTGGTTGACATTCACAAATAATAAGATTACCATATTGCCAAGACACTCAAATTTATTTTACCTAAATTTTCTTTGCCAACTTTGTATATTTCTATGAACTACTCAATACCATGTGGGTTCCACTTTGTGTGTTCCATATTTTTCTACAAAATCTGTGTATGATCAAATCTGTATGATAATGAAGTACTGACGGTGAAAGTGTCCATCTATTTTTTTTTAAGTTAATGTTAACACTGGAATTTCATTCCTAATTGGATGGGAGGATCCACATTGCCTTACAATCTACCAATCTTGACCTTGCTCAGAGTCTTGAATCAGATGTGAAAACCATGGCAACTTTCTAACCATAATTTAAAACTGGTGATGAAGTGTTAGCGGATGCAGATTCAGGCATTCATTCTTTTTTGTTTGATTTGGTCTATTACATGCACTGTCACAGATTATCCATTCACATGTTCATTTGTTTTATATATCTTATATCTTCCCATTCCTAGCCTACCTTGAATGTTTCCTTATGTGAGTTTATTAATAAATAGTAATTTTTTAATTAATTATTTTTGTTTCAGAATCAACACTGATAATATCTTTAAATAAAACAGATAGAAACAAAGAATGCTACAGTAGCATAATTGATATAAAAGGCATATCTCGAACCCATTTTGTATTCACCAATGTTCATGAAGATTTCTCCTTCATTGTATTTCAAGTACACAGCCACCTATACAATATAACTATGCGTAATGAAACTTGCTTCACAAAGCCGATTATTAATAGAACATGCGAAATGGTAACAGGGACGAATATTGGTTTGTTTAGCCAGACACACCCTATATCGGACATGTCTGTGACTAACCCAAATGAGTTGGATTTAAAAATATTTATCGCAGTTCATGGATACACAAATGTAGGTAAGTGTAAATCAATCATTAAATTAAAATAATTTATTTCTCCAACATAGGTTATTTACTTATTTTATTATATGGCATTTATTTACGAACCGTGAGATCTTCAAGAAGACAAGTACGGTTGCCAGTTTTTGTTGCACTTTTAGCACCACCCAGGGGTCACGTGTAGGGTAACGGTGGGTACCCCCTACGGACGTGGTGCAACTTCAACCCCCCTTTGTCAAGTGAGTGGGCAACTTGACTGTTAGAAGTTCTCAAGCCACCCAAAGGCCTCTAACTTGGCTTAACGACTGCTGTCGTAGACAGCAGCCGGGATCAACGGCTTAACGTGCCTTCCAAAGCACGAGAGCGCTCAGTTAGTAACCACTCAAGGCGGTCACCCACATACCGCACGCGGAACGCGGGCAATCATACAAGGATCTGTGTTGACTTTAGAGCAGCTAAGTTTTTTTAAATAAAATTGTATGTGCATTGATACAGTATTACCGTGAACAGGATAAAGTTTAGGATTTTCTGAGTTGGCACATTTATCCTGTTAATTACCATGTTGGCAATGCAGGGCAACAAACAACTAATCAAATGATTACCATTGTAGTTACTGTTGTACATAATATATGTATTTAGTAGACGACCTGTTTAGCCTAGTTGGTAGTGACTGTGCCTCCGAAGCTAGAGGTCCCGGGTTCAAATCCCGGCCAGGGCATTTATTTGTACATTTTTCACGGATATTTGTTCTTGGGTCTTGGATGTTTTCTATGTATTTAAGTATTTATTTATCTATATAAGTATGTATGTCGTCGTCTAGTACCCATAATACAAGCTTTGCTTAGTTTGGGACTAGGTCGATTTGTGTAAGATTGTCCCCCCAATATTATATATTATATTATATTTACACTATTATTAATAACACTTAACACACCTCTGCTACTTTACTTTAATGGTATAGCAGATTCTGTTATAATTGTGATAATTGTCCCAAATATCCTCACGATTTTTTTGCATAAATAGTATTATATTTTACACATACCTATCATACTTAAGAGTGGTTATCTGTCATTTGACAATACAATAGAAATACTCATTATTGCACACCTCAAGTAAGGGGCATAGTACAATAAATTATTGTAATACAATAAGTAGTTAGTAGACGCAAACAAAAGGTGGTCTTGTCGCTAAAGAGCAATCTCTATTTTACTTGAATGAGTAACTATTTCAAAAAAGCACTGTGGTAAACAAGCATACGGGTTTGTAAGCTGTAAGCTGATAACCTCACAACTCTAACTAAGGTATTAGCATGTTGCCAAACCTTAGGGGATCTGAAAATTCGTTTTTCAATTCGTTTTTCAATACGTTTAAGTAAATCGAATCTTATACTACAAATCTTTATCTGATGCAATAATACTCGTACTATTGTTTTATCGAAACATTATCATAATACCCTGTTGTTTTCAATAACCACTGTGGTAGTTAATGTTAATACGCAATATTATATTTTATCTTAGTAAAACTGCATAAAGTTCTTCAAATATTCATAATGAAGAATGCAGCAAACGTTTTTATGTACTATATAGTAGATATTATCACGACCTAAGTTAAAGAACTAATCGATTAATACTATTCAAATAACCCAATTCCAAGACGATTAACTAACGAAAATAAGTGGACAAAATGTGTAGTTGAAATTATTTAATACAGTAAGACTTTAAAAAAATCGGCTAAGTGCGTGTCGGACCACGCACAAAGAAGGGTTCCGTACCGGCACTTCCAAAACCACTATACAATACATTAAATCAAAAAAGGTCGTATATTCATATGAAACTCACGGCACTTACGCCTTTTTGTTTGAGCAAGACAGTTTTTCAGCAATAACTCAAAAATCGTTAGACCTATCTTATTGAAACCAAATATCGTTGAAAGTATTTATTAATGTACATTATCTTGATTACTTTCAGAATTTTAAACGTCATAGTTTGGAAATTATAGCGGGGAGGACACACTTTTTACGTCTTTGACAGCTAATATCTCGCCAACGGTTGATTTAAATGGAAAAGTTTTTGAGAAACCTTGATGTCATTTTTGAAGACCTATTCGTAGATACACCACACGCCTATCTGCATTAAATTTTTTTTTCTTGACTCCCCTGTTACATGTATGGGATGCCGCCCCACTTTTATATTTTTTTCGTTATTTCACATCATATTTCTATAGCGGTTCATAGTATACACCTTCCTACCAAATTTCATAATTGTAGTGCTCATAGTCTCCGAGTAAATCGGCTGTGACATACGGACGGACGGACGGATGGACAGACATGACGAATCTATAAGAGTTCCGTTATAGCAATTTTGGCTACGGAACCCTAAAAACTGCCATTATAATTTGAATCTTCTTGCTTGGAAAGTAAAGTTGCGTTTTAAATGGACTAATTTGATACAATTCGGTAAATTCAAATGATTTAAAGTAAAATATTGTTCACAATATCTTTTTTCCTCGCCCCGTGACCGTGACGTCATAACGGTTTTAGCGTGCGTGGTGTACGGGCGTCGCATTCTAGGGTATCTGCAAATGTATTGTGACCGGGTATAGCTCTTCCAGCAGTGGGAACTAGCGCCAAGGTTTCTTTACGAATGGCACATAGGAGTGCCCGGAGGAAGATGGTACAGTCAACAGCAAATGTCGATGATCATTTTTGTACTTTCTCGCACGAACGTACAATGCTGCGACAGTTGGGATGCGTCAAAGTAGTGAAAGTGACAAGGTACTAAAATGATCATCTACTTTTGCTGTTGACTATACAAGAAGTAAGTGGTAGTCAAGAACCTCAGCAATGAGGATACGACTGAGAAGTTCTTCTGCGGCTGTTACTGACTTTCTCGGTCGGTTTGTATATTATTAAAATTACATCAGTACGTCACTCATCAGTTTTGATATCAATTCTACTTAGAAATACCTCAGTGAGTTCATTGCCTTTATATCCATTTGTCTGGGATAAATAACCTGATAAATCAAAATCAAAAATCAAAATCAAATATTTATTCTGCAAATAATTTTCATGTCAAAGCGTAAATTTATACAATTTAAAAAACTGACAATATTACTTAATAATAATGATTAAAAAATATACTGATTAACAATTGGATGAAAATAAATTTACAAATATTAAGGACGTATTGAATACGATCTGTGTCCGAATAAACAAAAAGTATATAAAATTAATTTAATATCTCAGAGATGTATATTATCTCTGAGCGTCCAAATACGATTAATAACAATTATTTCAAAGTCCTTAGAGATGTAAATGATCTCTAAGCGCTAAAATAAAAAATAAGTAAACTTAATATTGTTAGAGATGTATAAGGTCTCTAAGCGTCAGAGTAGCATGTCTGTGCGTCTTCTACAAACTGTACTTCGGTGAGTGTGCTCAGGAGCTCCATGAGCTCATACCGCCTTCCCCCTTCTTCCATCGGACATCCAGACGTACGGCTGGCTACCATCCTTACCTGGTCGAAATTACTCTAATTCGAACCAAGCGCTTTGCATCTTCTTTTATCATAAACACCTAATATCATAATAAACACTTCTAAGGTTTGGAATTCTCTGCCGGCGTCTGTATTTCCGAGTTCATATAACCTGGACCTTTTTAAGGCACGAGTGAATAGGCATTTTCTGGGTGAGCTCGCTTCATCGTCGGCCTCATCTTTGCCTTCTGGCTAGATGCTGGACAAGAGCAATCCCATTTTTAATAAAAAAAAAAACAATAAAACTAATCCAGAACAGGCTTATGTCTCTCGTCAATCTACATACAATAAAATAACACTAGTATTAAGGTATTTACTATGCCCTTGCAAGCATGAACAGACCGGACTCCACAAACAGCACCCGATCACGAGTATGGCGCGTATCTCAGCCATCACCTCCCTCGACCATCTGTTAGGGAAAAAAAAAACAAATGAATTGCAATGGAAACTTGAACATGAATAGGTATGCACGTGCCACCGCCAACACAGTTCAACTGACCATTCATGCACTTTATGCGCATTGTAATAGGGGTCACGAATGATCAGTTAGTTAACTGTGTTAGTGTTTGTACCGCCTCTGCATTTTATAACAACTTACTCAAGTAAGCGAGAGAGAAATACAGACCCGAAGAATGTTTTAAGTGCTCGCGAACTCTAAGTTGCATGATTTAACTGATGTGACCCTACTAACGGTGGGAATACAGGCGTGATTGAGGCATGTACAGTGGGCCAAGAAAGTGGTCTGCCGCTTTTCGACTACTATTATTTGTAAAAAGTTCAAAAGTGGTATACTAATTTTTGGCTGACTGTACCATGTGGTTATGGTAGTGACCTTGCTTGAGACTGACGGTTTTGTGATCAAATCTGGGAGGAGAAAGCGAATGTTCAATGTCAGGAACTTATGTCGTTCTCTAACAATATAAAGGCTATTAGACATCCGTAGGTTCTGGAACTGAACCCCCGAAAGCTATACTGTTGTCATGAAACGTGGAAACTGAAAATGTATGAAACTTCTATTTGTACTCGTATGGTTAACAGTGTAACAATAACAGCATTAGAAAGAGTAAGCATTAGTCTCTGAGCTACACTGTAGCATTCTACAAATCACCCAATTTGCCACTAACAACCTAGAGACGCAGCAATCATTCAATTCGGTTGTCGCGACAAATCGATAGGTTTGTACTACGCTTTATATCTGTGAATAGATATACTTCAATGACTTTTCCTCACACAGACCCTGTGCCTGGCGGTTGCAACATGGAAGGGCCCATAGAAATAGCTCCATTCGTCTCTTCAATGATATTGCCACACAGGGACTACCTCGATGTATCAGCCCCCGCGGCCGGTCTGTTCATGGAACCAAACAACTGCTCGGTCTCCGAAGCTATATATTTGCAGTTCTACAGGCTATATTTGCCTGAGAGAGATTTTAGTATTGACACGTACTTCGGAGGCATCAAGGCTATGATGAATTATGATAGTATTTTGGAGAACGGTGAAGTTGTGAGTATTATTATATTTTGCTACTGAGTTGGTAGAAATTGGTTATTTGTGTACTGAGTAGATCTATGACCCGAAAGGGTTTTACGTTTGCATGCATTTGTCTGTCATAGCAGATTTTTAGCCATTGTAATTTTGATTTACGCTTTTATACATTTCCTAAATTTTAAGAGAAGGTGGAAGGTACGAGTATTATGAACAGTCGATGTTAAAGAGATTACGCCTTATCACAATGGAATAAGATGCAGAAATGTAAATATACATGTATAATTTTGCCGTGTACTGTACCACCACCACCAAATCAGCCAAAGGACGTCCACTGCTGGACACAGGCCTCCCCCAAATTCACGGGGGGTATATGCCATAATCGCCACGCTTGGCATGCTGGTTGGCGATCGCAGTATCTCCACCGCAGTTCAGAGATGCTGCTGCCCATTCCTCGGTGGTCTTGGTCGTAGTTTATGACATACCCGGGTCCGGGATGTACTGTACATTTACGAAGAAATTCGAAGATGTATGTAATATGTCCCCAATATGCACGGAACCAGCGTGGGGACTAATGCTCAAAACTTTCTCGTCCACAAGAGGAGGCGTCTGCCTAGCAGTGGGATATAAATGATGAAGATGAGGGAATAGTATGAAGAAGAATCCACTTATCGTGTATAACCCGGATATTATGAGCAAGTAATAAATAATGTCAACAAGAACTTTTATTTTTAGATACCCAAAACTCACTCGGCAAACATTCGTCGAACGATCAGCGCGTACCCGGGAACGGGGGCGGTTTTCGTCGCAGTAGCAGAATCCGCGAGGTACAACGCGGGCGTTATTGACTTTTCTGTTTATGTGCCGACTGTCACATATGTTTGTTCGCCGCTGGTAGAAAACGACTGCCTCCTGCTAAGTAAGTGTACTATTTGTAGCAAAATCTCGTGGGCAGTAATCGCTAGAAACCTCGACGATGTTGAGCGTAAGTTTTGATTAATGATACGAGGGTGGCAAACAATGCCCGCCTGCTGGTAAGCGGACGCGGAAGCCTGTAGATGCTTGTGACTCCAGAAGAAACAAAAGCGACTTACCGACCCTTTCTTAACTTGAAGATTGTTGACAGCTAGAGACAGATGCAGGTCCCTCACTCTTAACCAGCGCATCCTCGGGAGTTGTCGCGACCTTATTCACCGTCGGGAACACAACGCCACGTACAGAACAATTGGTAGTAATTATGGCTGCGACCTTTAAGACACTTCCTATAACTTGTCTATCTCAGGATACACGATCTACATCGTGATATGCTAGATAAACTAAATGAAATGTGCATAGGTACCAGATTTGGAAAATTCTGGACCAAAATATGTCAAATACAACCCAATGTTTTATAGTAAAAGGATCGGAGAAATAAACTATTGTCTCAAAAAGGACCGGAATAAACGTGTTAGTAAACGGTGTGTATATTCAAGAGAACATATTTTAAAATTAAAAGTAAAGTGAAACGTGATTATGTAACACTCTTCTGTGAGTTGTAAGTTAGCTACACGACATAAATTACATGTAGATCTTTAAAACATTTACATTAAGTTACCGTTTAGCGGACATAATTGTAAAACCGAAAAGAAAAACAATAAAGAACTTTCTATTCTATTCTGTTCTGCCGTGCAAAATGAGCGAGACCATTCCACTGTGGCCTACCTAACGTGTGATACTTACTCTATCAGCTATCATGTGTTTTAGTAGTATATAACTACTTTTCAACTCTAGGTGACCTGCTGTCCCAAATCTTGTGCGCATCTCTCTTCTTCGTGGGCCTGTTCATCTGCTACTTCGGCCACAAGTTTTTCAAGACCGAGATGTTCATATTCGGGATGATGAGCGGGGTCATCGTGTCTTACATACTGATATCCCTGATTGCTGAGATGGAGCAAGCGCGTGAGTATTATCTCAAGATCTAGCTTAATGGCAAAAACATACAACATAAAAAACGCTTGTATTTATTATATACAGCCGCGACGACGGTCGAAGAATACCGTCGCCGCACGAAAAAAAAGGTCTAGGAAAAAAAATGTTAATGATGTTATTTAATTATTTATGTGTATCTCAACTGAATTGTATAATTATTTATGAGATTAAATTTTCTTTAACCTTAAAATTATACATACAGTTGGGTAGTTTCCTCGTGTTTGCCGCTTCTTCTTCACATATTGCCGTTATAAGGATAGTTTACCATCAAGTTAACACGATAAAATGCACATTACAAAATAAAATCATAATAATAATAAAATACGAGACTTGAAAGTATGAAATGATATGTATTTTCTTATCATCTAAAAGTTAAATAAAGGCTACCAGTAGAATTTACATGATTGAATAAAAAATAAATTGTACGACAACTATATGTATGTACTTAAACTTATTTCACGATTACAATAGTAATTTTCTTGTTTTTCCATACAACCTTGGTACGGGGCTCGTGGGTTTGGGTTGTAACGTCATAATTTTCTAGAACTACTCTACTTTTAACCCTGATTTGCGGCTTTTGTTGTGCTCTAATCGTAGTTGGTCTCATACAAACATTTAATCCTCTTTAAACTGGTTGAATGGCATCGTTAATATTTTTTCTCAAACATGCAATGAAATATTGATATTATGTTCCTTATAATAGGCTGCGAAGTATGACGTTTTAGGTGCGGCTAGGACAAGTGGTCGTTAATGGAATTTCATACAAATCTCGCAGGCCTAGGCCGGCAAAGTCCTCTTTTTTAATTTCCATTTCACATAAATTTGTGGCACAGGCATCATGACATTCTGCCAATATGCGTATTAAAAATAAAACTTTGATATTTTTGTTGTTCATTTCATTGCATGTTTGAGTAAAGCACTATACATACCTCGGCGGGAAATATGGGGTTGCCCGCCTTAGACCTATCCGGCCTCGCTTCGCTCGGCCGTCTATATGTCTTCGGCCGGCAACCCCTTTCGTCCCGGCCTCTGTAGTAATGTGCTATTTTAGAAATTGGCCTAGTGTATATTTGCACGCATTACATATAGTCAACTTACACAATTTTGCACCTTATTTTATTGTAATACTATTATAGTAATTTGTGGTATTGTTTTAAAGATCCAAAGTGTACATATACTTATACTTACTTATATTTCTTTGAAGTCGACTGTACCTATTACATTACCTATACCTAAAAGAGCGGCACGAAATAATTCACAAATTACAGCATTAAACTCGGATTTTCCTACTTTATACTCATATAATTGAACTCGGTCTGGAATTGTAATAATAAAATCTGTCATTAAGAACTCTTTCTTAGACCGTTAGACCGTAAAAAGTGACGGAAGCTTTATCATCATTGGCCACAGCATCTTGTCAGGCGATTGAGCGACCATTCATCAAGAAGAAGAGCTCTTTGCATCATCATCATCATATCAGCTGAAGGACGTCCAATGCTGGACATAGGCTTCCCCCAAAGAGTGCCACTTTAACCGGTTCTGTGCCACCCGCATCCAGCGGATTCCCGGATGCTTTATATTATGACTATAATTCGCTTTCTGGACTACAGCTCTGATCGGCGCTTCGTTCCTGTCCGGGATCCTATTCGGGTTTATCTGGCTAACGTTCTGGTGGTTCTACGGCATCCCGGTGTTCTCTGTGTTACTGGCAACCCTGACTTTCGGCTTCTTTGCAGCCTGTGTCCTATACAATCAAATGCCTGGTAAGATTTTTTCTCGGCCTACATGTGTTACTTGGTTAGAAATTGAATGGGCCATCTAGGCTCAAACATCTATGGACCTTTGCAATGAGATCCATACATTATTTTATGTTTTTACCACCATAACACTGATTTAATGGACTCATCAAATATTATTTCTTGTAGTTTGCCAGAACACTCATATTGAGTTATTTCATTTGTGGGTTTACAATGTTAAAGAATAAAACTGATAATTAATTATTATTTTGTGTATAACTTCAAACCACTAAAAATATATAAATAAACGGGTCACTCACATTTTTAAGACCTTAAAATAAAATATCGCTCGACATTTTTGGAACCGATAAGTTTACCGATGAATCTGCATATTAAGGGAACTGTCACCATAAGAATACTATAACCCGTAATGTTTCCAGGTGGCCTTGTAATGATGATGCAAGACCTAAACTTCTGGACTCTATTCATTCTAATCATGCTACTGACAGCTGTCATCATGACACCAGCGTCATACTCGGCTAATATTCTCTGCTGCGCCATCCTCGGCGCGTACGCAGCAATATACCCTATTGACTACTGCTTAGGGTCCAATTTGAAATACATCATCATCAATACTGTGAGACGGGCTACTGTTGAGAAGTTTTATTATGCGGTGCTGTCGCCTCCTTTTGAAATGAATGGTAAGTTTTTTTTTGTCCGTTTAATTCTGTGACTAAAATGTTCGTTCCATTAGAATTATCTATTTTCTTTTTTAATAATATTGTGTACGATTTTTATTTAAACCGCATAAAATCACTCCAGCGTATAGAGGTGAATAGCAACTCAAAAGAGGAAAAAATAGCTTCAAATTTTATTAAAACTATTTTTATAAACTTGTCCTGATGAGTACGAGGCTTGCACTGAAAGTGGCGGGAATCGAATACTTATTAATTTATTTTTAACATGTATTATACCTTTTTATAATCTCTGAAGTTTCCTTATCTCAACACACTGGCCACTTAGAAAAAAAAAAGTATGGTTCGGTTTCAATTGTTTATTGAAGTCGTCGAGTCACTGCTTAAAATGGAATTGTGCCGTGAAAATTTCAGAGCTATGATTTATTATGACTTTAAAAGTGGACTAACACAAAAACAATGTGAAGAGCGGATGGTTGCTGCTTTTAATATTGAAGCTCCTTCAAAGACTACAATATACAGGTGGTATTCAGAATTTCAACGTGGCCGTGTATCCCTCACCGACGAAGTGCGTGAAGGTCGACCAAAATCGGCAGTCACGCAAGAAAACGTCGATGTTGTGCGTCGTCTGATAAATGAAGACCGACATGTGACATATCGGGAAATTCAAGAGCACCTGGGTATTGGAATGAGTCAAATACAAATTATTTTAAAAGAAGAATTAGGCGTGAAAAAGTTATTTTCCCGTTGGATACCTCACCTATTGTCTGACGAGCAGAAAATAGTCCGTGTCAATTGGTGCCGCAAAACTTTGAAAAGATTTAACAAGGGACGCTCAAATGCTGTTTTTAGCATAGTATCAGGTGACGAGTCGTGGATATACGCTTATGAGCCTGAAACTAAAAACCAATCCCGAGTATGGGTCTTCGAAGACGAGCTCAAACCAACAAAAGTTGTTCGTTCTCGCAGTACGGCTAAGAAGATGGTGGCTACGTTTATCTCTAAATCTGGTCACGTAGCTACTGTGGCTCTTGAGGATCGTAGAACAGTCAATGCTGATTGGTACACCACTATTTGTTTGCCGAACGTCTTTGCTGAACTCCGAAAAACAAACCCTAGTCGTCGCATCATCCTTCACCACGACAACGCCAGCCCACACACCGCTCGGACAACAACTGAGTACCTGGACGGTGAAAAAGTCGAAATATTGGACCACCCTCCATATAGCCCTGACTTAAGTCCCAACGACTTTTTTACATTCCCCAGAATCAAGGACAAACTGCGTGGTCAGCGGTTTCAGACGCCAGAAGAAGCAGTGGAGGCCTATAAAATAGCCATTTTGTCGACCCCTACTTCAGAGTTCAAAAAGTGCTTTATGGACTGGTTTGAACGCATGCATAAGTGCATGAAATACAAAGGAGAATATTTTGAAAAACAATAAAAATAAATAAACTCACTTATACTGCATATTTTCTTCTATTCCCGAAACTTTCAGTTTTACCCTCGTACGGGAATATTTTACCGCATTAGTTATCCTTCAAAAGCAAGCTGACTACTAAAACACAATACTCAGTAAATATATTACTATGTTCGACAAGTATAGACAATGGCGGTTAAAAGGTTAAAGGGTCAATCCTTTTTTTTTCCTTGTTGTTATTCTGTCCCGTCAGCCAGGAGACAACCGTAACCGAGTTTCTTAGCAAAAATGTTATAACATGGACTTCTAGCATGCCCCAGAGATGACCCACGTCAGAATGGGCAGAAATCATCGCTAAAACTCATGTTTAGTAGATTTAAACCCTATAAAATCTCGCTTTTAAAGAGTGACCCAGGAGACATAACCATGGTAAAGAGCAACAAGGAAAAGTTTATTGACTCTAAAATGTATTTAACACTGACAAATTTCTACAGATGCCCTGTTAATTCTGCTGTGGGTGACTCTAGCCACAACGGGATTCCTGTTCCAACACTACCATAACCGCGGGAAGCCTCCATTCCCTCCTCCACCGAGGAACATTCGAGAGAGCCCTGAGAGCTTCAGATACGGGGCCACCAGCAGCACTTACACACGGTATGTATTATGTCGATACCTTTGTGTACATCAACAATTTGCGATGCCATTACTTCTGGTATGATGTAAGACTACAACGGAATTGCTGTTCCAACACTACAACAGTGGGAAGCCTTTGCCTAGAAACATTCGAGAGAGCTCTGAGAACTTCAGATACGAAGCACATACACACGGTATATATTATGGCGATACCTTTGTGTATATCTACAGATGCAATTGCTTCTAGTACGATGTTAGACTACAACGGGATTTCTGTTCCAACACTACCACAACAGTGGAAAGCCTTTGCCTAGCAACATTCGAGAGAGCTTTGAGAGCTTCAGATACGAGGCTACCAGCAGCACTTACACAAGGTATGCGAGGTTAAGAGAGCGCTCGTGGCCCAGCAGCACCCGACTACCACGTGCGGTATGCGTGGTTAAGCAATGTGGGCGCAGGTCAGTTCTTGGATGGGTGACCGCTTTGAGTGGTTACTAACTGAGCGCTCTCGTGCTTTGGAAGGCGCGTTAAGCCGTTGATCCCGGCTGCCATCTACGACAGCAGTCGTTAAGCCAAGTTAGAGGCCTTCGGGCGGCTTAAGAACTTCTAACAGTCAAGTTGCCCACTCACTTGACAAAGAGGGGTCGAAGTTGCACCACGTCCGTAGGGAGAGTACCCACCGTTACCCTACACGTGACCCCTGGGTGGTGCTAAAAGTGCAACAAAAACTGGCAACCGTACTTGTCTCTCCGAAGATCTCACGGTTCGTAAGTAAATGCCATACGATTAAATAAAATTCTGATATAGATGGTATTAGTTACAACGGGATTCGTGTCCCAACACTACCACAACAGTGGGAAGCCTCTTTGCCTAGGAACATTCGAGAGAGCTCTGAGAACTTCAGGCACGGGGCTACCAGCAGCCCTTACATGGTATGTAAACCGGTGTACCTTTATGTTTATCTATAGATGCCTTTCATTCTGGTATAAATAGTATTAGTTACAACGGGATTCGTGGTCCAACAATACTACAACAGTGGGAATCCTCCTTCGCCTATGACATTCGAGAGAGCCCTGAGAGCTTCGGCTACGGGGCCACCATCCTTTACCGTCTGTATGTACTATAATACTGTAGTGTATCTACCGATGCAATTACTTCTTGTTCCAACACTACCACGACCGAAGAAAGAGACATCCTTTCGATATAGGGCTACCAGCATCCCTTACACTCGCTATGTATTATGGCCGTTGTGTATTCTACAGATGTCAATAATGTTGGTTTGGGTGATTATAGCCACAACGGGATTCCTGTTTCATCACTGCCACAACAGAGGTATCTTCCGTACCCACCTCTACCGAGGAACATTATTTTACATAGCCGATACGCAAAATTATTTATTACACTTTATCAGGTCGGTGTGTAATAATGTATTTTCGGGCCCTGTATTTAGATTATTAGATGTGGAATACAACCCATGAGGTTTGAGGTAGTTTTTTTACAGTTTTTAACCAGCTGTTTCTTAAATTTCAGTGTGGACAACGCCGCTTCAGATCCACCGCTGCGATCTCCAGCCAACTTAGGAAGCAACGAAAATACCCCGTTGCTAGCCTAAACACAGACTTAGTCCTATACACTTAAAATTCATATTTAATGAACGCCAATATTTTGATCTCGCTAACTTTGGAAAATCTATCTAGAGCACACTTTTTAACCTTTTAACCGCCATTGCCGGATATCACTCGGATATACGGGGTGTGGCCTGTAATAGGAGCAAAAAATTAAACGGTACACTATTGAGCTCTCCAGCAATTATTTCCAAATGGTTTTGATTGAAAATTTTTTTTTTTTTTGTAATTTTTTTTTTCGAAGAGTAAAAAAAAGTACATATAAGCTATATTAGCTTATATGTACTTTTTTTTACTCTACTGGAGCTATATTAATAACTATTGAATTATAAAACACTAAAAAAATATTTAAAAAAAATTGAAACATTCTAAAAGTATCATTTTAAACCAAAAATGCAACAACGATTGAGTCATAACTAGATGTTAACTCAATATCAGCAGTGACTGCTGCGCTATAATCTCTGGGTGCCACGATCCATTACTTGGAGGTCATAACTTAAGATCAAAATTTCTCCTAAGTAAAAAAAGATATTTTATTTTTGGACACAAGAGGTTACTGCAGATGCTCTAAGGATTTACCTTTAATTTTTTTTGCTCCTATTACAGGCCACATCCTGTATAAGAACGAATGCCAAGTTAGAGTAAAGGTAATGAATACGACAACTAAACTTTAATTAGGTTATGGGCTCTCTTTTTTAGTAAGGCGGTTAATAGATTAAAAAGGCGTAAAACCAAAGAAGTCTACATTATCCACATAAGATGTACTTGCATTTCTAAGCTCTCTCTAAGGTTTTTATAAACTTTTCCACAATTACGATACATTATTTTGCCTTAAAAATAGTGCTTAATTTGAAAAAAATATACTACAATTTATTTGTAAAAAATATTTGTACATAGAAAACTCCCGTGAGTTTGAGACATATTAAATATAATGAAACGGGCCACTCACGTCTTTAAGGTCGAATATCGCTCGACATGTTTCAGACCGCGGCGGCGGTTTTCTTAGCACAATAGCGCGATAGGTGCTCATGATTAAGGACCGCGAATCGGTCTGAGACATGTCGAGCGATATTCGACCTTAAAGACGTGATTGACCCGTTTTATTATATTTAATATAACTTCACCTTACCTTTAAAAACTACCAGACAGATATTTCAAAATAGCCTTTTAATTATTTTAAGATAATTGGTCTACCGTTAGTTAACCCTTTTAACTCTTATAAGAGTTACAAGTCAAGATTTAATTTCTCTTAAAAAATAATCTGAATAATTTATGTTAAATGCTCTATAGATTAAAAAGCGTCTGAAATTTTAGTTAGTGTAAGTCAAAATTATATGCTTATGTTATTTCGCAAGAAGATCGCTTTGCTTTATTTAGTACCTACTTGTTTCAAATCACCAAATATGTTAAATCTTTAAGACTGTTGCCATTTGTGATAAATATGCGCTATCGATTAGTGATGTATGATCATGATATAATGATGCATACATTTAACTCGCTTCGAGGATATCCATAAGTAAATTTTATATTTTGTATCATTGTATGTAATGTAAGGTTTATAGCTATTCACCGATGTACTAAGTTGTGTCTTCATATATTTGACAGCTTGGTTCAAATTTATTAAAAAAATAATTAGTTAGAGTGACTAAAATTACATATAAATGTCAAACTCAACAGTAAATTCACGCGTTCTCATAAGAATGAACTGTCATTTAAGTCTCTCTCATAAAAAATACTTGGACATCCAGCAATGGATCCAGACGCGACCAGATATACTTTAAATCATTTGAATTGACCGAATTGTATCAAATTAATCCGATCGAAAAGCGACTTTACTGTCTTATCAAGAAGGATCAAAATCGAATTGCGGTTTATATAAATCAAAACTCTGACTAATTCGACACTGAAAAACGATTGTCTATATTTTTAATATTATAAAATCGATTATACTTACTTAATAATACCAATTTCATCGAAATTTATTCAGCATAAATGTAATAAGAATACAAAAAATGGTTACTTTAGTATGTTTTCTTAATATAACGCAAACTGTGTTAATACCGGGCCATATTGAATAGAAAAAAATGAATTAAATCAAATCCATTTAACCGAATTCGAAATAAAGATTGCACTATAGCAGAAGATTACCCATTCAAATCAAATGCAGAGGGATGGACAGACATGTAAGCCAATTATGAGCGTAGATAATCTGCCGAATTGTTTGACAGGGGCTGCGTGTTTCTGATAGAATTCCATTATAGGGAAAATGGGGTGACTTTGTACATGGGCATTGCGTGCGTTTATACGCGAGGAAACCCAATGCAACGCACGCAAATTAGAACCATGTACAGCCGCTCAAACCCCTCCTCCAATGCGTCTAAGTCTATACAAAAATCTACCCTTCGTGGGGCCATCTAACCTTAACCGGTGGCAAACCAAGTCACCCCCAAAAACCAAAATCCTGGTGCAGCGAATTCTAAGTGTTATCATGATCATATTCTAAAGGAACCGCGCCGGACAAGCTGGCACAGGCACCAATTTTGTCTCTTGTTCTTTAATTTCTGTATCTAGAACTAGTTTTAAGTCATTACTGTTAGTCTTGTTTTTAATTTTAGTATTTTTTTTAATGTTTCACCGAATGTAACACTGTACAGTTGACGTCAAATATATGTTACGATTTACACTTTAATTAATAAGAAAAAATGTATACTGTCTTTGACGTCATCAGTAACAATATGGGAGCATCGTGCATCGGAATTTCGATAACCGTTTTCGTCAATGCCTATATGCCTCGACGTCAAATTCGCCTTATTAAAAGGGAGTATGGCGCAATATTGTATAAATATCTTCGATTTGATGGTACAGTCCATGACGTCAACTGTAAAATTACAGATCCATTAGAATTGACAACATTTTAAAAAATTTAGCGGTCTTTTTTCGGATGAAATCATATAGAGGATAAAAAAAGAAATAAATTGTACAGCAGGTCTATTAATAAGGCGGATATACTAAAGAATGTGTACAGCTGTTCTTTTCGTGTGTTGTGACTTCATATGGACGTCATGTAGACGATGGTAAGCTCTTCACATTTTCATGAGATCTTGAAAATTAATAGCTATAAAAAAAAACCGGCCAAGTGCTAGTCGGACTCGCGCACGAAGGGTTCCGTACCAGAAAAAAACGCCAACAACTACTCTGTTGTTTGGGAGTCCCCCTTCATTATTATTATTATTTTGATTTTAGTATTTGTTGTTGTAGCCACAATAAAAATACATAATCTGTGCAAATTTCAACTGTCTAGCTATTACGGTTCTTGAGATCTAACTCGGCGAGTGGTAGCCATGAAAAAGGGCTAAAATATCACGTTTTTTGTATGAGAGCCACCCTTAATTATTATTATTATTTTGCTTTTAGTATTTGTTGTTATAGCGGCAAAAGAAATACACAATCTGTGAAAATTTCAACTGTCTAGCTATTACGGTTCTTGAGATACAGCCTTGTGACAGACGGACGGACGGACAGCGAAGTCTTAGTAATAGGGTCCTGTTTTTACCCTTTGGGTACAGAACCCTAAAATTGAAAAATGTTTTATTTGAGGCTCCTTGTTAACAACATAACGAAATGAGTTAAGATTTCATACTACATGAAAATTTGAAATGTTGTCAATTGATACTAGGAACTTCGCCTATTATGGCGCCTATGTTTGCCTGGTGTTTACATCCTAAGGTGCTGCATTGTACGGTCGGCCTCACAAGAGGCTGAACACCTTTGTACCTTACCTTGTCGCTTTATCACGTTTAAACTGTCATACGAAATGTCTAAAGGGTGAATTGTACTTTCAAATCCTCTTTTTACTTCGCTTGTGCTTGTACTGCCTATCTTCGGTTGATGTTGTATGGAATTGAAAGTTTGCAGTTGTAGTAGTGGTGTGGAGATTGTAGGCGGGTCACCAATATGTATACATTTTTCAACCTTAACCAAGATAGAAGGTCCAAAAATGTGTATATATTTATGCCCTCGACTGTACGAGTTTCAATATATGTATGTAAGCACTTTATTGTACACAATTACAGGTTGAAACACAAAGATGTCACAAAGCATCAATCAATGTTCAATGTTATAATTTTTCCAATGTTTTATATTTAATAATATTTCTATTTACTCTTCTACTACTTATAGGCTTTTCAAGTATACCAAGTGCTTAAATAAATTATTTTTCTATAAACTGCGTAATAATTACCACACGTTTAAACTTCACCGTACTGTGCGATCACTATAATGCTACAATACAACAGTTAATCCCATCCTTTTGTGTTCAACCCTAAGAGGGGAGCATCGTGTGTGCGTCCCCTGTATATAGTAACCCACACAAATTAACACAGCCAAATATAGTTGGAGAGTGCAACAGCTGTGACAGCTGAGCGATAATCGTCTTTATGTCAATGCGGTAAGATTCTAGACATAATTCAACATTGGACAATTTATTTAGAGACTGCAATTTAGCTGTGACTGCCAAGCAGTAAGCGCCTTTATGACAACGTGGTATGATTCTAAAGCTTCATAGAGAAAGAGCGTTCCTTTAGTTTAGAAAACACGGTTGCCACTTATGCAATAAGGTTGCATTTCGTTCACTTTCTCGTACCATCTGCTGCGTCACAATTGGTTATTAATAATAATATTTTATTCCGCACTCTATTAGGGCTTTGTTGCACTATTAGTAACACTCGAGTGTTCCCATTCGTCATTTTAAATGATCATAACTTTGTTTGGGGTTGTGATATTGACTTGTTAAATTGATATGGATATTTCTGCGGATGAGGCGAGACAATAAGCTTTGCTTATCAATATGAATATAAAATATGATTCAATTTCTTTATATCAGACATAAGGCCCTTAGGCATTACGAGTTTACGAATAACAGTTAATACATAAAAATATATTTTTTTTACCTATTAAATTCCAAGAACGACACGTATGCGTCATAACTACGCGCAGTGTTCTTTTTACTACACGCTACGGCGTAGCCGGGTATGTCCTTAACTCCGACCAGGACCAGAGTATGTCCTTAAGCTACGAACAAGACCACCGGGGGGTGGGCAGCAGCATCCCTGGAGTGCGGTGGATATACTGCGATCGCCAACCCGCATGCCAAGCGTGGCGATTATGGCATTTACCCCCTGTGAAAATGACAGAAAAAGTTCCGGCGACCCCCGGTGCCTGACAGCTCGTACGAGACGGGCGCCTGCCGAACGGGTTCCTGGCACTAAAATTGTTATGATTCACTAGATCAGGGGTTGGCAACCTTTTAGAGGCCCAGGGCCATATTAGCCATATAGTAGCTAAAGAAATTGACGCGCGCCACCCTTGTTAATAATTTGTGACTTTGAGAGACAAAAGGTACCACGTTTTAGTAACATAGGTACAAAACAGCCAGGGGGCTTGCGGGGCCGCCTGTTGCCGACCGCTGCATAGTCAACAGCAAAAGTAGATGATCATTTTAGTACCTTGTCACTTTCACTACTTTGGCGCATCAACTGTCGCAGTATTATTAGTATTACGTTTTTGCGACAAATTACTAAACTGATCATCTGCATTTGCTGTTGACTGTACTTGGCCAATGTCCCGCGAAAAGTAAGTGTCGGTAGCGACGTCGAGCGACATGGCGCAACGTTGCCAGACATCGCTCGACATGTCGTACTATACGTACAGTCGCCGGATGAAGGTAAGAAATGTCTAAACACGACTCTATTGTCTAGGCGTTAGAGTGGATGTTTAGATATTTTTGCACAGCTGACTGCACGTGTAGAGCTGTGAAATATCGTCGCCGATTTTTAGTGATTGCCTAGCTTGAGTCACACGTTTTACCAGTAAATAATTTCAGTAGGATATTAATAAAAATATATATATAATGGTTAATGCGATATTTATTAAATTTCACTGTAATCCCCTCAATCTATATGCACTTATAATAGATTAATAATTTATTTTACACTTAATACTAAATTACAATTATACATACACTTTTTATATCATATCGCCCCGTCAGTATTGCATTTCATTTCATTAACGACAATGAAAATATATTAAATGTTCACTTTACATAAAAATTAAATGTAAAATATTGAACTTGCTGAAAACCAGCACCATAATATCAAATACCTACTTAAATACATAAAGAAATAAATGCAATTTTGGCATGTTACAATTCACGAATTCAACAATTTGTGGTAAAATAAAATCTAGTCTAATTTAATCACAGCAACATTGATTCCTATTATAAGTAAATAAATATAGTAAATTAACTAAGTGCTGCTAGAAAATGTGACACGAATTGTACAAGTCATTATACAAATAATACAAATGCGATTTGTTAGTGACAATTTGCCGTGGGGGTGAGTCTTTATACCCAACATTTTCATGTTTCCTATGCTGCATTAATACTTGTCACCCCTATTGCATACATCAAAGAAATAAAAGGGTTGTACACGCAAAGGGCGCATAACACTTATAATAGAACGTTGGCACAAACAATTATTTACATTTATTCCTGCGACGCGCCGTTCCGCTACTCGACCATAGATGGCGCTGTTATATATTTACACCGCTTAGCTTTTAAAATCGAACGCGCGCGTTAAACTACGCTTTAAAAAGAAATAGTTATTGATAATATCGCAGAATGCAGTGTGATTTAACGCACGCGAACCTTATAACTATGTTTGAACATCATCAGTTGCTTTGTATTACCGTAGACGGTGTCACTTTATATAGGCGCACTATTTCTCGCATATATTTCTTTTCGCGTAAACATTATTTCACAAACGATGATGACTTTTTAAAAAAACTCCGTATTGAACCCAACTAACTTCGTTTTTTAACAATGGTGATAAAAATATGGTTTCAATAAAGAGAGATACGTATGAGAAATAAAACTTAGGAGAATTGAATCATTGCGAGAAAATGTTACGCCAAACTTGAGTAAACCACCGTAGACTGATTACGATACGTTTTCAGGCTGCATTTCAATCGCGTCGTGGCCAGCCGTCATGTTGAGAGCGTTCATGGAGAGGTCGGCGTAGTTGTGCGCGATCTCGCTAGATGGCGTGTCAGTCGGGTTCTCTGGCATCAGCAGACGATGGGGGAACCCGAATAGCTGCGATCACTGAAGTCGGCCCCAGTAGTTGGACGCCAGGTCGGGCCCCTGCGACGGTATTTGCACGGGTACGCTGACGCCCGCCGATATTACACCTACGGAAAAGGGGAGAATTATTGATGTTTGATTGTCGTGGAATTTGACGCCTTATATAGAGCTAGTAAATACACGATAAAAGTTAAGTTGTGAATGTGATCGTGCACAAAACATATTTGTTGCTGGCATGGCATGTCCTTGGTTGAATAAGGATGAGAACTACCCAAAACGTTTTTAATAAAGTTAGTAAAGTAGTACAGTTGAATGTAGTCAGATGTCTACCAACTTTTAAAATTCGTTCTTTGCCATTAAATAATAATAAATAAATAAATATTGGGGGACAATTTTTTTACACATATGGAACTAGTCCCATAGTAAGCTCAATAAGGCTTGTGTAATGGGTAATAGACGACGATATATTTAATAGATATAGGTATATATACTCTAAGTAATACATAGAAAATATCCAAGTCTCAGGAACAAATGTCTCTGCTCACCACAGAAACGTATGTCCTTACCAGGATTCGAACCTGGGACCTCTAGCTTCAGAGGCAGTGACACTACCAACTAGGCTAAACAAGCCGACAAATGTCATGAGGAAATAGCCTGAACGCCTGAAGGCCTGAACCAGATACTAAAATGGACTATACCTCACAAGTTATATTCAGTTAATTGTCATCATATGCTCGTTAGAGGCACTGAAGGCAAACGGCACACTAATGATAGAATATTAATCTATATGATACAGATTAAGTATAATTTATTCTCTTAAAGCAAAATTAATATAAATTTACGTGGATGTACATTTACGACGGATTTGTCATAGCGTTCAACACTAAAATGCAAGGGTCAACAGCATTCAAAGCGAAGTGAACTCAATTATCGATCGATGCCTTTAATACTGCATATTGGACGTCCGATGCGCTTAGCATTCCGCATCAATTACCTAGGGCCCAAACGTCATACCTATCGTAAAACCTATTAGCGTGTCAAACCATGCAATCTAACACGATATTGATAACTACAAAACCTCACATATGTTTATTGTGCCAATCGAATCAAGACCTTGAGTCGTCGGTGTATGGTTCAATTCATTAAAGCCTAAGATAAGATTGGAGTTTCTGCATTCAAGTATCGATACATACCATCATTATACACGCTATGTCGCTTGATTATGCCAGGAAGCTGAATGACACCCATATACACGTATATATACAATTAAACGAGACATAGATATAAGTAGGTATATGTATGTACCATTGCCTCTCATTTAATTTGACGCCGTTTTAAAGTGGCAAGGTTAGATTATATAGTACTTAAATCACTCGAAGCGAGTGCATCAAGCGGTAATGGACGTTCTGTTAATACATATGTCCAATTTTAATTGGTTAAATTAATGTATTAGATGTAGTTTCGAGTTGGGAACTATTTATGTTGTCCAGTAGATAAGATGCCAATGATGCAAAGGTCAAACTACTACCTATTTACCAACTATACTGCATATCTGACTCCATCCTTACTACCTTACTCTACCTTCTAAATGTCCCGCGCCGCTGACTAGCGAAGGCTCGGAAGTCACTCAGTGTCATTGGTGTAAATTTGTACAACACCCGAAGGACATCCTTGATTCGGCAAGTGACGCAATATTCGCAAGCAAACTAAAAAAACTGCTAACTGGATAAGCTTGTTACAACATAAGCGAGTTTACGTTGAGGCCGACTAACGATTCATAATTGACTAGACGTTAAAAAATGTAAAACAATCAACAACAAGCAGAAACAGTGTGATATAATATACCTATCTAAATGTAAAAATGACATGTAAAATTTGTTATAATTTTATCAATAAATATCTCAATACTCTCAATACTCAATATCTACCGATCAAAACGTTTGATCTAAGTTTTTTCCTAAACGCGCAACTGACTTATTTTTATTCCCCGACGCACAACGCAAGAGGGGTGTTATAAGTCTAACATGTGTATCTGTGTGTCTGTCTGCACCATCGTAGTTCTTAAGCGGGTGAACTGATTTGAATGCGGTTTTTTTATTTGAAAATTGCCGCATCCCTTTTTAAGATATTGAACTGTGAATCAAAAATGTCGGGTTATTTTCTAACTTATTGACAGTTATATTAAGAAAGTTATATAAAGAAGAGATTGGAATCGTATTCTCTCTTCATCCACAGAACATGTGTATGTTAGAGTGATAGTTCACGAACCGATCGATACCATTTTCACGTCCCTCAATAACCCTTACATAGGTTATATTTCAGATATCTAGATAGTTATTACTTATTACGGCTCAGTACCAACCCCTTGCCTGCCGCTCGCGATAACCGCCCGCCGCCGTGCGTTCGTTCACGGCGCCATTATCGACGCTAAACAGCCGCTTAGTCAATGGTCTGTGTCTATGGCCGTTGTTTATGGCACGCTACTATTGTGTTTTGCAGCTTGTTTATCGGTAATTTTAGAGTTTCATAAACGCGTGAAATTAGTTAGGTTTATTTACTTGCTTGCATCAACTTTCTACCATCAATGGATGATATTGAGACTTCATAGAATTTGTTTTCCTTATTGCGAATGAATTGGATTCTAATATCAAATGGCGAGATCATTATAATGAGGATTCTGTAGTAAGTAATCCTACAAGTTTAAGCGCAAAACCAACGCTCCGTGGGCGGATGGTCCAATGTTCGTTCGATTAATGTGGCTGTCCTTTTTTCGAAAAAGCCGGTGATTCTTAGCAGCCTCCTATTTTTCTTTTTCTCATGCTCGTTTTCACTCTTCTTCAGTGTTCAGTATATTTCCATCTGGCTCCAAAAAACACAAAATAAAGAACCAGACACCCAAAGAAATCCCCACAGCACAAGGCGCCAAAACGAAAACAGGAACAAATCCGCATTATTTAATACCCTAGCTGCGAATGCACCAGTCGAAAGCAAAAGACTAAATGAAACGAGCGTGCATTTTGAATGGAAAACTCTTTTGTTCGCGCTGAAACGCAGTCGAACAATGCCGTACAACAATAATTCATGCCTTTTTCCGCCACCTACGGCTAAAAATGTCCGCCGCATGATATATAATATCAAATGGAAAAGTTACTGCCTTTTGGGAAACAATGGGAGCGCCTCACGGTTTGCTCTCTGAATAATAAATCCAGATCCGTAGATTTTGTTTAGCGTTTTTTCACGCCGAATTTTCATTTGTTTTTGGCGCGCCTTCAAGTTAATCATGCTAATGTGTTTTCTTTTTCTATAGCGCCTATGTATTTGGCAATGAGTTATTATTATTTTTATTTTATTTTACTCAGGCATGCAGCTGTCGCTGCATGATGCGTCTAAATCAGAGTTAGGTGGTTTCCTGACTTGGCGGGACAAGAGCGATTAACGATGTGAGCGAATTGCGTTTTCACAGTAGTAATACCATGCGCAGAAGTGGGGCAGTACTGCATTCGTATCGGTTAACACTTACAGCTGACAGTTTTCTCATATCTTACCGCCTCCGCATCGACAATCAGGCGTAGTAAGTAAGAACCTAAGCATAATTTCACTGTTTAGATTGTCAAGTTTGTTTTTAAACTGGTGAACACTTCCGGCGTTCTCTACTTCTAAGGGTAATTTGTTCCATGCCTAGATTATAAATTATCAAGTTTTCTTAAACTGGTTAACACTTCCGGCGTTCACTACTTTGGAGGATAATTTGTTCCATGACTTTACTATTTTTGCCGGTATTTGTTTTAGATTGTTGTTACCTTCTCACATTTTTGTCCACAACGTAGGTATAACATAGCAAAGACATGACATAGCAATGGAAAAAGAGAAATAATTTTTCCTACTACCAGTAGGCTTAGCAACTATTATGTTGGTAAAGTTTGTCGTCATGTTATAGGGAATTAGTGACAGCAAACATCCTAAATTCCTAATCTAACATTACAGTGAATTAAATTTGTTACCAAGACCTCACAACTCACAACACTCAAAACGTACCTATGAGAAAATATAATTTACAGAAATAATAAATGGTTAATTCTGCTATTCGAAACGAAGACAAATCCAAAAATCAAAGACCATAAAGATCGGCCCAGCCGTTCTTGAGTTATAAATGGAAATGGTGTAACTAAGAAGAGTTTGTTTTATATATTCACATTTTTATAGTAGTTGTTGGTGCAGTGTACAATTTAAAAACTGTGTGTCGACTTGTAAAGCTTCTTTTAGAGAGCTCAAGTTTGTCTGTTAAATTGGCGCACCATCCACATTTGCGTAAGAATTAAACCGTCTGCGGCAAAACAGTTCGATATTCAAAATCAATTTAAAACCCATTTGTAAGGAACAGACAACGGCAAATCCAATCGAGGCAACTCCTATTTTTCCCTCTTTTCCCCGGTTTTATTTTTTGTTTCCCTGTCATGTCGTGGTGCGCCCCTTGCTCTTGACTCAGCGTTTTTTTACATTTTATTACGGAGTTGGTAAATATTTTCCAAGGCCCTTGATTTCGACGGTTTTGTAGCGTTTTTAGGCATTGGTGTTCAATATTTATACATCATAAATGTAAGATTTGAAGTTGCTACGAATGAAATACACTTGTACAGCAGACATTTGCTTACTAAGGCTATCTATCTAAAGATCCCAATACTGCTATCAAGTCCAACCCCGATATTGAGACTGAAGATTGGTTCAACGCACTTTGAAAATATCATAACTGTAATTCCATGCACGTATTGGGCTGCTTCGACCCTATGCCGCAATGAACATAAGTAGTTCAGTATACTCGTGCACAAGCGATTTATTTTCTATGATAATGAAGTAGGTAACGGTCGACTAGGACTACGAAGAAACCCTTTAGGAAAAATTGGGGCTACTTTGATCATTTCGGATGTAGCATACAAGCAATACTTTTGGCACTTCGGTAACTTTAATTAAGCAAACATTGGCAATTCGGTAAATTTAATTAAGCAAACACCAAGATAATGTACTAATAATTTTACTGCCATAGGCACACTACATTTTAACTAGATCTCGAATAAGTAACTAACCTACTAGCTTGGGCACGATTTTGCGCGAATAGCGGCGCGGCAAGCGTTTCATTTGTTCATTGCACGGTCGAGACGCGCAACGCACTGCGATTAGTTAGGATCACACGCAATGTATTAGGTAAACTGACCCGGTTATATACCCTGATGTTAGGTAAAAGGACCCGGGTATGTCCAGGAACTACGACGAAGACCACCGGGGAATGGGCAGCAGCATCCCTGGAGTGCGTTGGAGACATTGCGATCGCTAATCCACATGCCAAGAAATTGTGGAAGCCCTATGTCCAGCAGTGGACGTCCTTCGGCTGATATGGTGATAGTACACGAGTGAATAGGCATCTTCTGAGTGAGCTCGCTTCATCGTTGGCCTCGTCTTTGCCCCCCGGCTAGACGCTGGCAAAAAAAGTAGGTTCATACATCGGGTAAGATTATTAGTTGTTCCGTAGGCTTACCAGTGCTAGCGGCGGGCTGTGGCTGACTGTACGCGGCGTGCTGTTGGTGCGCTGCCGGCGCTCTCGAGTAGCCCCCGCTGCCAAGCACGTCCCCAAACATATACGGGTAGCCGCCGTCGCGTTGTTGGAGACAGGAGGAAGAGAGACCGCCGGACATCGAGCTGTGGGCAAAGATAAGGTTAGTACTTCATTTTACATTTGTTTGAAACCAAAATCATAATTTGACAAGCGCGCCCATGGTTTCAAACACATGTACATACATATGTACATGCATTACATATACACCAAATCATACGACCAAATCGGAGACATTCTGCAGAAAGGCCAGGTCAAGTGTACCCTAAATCGGCGCGCTTGCATGAAGAATGTTATGCGAGTTCATGAAGCGAAAGCTGTATGTCAGGATCTTAGTAAATGGAAATCCGTGATCTCTGCCTACCCCTCTGAGAAACAGGCGTGATTATACATATTTATGTATGTATATATTACATATACATACATACTCTCGCCCATATCCCATTGTAGGCCAGAGTATGCCACATACACGGCCCTTACATACATCTTTCGCTTCAATTGCATCCATATATCTCCTCATACATGCTCGTCGGTTGCAGGTCCTTCTGACCTGGCTTTTCAGAAGAAGTTTTCAGAGGTGGTGTCTAATTACTCACGTATATTTGACGCGCAGAGCTAACGTATCAAAACTTACGAAACACATTGGTATCAAACGAGGTTGCGTAATTTAAGTGTTAAATTGACCGCTGAATCGTCTACGGCAAATTGCTACGGACTACGGCAGTACATGAAACATTGGTTGTTGCATACGATATTCGGGCATATTTGTGTTAAAAATACATAAAGCATGTACTAGAATGCTTTATCTTGATTTTACGAGTATCAAGTAAAACGCGACAATGCTGTATAAAGGTAGGTAGGTACCTAATTTAAGCGACCATATGCAAATTGGTAATGATTAATGATGCATGCTACCATAAAAACAATGCAAATTGGTTATTTTACACCATGAGAAAAATAAATAAGTCGGTAATTTGATTGTGACTGAGAGCCTTAATTCTCAAAGTTAGAGCTCGTCAAAATTTTACGACAAAACATCAAAATCATTCATAAACTTTACGAACTGTGAACGATTAAAAAAAATTAAAAGCTAGTACTCTATGAAGTGTTAAGTAAAGGGGAAACTAAGTTAATTTCCACTTCACGACAAAGGCCAAAAGCTCGTAGTTCACCAAGTATTAAAAATCAATCCGAGTGGAAGGCCGACCTTCGGGTTCGGAAACTTAGAGCGTCTCAGTGCATAGGACCAATTCAAAAAGTCCTAACTGCAGTACTTCTCAGTTACTTTTACGTCGTTTCTAATCGGCATTGTTGCGGAAAGCGCAAGGCGCGACCTTTGTCGCTCGATTTCCCGCGCAATTTAATTAGTGTCGCCACTCGATGATAGATGGCGCTAGTGGTAAGAATGCGAGTTCAAAGCACTTTGGAAGCCTTTGCACGTGTGTTGTGTAAGGGTGTTTTCAGTTCTTTTTGTGTAAGGAATTGTGGCTTTGGGTTGTTTCGTAAGAGTTGTTTTCTCATTAGAATTTTACAATCCGTTTAAGCATCTTTACAAGGAGAATAAAGCCGAATAATATATGGTATGTATAAGAGTGATGATTTTATAGAATTATAGCCTTTCTTAACTTTGTACCGTTATGATGTAAGTGGCGAATGAAAGGAGTGTGTAAGACTGAACGAAGAAAGATTTAAGTAATTTTCACGGTGTAAGAGTTTTTATTTATGTTTCAATTAGTTCATGATTGGTGGCTTCTTGTGGTAACGAACAGCTGTGTCACGTTTTGTTTATAACTGATAATTTGAAAACATACATACATGCATAAACTCAGGCCTATATCCCCAAAAGAGGTAGGCAGAGCACACGAAAATTAATTTCAGTTCCACTGTTAGCTATTGTAGGTTTATAGGGATAATTTAGAAGAAATTAGTTTCATTTAAGAATAAGAAACGTGACAAAACAACATAAATAAATACAGTTTTAAAATTATTCACTCACTGTTTTCTCTACTTAATGTTTGTATTTATTTTTAATCTGCATTGTAGAAGATAGGTACGGACGGACATCATAAGTATTATAGAGACGGACTTATGGCGGTATCTTCCAGTCCGAGATTAACGTATATTAGTTGTTTTACAAATGGAGTATAACATGTATAGGTAACGAATTTTATTGCTGATAACGCTTTCAGAGAAATTAATTCACCGTAGACTTCAGAGAATCTAAAAATGTTACATAACTTCAGATTTTAGGCAAATTATTAGCTTTGATTAACAGAATGTTACAAAGGGGCGTACATCCTTCCAGCGTGCTCCCAAGCTCCCAACTGTCTATTATTTGGTACGTATAAAAAATACAATACAAAATTATTTATTTACCAAAAAAACTAATACAATAGTGACATTATCAGTGGCCCTCTCACTAGGTCGTGCATGTATCGTGAGGGCCGACAGAAAACACGTACCTGTAGGTATCACTCATGGTGGCGATTGGTTGTGGTATAGGGCTGTACATGGAGTTGAACCCGCCGTTGAGCGGCAGCCGCGGGGCGGGCGGCGCGGGCGGCGACGCAGCGGGTGCGTCCCGCCTTTGACTCCTTAGTTTCTCTTCTCGTCGCCATTTCGCTCGCCGGTTTGAGAACCACACCTGTAAAGAGATGGTGGTTAGATTTGGACGTCTTTAGGGAGTTTTATCTTAATATTACTGCACTAAATATTTTTGACGGGCTTCTTCGACCTGATGCACGACAACGTGTCTTTTTGCCGTAGCGATCTCTTAAACTTGATGAAGACATAGGCCCTTTTGTCACCATCCGGTAAACACACACTATACTGTATACTCTGCATTGAAAGACATCACAATTCGAATCCTCAATAGTTTATTTTTTAATAAATTTTAAATACCACGTCACCGCTTCTCGTCTTGCCCTCGACAAACGTGACAAGACAAGAGGCAGGCTTCAATGACAACTTAATTATCCCTGACAAACTTTACGATTCCCGCGAATCTTCAGCCAATTCCACGAAATATTGAAATCGATGTTGTCATCTGTCACTATTCAAAAAAAGATGGATAACACTGACAGGCTGGCAACATTTTTACTTTTGTTTAAACAATATTTAAATATTGCGGGACGCCATCATCACTATGCGTTAAACCTTTTAATGAAATTAAATATGAGGGTTATTAACGTAATGCTTATTAAGGCAGCACGTACACATGAACGTAGTTATTAATCAAATTAGGAGTGCCCCTATTACTCTAGGCTTCGTAAATGTAGTATGAATACAACTACCATATACATATATATATATATATATAAAGTTATATGACTGACACCCCAACATTTGGCCATCCTAAAATATAATATTTTAAGGTAATGGTGCTTGTGCATATTAGGTTAAGTACCTAAGCAACCAAGCATAATTATAAATGTTAGTGAAGAAATTTGGTAATTATTTATAACTGAACTTCAATACTTTAGGCCTACCACCAGTGTGTCGTGTCAGTAGAGAAACTGCATGAAAACTCTTTTGTTTGTAATAGTATCTACTTTCCACTCTGTGACGATTAGGCTTCGCTCAGTAGGCAGAGAGTTAGATCATGAGTATGCATGAGCCGATAGTAAAAACAATGATCTCAAGGTGTGGGTTAAATGAGGGACACCCTTGGATGTGAGCAATTGTCAAATTTATAAACAAGACAGGGCGCCAGACAATCACTACTACGCAAACTGAATGAATATGCTTAAATAAAAAGAGATTACAATGACAATATTAAATTTACGTTGACAACTAATTGATTTATCGGTATTTTTCAACCTCTTTGAACAATTAACTAGAATACACAGTGTGCCCTAATTATCAAACAACACAAACTAAATCTTAAAAACAAAACTTGCTCGCGTCATATTCTTGCAACAATATACACTGAACAATTAAATAAGTCGACCGTTGCGTGGAACGGAACGGCGGAAGTCGCCACGTGCGCTTCCGACAGTCATGGCGTCGCAATATGGCGCCGCCAAGGGTTGCCTGTTAATGATGCTCATATTTTCACTGGCCATTATACATACTAAACACACATCTGGCATTTTGTTCAGATTCTCAAGAGATTACTAATCACAAATTTCTTATCCAATCCCACAACCGGTGGATGTTGGAAACCTCGTTTAAAAAATATAGCCTTAGACCTTAGACCCATGAATAGGAAGGTTTTAAAAACAGAGTGTAGGTATCTTTACCTCCTTTATTACTAGAGATTAGAATAATAGCAGACTAGTTACCTGCAGAGAAGTAAAATTGTATCACAGAAGTTATGGAATCGATTTTATGAAAATACCTACACAGCAGAAACAAAATCAAAGTTATTTTAGAAATAGGAAAGTTGTACTTCCTTATTATTTACGTAGTACCTAACAACTGATCAGTGACAAACAGCATCCTTAATTTCAATATTAGATTTGAATTATTTATGGGTTCAAAACAAAAATAAAACCGAACTTAACCTTTATTTTTGCCAAATTGTACCTAACAATAAATCATCACACACGAACACAACTTTCACCAAAATATTCCTCTATTTAAATACTTACGTAGTTGATAGGAAAATAGGAAAAGCCCCAAACATTGCCATCAAAGGGGCCCGGCAAAGCAATATGTCATAATATTATTGCTCGGCCTCTGAAATTGCTGCCTACTATATTTTATTCCGGGCCGAAATGGGGAAAAGGGTCGCGAGTGTTGCTGTACGTTATGTTTTATTACTACATATTTAGTTAGATGGATGTTATGTTCATGAATAGATAGAATATCTATAGTAAAATAGGGGAGTTTTTAAAGGTAAAGTACTAGGTACTAGATATATATTACGTATTTATTAACCAATGTTGATACTAAAACTCTAGCGTATATAAGTTTCGTACACAGGTTTAGGTGGTCTTTTCTGTTTCGGATACATAACAAAATTCCATGAAGACATTGAAGCATTAAATACTACCCACAATTTTCATACCTACTTTGTCGGGGTATATTGCCTGCAGTATAATAAGAAATTAACAACTTTTGGGTACGAGAGAGTCAATTTTTACTATTTAGTGTCTGTATCGCAACTGTCAAACACATTTGTTTTCAAGACTTTCGCAAACGGAAATCCAATATCTACATTCTTCTTAGCTAACTTCTCAGTTTTTACCTAAAATTACAAGAAAACTTAAGCGGTTACGCATTACAAATACCTAACATATGAAACCCCGCTGAAATACATAAAAATGGTAGAACGCCCCGAACTAAAGCATTGTGCTCCTTCCTGGTAAAATATTATGACGTTTTTCCTTTTCTCATCTATAGATATAGTGACAGCGATGACAAGGGGCCTCTCTGTCATTTCCTCTTGTAAATTGTGCGCCATAGTTGCAAGGGTTGCTAAATGAGATTTGCCCGTAATTCTGTTATTTTGACAACAAGTTGCCACAGAGTAATTGTTTTGGCCTAACCTTGTTATGGAAATGTGTAGTTTTGCGGACTGTGCGGCTGTGAGGTTCATCGATTTTTATGTGGAAAGTTTTGATTAAGTATTTTGTAAAATATTAGGTAACGATTTGGTGTATTGAGGATTTCTCTTGTCACATTTTTTTGGCAAAGTAACGTTTGGTAAGGCTGTTTAATTACTATCTGGATTTCAAACTAAAACTGCAAAAAATGCCTAATCATTCATATATTTTATCTTGTCATGATGAGCGCAAATGCAGACTTTCTACTTTATTATATGACGAGTATCCATGTAGTTTTTTTACCTCTATTTTTCTTTCCGCCATTTTGAACCAGCCGTTTGTAGGGTTCGCAGACTGCTTGTGTTCTATCTCATTACGAAGTTTGCTCATTAGCTGCAGAATTATGAGTAATTGTCATTTACAATTAAATTTTGTTTAGCTCTGCTCTGTTGAAATGGCGCGCTTAAAGTTTGTGAAGCTAGACTACAGGAAATCCAACACAAGTATATTTTATGGTTATGTATACAATATGGGAAATAATACCAAATTTTTGTAAGTAATTTTCAGAACTGCTAACAATTAAAGATTCATCAATCACCTAAAATCTAGGTCTTATACTGAAACTTGTAGCCTTGATTTTTGGACATATAACACTGACACAGACTGCAAACTGTAAGTTTTAATTAAGAGTATTATTAATCAACGATCATGGTTAGGTACGCGCGCAGAGTCAATGTGTAGATCACACAACAATCAAGCCGTTTTTGTGAAATAAGGCAATTATTATTACAATTTGGCTAGCTATTTTTTATTCCTATTGCAGGTTCAAAATACATATTATTAGATACCTACAGGCACATTCCATTCTTAGTTAAAGGATTACCTTTATATACTAACCACTACATTTAAAATAAGAAATCGAATTAAATCCCGACACAAAAACAAACCAGTTATTTACCGGCATTAATCAAAAAGGACAGGACCGGGAAAACACCCACATCCCCAACCCAAATCCAACCTTGTTATCAATAGAATAAAAACCATTTTCAAATGATGCACATACAAAGGTTGTTCTTCTATGGATGTGTCCTATTTGAAAGTGGTTTTAAGGCAAGGGAATAGGGTTTGTGTTAGAATGGCAGTGTGTGAAGGTTGGTATGCGCGGTGGGTGCCAATTTTTCAGAACCCCCTGGCGGAAATTCGCCCTCGCTTCCTGTCGGCTGGGTCGATATGGCACCCCTGTAGTGTGGCCACAAGTGGGGACGGCGTAGGACTTTTGGGATATATTTTAAGGGTACCTGCCAATAGGTTTACTTCGTACTACTGAACAAAAATCTATTAGAGTCAGACTTCTGGGTAATATCTTAAGAATATTTGAACAGTGCTTATTCCATCCAACTTGAAGCATGATCGGAATCGAAAATATGTTTGAACATTATATGAAAAGTATCTTCCCTGCATTTCCGCTACCTACGCGATTGTCAGTTTTTTTTTAAATTGTATAAATTCACGCTTTGACATGTAAAAGTGCCCTTGTGACCTATTTAATTTCTAGTGATTTCGCATTTTACATGGGGCATTTAACGATACTTACATGTTGCTGTTGAAAATTCTACCCGGTTTAGAAATAGTAACTTCCTCCAACGACGGCGAACATTTCTCGTGGCAGGCCTTCACAAACAAACGTTAAATAATATTTCACCCGAACCCGCCTTTACACTCCTATGTCATTTTCATAATGGTCTCTATCGGCCAACGAACGATTTACGTACTTTATGCCCTAATGAAACCAATTTATAAACGTTATTGTTTATACAAATAACGATTCATACTTACATACTACTCTTTTCAATATTTATCAATCTCATAACTCCTAACATCAAGTGTTCTTACCATCTATATGCTGACGACCTGCAATTGTATACTCAGGCGAGGACCCAAGAAGTGGATGCCGCTATTTCAAAAATGAACGATGACCTCAATACCGTCCTATCCTGGTCGAAAGATTTTGGAATTGCCGTCAACCCTTCTAAGTGTCAAGCTATTATCATTGGGAGTCCTCGCTCGACCTCGAACACTGACTTAACACATGTGGTGCCAATCATCTTCGATGGTTTAGTCATACCTTTTTCGGCGGAGGTGAGGAATCTGGGGCTAATAATTGATCGTGACCTGACGTGGGAACCCCAGGTTTCTGACGTTTGTCGCCGAGTTACAAACACTTTGAGATCTCTGTATAGATTTAAATATTTTCTGCCAGTCAGTACGAAAATTCTCCTCATCCAGTCCCTCGTGTTGCCAATTATCGATTATAGTGATGTGTGCTACACTAATGTAACTCAAAAACTACTGGACAGGTTGGACCGGCTCTTAAATAATTGTATTAGATTTATCTTTGGACTTCGCAAATACGACCACGTGTCTGCATACCGCAGGCAACTTCAGTGGCTTCGTATTCGTGAGCGAAGATCACTTAAGATTCTAACTACCCTTTTTTCGATTTTATATGACCCCGCTGCTCCCGAATACCTCAATTCTAAATTTAAATTTGTAACTCCCCGCCCGGGCTGTGAACTCCGCTCCACCCGTAGTCTTATTCTATCTGTCCCTTATCACCGCTCCAATTCCATGTCCAGTTCTTTCACCGTGCAGGCTATTCGACTGTGGAATGCTCTCCCCCTCACCATTCGACAGGCTCAGAGTAAGTTTTCATTCAAACGCAAGTTGCGCAAGCATTTATTTGAAACTTCTCGAGACTAAGGCTCCTCATAGTTTTAGTAGCAGGTATTTTATGTATTTTATGTATTGTATGTATGGTATATTGTACTTATCTTGTATTATATTATATTAAGTATGTAGCATGTGCTGTATCATATATAACTGTTTTACGTACCTATATATATATAACTACCAATAATTTGTCGGCTTTGTTCGTTTCTTTGTTCTAGTTTTGTCTCGCACCTACTATATTAATTCTCTGTTTGCCCTGAAGGTTGACTGGTAGAGAATGCCTTATGGCATTAAGTTCGCCTTTTGTATCCGTAACTTGTTACTGTGCAATAAAGTTTAAATAAAAAATAAATAAATAAATACATAAAGTCACGCTTCGTAAGAAAATATCCGGAATTTTCAACCAAATTGGTAACCCTACACAGCCTTGAACCCGGGGCAACACGTGGTGGCCGCTGGAAACAACTCCTCGAAAGCCTTCGATCATCCAGAGGAAACTGAGCCTTGTTTACTAATCCTAGAGTGTAAAGTGGGTTGTTAGGTGCGTTAGGGTTGTGCAGTCGATAATTATTTTGTTACATGGCAAGTGAATACAATATTATTTAAATGTAGATAGAACGATTTTATAGCAATACCTACGTATAGAAATTTTGCTGAATATGCCTACTTAAGTGAGTGTAACTTAGTTTATATTATTTATAAATAGTAATCCTTTTATTTTAAACGAAATTAAAAAGAAATGACATCAGATCGAAATTTAAGTAGCAGTATCTGAGAGGAAATAATTATCTCGAATGGATGTAACTCATAAGTAATATACCTACCGTTCGACAAATTTCGGTATGTAACTTAATACTAAAAATTAATTAAAAATAGTTTAGCAACCCTAGCCACTTGTTGACCGAAGTGGTGCACCGGCGTCGAATGTTAATGCGACCAAACCTTGCAAGGTTAATGCGAGCTGGCTGGAAACAACGATGCCGTCGCTGTCTGGTTCCGATTTAAAAAAAAAACGATGGCCGAATTTCGTGAAGGCCAAAAAGAGTGACGCGCTCACTAAAGAAGGTGCTTAAAGGACTTGTCTGCTTTCCTCTACTTTGCACTGGCACAATACTTTTTTAGTGTTGTGCAATAGCGCAACACTAAAAGAGTATTTTTGTTGTTTTACCAATAAACAAATCGTACTAAAATACTCGGAAAAACACAAACTTTAGCTTATTTATGCAATTATAAAGATTTGTAAAAAAAGGTCGCGATTGAAAATAGAAAATTGTAACGTCATCATTAGGCACATTTCCCTACAAACTTCTTTCTAACCGAGCGTTTTTGACGTTTCGTAAAAAGTTGCCGATTTGACTATCAGTGAAATACTGTACTCTGTGGCCCGTTTAATGAAGCTACAATATTAACTTTTAACTATATAGCAGTACTGGTACGTTTTACATGCGCTTGACAAAATACGGAATAATTATAAACGCGTGCCACCAAGACGCCTGAGCTAACCGTTAACAACCTCCTTAACTTGGTCGGGTAATTTTGTTTGCCTTAAATCATAATAAATAGTTTGACGCAAAAAAGAGGCACTATGACTACCTAGGACAACAAATAACGTGTTTCTGTCGCTATCAAAATTAATACTTGACCATCATGCTCGTTATTGGTATTTTTGTATACCACGTCGGTGGCAAACGAGCGTACGCCCCGCCTATGGACGCTTGCAACTCCAGGTGACGCACGTGCATGTTGCCAACCCTTTAAAAATGTGTCCCTCGGGAAAACTTTGGCAGAGAGCTCATCACTACCGGATCGTCAGAGGGGGGAAATTCCTCTGAAACCGTACCGTACGCGACCATTTAGGTTCTAAGGTGTGAGGATGAATGCCCTATCGATATTATTATTAGGATGTACAATTGTACATATACTCTAGTTGGTCTGAGACTCTAGAAGAAGAAGCAGTGTATATCCGCACTATACTCCACAAAATATTATGTAATTAACATTTTACGTGATTCGTTTCGTGTTCACTCGCACCCCTTGATAATTCTGTGTTTACTTATTGACATCGTATTCTGTGATATTGTGCTGTATTTTTTGTACATATAGACTACAAATACAAAGGGATATCGCATATTAGGTGGCGCTTTCTCAGAAGGCTTTTCACTAGATGATGTTGTATAGGCGAGGTCACAACGCCGTGTACGTAGCACAGAGTTTAAATTTATGCTAAGTAGCCGCGTAGAGACATTCCCAACGTTTTCGCTCGAAGTCGATGTGAGTAAATACTATATAAATTGTAAAACTAGTAGACCCTCAGATTTATCTAAAAAAATTTGAAAGACTGACTCGAGAAAAAAATCCATTTAATTATCGAATCTGCTCACAAAATTTCACGACAATCGATTGAGAAATGAGAGGAGGACAAACGGCAATCCGGACATCCGGACACACGATATTTTTGGTCGAAGCTGAAGCGGGGACCTTCGTTTCACTCAGTCGATTACGTTTTTTAAAACGAAGCAGCCTGATTTTTTATTTATGAAAAGTTTTCTTTGCCTAGGAAATTTACGGTACAGCAAAGATTGCACAAGGACAAGATGTTGTACCTACTTACATAATTATCTGTAAGATATCATTATTATAACATGACATATCCAACATACGAGTGTAGTACAGACCTTTCCCATTTAAATGTTTAACACGGTCCATTACATTTATTTATAGCACAATAACGTTACCAACTCAATTAATCCTTTTAAAAATTGTAACGTCATACGCACCTAATTCGATTTAAAGTCCGTTTAGTTAAAAGCTAAAAGCGGCACCAGCCAACCCTCGTGATGAATGTCGGTTTAAACTGTTGGCAACACTGAGAGTGGATTCTTTTTTAAAGTTTTCGCGTCTTAAAAGGTTAGGGATGTGTTTGTCATGTTTTAAGTATAAATTAACTTGAATATGAAGAATGTTAAAGGGAGATACACTGAATCATAATTCTTTAATGTTTTAACTAAAAAGAGAGGCAAATAAACTTTGTTGTGAATGTTTTTGAGTCTTGGTTGTTTTTTATGTATTTCAGTCATTATATACATAAATCATCGACTAGTACGAATGACACAAGCCTTATTGAGCTTACTATGGGGCTAGTTCATTTGTGTAAGATTGTCTCCCTAATATTAATTAATAATATTTTATTACACGGAAAAGCAGACCAGAGGGTTAACTTTTCGGACAGCCAACTGTCATTTTCGCTCGCAAGACTCGCTAGATTCAAATGACTAAACTATATTTTCACTTCTGCTATTCGAAAAAAGTCTTTTAGCCCCGTTTAGAGGGAGCAAAACTAGATTTTATTCCCTATGTATTTTTAACTATTTTAATTTCTGCCCTGCCGAGTTTTTCTCGGATGGACTAGAAAACACTTTTTTTTTTATAACGACGGCGGCAAATAAGTTTACGGTAATAAGTTTATCTGATGGTAAGCAGACACCGTAGCCTATGAACACTTGCGAATCCAGAAAAATCACAAGTGCGTTGTCGACCCTTTATTGATTGATTCTGGAATCTTTCGTTTCGTTCAGGATTCAACACGCTATCCCTCGCAAAAATATTGCATTTTGCTCCCTTGTTGTGTTGTTGTGTGTTGCAATCTACTATTGCATGTCTGTATGACGAAACATGTAGATCTTATATAATTATCAACCCACCTATTTGTACTTGTACCATGTTATGACCGAATAAAGTACTGATTTTAATCTAGACCTAACGTACATACGAAGTAACTTATCGTGTACATGTTAAAGATGATTTTGTGCTTACAATGTAAAGTCAAACTGAAGAAGTGTCATGTAACAAACGACGACAACATCAATCAACGTAAAAAATATTTCAGAAATAAGTACCTAATACGAAATATTCTCCTTGTATGAAAAGCCGTTTCTTTCGAGAGACGTACTCGCCGAAAACCAAACAAAAATTGGCAAATAACTCACATAATGAAAAATTCAAACAACAAAAACAATGTTTAACATATTGTTCCTCAGAATATTTACATAAGCTATGTAATATTCACGTATATTTGCGCGGCAGGGAGGGTATATTATGCCCTTGTTTTTTTAGCCTGTTTGCTAAAGACGCATCCACACGACCGTGCCTACGCAAACAGGCAGTGTAAACAAGTCCTTATGAACGCATTCGTTGAGCGCTTTTAATAAAAAACGCCCTTCGATATACTAATTACGGACGCGTCTTTGTGGGGGTTTATTGAAGTTTGACGTTCACTATTACGACAACAATCGGTACAGATAAGTGAATTTTTACCTTATTCCTTCTCAAAACCTTTAATGCCATTGAAATGAAATTGATGTTCACCTGGCCTGTGAAAAATATACCTGTATCACCATATATCAGCATTTTACTGTTTGACGTTTAAGTTTAGTCAAAGTATGTGAGACCAATGTAGAGTTAGAAGCTTGGCTCTGAGTCTGACATGAGATCTGAGGGCCTACCGCGAACTTTGAAAATCGAACTTCGTATCGTACCGTCCCTTTCCGTCATATAGTGTATAACACGAGAGTGAAAGGGACGGCACGACACTAAGTTCGATTTTCGAAGTTCGCGGTATACAAGCTGGGGTGCTGCCGCGAACTTCGAAAATCGAACTTCGTATCGTACCGTCCCTTCCCGTCATATAGTGTATAACACGAGAGCGAAAGGGACGGCATGACACGAAGTTCGCGGTAGCACAGCTGATAACTTTTTGACAGTGCAAGCCATAATAATATGCTCTCGTCTGGCAACATTTTGCATGAAAATGTTTTTGGTGTGATTACTTATTGCGAAATTTGTTTACTGCACAAGGAAATAGAGGGTTTTTTGGTTATTATTTAGTAAAAAACATTCTCAGTTACAGTGTTATATGCGTAAACGTAGCATCTGAGTATCTCTAAAAATACCTCCACAAAATACAACTTATTATTACAGTTTTTATAATTGTTACGAAATTAAATTTTTGAGAAAAACTTAAATTAGATACCAAATTCAACTCACGTGTTGGATAAAAACTTACATAATATACTATTTATTTTCTTCATAGATACGTGAATATATAAGTACTCAATAAATATAACCATTATTAATTCTCCAAGTAAACTAATTCTTCCACCATTGCCCCAAGCGATCTTAATCTAGTTAAGTGGATTACCCAGACGCGTGCTTAGTACCAAAAGGCGGCAAAGTTAGTATCAGAACGCGAGCCACCTTACAACTGGATTTTTTTTTACCTGGATACGTGCCTCAGGCAATCCGATCTTTTCGGCCAGTCGCTCCCGCGCGAAAACATCAGGGTAGTGCGTTCGTTCGAACTCTGTGGACAACATTTCAAAATTAAATTTCGAATGGAACACGTTCGAATTTTTCAGAGACGGGAGCGTCAAATCGAATCTTCCTGGATCAGGTTTTTAGAGGACGGAAAACGGACTTAGTGGTCTTTGTTTTATACATGCAGAAGTATTACAGTTGTGCACTTTAAAATCTAATATATTTATAGTTAAAGAACTAGAAGGTGTCTATATAATATAATATAAATATTCAAATGAAATAAAAACACGGTTACATAAGGGAAAGGGTAGTGTCAAATTACGTCTTGAATATTTATTATCCATTTAAATATCTGATAGTAAAACAAAAATATCTATAAGACTACAAAACGAAAGCATATAATAATCTTACGCGTAAACAACGATGATTATCTGTAAAAATCATGTTTAGGATACTAATAAATAAATTACGACATCTATAAAACAATAAAGTCACAAAACAAATAGTGGCAAAATATCCTTAACATCAATTATTGCGTCGTGCCAACATTCGAGCGCTGAGCACACACGGGGGACAATATTTATTTATTTACTAATAACTGGTGGACAAACAATAAATAAGATGAAAGGGACATGGGAAATAGGTTTATGAGGGCCCGAGGGACCTCTTACAGGCGGGAGTGACCAATTTCGGCTGTCAATTGGGTAGTTAGTGACGGAGATTTATGAGTCTAGAACGGACTTTAGCTAAGTCGTAGTGAAAACGGCGGGTTAAAACAAAGAAAGCAAGTAAGTATGTATTTCTTTTTGTACTGAGTTTTGATTGCATATTATATTGTAAGGTAAGATTGTATAAAATTAGTTGTTTTTTTTTTACTCACGAAGGAACGGAGGAGATAAATACGTCTAACGTGAAGGGTAAATGATTTAATTCACGAGGAAAATACTGATTGTGATTTTTGAGAAAGACCTAGGTGTAGAAGTTTTGGTAGAAATTGTTGTCATCTTTTTTGAGTCAATCTGGGTTAATGAGAACAGAAAACTTCTTAAGGGACCCGTCTCTTTACGATAATATAGGTACCCGATGCCGTTATCCCAGTTAGATGTTCTGTGAAGGCAACCAACTAACGTCTGCCGTGAATCTCCAACATCTCCAATAGAGGAGCTTTGCTGTTTATAAGGCATTATTATGTACATTTGTCAAAACTTACCTTTCTCCAGGCTATCTATCTGGTCATTGGTGAAGGACGTTCGGTTCCTCTGCAGTTTCCTCTTCAGCCGCAATCTCATCTGCGAGTCCTCGTCTCCTGAAGAAGCGTGTTCGCTGTTCCCGTCCGAACCAGCTTCCGACTGAAGGGCGTCTGCTGTGGAAGAGGAATTCTGTTAGCTTTGTGATCGAAGCAAGTGTAATTATATAAATTGTTGTAAAAAAATTGATCTGATAGTTCGCGACACACGTTCTCACTGCATGCCAAGCGCGGCGATTATGGCATTTACCCGCCATGAAATTGGGGCCTGGCGTATGTTCAGCAGTGGACGTCCTTCTGCAGATATGGTGGTGGTGGTGGTTCTCACCAGCCTGATTTTCTTCGGTGGCGTGGTCAAAAGAGACGACGTTTCCTTCGTCATATATTTTTATCAGATTATCGCTGACGATATCGCTGTAGATATGCTGATAGCACATTATTTAAAAATCGTCGGATCTTCAGTAAATTTCCTCGGATAGATGTAACATCATGAAAATCGATTACACTTAGATCGTGAAGTGCTTTTAAGTTTGATTTATTATTGCAGTTTAAATGCGAATATCCAAAACAGAGTATTTTTCAGGGAAACCCCATTAAACCACCACATTTATTTGCAAATCCGAAATATAAACAACACACGCCAAAAGCAAAGAGCGCATCATTTTTCATGAACTGCACTCTACAACTATCAACTAAATGACGTCAACAAAACTGTACAATTACTCAGACAAACCAGTCATCATGACCCCCCAAACGTACTTGCACACTCTCCAACATGGCTCGTCATAAACACGCTTTAAAACCTAGTTATTAGGGTCCCGCCACACTGTCAGTTTGTTTGGAAGGAGGGGTCGTGAATGCTGGCGAGTGTACCCTCTTATGAGGGCTAGAATTAAGCGTTATTCGTAATGTCGACATGCCCCAAGCTAATTGATTAATTTGCTTTATGGTCGGCACTTGAGTCTGGGTTCGATGCCGGGCCCGTAATGTTGCACGGGCTACTGCAGTTCAATGGGGGCTGTTACACAATCTGCCACATTTTTCTGATACGCCCCACGGATCGTTTGGTAATGTGATGGATGCAATTAATGATTACAAGTGCATTCGTCAGATGGCCAAAATGAATTGGTGTAACAGAAATGGGATGCCCTTAGCTAACTTGCACTTGACGTTGGGCTTTAAGATACGATCGGTACACACAAATACACGAATGTAAAGTTTGCTTGCGAGTGGGATATTAACAACCTCACCTTAAGCTCGATTTTAATATTACATAAGGTAAATATCCCAGTATTTGCCATCTTAATTCTCAGAAGCTGACGCCTATCCTTCGCCTTTAATGTCATGAAATTGAGTTTGAAAGTGTCAGGTACTGGATGTATAGGTACATTAATACAAGGAAACCAAATAAATCGGTGCTCGTGTGCATTAGTTGCACCAATAGATTGCAGTACATACATTTCGACTTAGTTTTATTTACTCCTACCTCACCAACGCGATTGCAAAATCATAAAAGAAATTAATTCGTACCTAAGGGAATGGGATGGGACCAAATGTTTTCAATAATATTCCAGATCGAAGTAAGACACTGGACATTAATGCATTTAATCCGCAATTGACTTCATATTTAAATAAAAGAGAAATGTTGTTAAGTTATTATACAATTAAAGATTATTTAAATGATGCTACTACGTGACTTGATTCCATTCAGGCATCAGTTTTTAAAATGGTTGACATTATTTTTAATATCTATATTTCTATAAACATTATCAGAGCTTTCATTCTCAATTTAAAATTAGTAGATGGTAGAAGAAATATTCTGTACACCGACTTTGTGGGTAAAACATAGACGTTATATATTTTGCATTTAAAAATAATACTTGTAACCAGCTATGTTTGACAAAATAAATACATTGAATCGAATTAAGAATACAGGTAATGTGAAAGTCGCTAATTCCATCCGTCTGTGCGTTAACTTTTGACGTTCAAATCGCAGAAGTGACATAGTAGAAAAATTAGAATAGAAAGTTTGTATGGGCAGACGATGTCGCGGGAAAAAGCTGTGACTATAACAAATATTAAATGTAACGTTACCTATTCCAGAACTAAAGCTCATCACGGTTGACACATTTAACTTGATCCACTTTAAAAATTGATCATCAGCATTTCAAAAACAAAGTTCGACATCGAGCCACACGATACAAATATAAAGCGGGCGTTACACGGAATGATTGATGCGCGACATTCGCTCAGCGCGGACTTTCCAATCGGTTGACAATTTTGATTGATCGTGTGTGCGCGCCCTTGCGACGGCCCGTGCAAATGAGTGTTAAGAATTTTAAAAACATTTAGATTTTTTGCTACATAAGAGTCTTGAGCACAATGGAATGTGAGAAGTTTCGTCCTGATATTTATATAAAAACTCGATTGAATATCAAAGGACAGTCTTTTTTTTTTCAAATTAAATCTTTGTTAGGATCACAGACCTTAATCTAACGTTATAGTAAGGAAAGGTCTATGGTTTGAATTCTACTTAATACATGCATTAAGTTATGTATAAAAAATACATCTTAAGGCTCCTTTTAGAAGTTCAACTTCGGTTTTTTTTGCATAAAACCTATTCGTATAAGTACTAACATTTAAAAAAACCTTGAACAGTAGTAGTCAAAATCGCAAACATTCGTAACAATACCACAAACAGCAGAATTTATCAAAGCATCTTAATTAAGCTCTTTAATACCGAAAAAAAATCTTTTTACCAATGGCTCCAACAAAAGAAGAATAGCTACCAGCAACAAAGAATTATTTCCCTTATTAAGGGGCACATTTTTCATTATTTACCAGCATCTCGGCCTACAGAATTCATTAAAAAACGAAGAGCACTTGCCCACAATTCTACCAATACAGATGATTGGAGAGACATGAGAATAATTCAAATAATAGTGGAAAAATAAGGCTGAAAAAATTGGTGGGAAAAAGGGGGAGGGAGCTATCGGGGATGTGGGTGGGGGGCGATTATGTGAGATCGATACTGTCACTTGCGCGGGGGCAAGGTAGCGGCGGCGGCGGGCACAGTGGGCTTTTGGCGAGCGATGTGGACAAAAACTAGTCATTTATTATTATTATTATATGTATGATTATTTAAACTGAATATACACTTGTTCTCCGAAAGTTTAGTCAAACGTTTTTGGATGTTTTTTTTTATTGGAAACAAACTGCTATGTCAAATGGGACTTCAGGTATCCAATGAGATTATTATCGTACAATCTCATCTACATATATGTTAAAGCTAGGTATTAAACACTATACTCTTACTTCAAAAGACAAATAGTAAAAAAATACAATGTCTTCTTTTTATTTTACTACGGAATTTTTTTTCTATAAACCGCTGTCGCTAGCGCTTGGGCCGCGCTAAACAGCCTCCCTGCGGCCGGACAAGGCGCGATTTGGCTAATTCGCCGCGCTTCCGCAAATAAATGTTCGGCCGTGTCTCTCTGCTCAAGCCCCGGGTTTTTCCTAATACTTTGCAGTGAATATTCATATAATGTTCACTATAGACAATTGGAGTTCAATTAATTTTTAACTAAATGTTTGTTTTGAGACAATCTCACACTTTGGTATTTTATTTAAATGAAAAGTTATGGAAGTTGTTGGAAACATCAAAGGGAGATTTCCTCTACATTTTTGCCAGAAGTGAAGCTGTTCGTTTTTTTATGAATAGGTTGATGCAGTATCATACAAAAACACGTTTAAGCGTGTAAGTTTACAATTTTTTTTGCTGTGATATTTATTATTATTTTTATATTAACTCTTACTAAGACCAACTAATTCTGTGCTTATACAATGGGGCCATTTTTGATCAATATTTTAATGATTAATTACTCAACCATTGACATTATTGTAGAGGAACAACAATATCCAGATAGCAACACGATTCATATTAAATAGTCCCTGATTAAATAATGAGAGGCCTAATAACTGTTTGTTTGGTCCTCTAATTGCATGTTCCCAAGAGAATGCCTAATATACCGCCCAGGGCATTAGGAATTTAGGAATCACACTACACTGGTACAGTCGTGGTAAAAGCTAAAACCAGGAGTCATTACTGATGAAATAAATACATAAAACTGGCCAAGTGCGTGTCGGGCCACGTCCAATGTAGGGTTCCGTAGTTCCCAACTTCATTATGAGCACTTAAAAGTTCACAAACTTATATTTACTATGTGTTTGACACAATTTAAGAACTTGTATCTAAATAATCAATGGAAATTGTTTTTTTTACTACTGTTTCATTACTATTATCGTTATAATTGGCTGGTAGAGAATGCCGTTTGGCATTATGTCCGCCATTTGTAATTACATTTTGTGCAATAAAGTTTAAATAAATAAATAATTATAATCCCATTAAAATCTGAGGACTTAAATACAGCAAAACAATAACAGATCAAACTTCTTTGCTAAAATAGTAAGAAACGTTAGAAAAAAACTTAATCTCACATCTCAAAGTTTTGGCCTGCCAGTTTTTCCAATGTGAAATATTCTGTTAAGTAAGCATACCTATTATCACCAGGTGTTATAAACCCCTTTGGCAAAAACTATCAATATCAAATGGGGGTGCATTACGACCCCCTCATTAACAATCCATTCCGACCATTTAATATTCAATGAAACAATACCCATTTTTAATTGAACACTCCATAAAGTGGTTTCATTCTATATCGTGGTTAACTTCCAACCGTTCTCGGTCTTAATCCTTTGTATTTCGGTTTGTTATCGTGTGCATCGATGGACAGATTGCTACTAAATGAGGTTGGTTACTGTAATTGACTTCGCTGGAGTGCCTATACGTTTCAAGAACACGTTTTGTGAACACTAACAAAGTGTTCCTTTGAAGTTTTCGGTAATCGTCGTGTGATACGCGATATGCTAATTATTTTCAATTTGCTGATTGTAAATTTTATTTTATTAGTTCTATATTGAAATGTAAATTATCTTATTTACAAACTTACACATACAATACACACAGAACAGTGCAGAATTTACACAGAATAACGCTAGCTTTTACAAATTATATTGAAATGTAATTAACTTTACAAAATGTGGATTCTTATTGGATCCTGTTTTGTTCCTTTTCATAGAAAATATTCAGTTGTTTGGTGAATTGTATCACTTTGTGTACAGTCGCAATCATAATAAATTTCAGCAAACAAGGTGGTCATGGTGATAGCGACTGTAGTTACTTCAGTATACTAATTATTATACGATTTACGATTACTCTTTGATGTATTGCTACTACTCTCGTAAACCAACCCTACTTATATCCTCAATCAAAATAACAACATAAAAACCAATCATTTGATCCCATTTAGCTAACAATCGTTAAAACTATCCATTATCTGTCCCTAAGTAATTGAGAGTCCGCAGGGCCTGTCAACCAACCTAGCGTGACACTTGGGTCCCCGGGCGCCAATGAACATGTTTGCTCAACGTCACTTAGGCAGGGGTCTTCTTGGATGGTTGATAGATTTCCTCAGAAAACGAGACTTTAAACGTACGATTAGTCTGTATTTTACTGTGTGGATAAAGTTGCAATTAAAAATTAGCTATATTGTTAACATTTTTTTTGTCTGGATAACATATAATAAGTTGAACCACTGGGCGACAGAAAAAAGTTTAAGGTTCAATTTATCATCACAGTGGACTAGTCAGTTAACCTTCGCTTTTTATATTTAATTTTATGCTGCTTGAAATTAATTTTAACTAGAGTTTGTGTTTTATTAATCTGTATTTAGTGTACAATAAGTACTTGTGTAATTAGTTTAAAGTTTATTACGCAACCATATTCGATTAAAATGTAATTCTTAATTATTTTAATGAAACTTTAGTGGCGCACGTAAAGATGAGAAATTTAATACAAAATACTGAAAAGTCTGAATACAAAATATGTGATAAAATGTAATTGTAATTTTCATAACAGTTTCAAGTGATGTGTACGTGAACAAGTTATTAGAATCGAGTGGGGCGAGTCAGCACGGATGATTGGCCGCTGTCAATTGCTGTGTCGAACAAATATTTGCGTCGACTTCGGTAATACATGGTTAACTAGTCACTAGTATCGTTAGGATTAAATTCTCGCCTTTAGTATTGCCTATAATGAGCCTATACACTTATACAGGGTGATTCGGGACACGTGAGCAAGATCAACACTACGGATTCAGTAGATTATAAGCTACTACTTCGTGTCACTATTAGTGAAATTAACGTTCATTTATCTTTGGTGTTAAAAACAAAATGTTTTTAATTATTTACTAAATTCATGGTCACTCTGCAATCAAAATACTTCAGTCAAGTCATACGTGTCAAATTGAATGTCATATGAGTCCGATTACTTTTGAAATATCGTATTTCACTCAATGTGACAATTTACTTTCTTCGTAATCAAAGTGCTGTCATAACCGTTAGAGGTTAAGGCTGGGTTGCACCGACTTACGATCACAGACTGATCAACGTTAAATATGGCGCTGGCAGCTGTCATCCCATAGAAACTCGTCAAACTTTTCATACATTCAAATTTTAACGAACACAGGTTACGATTACAGACGGTTTGGTGCAACCCAGCCTTAATATTTATAAACAAGTTGTTGTCAGGGTGACCATGATTGTAGAGAATTAAACTTTAACTCAACAAAAATTAAAATACAGGAAAAAGGTATGTATATATGTATGTAGTGTTGGTCCTGCTCACGTCTCCTGAATCACCCTGTATATTTATTTACGTCTTGTATGTAATACACTGTATTGGATTATATGGTGATAAATATCCAAAAATTTACAATGTTCTTTAACTTTTGGAACAAAAATCAAACCAGACTTGCACGGTGCTTTGAAAAATCCAATTGAATAACACAATTCAGTTAGCTATCAGTCAATTAGTGTCCAACCGAGCTGCGGCCGCACCACTGGGCACCGCGGCCATTATTGTTCTAAACGTGTGCACAAACAATTTGTGCTATTACATGCAAATGTTGCGTGATATTTTGGATCGTTAATATTATTGACATTTGTAATAATTCTACGGTGAATCTAGAATTCATAATAACGGACGTTAACACAAAGTTAATTTCTAATTTGCGCTCTAATTTTAAAGCTTTCAGTTAGTGTGTGAATACCATCTAATATTTATGCCAACAGTTAACCGTTGATTAAAACAATGCAAACATAAAACACTCGGTCATTCCGCTCTTCATTCTTTTCTATACCGAGCCAAAGTTCGCAAATGTGTTGTCTATTTTTTGCGTGTAGTAACACTGAGCACATTGGACGGAATTTTGTCTACTTTTTTTGCGTGTAGCAACATTGGGCACATTGGCTGAAGCAATCGATCCGTGGGTTGCGCTGAATATTAAAAACGTTACTAGAGCGAGAAGCAAAATATTGCTGATATTTTTTCGTTTTATCCACTATACGGACGAACAGACTAGTGTTATAAGGCTTTGAATTTAATTTACTAGTTGTCGGGAAGTTATCTAACTAGGATAGGTTTAGGCTGGGTTGCACCAAACCGTCTGTAATCGTAAGCTGTGTTCGTAAAAATTTGAATATATGGAAAGTTTGACTAGTTTCTATGGGATGACAGCTGCCGGCGCCATATTTAACGTTGATCGATCTGTGATCGTAAGTTGGTGCAACTCAGCCTTAGTCTCAGTGGGCTGCTGTTATTAAGATTAAAATAGGTAAATATTCATTAGTACGGTTTATTGTTACATTTTACAGAATTACATTTTAATAATAGAATAAAAATGCGTTTCTTTCATACGTAATCGATCCATAGGTTAGTTACAATACCTTAAATACTATCTTAATAGTCGGCCTGTTTAGCCTAGTTGGTAGTGTCATTGCCTCCGAAGCTAGAGGTCCCGGGTTCGATTCCCGGTAAGGGCATTTGTTTCTGTGGTGAGCAGAGACATTTGTTCCTGAGACTTGGATATTTTCTATGTATTTAAGTATATGTCTATTAAATATATCGTCGTCTAGTACCCATACCACAAGCCTTATAGAGCTTACCGTGGGACTAGTTCGATTTGTGTTAAAAATGACCCCTAATATTTATTTATTATTATTATTATTATTAAATGGAAAGGAAAAAAAGACTAACGAGACTAACAATTATTCTGCTCTCCCTGCTATGTCACTAGACATCCATACAATATTTAGTAATTTGACAATCCAGTCGTTCTGCCAACTCCCTTAGCAGGCTGTTGCTGCTACTTCGCACTCTTCTTATTAATGAGGCTATTCTTTTCCTACTTAGGATGAGGCCACACGAGCGTCATTTTGCGAGTTGTAAGCGGCGTAATCTCTGTCGTCATCATACTTATGACATGTACCGAAATGTTACCGAAATGTTCGGTGATAATCAAAAGTATGGAGACGGCCAAAATTACGCCGCTCACAAATCACTCGTGCGGCCTCACCCTTATACCGAAGAAGTCGTCTGCTCGCGGCTCCGCGAACATACCCGAGGCGGATATCATAAGCATCGTTGACCTATTAAAAATATAAAACTGCTTAATACTTCGTTATACCACACGTCGGTGATAAACAAGCGTACGGCTAGCCTGATGATAAGCTTCCGTAGCCAATGGATGTTACTTCATGAGATTACTTTTATAACTTTTAATACTTACAGTCAATGATGTAAATCGTAACCCGTACAATTTTTACTTATTTACCTTCTCATCGGACCACTAGCAGGACGTGAGTAGCAGAACCTATATTTAATTGTAACACGAATGAAAATGAATTTCCAAAGCCAATTTAAAACATCACTCCCCTTAATCACCTATCTGTAAAATGCGTTAAACTTAATACCAGTACAGTCAGCTTTAATAAAAATACAGTCGTATTCAAACCAGCGGACCGGTAGCAATAAAAGTGCCCTTATATATCCCTATATATCCCGTTTTATCGGACCGCTTTACATGTCGGTCATCATATTATGTATGTAGTAAAAGGTTTTAGTACCTATTGGGCGGACGGTGCGGAAATATAATTTCTGAACGTATTTCATACAAAGTTATACATAAAATGCTATACTTTGTTGGCATAGCGTTGTGTTACATAGGTTTGTTTATTCTTTTTTTTATTATCGTTATAGAGAGAACTACCTTACTAAGCGTAAATCGTTTACAATTTTTATGAAAGAATATTAAGGATGCTCTTATCGACTTCTTGTTTTCAGCGAAATGTTTCCGAATATTTCTCAACTTCTTACTTACCACGAGTACATCCAGAGTATTTCACGTCATGAATAAAATATGAAAATTCTAGCCTTTAATAAAAAGTAAATTTGTACTGATGTTAACTATGAAACTACTCGCGGAGTCCCTAAATAGCAACTTAGGTAATAATAAGTTCAATAGGGTAACATATTTTCACTAAAAGTGTATGACTTTTTTCTCTATACAGGGTGATTTTGGGGTCGTGATCCGGAATGATTTATTTGGAGGTTTCCGCTTACTGACGATCCACACAAAATGTATGCAAAACGTCGGATAGTGGAACAAAAAAATAGGGACACTTTTTTCTTTATCTATATCATGAGTGCTTGCTGTGATTCAGAGTAAGAAAATTCAAACGTTTCCAAATTCTGAGAAATATAAGCAAAAAGACACAATTTTGAAATCCCAATAACCAAGCCGTCGGCAGTCCGAACTCGCAAGTAGATAACACGCTTAAAAATATGAAAATTCCTTTTCACAAACGAGCCGCGCGAGGAAGTGTATTCAGGTCACGCGCCAAACAACGCCTCTGAAGAGCGAGGAAAAGTCGTGAGGGGTCGTGCTGTCAACAGTTTAGACTTTGCGTTAGATTTTCCGAGGGAAAGAATTTCACATGTTACGTACCACATATGGGCTATAGGTATGTATCTAGCAACATGTCTAAGCTAATAAGATTTCGAAGGACCATGAATGTATTAAAGGTGCGAGAAAAAAACACAACGTTACTTGTCAATAGTTTACCTAGATCAGGGGTAGGCAAACCACGGCACGCGATTTTTCTTCGATCATTGATTGGCCAGTAGCGGCTCTTTGAAGTCTATAAATAAATAAAATAATAATAAATAAATATTAGGGGACATTTTTTACACAAATCGAACTAGTCCCACAGTAAGCTCAATAAGGCTTGTGTTATGGGTACTAGACGACGATATATTTAATAGATATATACTTAAATACATAGAAAACAACCGTCTCAGGAACAAATGTCTCTGCTCACCACAGAAACAAATGCCCTTACCGGGAATCGAACCCGGGACCTCTAGCTTCGGAGGCAATGTCACTACCAACTAGGCTAAAGAGGCCGACAAATGTCTATACAAAAATATAGTGAAAAACTGAAACTGGTATTTTTGGCTCTCTGAGGTTCCCAAAAGATGATATTCTTACTGAATTTGGCTCTTTGGTTAAAGAGTTTGTCGACCCCTGACCTAGATGATGGGTTTAGTTTCTTAGTGGAAATACTGGCGTATATTCAGATTAATAAATAGTTTTTACAAAGCAAGAGTGTGTGGAGCAAAAATCGTGGCTAAAATATGCGAAGAAAACTTGAAGAGTGCTGGTCGGGCTGTCAACAGTTTAGAAGATTTTAGTTTACTTGCGAGTAGAAGTTATTGGAGTGTATCGTGGGTTTCACGAAAATATGTTTATTATTTACTAAATTTTCATATTCTTACATAAAAAGGACTTTTGTTGTTTTTCGGGATCTTCCTCGTTTATTTTATTCGAAATAAGTGGAGCAGAGCGACCTCAAAAGTGCGAGGACTTTTCTCGAAAGCGGAATTCAGACGCTGTCAGTGGTTTTGTTAGAAGTTATTTCCTAATACTGTTTTATTTTTATAGGCATTTGATACGTTCTATATCGACGAGTTTATCAAATTTGTCTGTCTAGAGCATACAATAAATAATTTCCAAAGACTAAAATCCACGCACACTTGATCTGTTTCAGACAACGTCCCTTCAAAATTAAACTATCTCGCTTCCTTTCCCGTTCATCTTTGACACCTCTGGGCCCAGTTGACTTGCCACGGTCTTGGGTCGGCTCTGTCAACGGTCAGAGAGGTCGCGTTAGCCTAATGTGATGAAGGCAAACCCTCTGTATTTTATTTATGAGACGAGCTCTCTCCGGATTCTTTCTCTTTAGTAAAGTTTTTGGGTTTACTTATCTCCCCATATGAGTACGAGTAAGCGTATTAGTTTTAGATTGTGCAATTGTTACTACCTTGAGTCTATTTACATATTTTTTTCTATTTACTTCAATATAACTGACGTATGTATTCCTAAAAGTATATGATAATTAATTTTCAATATCACTTCCACGCTACCAATTTATAGGTATAGATGTACTATGATGACTACTATTGCTACTACTACTACTATGATGTAGTTGTACTACGTACTACCAATTTTTGGATATAAGCATTTATATAACTTTAATAGTAATTTAATAGTAATTCTTGTATTTCATGGTTCTTCAAATATAATATTTAGTCATCATGTCAGCCGAAGGACGTCCACTGCTGGACATAGGCCTCCCCCAAAGACTTCCACAATGACCGGTCCTGCGCCACCCGCATCCAGCGGACACCCGCGACCTTCACCAAGTCATCAGTCCACCGTGTGGGGGGCCTGCCCACGCTACGCCTTCCGGTACGTGGTCGCCACTCGAGAACCTTTCCGCCCCAACGGCCATCGGTTCTACGTGCTATGAAAGTGACCGATATAGCCCTCCGAATCGCTAAACTTAAGTGGTAGTGGGCGGGGCACATAGCACGTAGAACCGTAATATTTAGTATTCTTGCCTAATTTTGCCAATATATCCAATGTATATTTAAACCAAATCTTTACAAGTAGCACGTTTCGTTCCATCTCAATACCTTCCCTGACATTGTTTTTGAAGTCATAACAAGCATATACCTATAAGTAAGACGTAGAACACAAAAGAGGCTACGGTAATCTCCGCAAGCCTGGAGTTGCCCCCCTAAAGGAGGCGGTGTTTAGACCAAAAGGCAGTATTAATATTTCGCAAGTTCGAATATGCAGCGCTCGTCTCGAAATATTTTTGACGCGAAAGTTTAGACATAGTTCCATTTGCTTTTACGAAACAGCCTTTGTAATTCTTTAGGGAAAAACATCAAAGAAACTTTCCCAGTTTTTCTGTTTGTAGATAAATAATTCACCTTAAGAAAGGATTATATACTAATCTAAGTCGGTTTAGTGCCAGATATTATAGAATAAAATAAAACGCCTTTCGTTTAGAAAACTAGCTCCATGCGAATATCATGTTACACTCATGTATAAATTATATTACTGGAAAGTTACATATGTCAGAACTCAGAATCCATCCATTTGTATTTGCGCAGAAAGAAACGTTTTTTCTTTCAAATTCTCACATTTGCCTTACTGCCAATCTGTGTACTGTATCTACATTTACATTAGATAATGTCTACGCGTCGGCTAAGAATTGTTCACGCTACATTTACCAACAAAACTCGGTCTGTAAATCGCTAGAACTTGAAACAATAGAGGCGAGAAGGGTCAGCGTTAACTTTACCATTGTATGATTTAGGAATGAGCTAATGGAAAGAGGTCTGTCTAAACTGACAACATTGATAGAAGTGAGCAACAAACAACTGCTTACACAGTTTCATGGTTTACTAAAATAAACATGTAAGGGACAAAGGCGTCATGGTGGAAAATGCGTCTTTTAAAGATTTAATACAAACATAGTACTGTAGATACATTATGGTTCTAGTACCACATGGCCAGACTCATAATGTACTCATACTTAGGAAAACCGTAGTTCCCAACTTTTATTCATCAGTTTTCTTAGACCGATGTGATCGTATCTTGGGTCCGCTGGTTGATAGGTTTAACTAACCTCGCTTGTGTTCCTCGCTGCTCGGGCGGTTGATCTGCGGTGGTAAAGGCGCGGGCAGCGCGGGCGCCGGTGCGGGGAGACCGGGGTACCACCACCCCGTCGCCGCCTGCCCGTTGAACATACGCAGCTTCTCGTACACGCTGTCGTTCTGCGCAGACGCGGCTTGTTCTTTTTGGGATGCTAGGTTGCGGAGTACCCGGTTTATTGATGATACCTGTGTGAAAGAATAATACTGAGTTTTGGACGGAAAAATTACAAGTTATTTTCAGCCACCCGGCCAACCTTTCCTGTCACAAGCGCAGCATGGATATTAAATTGTTTTTTTTTATTCTAAGACCAATAGCCCAAAGGAAATATTGTGTATGGATTTACCTAATATCTCTGTTTACAGATTTCATAACCAAGTTTCGCCTACGAAGTTCTGCTCTATCCTGGGGCATTAACCAAATGACCAAGGCCGCTTTTAAGTAAGTACACCGATGTTCATTCTTAAAAATCTCTAACATAAAGTAAAATAACCTAACATTCGACCCTTCCTTATTCATCATATAGCGGCCAACACCTTTCATAATCATCAAAAAGTGACAATCCCACATTGATTTAAAGCCCGAAAAGTAAGCACGAAATATTAAAATCAATGGTAAAGAAACATTGAGAATTAGTACAAACGCCAACACAGTTCACTTGAAGGGTCCACGGAAAAACATGTCTAGTCCATGTAAATTTCAGAACAAAAAGCAACCTAACCTATAAAGACATAAGGTGCAAACTGGCTTTGAAATTATAAAGAAATAGACATGTTCTTCACTTTATCCTTTGTAACCCTTAGTGCAATGATAATAAAGTGCACAAATGGTCGCTTAACTGTGTTGACGATGGTACCTAATGCTGGGAATTGTATACAATTTCGTAAACCGTTAGTCATGTGAAGTTTTGTTTGTGTTACCGCAACTATCAATAGAAAAAAAAAACCGGCCAAGTGCGAGTCGGACTAGCGCACAAAGGGTACCAGAAAAAAAACGCCAACAACTACTCTGTTGTATGGGAGCCTCCCTTTATTATTATTATTATTTTGATTTTAGTATTTGTTGTTGTAGCTACAATAAAAATACATAATCTGTGCAAAATTCAACTATCTAGCTATTACGGTTCTTGAGATCTAGCTCGGCGAGTGGTAGCCATGAAAAAGGGCTAAAATATCACGTTTTGTGTATGGGAGCCCCCCCTAATAACTATTATTATTTTGTTTTTAGTATTTGTTATTATAGCGGCAACAGAAATACACAATCTGTGAAAATTTCAACTGTCTAGCTATTACGGTTCTTGAGATACATCCTGCAATGGTGACAGACGGAAGGACGGACGGACAGCGTAGTCTTGGTAATAGAGTCCCGTTTTTACCCTTTGGGTACGGAACCCTAAAAATGTCCTATATAATAATTTTAGCTTCATCGCCTTTTTATCATTTAATTAACACCTTACCATTACTATTTGCGGCCTTTTTACAAAACATCTCATAATAAAATCTTCAAGGCCGTATCATGAATTATGAATTTTTGCCTTCGCCTACAAAACTTCCAATCAGAAACTACCAACTCATTTTTCCCCACCCATTCCTCTCTATTCTAATAAGCAACAAATTGCTACCCTGTAACTTCAAAACACGTGTAATTTAAAGTCTAATATGATTACTAAATTCCAATCGCTTCAAAGGGGCCAGATTAGGACCCCTCCCACCCGAAACCCCAATATCTATCTCTCCGAAAAACCACGCATGCGTTAAAAACCGACCCACACAAATACATGCCTATTTTAACACGTCACTATATGCGTTATGCGTATGTGGGTATATAATATCTGTTTTCTTGTTGCCAATGGTAACGCTCGGAAAATAGACTATGGGGTTCAAGCGCGCATACAAAAAAGCGAATGTGTTTTCTTTGTTGTGGAATGTGAGTTTTCTGTTGTAGTTGCGGTTGCTAAAATATTGCTAAGCTGATTTGGTGAATACTTGTTATGTAATGCGGCGTGGTAGAAAGTATACTCAATGAAACAGGAATAGAGTTCATTCTAATATAATTATATTACTTATATTATTATGTACTTAGCCACTCAAGTGCTCGCGTTAAAAAAAAAGGTAGTCTAAAGTGCTCAAGATTCACCGAGCATTAGCAGCGCATTGTCTTGTGTTGTTAATAAATCGGTTGCCTGGCTTCGTCTAAACTTTATGCTATGATTCTTTTTATGTTATAAAGCTAAAGGAACAGGCAATTTGTTTATATAATTAATTACATATGTCACCATAGTAAAATATTTTTTTAAAAAGTCACAAACTTTACATACCGTTTCGAATGAGATCTTTTGCAATAAATATATTTTTATTTTAAAATCTAAATCGATAACATATGTAAATGTTATGTTTATTTAAAACTGTAATAGTTTACGCTTCGATTGATACCAAATAAAGTATATGATCCCGGGGAAATATTTTGCATAAAACCTTTTTCATTTGCAATGTTTACATTGTCAGTTTTTCAATTCGCCGCAAAACAGTGTAGTTTGTTTGTGATTTTTGTATGAATAATTTAGGCAAACGAGTACAAAAATATTGTCAGACGTAAATAGAGACACTATAAATCTTTAAATAACAAGTGCCAATTTTGTCAAAATCGCAACAATTTCTGTCACAAATTATCAATAACAAAAAATAGCCTTACATACCTAACGTAATGAGTGCCGCTTTTGACGCCCGATTAAAAATAATTCCATACACTTCAAACCACATAAAACTCTTAACACATATACTACACATGTTACACTTCACAACTTAATAGATATTCGACCGATTACAACTCGATTTATATTTTTGTTCTCATTTCAAAAGTATACAAAAACCCACGCAAAGGTCCGGACTCAAACTAACGGACATACTCCGGCGGACCTGCGCTGTCAAAATTTAATCATGGCGGCGATATAGGACGGGATACACTGGTGCGCAACGAAACCACAGTTCACGCAGTGATCGTCAATATTGAAATTACGAAATTTACATTTCTTATTAAATCAATTACGAATAGTTACAGATCCTTAACTTATGACTTATACAATGCTAATACGAAATTAACAGCGGTACACTCATGGTGACTTTAATTACTTATATATTCTTGAAGTAATAATAACGTTTGGCATTTTATTTTAAATATCATTGGCTGTCGTGATATAGAATAACTGACAAAGTAGAAAAGTTGGAAAACCGCCGATATTTTCATTTCAAAGTTATATATCTCAACAAAGGCTGAACCGATTTTGATAAAACATGTTTTACTAATATTATCGTTTCCCGAGAGAAAAGTTATGTTATTAACTTATTATAAATTCGAGGAGTTAAAAATGCAGTATTTTTTATGTACACACCATAATAGTTGCAACTTTTTGGCTCGACATATCAGATCTCAATGACCTCGTGTTTACGCATTTATAGTTGCTTCAGTCATATTGATCCACGGCTATAAGATACTACTAAATTTCTCTTGGAAATCCTGCTCTGAAAAAAAGACAACCAAATAGTTCACCAGTTTAAATAAAAGCTACGATGCCATAGAGAGATATACACATTAAACTTATAACCCCCCTCTTTTGCGTTGCGTAGTATAGTAGTAGTAGGTACGGTACCAGAACTGACTATATTGTAATTTCATATGTCAGCCGAAGGACGTCCACTGCTGGACATAGGACATATATTTATTTGGCACCCCAACAAGTTTTTTTTAACTCTAACAGGTTCTCATTGCTGAGGTGATAAGTTTTATGTGATGTGGTATGTGTGTGGTACACGAGAGCAAAGTTACCTATATGCATATCGTGTATTCAAATCCCTTGATACGCTATAAAATCTATCATAGAATCACTTGCCACGCTCCCTAGTGATTCGACTAAGGCATCCTTCGCTACCTCGGGATTCGAAATTATTACATACATACATACATACATACATATAATCACGCCTGTTTCCCATAGGGGTAGGCAGAGATCACGGATTTCCACTTGCTACGATCCTGACATACAACTTTCGCTTCATGAACTTTCATAACATTCTTCATGCATGCGCGCCGATTTAGGGTACTCCTGACCTGGCCTTTCTGCAGAATGTCTCCGATTTGGTCGGAGTACGTTCGCCGAGGTCTTCCCCTTACAACTTTTCCATCCACTCTTCCTTCATACACTCGTTTTGTCAATCTTCTTTCATCCATCCTCTCTACATGTCCAAACCATCTTAGCATACCTTTCTCAATTTTCGTCACTATATCTTCATTCACTCCACACCTCCGTCTTATAACGGTGTTTCTCACTCTATCTCTCAAAGTAACGCTACACATACTTCTCAGCGCTCTCATTTCCACTGCATTCACTCGACTCTGATGTTTCTTCTGCCACACCCAACTTTCACTACCATACATTAGTGTCGGCACCAACACTCCTCTATGCACGGCCAGCCGCGCCTTTTCTGACACTTTCTGGCTACTCATAAAGGCGTGAAGTGCCCCATTCACTCGATTCCCAGCTATCACTCTCCTTTCAATATCTCCTTCATGCTTACCGTCTCTCGTGAACAAAGTCCCCAAATACACAAACCCATCCACTTGCTCCAACCTCTCTCCATCTACAGCAATTTCACAAACTGTCATGCACTCATCTCTTTCAAATACCATCACTTTCGTCTTGCTTACATTCATTTTCATTCCTTTTCTCGCAAATAATCTGTGCATGCTAGTTACCATCTTCTGTAGCTTCTCAGCCGATGACGCTAATAAAACCTGGTCATCGGCGTAGAGTAGACATTTGATAAGCAACCCATTCATTTCCAACCCACATTCATCGTCTTTCAAATCTTGCAAACAACTGTCCAGAAATAGATTAAACAGCCACGGTGACGCTACACATCCCTGTCTAACACCCTTTTCGATGCTAAACCATTCAGTGTAGGACCCGTTTACTCTCACGCAAGCAGAGGAATCCTCGTAGAGAGATTTCAGAGCTTGAATGAGATGGTCGCTCACTCCATATCCGGACAGTACCGACCAAAGTTCATTCCTCACCACTCTGTCATAGGCCTTCTCCAAATCCACGAACGCGCAATAGACCTTTTGACCTTGGGCCAAATATTTTTCGGCTATGCATCGTAAAGAGAAGACCTGATCCGTACATCCCATACCTTTCCTAAATCCCGCTTGTACATCCCATATTTTCTCATCGGTTTCTTGCATTACCCTTTCAATCAACACTTTCGCATATAATTTGCCAACGATGCTGAGTAAGCTAATGCCCCTGTAGTTCTTGCAGTCAAGTTGTGAGCCCTTTCCCTTGTACAGTGGCACGATGACCGCCTTGCACCAATCTTTTGGAACTATGCCGGTATTAAAACATAAGTTGAAAAGGCGATACAACTGACTTGCTACGACGCCTTGCCCAGCCTTCAGCATCTCGACTGAAATTCTATCATACCCCGCTGCCTTTCCTGGTTTCATTCCTTTCAAAGCTTTTACAATTTCATCCATACTAATACTACACTCCTCATGTGGCAGTGCATTATCATTCACTCCTGACGTATTTTCCTCTTCTCTCTCAAACAAACCTTCAAAATATTCCTTCCATCTCCCTAATATGCATTCCTCATCATTCAATAAACTTCCATGCTGGTCTCTAATCGAGGTTAGCTCTGAGGTCTGAGTTTTACCTCTGGCTAGTCGAATGGCTTTCCAGAAAAACTTTATGTTTGCCCGGAAATCCTGAGATAACCTCTGATCCATCTCATCATTCTGTTCATCTTTCTTTCTTTTAACTACCTCCTTTACCAGAACATTCAACCTTTTATAGTTACTTTTCCTTTCACTCACGTCTTCAAGCGTGGCTTTTTGACTTCTTTGGTCAGCTCTTATCGCCAACCAATCTAGCCACGCTTTCTTCTTCTCACTTACTGCCTTTTGTACCTCTTTATCCCACCATACATTCTTCTTCTTCTTCCCTTTGCTCCTTTCTTTCACACCACATACATCCCTGGCTGTACTTACAAGCTTATCTTTAAAACCATTCCATAGTTGATCAATCTTGCATATATCATCTATCTCTCTAAGATTTTCCTTTAGTTTATGAATATACTCATCAGCCACACTTTCCTCTTGCAAATTTTCTACTTTTATTCTCTCCAGAACACTAGTGAATATACGAGGTCGATGCCGCCATCCTTGAAACAGCCCTTTCATTCGGCTCATCACCAGGAAGTGGTCTGTATTTATTCCGGCCCCGCGATACACCCTAGTGTCCAGAACATTCTTCCTCAATCTTTCGTCCACTATCACAAAATCAATCATACTCTTTCTTACGTTCTCCGCCTCACGCGTGTACAAATGAATCCATTTGTGGGCAAACATTGTATTTGTCACAAAAAGATTTCTCTCGAGGCAAATATCTAACAAACTCTCACCATTCTCATTCACTCTCTCGTCACCGTGAGTACCCAGAACCTTTTCAAATCCATCTCGCTTTACCCCTACCCATGCATTAAAATCACCTAACATAATCAACCTTTCATTATCCTTACATCTACGAAATTATTACTCGTCGTAAAAAAACGACTGCTCTCTTATTGCACAAATAATTATTGAATCCTTGTCTGACACATCCCATAACCACTAACGAGTAAAATTACAATGAAAATTTAAGAAATTAAATTAAATTAATATTTGAAAAAAATACATCACAAGTAACAACAAAATTCATACACTTATTTTGTGAGGTAAGTATTTTTTATTGGTACGTGGTTTTCACTGCAAATTTTTGGGTGTTAAGTTAAAACGACTATACAATAGTTTATATGCGAGCTACAAATAACTGAGATAACGGTAAATACGAGCTAAAATCAGAACTGGTTTTTTGAAAAATGAAAACCATACATTCTTATTTGAACCATTACATGGAATATGTGAATTTTATAAATTTATATGATCAGTTGAACAAGTAAAAGTGAACCCTACCTCGACTTCATACATTCATAAATAAAAGGTAAGCAGTTACATTGGTAATGGGCCGCCACTTAGTATGCGTAAAAGAACCTATCAAAAATGAATAAACTAAATTAAACCATTCTGCGACAATAGCCCAGTGTGCACCACGCCTTATGACATAATACGTGGATCCGACGCGAATCGGCGGAAGTGCCTTGTGCAACCACAGTTGCGTACAATAGTATTTATAGACGTCACAAGTTCATTCACCTAATCCTGCATAGAACATACCTAATTGTTCATTAAAAGTGGATTTATGTTGATTTGAATAGACGCATTTATTGATTTTAATAGCCTAGTACAGAAATATGGCATAATCACATAATAATGTACGATTTAAAATTAACCTCTCAAAATTTTCATCACTCAACGTACTTTGTTGGAAGAATTTATTACATTCCATTTTAATTAGTATCGAAATATATGCTTCGTCTTATGAAGCAGTAAACCAGCATTAATTTGGTATATAATACCAATTAAAAAATGCACAATTGATTGCTCACAGCATTTTTTAATCGCGAGCTCTCTCGCTGACGTACCGAACTTCGATGGTCATGAAAACAACTTTTATATTTTATAAAAATTGTTCCTTAGACTGCGGTTTTAATTTTTTTTAATGTTGCCACATTCATACTCTACCTATATAACTCAATTAAAAAGCGTTCTTTACATGTTCCGCATAGCAACAATTTAAAAACCGTTGGAACTCCAACTCGCAACTAGTGTTGCGAGAGCACTGTACGTTTTCCCAAGTCGCAACCCTAGTTGCGGAGAGCACGTGAGTGGATAAAGTATTAGTTATGTATAAGACTATTCAAGTTTGGCACAATCAGGCCACTTATGTTTCCCAATAAGATAACAAATCCTAATGGAAAATTCAAAATACTAAAATTCAAACAGACCGTTATTACCAACAATCCATTAAAAAATGAAATGAAATTCCAGTTTTATTTTATTTTTGTCCATTTTAGTATTGCCTTTAAAACCACTATGCACTAAATCGCCAAAAACCGTTCAAATATCAACAAAACAATATTCAAAGCAGAATATTCCCATGCAAAATGTACAGTTGTTGCGAATTTAAGCGGGCCGGTACAGTCCGCGCCGTAATGCTCGCTATTAATCCCGTGTTACACTAATGGAAGGTAATGTGCGCCGGGAAAACAGATTTCTGGCGGGTCAGATTTTAAACCGTCTGCAAAAAAGTTCATAGACAAACTTTTTTGATATCATCTGATAAATTTAAACCTTTTAGGTGGCCTCAAATTTTTGATTTTTTTTTTATAAATTTATCTTACGAATTTACTGTTTGAGTTTTTGTAATACTTAAGTTAATTTATGTTGTATACTTACTAAGACAACGAATAATACAGGTCGTTTGCGATAGTAAAAAAGTCACAGAAGCTTAGGTATTCGTATCACCGATTTAGACATATTGATAACACAGATAAAAACTCGTGGGAATATAAATATAGCTGCCGAATTACCCACAAAAAAAAACCAGTTTCACGCTACACGGCTCTATAAAGGTCATTTTATATTCCAATTTCATACGCTCTCTCTAGTATCCTAATAAGCGATTGGAAAACCAATTATGGATTTAAATCCTTCCCCAATCAGATAGCGCGACAAAAAAGACCTTCTATTCTAAACGCCAAAAACATTCGAATTTCGAATCCAGCCAATAGGAGAGGTGCATTTAAAACACAAATTCTGTTTCTGACAGCTCCCTGGCCAATCAGATAGGCTGGCAAGATTAAAGCGTTCGTGTTCGAATTTTAAAGGATTTATTTTTCTTTTTCATGAATTTTTATTGGATGTGGTCAGGTGTCGGAGACGTGGAATAGAAATTAATAAATTCTATTTTTGAAATTTGACTGACGGCTATTGAATTGGTGAACGGCCAAAATCAAATAAGGCTTTGTTTTTGATAAATTTCCTTTTTATGTATATCGTAAATAGGGATTTTTTCAGAAAGATTTCATTGCCTGAACTATTTAAAAAAGCGCACGTGTTGTTTAGTTTTTTCTTCTTTTATCTATTGATCGTATTTGCTCAGATGTCATTATTTGAGCAAAGGGGCTAATTCTTCTGCCACATTATACGCAAGAACGCACGCAGCCGTCGTTTTTTGTGGAATTGTTAACTAATTGGTTTTGTGTATCGGTTTAACGTTTAAAAAGGTTAACTTGTCTTGGAGTCCACCCATTTTACGTTTATATTGTTTTTTATTTGCTGGACGCTTAGCATGTAATGGCGTTTTAGGAACTAATATAATCTAAAATATATCTTACTAGTATGGTAACAAAGCTACGTAGACATTTTTACCGACTTCAATAGAATAAAGGAGGTTCTAAGTTCGTCTGCATGTTTGCTTGTTTTTTTTTTTTATGTATGTATGTTCCGCGATAACTCTTGACCACGTTGGCCGATTTTGATAATCCTTTTTTTGTTTCAAAGCAGGTACCTTCGTCATTGGTCCCATATAAATTTGGTACAGACCTTAACCATTATTACCATGGATGGAATCAAGGTGGAATCGAGGGAACTCCTCGAATTTGATAGGCACGCATATGCCGATTTCGGTATTTTCTGGAGGTAACCAAGCGTTGGCTCACGGAAACCACAAATTGTGGCATAGCAAGTACAAAATTGGAGTCGGTTTTTATTTGGTATAAATTATTATTTTTAAAATGTAAATATTTTCATTTCCCAAACATTTTTTAAATAGATAAGTGATTGAAAAGTAAAGCAATACGATTTAAAAATACAGTTTAATGTAAAATATTTAAATGTTTTTTACTACAAATGCTTCTGACTATCCCCTTGGCCACACTTTTACCAAACATGCACTTACGTCCTTCAGACCCGAGCCACCCGAATTAGTGTCCACTGATGTGTGTAACGGGCCTAAAACTTTCCCCAGCACGCAGGGTGCGTGTGCAGGGGGCTTTAAAGAGATTTAAAAAATATATTTTTAGCCAACTTTGATCGTAAGTTTTTGAAGCCAATGGCTACCCTACGTTTAGTAAAATTTCTGGTGCACAGTGGTTTCGAAGCGGCTTGGGTCAGACAAAAGTAAACACGTAATTTAAAATTAATTTCCCCTTTTTACCTTACTTTGTACTCGTGTTAACAACTGAACGCATAATTTTTGTAAGTAAATAATGTTAGACACATTTGAAAACCTGAATCATAGTTTTACAAAATGTTGTTAGGCGCAAACATTTCAACAAGTTAGTTTAAATTCTTACCGATAACCAGGCCGAGAAGTTTCAAAGCCCTCAAACTTCAACCATACTTACGATAAAGCTGACGTCCAATAATTAACATCTGTCAAGTATCGGGGTATGACGGGCGGTGAGGCCTGAAATCTGGCAACTACCGTACAAGGCGGTAACACGATCCCGGCACGACGCTCGTGATCGTGACGACGTAAAACGATATCGCACTTTCGTTCGACCTTGCGTGTAATTATTTCGTTTATTTTGATAATTCTGAAGGCGAGAAGCGTGGTATTATGTATATGTCATTGTACATAAGTTTTAGGTTTATAGTTTGTACGATAAATCGATTTTTACCTACATCTGACAACAGACTTGTACCTACTCTGTAGATTGTTAAAGCTGTTTGGTGTTTGAAAATTATTTTCACTTTCCTTACTATGAATAATGTAACGTTTTTATTAATTAAAAATATAATTCGCTCGTTGTTTACCTCTTGTAACTGTGTTTGATATTGACGCATACCTATTGTCTGTTTCGATTAAAATGCATTAAACACGTCAAAAAGTCAAAGAAAATCCATTGTCATTTCTCAATAAAATTTAAATAATATTTAAAACTAGTTAAGTGAAGTTTCTTATTCTATACAAAACGTCACTAACTAATATGATCTACGCCGATAAAATCTCCATCTAATTAAAAGTTAACGTATCATATTTCGCAGTGATAGCTCTCATAGATCATTCCATGCGCGGGCGTTCCGTAGCGTCACTTACTGGATCTACAAGCAAAACAACTTTTGTCACTTTTCATCTTCGACCAATTATGTACTCTGATACCATGGTTTTAAAATCTATATTAGGTTGGTAGTGAAAATGTCCCAGCTCGTTCTGGATGTGTCAGTTGACAGTTGACAGGTGTCACGTGAGCCGCGCGCGCACCTCATTACGTGACATGGCGATAGATCATCTAGCGAGTGATAGTGTTAGAGATCCAACCGTTGGTGGTCCGGTGGGCAAAGATTATTGACAGTTTTTGTGATTTTAGCTAATGCGACGTTTTGTTTACGAATATTACGAAATATTTTAGTTTTTTTCTGTGGATTTTTTTAACGATACCCTTGTGACGCTAAATTCTTTATGCTTGTTTTCAAATTGTATAAATAGGTTATGTCTTTAATATTTTTATATTCTCCTCTCCAGTTAGCACGTGTAGCTTGACTGTAAAGTGTTAATTTTATGGAATAAATAAATAAAAATGTCTGTGAAAAGCACCTTATAGTGCTAAAACACGGTAAATTAACATAAGAATGCCTTTAAGTTATAACGGTTTCAGGGGATTTTTAAATAATAAGACTTCGTAATATTTGAATCAATTTTCAGGATTAAAGCCCAATGGTTCCACGGTTTAATCTCTCAGACAAAAAACGCGGGTTAGATGAAAACCCCTATTAAGCCGTTACACTTTTCCAGGCCCATTCAGCATCAAACCGATACAAGATATCCGGACAAAAGCCATTACGCTGAATAGAAATTCCGTAAGAGGGTCCGTCCCCATTAGAATTACTATTACCTACATTGGTATTATCTATAAACATTTTAGCGTACGCTTAACCCGCGGAGACCCGGGTTCGATTCCCCGGTGGAAAGCGGTTAGGGTGCTTCGGTTAGGGAGGTTTTTTGCCATTCTCTTAGGGCGCCGAGATTGGATAGTTCCCTGATGGAGCTCTCGTCGGGTTCATTATGGATGTTAAATTGTTGTCGGCGATTTGGTTTGAGGGCTTTTTTAAAATGCATGAGTAATAAAATGAAGCTGGGAGGAATATTTTGATAGTAATATATTTTCGTTAGCGTTCTTCTTAACTTACATACATAATGGATAAAGTGCTAAGTATTTGTGTTTGCAAAATGCATTTCGACGTAGAAACAGAATTGTACTAATATAAAGCGTAATTTGAGTGCATGTTTGAGGCATACGAGAACGTAGATTATGTGTAAAGATAAAATAAGGAAGAACACAACAAATAACTAATAAATAACCAGTTTTGGGAGCATTTAGAGCACAAGCCGCAGAAATAGCTAGCTAAAATTACCCGCGCTCGCGCTATTTCTTTAGAATCGCGTGTAGATAATTTTGAGCACATTATTTACGTAGCTCCATCTGCTGAGTATAGCGAATATGAAAGACTTTCTAGTCGTCACCCCGTCTGTAATTAACCTGTCTCTCTCTGGTCCCATGTCGCTTATGTCGTGAATTAAAGAGTAACACTCCGTGACGGAGGGCGAGGGCGTACACGTTAAGCAATGGAGTGTTTGTTTATTACTGTTATTATGACTGTTTATAACGTTATTGGTTAGAGGCGACTAGCGCGTCCTTTCTAATTATGTTATTAAGTATTTACCTATATGAGCGGGGCGAGAGGCTAAACAGCGCTCTATCTATGTCGTATAAAATACTCATTTGCTTTATTTCCGATGAAAAGCGATATTTAATAACATTACATTTCAAGCCCTATTAGTGGAAACGTCTAATATTATGTGAAACTGTGTCAATATCCCTTTCGCTTTTACCGCGTTGTACCAATTTTGATGAAATTCGGTATGAAGTAAGTCGTATCGAGACGAAGACGGAAAGGTCGAGGACGTCATAGATAAGAACTTGAGAAGGAAATAGGCAATTTTGTAATAGTAGTGTAATGAACTCTCCGCAAATGAATTCGAAAGTAACAGATACTGTTGTCTAAAGGCAATTTAAACATCATGATGCTGCTTAATTACTATGGAGTTATTCCATTTGTATTGTTAAACACATGTTTCCTACTCAATGAAAAGCTTTTAATCAAACAGCACGTCACGACTAGTTAAAACTCTATAATGCCACACGCACGTAATCGACACCACACACCATTTACAACCATTTTGCGTGTAAACGAAAACAAGACCTGGCTACATAATATACTTTACGCTCGGAAGCCCCGAAAATGCTCGACGGTAGCGTTTTGGCGGTGTCAGGTTGCCGTTAGCCCACTGTGCGATCGAACATTTAACTTTCGAACGTGTCTTTAATTTGTATTTAACGGCCCTTGAATTTGGTTGGAATTGTCTAAATTGTTACTGGCCAGTGCAGTGTTCTAATTTTGAATAGTGATGCGTCACATTGCTCGTAATTTTTAAGGGAGGTTTACAATGACTTGTGTGGTGCTCTATTTTTTCCGTTAATTTCAATTGGACAGTACCTACCTCAATAAAACTAGATCAATCGGTACCTCAGTGGGCGTAAAATTGTATGGAGTAATCATTAAATAAAGTCATAGTTAGTCGAATAAGTCGAAGTCAAACTCAATAAACAGTAAAGGCGGGATAACATTTACCTACATTTAGATTTCAGACGCTAACTTACGCAAAGCCGTTTCGTTTTCTTTGTGTTCGGAGCTGAAACTTTAGTTACCTACTCTGTTATCTAAACTCGGCGATTGTAACTAATTAAGTGAATAGGTTAAGCTCATTCAACGTGCTACTAAAGCGTAAAATACTAAGTACCTAAGTACTTAGTATTTTCAATGCAACTGCCCCTGAGTCATCTACATTTTTATCTCAAAAGAGAAGGCTTTCAAAAATATCTGACAGATTACATGCTACTTGTAGAGCCTTAAGAGATATCGTTGCAGGTCCTAATCTTACTGTAATTATGTAGGTACTGAAATTGTTATCCGTGTAACAAATTAAGGGACCCGGGTATGTCCTAAAACTACGACCAAGACCACCAGGGGACGGGCAGCAGCATCCCTGGAGTGCGGTGGAGATACTGCGATCGCCAACCCGCATGCCAAGCGTGGCGATTATGGCATATACCCCCCGTGAATTTGGGGGAGGCCTATGTCCAGCAGTGGACGTCCTTTGGCTGATATGGTGGTATGATAATAAGGATACCTACCTACCTCATTTCATAAAAAAACGATGTGGGTACTTAGTTAGGTAACTACTTTGTTTTAAATGTTTTCACACTCGCCTAAACTTCTCAATAACATAAAACCATTGCATTTATCATTATTTTAATTTTAAATATTAAACTCAAATATAATATATTCATGACCAACACTCGCACTTAATATTTTGACGAGAATTCCCAAACATTTTCATAAACTCTGGACTTACCCGTCAATTCCTATGGTATAAGCAGTTGACGGTAATCCGTTAGACAAGGGCAGAGATAGGCGACTCATAGGGCAGAATGTGAGTGTGAAGGAGGCAACAAATGTTCTGTGCATTCACGCGTAAACGGGGAATTATAGTAGTCGGACGGAGGAGTGAAATGACGTAAGTCGAATTGTGGAGTTTTCTTCCGTTGTTATATTTAGATATGTTGGATGGAATTTTCATATCAGTTCCAATTCAGTATAGAACCTATTTATACAAGTATCAAAAATCTGACAAACCCTTTGTAATGAAATCGACGATGTAATTTTAAACTATGTAAACCAAGGAGTCCGCTGGATGCAGGTGGCGCAGGACCGGTCATTGTGGCACTCTTTAGGGGAGGCCTATGTCCAGCAGTGGACGTTTTTCGGCGGATACAATGATGATGATGAAACCAAGGTGGATTTTTTATTATTAGTCGTCAAATTATTTTTCACTCTTGTACAGATTTTTGACATAGATCGCAGAATATCGTATTAAGTTATATTTAATATGACATGACTCATTTTAAATCGAAGGTGTAAAAATATATCAAAAATCTCTGTAGATCTTAAAATTCAGTACTCGATTAAACTAACTGCAATGCTTTTCAAGTGAGAATGAGTCTTTGTTTTCGATAGAAATCATTTGATATTTCTCAACACAACGCTCACATAAACGAAAGCCACCTATAGATGTATAGATATAGCTGAAGTAATCAACGCGCTCTGCTCTCCCCACAACTGGAGTTATGTCATTTTACCTCCAAGCAATAATCGATTGTTCCTCGTATTTTTGTCCGCTTTCAGTTGGTAAGAAACATCACGCCCATTCGACCGTTATGACTAGACGACGTCACGCACGACATGTAACCGTCTCGCTCTATCACATGTGCCTGCGTATCCATTGCCCCGCTCACCTATTTGCCCAGTGGGCCGAGTGCGTAGGTACGACAGTCATAAAAATAGCCCCTTTGGCGCCGAATCTCCTAGGGGCTCACGGTATTTCGATTTTGTGTCCTCTTGTTAAGCGGGGGGTGGTTGTAGGTAACTCGATGTATGTCGACACTTATACACATTTATCTATATCAAGTATCTATTTCAACGTGAAGGTTATTGAACTCCGTATTCGCTGATTTCCCAGAAAAAAAGTTTAGCAACACCTTAATGCGTATTTCAGGTTTTTACGTAAAACCGTGAAATTACCTCCTTTATCTTACGCAAAGTTAAGATTTATTTCTAGTAAAAGTAAAAGTTTCTAAATAAATCTACACCTTTCCACATTCATTTGTAGATGACACGCAACACGTCCTCAAAACCGAGTCGACACTCGAAATTACAAAAACTTTTTTTGTTCGCCTTCCATTGTGTCGCCGAGTGTTTACATTATGCTCTGCTTTTGGGCAAAAACACGAATTCGTTGTGACATTATTGACGTGGATAGCTTTGAAAAAATAATTTTTATTTTTTGCTTTCATTGGCCAGGCAGATGGTCGCGTCTGGTTCGATTACCGGCCGTGTCATTTTGCACACAGCTTTATTTATAATCTCCTACGCGATACTTTCATAGGGATCGCGGTTTTTTTCTCAAGTTAATTATCGCTGAAGCGTCTCGGAGGAAGTTCTGCGCGAAGTTTACTGTGGACCGTTTCACGACGAATTTAGCCGCCGTCTATTCGCGGTGTTTCTTGCTGTAATTAGATTTTACGTTACTTTAGACACAAAAACAAATATAGCTTTAGCTCTTTAGATGTATAAATAATAACAACATTGAGAAGTCAGTGACGAAATTTCTAAAATGTTTACTCGCTTGTGGTTTTTGGTTGTGTAGAGTGGATTTTCTTGCAATATTAATAACTAGTGATAAAGTCTATTACGTCAGTACTTTATCGCTGCTATTTTCTATCTTTTGTGAATTTATTAATTGTTGCAATACCTACAAAGGTTAGATTAAACGAATGATTGCGGTAACATTATGTTTGACGACCACTTTGGCTTAGTTGGTAGGGACCCTGCCCGCGAAGCCGGAGGTCCCGGGTTCGAATCCCGGCCAGGGCATTATTTGTGTATGTTTCGCGCGAATATTTGTTCCTGGGTCTTGGAGGTTTTCTATGTATTTATAAATGTATTTATCTTTATAAGTATGTTTATCGTTGTTTAGTACCCATAGTACAAGCTTTGCTTAGTTTGGGACTAAGTCGATTTGTGTTAGATTGTCCCAATGTTTATTTATGATTTATATATTATTATGTAGAACTAAAAACTGTAGCTACTCGTACTAACTAAACAAAAACATATCAACTTCATAATGTCAACACGCGAAGTTTATTAGCCGATGCATTCCAAATAATAGCCGTTACTAAAATTTATGAACTACTATAATAGGCAAGCATTTGTATGGACATCACAAAGAGCTAATAAAATGACATCATCAAACATGTCGGCCGGCGATTTCATAAGCAGTCATCAATAATACGTAGAATACTCGTATTATACTGAGTAGGGTCCATGGGTCCATCTTGAAAAGATCCAGTACAATGACCCCTGTCGTTCGAAACATATGGTTTGCGATTTTAACGTGAAATTTTTCTAATCGCAAAATTGGATTAAGAATTTGTGTTGTGATTTTGTCTGGGCTATTTTGACGTTGACCCAGTGGGCTGACATGTGCTGAATTTGGACATAGATCTCATACAATACATTTTTTTTTATTAGCCAATATAAATTATAAGTTTAATCTTAAACCGTCCGTGGCTTAAAGGTACTTTCAAAAGGAGCGTCGTTATTAAAATGTTACCAAAAACATACGTGTGTTAGTTTAAACTATAGGTAAATAAATCAGGATTTTTATACAAAGTGTCAAAGAAACTATGAAGTGGTATTTTAAACACCTTTTTATCTTGAAGTTATGCAAATATAAGCGTCAAGTATGAGCCTCAGACACACTTAACTGAATAAGTTAAATTGTTTTGACGTTGCCCCGATACCGCTAAACGGCCACGCATGGCACGCCAAGGTGAACGGAAAACGATCTTTATCTCCCAGATTACCAAGCACTGAATATAATGAATTTAATAGAGTAATTATACACTTGACGTCAATGAGTATGAGTTTATGCAGAGACGTTTATGTCTTGGTATTGTTTTTGCGAAGTCACTTGTCGTGTCAGTGAACCAAGCCCCCAGGTTCAAGAACGTCTAATTTTTTTCCTACACGGGTAAGTATTTATGTTTATTTATGAACCAACGAAAATGTATGCAGAAGAATAGTTAACCAAAATGACTAAAAAGTAAATACAAGATAAAAAAGAACGTCTTAGTTTAGTTTATATTCCCGAGGAGAAATATTCCCCGTCCACAATCGGGAATATTCCTAGTACAGGTAGGTAACATCTCTAATATTAGCAGTAGCGAAACTTTATTTACGATTGGTCTCTGACATGAATAGTGTATTATTTATATGTAAGAAACGTGAGCAAAGCACTTTCCTGAAATGAGCATCGTTCTCTAATATTAGCAGTAGCGAAACTTTATTATTATTATTTTTTATTTACGATTGGTTTCTGACATGAATAGTGTATTATTTATATGTAAGAAACGTGAGCAAAGCACTTTCCTGAAATGAGCATCGTTCTCTAATATTAGCAGTAGCGAAACTTTATTATTATTATTTTTTATTTACGATTGGTTTCTGACATGAATAGTGTATTATTTATATGTAAGAAACGTGAGCAAAGCACTTTCCTGAAATGAGCATCGTTCTTTTAGGGTGAAATTAACGAGGAAAGATAAATGCTCTAACGATGGCGTAAGTATCCAGTAATATCTTCTATAGTCATTCTACCATTCATTTCAGTAGCAGAAAAGCTGAAAACATTCATTTGCTTATCAGCGATACCTATAATAAATAAATAAATATGCATGTGCATTCTATAACGATAATGACACAGTAAAAAACAGACATATTTGACTGTACCATAGGCTCAATAAAAAATGTGTTCTCGAATAATGCTCTTTAGAAAATGTAACTCTGTTTTTCTCGTGCTACATCGCTTACATTGTTTTTCTCGTGCTAGGTACATCGCTTAGATAATAATATGTGTTTGTAATTAATAATGGAAACTATAGGTCTAGAATTAAGTGAAGAAACTGTAACAATGTCTATTGTGTGACCGTTTGTTTCATATTTAAATAAATAAAATAAAAAAATAAATGAGATAACTGCCTCAGCTCCTCTCGAGTGACACGACTGGTTTATCAGACAGTTTTTGTTAGGTTAGCATTTTATTTAGGTACCTATATCTCACCTAATGGTAAGTGATGTTCTTGAAAATATCCAGGTTTTAAGTGGATGGGTAAAGGTTTGCCGGAAGAGAGTAGTTCTTCTCGCAAGAAAACTAGAAAGCAAAGCGCCTCGTGCGAATCAGCGCAATATCAACAGCACAATGGTGGAATCCACGTCCGCATCTACTACCAAAATATAGAGCGTTCGTGGCCCAGCGGCGCCCGCGTAACGAGGACAACGTGGGGGCGAGTCAGTTCTTGGATGGGTGACAGTTTTGAGTGGTTACTAACTGAGCGCTCCCGTACTTTGGAAGGCACGTTAAGCCGTTGATCCCGGTTGCTGCCTACGACAGCAGTCGTTAAGCTAGGTTAGAGGCCTTCGGGCGGCTTGAGAACTTCCAACAGTCAAGTGCCCACTCACTTGACAAGGGGGGTCGCAGTTGCACCACGTCCGTCGGGAGTACCCACCGTTACCCTACACGTGACCCCTGGGTGGTGCTAAAAGTGCAACAAAACTGGCAACCAAAATATATAAATAAACCTTTAAAAAATGTAGTAGACAGTAATAAAATACTCACGCTAGGTATATTGTCGTTATTGCACACGTTCTCGCTGAGCAGACGATCCCGGATCTCCCACGCGAAGATCGAAGGGCACTCCCGCTTGTAGTCTGCGATCTTCTGGACTACCGGGGTAGTGGCTACCCGCGGTTTCGACCCCCCGATGGCGCGCGGCTTGATCGACCCCGTCTCGTAATATCTGCGTGCAAAGCTGAACTTAGTTTGGACTTGGGAATGTCGTGAGAGCGTAGGTATTAATGTTAACATATAAAACAGAACATAATGCCACAGGTGACCGAAGAGCTGGCAGCTACCTCGGCCAAAGAATTAGATTGGCTATTCAGAGAGGAAATGCTGCCAGTATCTTCGGCGCAATGCCGCGGGGGCCATTTTTAGATTTAATTTAGTTTTATTTCAGTTTTGTAATTAGTTTTAATGTTATTGTAATTAGTTTTATTTTTGGTAATTAATCTGTTTTTATATAACGTTCTAAATAAATTCCTTTCTAAAACAAAATAATCATGGAACATATTGTTGTCCTAAGTGTTATAATAGGTAGTATTCACTACCGGGGTACGTAGTGGCTATCCGCGGCCTGGACCCTTCAATGGCGCGCGGCTTCATCGACCCCGTCTCGTAATATCTGCGTGCAAAGCTGAACTTAGTTTGGACTTGGGAATATCGTGAGAGCGTAGGTATTAATCTTAACATATAAAACAGAATAATCATGGAACATATTGTTGTCCTAAGTGTTATAATAGGTAGTATGCACTACCGGGGTACACAGTGGCTATCCGCGGCCTGGACCCTTCTATGGCGCGCGGCTTCATCGACCCCGTCTCGTAATATCTGCGTGCAAAGCTGAACTTAGTTTGGACTTGGGAATGTCATGAGAAGAGCGTAGGTATTAAGGTTAACACATAAAACATAATAATCATGGAACACAGTGTTGTCGTAAGTGGTATAATAGTATGCACTACCCGCTGCTTCGACCCCCCAATGGCGTGCGTCTGGATGGACCCCATCTTGTAATATCTGCGTGTAAAGCTGGATTTAGTTTGTACTTGGAAATAAATAAATACATAAAACTTTGGGATACAATTTTATACAAATCAACCTAGTCCCAAACTAAGCAAGCTTAATACTGTGTGTACCAGACGACGATATACATACTTACTTATATAGACAAATAAATACTTAAATACATAGAAAACATTCAAGACTAAGGAACAAATATTCGTGTTCACCACACATAACACAAATAATGCCCTGACCAGGATTCCAACCCGGGACCTCCGGCTTCGTTGGCAAGGTCACTACCAACTAAGCCAAAGCGGTCGGCTAATGTTATGAAAGTATAAATGTTAACATATAAAGCATAATAATAATCATGGGACACGGTCACAAGTGGGAAGATTGTGTGCACTACTGGGGTGTTGGCTACCTTCGACCCCCTCGATGGCGCACGTCTTGATGAACCCCGTCTCGTTAATATTTGTGTGTAAAACTGAACTTAGTTCGGACTTGGGAATGTCATGAAAGCATAGATTAGGTAGGCGTGGGTTGGTTAGGGATGTTGACATATAAATCATAATAATCATGGGACACGGCAGTCGGCTTAGTACGGTTACAAATGGTAAGATTGTATGCACTACCGGGGTAGTGGCTACCCGCGGCTTCGACCCGATGGCGCGCGGCTTAATGAACGCAGATACTACGAGACGCTCTCGTAGTACCTGCGTGCAAAACTAAACTTAGTGTGGACCCTGGTATTAATGATCTCATTTTTAATTTATAAAACCTAATCTAGGTATGAATGCGTAGGTATTAATGTTAACGTATAAAACACGATGATCATTGGTACCGGGGTAGTAACTGCCATTTACTCAAAGCTGCGGATTGAGCGATTATATATATTATATCATATTACCAATACCAATTTAATATTTTTTTGCATACACATAAATACCAAGCACATCAAGCTTACTAAGGACAGGAAAGGAAGCACTTCTAAGGTAGTACACGCACAGACTTAAATTGATGAGTTATTTACAGCTCACTTCATACTGGGCATCATAGTTAGCTATAAAGTGTCCAGTATAATGTGAGCTCTAAATGGCTCAACAATTAAAGTCCGTGACCATACCAGTTTTTTTTTTACGGAAAATCATGAAAGTGTTTTAAAATAGAAATCCTAGTTTTGGCGAACTAAACTGTGAAAATTCATACGCAGAAACGGGAAAAACTAAAAAACGGCGCAGAAAATATAAACGTCAAAATAACAGCTCCGGTATATATTTTTAACACTAAAGCTTGTCATGCGTCAGAACTTTTTGCCATTGCGAGCTTTTTGTCTGTATGAAATGGCTCGATTTATAAATTCAATATATTTTTAACGTACTACACCTTAGTTTTACACACTTTAATAATTAGAAAAATTGGTTGCATTGACAATGTTAAATATTTTCTGGAACAAAAACCACAGGTTTATTAAATTACAAATAGGAGACAATAAACGTTAGGAAAGCAAATGTTTCATCCTTTTTTTTATTTCCTGGATCTCTTAATAGTACATTACTACAGAGGCCGGGACGGAAGGGGTTGCCGGCCGAAGACATATAGACGGCCGAGCGAAGCGAGGTCGGATAGGTCTGAGGCGGGCAACCCCATATTTCCCGCCGAGGTATGTATAGTGCTTTTCTCAAACATGCAATGAAATAAACAATAAAAAAATCAAAGTTTTATTTTTCAGTGGCAGAATGTCATGGTGCCTGTGCCACAATTTATGTGGAATGGAAATTAAAAAAGAGGACTTTGCCGGCCTAGGCCTGCAAGATTTGTATGAAATTCCATTAACGACCTCTTGCCCTAGCCGCACCTGAAACGTCATACTTCGCAGCCTGTTATAAGGAACATAACATCAATATTTCATTGCATGTTTGAGAAAACATTATTACAATTCGTCACTAAATAATATCTGACGCTAATATAGATTGCAAAGAAAATAGCGGCTAAGTTTCCTAAATTGAACCTTAAGTTAACGTAGCAAAGCCTTTCCTTGGTTGAGAAGCTGATATGCTATAGAATTGTCATTACAAACAAATATGGACCTTACTGTATATTAAATAGGGGTCTCTTTAATCCCTTCGATATATACCAGTTCATCATTATTCATTATCAATAAGTCGAATGATGTGGGTTAAAGTATGGGAGATAGGTCTATTTGGTTCTGGATCTATACGTTTAGATATAAGGATGTAGGCACTCGACATCGGCATTGTGTGATCGACATGTGTCGATACTTCGACAGTCGATACCATTGTAGCATTGACAATGTAGATATTTGGGATAAGTGGCTACAAACGGTTAGCTGAAACGTGCCGATATTAGAGATTAGAAGAGATGGATGGGAATTTGATGATTTTGAAATTATTTCCTGCTTGGGGTAGAATAAAGTACCAACTCTTTATTTTAGGTAGGTAGTGCAAGGTAAAATATTTTTTTGCCTCAATGTAGGACTCATTGTTTTATTTGAACTTTTATTTAACCACATTGATTGAAACTTCTGAAGTAAATAAAGGATATGCATCTGACTATTTCAATCTTTGTTTGAACTTAACTAGTAACTAATTAATACTATGTTCTTCGAAATTTGCTAAGGTAAAGTCACTATTCTTTAGTATTAAATGATGACAGCTTTCATAGGTATGCACTAAGTTTAGAACGGAGGTAAAGTAATGGACTTAAATGTGACGAAAAGCTACAGGAAATTTAGGAATGAATTCGATTAACTAATAAATACATCCAGAAAAATTAGGTACCAAATTATGTCCCTTTATAAAAAAGATAAGAACATTGAATTATATTTCTGATTCTAATAAAACCTAACCGCCGTAAATAAATATTATTTATATCCTCAAAGCATTCAAGTAAATATTTTCTTAGTTCACTTTGTTCTTCATTGACCTATATCCAAACACAAACCAATACAATGACAGCCGTTAAACAAACAATATAGGATCCCGATGTCATCTGTCGATCGACAATCGACTCGATTTGTACCGGCCAAGCCCTGGCGAACTAAAGGGCCTGTGGGGCCTATACAGTTCGGTAATCGCTTTCGCCTTGGGCGACAGATTTCGCGTTGAGGGTGCGTAGATTACATTTTAATTGAGTAGCAGTTTATTTAAGGTCGGCGAACTTTCGATTATGTTTTAAACGCTTTTTATGTTTGTTTATTAAGCGTTGGTAAATAAAGCGTTTTATGTGAGTGGAAAATTTGTCTCTCGTGTTTTTACTTAAGTAAACGAGTAGGAATAGTCATCTTGAAGAACTCCCGAAGAGTTGGAAACATGTCGCCCGGATTATCATTATGTATAGCTGCTTCATTCTTTGGGATTTATTGTTCACATGCTGTAGTAACGCCATCTAGCCTCAGCTTTGCACGGAGTTTTTTTAAACCAGCAACGTTTTGTCATCTGTCTACCCCCACCTACTAACCTATCATTCCTGAACAGTCTGTTCGGCGTTCTAGAATCATTCTGCGTTTCCGTGCTCAAGCCTCCGCACGTCTCATGAACATTAAAACGATCATGGGAAAGAACGACAAAACTGAGGACGAAATTATGGTTTAATAAATTTATTTCTCAAAACAGAATACAAATTCACTTAGATGAGAAATACAAGTTAGGTACATTTTTTAACATTACTTACATAGTGGCATGCAGGCGAATCTTTCAGTGTTAGCTATTTTAACAAGATTAAGTATATATATTGTAAAAAGTAAAAATATAACATGCATTGCATTGCATTAAACAATATTTTGTAGTAATAAAATTAACTAAACAAGGAGGGTAAACTAGTATTTTTTTTTTCGTCTTAAAATCCTCAAGATAAGCTTGCAAAAGCGACGAATGAACATGAGCGTTATTACACTGAAGAATGTTTTTAAATAACAAGTTTTTAGAAAGACATGTCTTTTTTATTTTAACCGTTTTGCTGGTAACCAATATTTGTTTAAATAATGACTCAGAAAAGTTTAAATTCGAGTAAGAGTAGTATTCAGTCACAGAAAAATTATTGTACTTACGTAGACCGTGGGTGAAAAAGCGACGGGTCATAAGCCAAAACGTACCTTAATATTGTTCTAAATCGATACATTATTAAAAGTGTATTTATAAGTATGCTGCGTTAAAATAATCGACAATTTCAATATCACTACGAGTATTATATTCGAAACTCAACAATAGGTGAACTGGACTAAAACCAAAACGTTATTAAGCCAACTAAATTCCGTCCGCAACTGGATTCGTCAAATTGTCGCCCGACCGTCGAATTATTTCATCAAACAATAACAAATTGATTGAAATCAGTTTCGTTCCGCACTCAACACAAAAAGCCAATTAATTTAATATTTCACATTCATTACCCGTTTTAATGCAAAATTGCACAGTAGGTCACGACATTATCACGATGGACCCACTGTGCAATTTCATATAAAGTTGACTTCTCTCAAATTTCCATCGCGATATAACGCAACTTTTCTGGATGCACAGTGGGTCGCTAGGCAGAACGGGGGTGATTGTGGAGATAACGTTTTCGGGGGCAAAAAGGGGCTTATCTGAGATTGTTTCTGAAGTGGTTATTCAAATGCAACTAAGTTACTGATGTAATGCAATTGTATTAATTTGAGTGGATACTTACTTAGGCTGTTGTATGATGTTTGAGTAGTTATGGCAAAGGGGGAATGTGTAAAATGTAAAACTGTGAATTGTTTTCAATTAAATTTTGCAAACCTTTTATTAATTTCCTTAAAAAATAAATCAAAAATAAAAAATAAATAAACACTTGTCCACTTACGGAATATATAAGGAGCTTCCGAATTAGATGCCTATCTTTTGAGCTGATAGTACTCGTCCTTAGAAGTAGACTTGAGTATAAACCTAATTTAAAATTTATGTTAGTTTTTGGAGAAAATTAGGAAAACAACTGTGCCTCGTAATAACTCCCTGTTAATGAAATAATCAGTATTCAATAATTAAGACTTCTTAACTGGCCACTTCAACTAGCATACAATGTGTAGCTCACTTGACAGAGAATGATAATGATAACCAGCTTGTCAGTTAAATGCGCAGGTGATTATGTTTGAACAGAATTTTAATTTAATAATTTGGTTCGCAAAATGAAAACAAAAAAATCATATAAAAGTTTTATTAAAGTATTGGCATCTAATGTGGAATCACCTTACATTTAATTAAATATGTTTTAATGTCGTTTTCAATTGTAATTTAGGTTTATAAACTACTTAATTCCCTAAGAGTCCCTGTAGTTTTGTGGGAAAATTAGATCGATATAAATACAAACGATTTTAAAACAGCAAACTTATAAATGTGAAGAAAACAGCGGGGTGGCTCCTTAATTAGGAGTCCCGTCACGCTTGCCCTTCCGAACCCTTTAGTAATTGGCACGATAAGATCCAGGGGCGTATGGGAAAAATGGCTTTTGCAGCCAGCTTGCCTGCCTATAGGCATTTTAGTACAACATAACTTTTGACATACCATATCAGACACTACCTAGTTGTGAAATATTTAGGACAATACAAAAGACTTACAAATGACAGATATAAATCCTTATAAAATATATGTCCCATATTACACTTGTGTCAGTTCTAAATGTAGAATATTACAAGTAAACAATAATGAATAATAAAAATATTACTGTAATACCATAATTACTCTTACTGCTGTACATATTATATCTCTATTGATCAAAATTAAAATTTGAAATTTTAATAACTAAATTAACAATAATAATTACAGGTCAAGATAAGCAATAATAATATTTTTTATCGAATCATATTTGCAGTACTTGTTAACACTTCACGGCTTCTTAAACTTATTTCAAAAAGCACATAATACATAATTTCCCCATGCATAGCAAAACATGTTTCCAAAACAGCAAAATAATAACATGAGCCCACTGTGCAATATTTTTAGGGTTCCATAATTTGCTTTCCTATAAGTTCTCTTGAAGTGGCGTCAAGCAGGCCTGAACAGTAGGGGTGCCAATTACTAGAAAATAATGTTTTATTTTGATTTCTATTTAGGGGCGGTCGTGGGACAGCCCTGGAAGTCATACCGTGAATTAAAAAGGCGTAGTTTCTTTGATTGACGTTCTTTACGTTTTGACTTTTGACGTCTTTGTTTACATTTCGTACACAAAGTCAATTTTATTGTGCTTAACTTTGATTTTTTTATCTTAGATAGAAAAGAAAACATTGAGTATTTACTACTACATATGTAAACGAACACATCAAGCGTGGCGATTATGGCATATTCCCTCCGTGAATTTGGGGGAGGCCCATGTCTAGCAGTGGACGTCTTTTGGCTGACATCAAAGTAACATGCTTTCTAAAATAGTGTCTAAAGCAAATTAAACAGTAATCTAAATCATCACAGCTTTAGCCAAATATACTTGAAATCGAAACATACGGACATGGACGGAATAGAAACTGCTACGCATGCCGCTTTGCTAATTCCACGCTTGTCAGTTGCATTCCGATTACAAAAACAATCGGATCCCATTCACGTTACAATAAACACTCAGGCTCAAGGAGGGTCGGAATCCCGTGATCTCCAGATAAAATCGCAATCAAACAATAAAATGGGAAATTAGAACACCCCAGCACCAAGCACCCGACGCGTTCCCACCTAGAGCCCCTGTAGCGCATACGATTCAACAAAAACAATACACTATGGGAATGCATATATATTCTATTGATTAATTCATTGAAATTTTTCCTCAATTTTGTCCTTACAATCGACCATTGTGCGGTTCCTTAGGCGGTATTATGGGAATTCCATCAATTTGTGAACGCGTGTCCCCGGAATTTGACCCCTTGGATCGATTCTTCGACTTTTGTTCGCACAATGGGTTTTGTGCTAAATAATTCGTTTATAGTTGTCAAAGTAATAGTACTCAAAAATGGGTGCTTACTGCTTACGGTGCTTCGTGACGTAATGAGACCTGCGATGAATTGCCGTTTTGGAGTATTTTCTTTATCTTCATCTGTTTGAGTTTAGGAATTCACGGTTTCTTTTGAGACGTTATCTAACTTCATTAAGCGGATCCGGTTAGGTACAGATCAATAGATGACCTATTTGTTGATTTCTGGTTCATTAGTCAAAAAGTTAAGTCTACACCAAAACAATGTTTTTGGCCACCTCAGCATGACAATTGTGGTAATAGATCGTAATTGACGTCGTTTATATTGTCACATTTAACAATATCTAACAAGTGATACCTTCGATACGGGCTGCCTCTACACCTGTATTTATAAAACATACCTTGAGGTTGGTTCTTTTGGGTCCACTTAGTCCACAAATTACAAAAGTAAAAAAAATATATACAACAAACTTGTATAAGTAAAATTAGGGTCCTGTGTTACACACCTTTAATAACCGTCAATTCAGTTTTTTGTGTGTTTTTTTTTATACAGAGATTGTGGCAAGCGAGCTTATGGCCTGCCTGATAGCAAGCAAACACCTTAGCCTATGCTATGGACGCGAGCGGCTCTAGAAAAAAACGTCCATTAAAATATATAAGATTGACAGTTTTCTATTCTGGGATGATGCTGGGACCATTTTAAAGAACATTCAATTTGATGCAACCTGCGCTAAGACTTCGCTTGTGATACAAATTGCTCTTGTAGACACATTTTAACGACTCACACACGAATGAGGTTAGAATGTGGTTAATGTACAGTTTTACGAGTGTAATAAAATAAATGCAACTTGCCTGCCCAGTGCTAAGTATCCTGAAGATACAGAGTCTTCTGAGGTAATAGAATAGATCGGTGTGGTTATTGAATTGTTGTGTCATTATAGCACATTATGACTGAAATGCAACTGACCTGCTAAATAGTTGGGATGCTGGTGCACTCAGTGTTTGGAATTCAGTGTAACCTGAAGGGGTCTATAGGATTTTATAGTGCATATGTGCTTAACAAACAGTGCAAAGCTCAGGCTCCGAAGAGTAACTTGAGAACTATCTTCTAGAGCTCTTACAAACAATGGTGCAACTGACCTGCCGAGTATCTTGGACACGCAGCCGTTGGAGACCTGCAGGATCCGGCTGATGTCGCAGGGCCGCGCGCCCGAGTGCGCCAGCTCCACGATCTTCTGCCTCGTGGAGTCCGGCAGCGGCCTCCCGTTGACGTACACACCCCCGAGCTGATTGATCCCGCTGTGGCCGGCGGAGGAGCACCCGAAGAGCGCCCCTCCGCCCATCGCCGCGCTATGCATGAGCTCATCTATAACAAAATGGTCTGTGAGAGATTTTACTACCGAATTTCGGAACCACTATTGGTGTGAAACAGTCTTAGTCTAGTTGGAATGCAAATAAAAACTTGTCAGGACGATCGCTGAGACTTTCTACCTTTTGTCCCTAACAACTTGAAATGAAATGAAATGATAATCATTTATTTATGACAAACAAACCAAGGTATTTATTACACAAAAGACACGGAAGAATAAAAAAATACGTAGTTTGCCATGAAATGGTCTCGCCTCAGCATGATGCTGGCTCCGGAGCCAGCGCTGGTCTTCCGGCGAGACCATTTTGTAGGCCACGTTCACCGCTGTCCGACACGGACTAAATGGCGACATTACACCTTCCTGAATTCAAAACCTTTAGGGCGCGACGTACATATATGTGTTAGAGCGAGAGCGGAACTTCAACTAAGTAGGATATGAAAAGGAAATTTCAACTCGCAGGTGTAGTATGAATAATCTATTTTGAACATTATTTGGACGTAGTTATGGGAAAAGGATCCAATCCACAAGAGATCACCAATGAAATGTATGACTTTTGTTTTACAGAAGGTTCAAATTTCAAATTTGACATCGCGTGGGTTGGATCCTTTTCCCATAACTACGTCCATTTATTATTCTGAAGTCGTCTCTTCAAGACTCACGACGATACAGACATAACAAGTCAAGTGAACGTAGCTTTATACCTACTTATTAATGATCACAAAAAGAAAATACTAAATTAGAGATAGGGCTTGAGTGCCCTTACGAAAGATCAGGTACTTCTAAAACGGGTAAAAAATAATAGCTACGACCCACTCCTTATTTATCTATCATTTCGTGAGTATACTTATAATATAATAAAAGTAAAAATGAGCTACTTCTATGTTAAATTAAAGTACAAAAATACATATATTTGAATAAAATAATCTCCGTTAAAATTGACGAAACATATAATTTAGGTCAGCGAGCCCCATAGACAATCGATCTGATTTTAATTCCGCCGTGAATACATCGTTAGTGGTGTTTGTTGGCCGGCAGTAAAACCACTCTTTCATTGCAATACCGCTACCTAACAATTAATGGACACTTCCATTAGTCATGTTTTGACTGGAATTACTTATTTATTTCAACCACTGTGCAAATGCGCAATCGGTGTGTATAGTTGGACAAAATCGATGTATTCATTGAATAATACTTAACGGTAAAATCACTGCGTCATAAAAGTGTTGTGTAAAAATGTGTCCGTATTTGAGTTACATAATTATAACATCGCTAACGATGTTACTTAACTACACTTAGGCTGGGTTGCACCGACTTACGATCACAGACTGATCAGCGTTAAATATGGCGCCGGCAGCTGTCATCCCATAGAAACTTGTCAAACTTTCCATACATTCAGATTTTAACGAACACAGCTTACGATTACAGACGGTTTGGTGCAACCCAGCCTTAGGCTGGGTTGCACCGACTTACGATCACAGACCGATCAACGTTAAATATGGCGCCGGCAGCTGTCATTCCATAGAAACTTGTCAAACTTTCCATACATTCAAATTTTAACGAAGACAGCTTACAGTTACAGACTGTTTGGTGCAACCCAGCCTTAGTGCAAGACGCTATATACGGTCAAGCCTAATATAATTGGCATGTTTAAAAAATGGCAGTCGTGTTTAGTACCTACCTGGATGTGTTTACAAACAATTCCTAATCTTTTTTTTTATTTTATTAAAAATGGGATTGCTCTTGGCCAGCATCTAGCCAGGGGGCAAAGATGAGGCCGACGATGAAGCGACAAACAATCAACAAATTAATACCTTATACCTATAGAAGATCGCTTTGATTTTACCTACTTTGGGGCTAAAATATTTTAAACAACTTATCTACCATAAAACTTCCTTTCTCTACTGCAAAATAAAAACTACTTCAATCCAGTTTTTTATATGAGCTTTTTCTCGCACACACCATTACATATTTCTTTTTCATTTAAATTGTGCTACAATAATTATATTTTAAAGGATGCAGCTGCCAAACAGATAAATAGATACTTCAGGGCCATCCGTTTTTCACACAACTATAAAAAACTCAAAATATAATCCTCTTACTTCGGCACAATAGAAAGGGTTTTGCGTTTTTGAAACCGCAAATTTTTATCTAATACTTGAAGATGCGACCGCTTTTGTTAAACTATAAAAAGTACTATCAAAGCTTTTAATCTTTAAAATGCGAATAAGAGGAAACAACGAATAAGCGATATCTACAGAGCCTACAATTATTTATTTTTATGGATCTCAAAAATGCTTTTTTAATACAGTTGCTCAAAAAGTGCTACTTTACGTAGCTGTTTAGCGTGCGGAAAGTTGGTTTTCGCGCACTAGTGCTTTTCACTTTTCCATTTTTTTTTTATACTTGTTCCAATGCATGACTCCTTATTGCTGGGTGTTAAATATTAGTTTCCTTTAAACGTCGTAATCAACATAAAAACCTACTGTTAATATCAGAGCCTACTGTTAATAGGTCGTATCCTGCCAGTCTGAGCCTGGGAGGGACATGCGGCCTTTTGGTTTGGGACCGCAGTGCAGTTTTGTAGGTATAGTTATAGTTGTACCTGCTTTATAGTAATATTTTAGGAAACGCAACGCCAACAAACTGCTTCGCACTTTGGCGAAACTTTGTGGTTCGGTACTTGCAGTTTTTTTTATATTAATAAATTAAGAAAAAAAAAAAAAAAAGAATACGAAAAATATACACATTTTATATTTTATTACTTACCTCTTCATCATTATAACACGTTTATTTTTTAATATTGAATATTGAAAAACCGTTCTTAAAAAGTTGTCTGAGTGGAACGGAATAGCTGCCGAAACGCCTGTCAAAGAAGAGGCGTTTTTACTTACTGCAAGCATGTTTTAAGTTTCTAAAGGCAACATTCGATATTGTTTTTATAAATATTACTTGTTGTTTTTCTTATTTTTTCGCAACTGTATTAAAAAACGTCGTTCAATACACGTGCGGAAATGTCATTCTTCACTCGTCCCGAGTCTTGCCACTCGCCTGCGGCTCGTGGCATCCCTCGGTACTCGTGAAGAAATGACATACTTTCCGCACTAGCATCGAAATGTACTATTTTTGCCTTCAAGAAACCATTGGAATAATAATAATAAAAGTACATTGTTAAATAGCAAAATTTTGTCCGAGAATCATATTGGAAAGCAGCACTGTGTACTTTTACAGCATTTTAAATGTAGCGGGATTTCAGAATATTGAAATTACAGTCCCTCGTTCAACATTATCATTGTAAATTGCGTTATGATTATAATATTAATATATCAATGTTCTTTAGTATTATGTATGCAGTTATTTTATCGTTGACATTATGCTGTAATATATAGCTAGAGTATTCATATTTAGGCAGTCCTGTCCTGGTTACTAACTGGGCGCTAAGCCGTTGATCCCGGCCGCTATCTATGATAGCAGTCTGTAAGCTAAGTTAGAGGCCTTCGGGCGGCTTGAGAACTTCTAACAGTCAAGTTGCCCACTCACTTGACAAGCCAAATCCCAATAAGGTCTAGTTTCCCCTTTGGGTTGGAAGGTCAGATGGCAGTCGCCTCCGTAAAAACTTGTGCCTACGCCAATTCTTAGGATTAGGTAGCGGACCCCAGGCATCCTTTAAGATGCAACTGTACTGGGAATAACGCTAGGATGATGATGAGGCAGTCCTGTCCCACTAAAGCTGGGTTGCACCATACCGTCTGTAATCGTAAGCGGTGTTCGTTAAAATCTGAATTTATGGTAAGTTTGACAAGTTTCTACAGCTGCCGGCGCCATATTTAACTTTGATCGGTCTGTCATCGAAAGTTGGTGCTCTCGCCCTAAAGGTTTTGTCTTGCCTTTGGTGACCTCCCAGTAGTCCCAGTGTAAACGGCCTTCTACACGATCGGGACCAACCGCCAACCATCGTGTCCTTAGTCGGGTTGATATAAAAATGGACCGTGTAGAAAGTGGTTGACCCGACCGACATTTGGTTGATGTCAACGGCCTTGGTCGCGAGCGCATCCCTCGCGGCAAGCTGCGTCTGTGGTTGGTCCCAACCGTCTGGAACGCTGTTGGCCGACGGGAGCGCTTCAGTGTGTGCTTGTCAGTCGTCGCGAGCGTGCAATGAATTCGCAAAAAGAAAGCCGCGAACGAGAAGGTTCTGACTGAATTTATATCTTTATATTACGATTTATATCTTTATTTATTTATTTGGGACATTGGATCCGATTTCAAAAAAGATAAGCACCAAGAAACTCAAGCATGGGAGCTTATGAAAGAGAAGCTCAACAACAACAACTTCTTCACTCAAACATAAAAAAGTTATTTCGATTCTGTTCAAAACCGGAGAAGAACTGACAAGTTGAGTCAACCACTGATCGTGTAGGTAGAACGAATCCCATCAAAACATAAATGTGAAAATGGGAGCCAAGTTCAATATTAAGAATATGCCATGCTTGGTTGTAGTCTTCACCGACAAAAGAATTGAGATCTAAATGGGTGCAAAGTTCCGTAGATTCTCTGAAATGGTGCCAAGTCCGGCACTACATTGTTTACAGTAAAAGTAAGTTACTGCGGCAAAATGCATTTTGGGCTTTAACTTGGCAGTTTTCTTAAATATCCAACAGCTTTTATGGTATTATAACATACTGCGTAGAAAACTGCCCAGTTAAGGCTCAAAATGTATTATGCCGCAGTAAATTAGTTTTACTTTAAACAATTTAGTGCCGGACTTGGCACCATTTTATATTTGCTTTTGCATGCACTCACTAATCACTAATTAATCAATGTTTAAACATGCTATAATAAGTCTAAGCTGCCACTGTCAGGGTCATTGCCTCACCGAATATCGCATTCCGCCGCCTTAAGTAAATTTTGATTTAACAATTCTTTTATAGATGTAAAATAATTGAAAAATATTTACTTACTTTTGACTTTCTTTACAAGTTTTAGAAGCCTAAAATTCAGATAGGTAATGTACCTATGTAATGATGGGTAAAATAATTTCATTGAATGTTGATTTAATCTATCGATAACCGTCGCCTACGACTCTAGGGTGTCTATGGCAAAAACTTTCTGTACCTTTAGGTGCAGTCAGCTTCAGAGAAACCTGACACCCCCCCCCCCCCCCCCCTGCATATAAAGTTCTATGCAGGCGGGTCACGTTTCTCTGCAGCTGACTGTACTAGTAATTATTATGTGGTTTTTGAAAGTAATGCGAAAACGTAAATTGCAAAAAAAAAACTTATTTAAGGACTACAGTTTAATTGATTCCATTGTGTTTCGAAAGTTACCCATATAAGTAAGTACCTAATTGTATGACTAATTTTCGTAACATAAATGAATAAAATATTTCAGTCCTGAACTATGTACCATTTTTTTGCAATTGACCCTTATATGAGTACTATCTTGTAATCAATTTGTTTTAACGAGAGCTAGCGTATGTTCCCACGACATGAAAAATGATGTCAATACATTGTTTTGGAAAATTCAGATTCTATTCTATTCTATAGTAGTGTAGTGATATGACGGTCATATCGCAAGCAATCAAAAACAATGTCGAATTACGCCCCTGATTACAATGTTCCGTCTATTCCACCCGTTTTCACGCCAATAGCTCCCAATGACGTCACCTCGCATCAGTCAGATGCGCACAACCGTTGGTCCGCCAGATAATTCCCTTTTTTCTCAACACCCCTTATAAACACGCCTCGTGGTAAAAAGTGAACAATTGGATGCAATTTGTGGGCGAATTTGGGGCAGTCCCTTGATTAAGGCTAAAAGGGGGAAAGTTCATTGTTTTGGCCCTTTTTTGCGGCTTGTATAATTTTGGCGAGCATGGATAGAATGCGAATGACGAAATTATTCTTTTGTTTTTGATTATACGCGTCTTGCGAGAAAAAATTGTTATGCGTAATCACTACCAATCATTGTGCTCAAAATTTATTAGTTTCTAAGTAACTCCGTTATTTTCTCTTAACAGCCCAGCCAATCGAACCTATGTATAAACGATTCAAAAACAGTGACTGGTATAAATGACAGTAGGTATTTGAGGAAATATACCCCAGGGCATTACAGGTGTGAATGTATTTATTTTTTTAAATGCGTGGGTGGAACTACAAATTAATTTGCATCAAGCGTCCGCCAATTACGTGACGGATTTCGCGCCAAAACTCGTTATTAATCACACCTCTTGCAGGCGTCGTCAACCATCGGTGCACTAACAAGCGCGGCTGTTAAAAGAACAATGGACAATGCGCCCCGCCTTCGCGTGGGTTACGGTATAAGCGGAGGCGGGTTGGTGACGAAATTGAGCGGTATATTTTTAGCGTGCTGCTAGATCGAATAATTGTACTTATGGGATGTTGTGCTTAAAGTTACACTCTTGTAAGGTAAATGTCCTAGTGCCCAACACTAACACAATACTTGCAACTTTCAATCTTATGTCATATTGGGAGGAGGAGGTTGATTTCGTCAACTCAACTGTTGGTTATTGAGGTGTCAAACATTGCTCTGTTTGTCTTAATTATCGTTTGTACTAACATAATCAGAACTTACGTACACTTTCATTCCACTTATGTTATAATCCGACCTCAATCAAAAATGACATTTTTTCTTTTATAAATATGATCAGTATTATTATTTGCACAACATAAACTAAGAAAAGCAATGCTTTGAGTACAACGCCAATGACCAACTTCTACAAATAGACATGACTTTTGAGAATTTACTGAATATTTTACCGTTGTTATGTGTACGATAAAAACTAAGAAGCCAAGGTATTCCCAATGGGCTAATGCATGGCTCTTCTTAAAAGGTGTGAAAAGGTTTCTTACGGGTTGATAACGCGCGAGTGACCCTCTGGTGGTGCAAGCGTCCATAGGCGATGGTGACCGCTTACCATTAGGTGGGCTGTCAGCTTGTTTGCCACCGACGTGGAATAAAAAACAATAAAGAAGAAAAACATAATTGAAATGTTCAGTTACATTTTTTAAAACCTAATTGACACACAGAGATTCGGTCAATGCATAGTCGACTAATGCGATAGCGGTAATCTAATTATCCAATTAAAAGCATACCTTAACTAAAAAAACAGAAAATCGCTAATGCTTTTAACCGCCTAAATGCACCCCGTTGCGAATCTCCGGTGGCTTACGCCGAACAGCACGCGTGTCGTGTGAGGGAGTGTTTTAATTTCAGAGGTGCAATTTATTCGAGCGATTTATTTTTAATCCCCGTTTTTATGGCGATGCTATAAATTTCATGTGTAGTTGAAGTTATTTATTATTTTCATTTATTGTCGCTGCAGTTTAGTTGCCGGTTTACTACCACTGGAATGATGTGTTTTTGCATTTTTACGTCGCGTACGTTGGGTAGTCCAAGCCAATAGAGTATGGGTATAATGAGAGATCCATTCCGGTGGTGGTACAGTCGAGGAATTTCATTTCTTGGCCACTTCGTACCTTATCACAGTGACAAGGATATAAGGTCTCTAGTAGCTTTCATATTGATTTTCACTGTGGCAAGGTACTGAAATCCAATTTCTCGACTGTAATCTATCATTAACACTGGCCTTTAACATCTGTAAAATATAATAGCTCCCATGAAAGTGTGACACTTACCTTCGCAGAGAAGTTTGTTTCAACGTGTAAGTTTCTGTGTATTACGCCTATGCTTACGTCAGATGTGAGCGGAAACTGGAGGGGCGTTAAGTTTTAAATTCGGTGTCACTCAACGTGATAAAAAAAACCTATAGCATTTATTTTCGAGCCGTGAGATATTCGAGAAGACAAGTACGGTTGCAAGTTTGTTGCACTTTTAGCACCACCCAGGGGTCACTCAGCGTGGTTTGTTAGGCCAATACGAGTGTGACAGCAAGTCCTGTGTGTGACAAGTAAAGTTCATACTTACACGGTGAAGTACGAGAACGATGCGCAGTTTCATCTTTAGGACATGAAAAAGCTACCTATACAGAGTTACCTGTACAGTAATAATTTATATCATTCTAATTTCAAGTACTTTGAATTATTAAATTCATATTTATATCCTTCTTTAAATATTTTTTTTCAACACGTGATGGTCGCGTTTTGTCGTATAGGATGGGTAAATCACTCATCGCTTATTCCCAAAAACTCAGAGAGCGCAGTATCAAAATCTTTTATACCAGCCACGGTGTCACGCAGCCACATACAATAAAAATGCATATAATATGTGTATAGTTTTATACAACAGCTTACCAAACCGTATAAAATTACTGAATGCCACGGAATTCAAGAAGAAACTAACTAACTTCCTGTTAGAGCACTGCTTCTATAGTGTCAATGAGTACGCTGCATTTTTAAATGAACAAAAGTAGGTAGTCTTGTTAAATGTAACTTTCTTTTTTTTTTATAGTATAATGTGGCTGGTCGATAATGTTAAATGTAATTTATTTATTTTCTATGTGTAATATTTGCATGTCGTTAAGGATCGAATACTGTAACTTACACTTGCACAATAACATCTGTGTTTTTAGAATTAAGTATTCTTGCAAATAAAGATTATGATTATGATATGATTATGATGATTATGCTTTAACTACAGCGATACTTTTTTATCCTGCTACTTAGCCATCTGTTTCCTTGTTTTCACCGGAGTATGTCTACAGCTGAGATGTGCACCCATTGATGCCATTCTAATCACAGCGATACTAAAAACATGTTTTCGGCTAGGTACTAACATAATGATTCGGGGTCAAGAAAATCCTATTTCATATCGTTATTTGGCATGTTCAAAGATTAGCAAATGCTTGGTAGATTCATTCAATAGGTACAACTTCCTATTGTTAGTTCACTTAAGAAGTTGGTCGTTATTATATTATAGAAACTATATGGTCAGACGACGTGAATCGTTCATGCAGGGTATTTTTTATGCTTTCAATAATAACAAAGTCTTGGAGTATTCCACTTTAATACATAACAATAATGATGGTAAACAAAAAACTACTTTTTCGTAAGTTTAACTATTTCCTTAGCTTTGGTTTAATAATATTCTCCAAAGTCCTACGAATAAAAAATAATCACCATGTTGCTGTTTCAATTTTCCAACACCGTCATTAACATTACATTCCACATTATGTAATATTTAATTCATTTAAATAGACAATTACATAAGGGTGAGCCACACCTGGTGACATCCCCTTCTTATTATTATTTTGTATCTGTTTTTGAATTAATCTGTAGGGGAACTGTAATTGTAGTTAGGTACGCCATTTTGAATCAGCCGAATCCCGTTTGAGCGATCATGGGTTGATTATAAGCGGTTTTATTGGAACTAAATAAATAAAAACTCATTCGATGCACGTAACATTATACGATGATCGTTTTTTTTTAAAGTTAGCTTAGTTGTATTATGCAAATTAAGGTTACTGTTTTTTTTTTTACTTTGTGTGTTAATCTGTTTAAATTGTTTCAATAAAATAGTCACGTGTATTCACTAATATAAGACATTAAAATTCACGTAAAAATAGGTCTCACTAATTGTAGCTAAGGAGAATTATGTTGTTGACCAAACGGAGCGCCATAATCGCTAAGCAATAAAGCTCTTTAATAAAGATTGAAAAAAAAACCTTTACAGTAATCTTTAATATAATCCTACACCTAGTATTATGTAATTATCTTGGGTTACAGGCATGAAAAATATCATTAACATATTCTCTAACCACATAATTATCTACTTTACATTTAAATGTACCTAGTTGGATGCAAAAATACGAGTATTTTGGTATTCAAAATATATGGATGTGTTAATAATATCAGATCCATACTAAGTCACTTACCTCCATTCTAACACCACACTCAATATGACGAATCACACAATTCACACACAGCTTCAAGCAAATGTCAAGTTTTTTCATCGACACAGTTTCATTCATTCGTCGAGCCGTTTGTTTCGCCCTGACATAATTTATTGCGAGTGCTGTCAACCACGCCCCTTGAAGAAAAAACGTTCGCAAACGTCGACATTATTCTGGAATTTTATAAAACTATTTTGCTAAAAGGTTGGCTACAACTGGTATTGTGAAATTTATTTTGATCACGATCATAATAAATACTTTCTCGATTTTTTAAATTAAATTGCTTATCCATAGTTTTATTTATTTATTTTATATTTCACTCACAACTTATAAAAACGTTCAAGACTTACAAAAACATTGATTATATTGGTAGGTATTGTAAGTTTCACATGATACGGAGAAAGTAATTTTAAATTAAATAATACCACATAATATTACACTTTTAAATTCTTACGGTAAAGAGACCTGACCTGACATATGGGTTTTTAAACCTTATTGTTATTGAGTTAAGAGTGATGATCTAAAGATCTAAAGTTATGACCTCCAAGTAATGGATCCTTGGCACCACAAGGTTATAGCGCGTCACATTTTGAGGTAGCATCTAATAAGGAGCTGGTTGGGAGTAGGTTGTTGCATTTTGGCTTAAAAAGGGTTTTTTGGGCTTTTTTTAAATCTATAAATGTTAAAATAAATAGTTATTAATATCACTCCAGTAGAGTAAAAACGTACACGTAAACTATATTTGCATAAAGATACTAAAAAAAAACTTTTTTTTTCATTTGAAACCATTTGGAAACAATTGCTGGAGAGCTCAATAGTGTACTGTTCATTTTTTTTGCTCCTATTACAGGCCACACCCTGTATATACAAGCAATAACGGTTATCCAAATCTGTTAACATTGTTATCTTTAACCAAAAACCATCAAACAATGTTATTGTTCAACTGTTTTAAAGTAGTAACAAAGTAATCACTTTGCCGTTAGTAAGTAGTTGACAAAATTAGCTTTCAAAACCTTTAAATGCAACAATAGGATTAAGGCTACTTTGCGGCCTCTATTGTTCTAAATTGTTTGGAAGTTTACTGTTAATAATGAATATTAAGGATTTTAAAATGTAACTTTAATCTCAATTACTATAATTTATGATCCCACTTGTCTTAGTGATGGGCAATTTCTGAAACATATTATAATTTTCCTAAACAGTCAAACGATTCAGCTGTAGAAATACTTGTGATGTTCCTGAAAGAAACGTTACATGTTAAATTTCACTTAAGTTTCTGAAATGTTTCCATCATAATTACTTTGACTGGTCATGAGATGTCCAAATTCAGAAGTTTTATGCCAGTAAGATAATTACAAATAATTTTTAAGAAAAAAAAACCGACTTCAATGGGGGAGGCTGGTAAAAGATTATTATACTTAGATGGTGCACTCTTAGATAGATATACAATAAAATAAAAATGGCTATAATGTATGTTTATAATGGTAGAAGACTAAGTACCCTCAATTCCTCATGGAATCATGAAAAAAACCTTGCTTGCTTGACAAACAAAACGAAGAGAACAAATCGCCAAACGTGAACTACGCGTCGTTGAAGAGTTCCGTTCTGATCATCATCAGCAGTTCCACTTTATCAAATGTCACTTTTATGAATGAAAATGCTTGATTAGTTCATGAAAATACTGAAATCACTATTTGTGTGCCTTTCACATTTGAGGAGTTCCCTCGATTCCTAATGGATCCCATCATCAGAACACGAGCATGACAAAAATCAATCGTGACAATAGAACTTGCTTAACAAACACAGCTAGAAGGACAAATCGCCAAACGTGAACTTTTCGTCGTTGAAGAGTTCTGTTCTGATCATCATCAGCAGTTCCACTTCATCAAATGTCACATTTTTGTATGATAATGCTCGATTTGTTGATAAAAACACAAAAATCACTATATGTTTGCCTTTAAGATTTGAGGAGCTCCCTCAATTCCTCATGGATCCCATCATCAAAAATCGAAGAGTTCTGTTCTGATCATCATCAGCAGTTCCACTTCATCAAATGTCACATTTTTGTATGAAAATGCTCGATTTGTTGATAAAAACACAAAAATCACTATTTGTTTGCCTTTAAGATTTGAGGAGTTCCCTCAATTCCTCATGGATCCCATCATCAAAAATCGAGCATGACAAAAATTAATCGTGAAAATAGAACTTGCTTAACAAACACAGCTAGGAGGACAAATCGCCAAACGTGAACTTTTTGTCGTTGAAGAGTTCTATTCTGATCATCATCAGCAGTTCCACTTCATCCATTGTCACATCTTTGGATGAAAATGCTTGACTTGTTGATAAAAACACAAAAATTACTATATGTTTGCCTTGAAGATTTGAGGAGTTCCCTCAATTTCTCATGGATCCCATCATCAGAACTGCGTTTTGACAAAAACGGGACCAACTTATATATATACTACTTACAATCAAAAAAAGAATTTTCCAAATCGGTTAAGAAATGACGGAGTTATGGACTAACAAACATTAAAAAAAAAAACGAAAAAAAAACATACAACCGAATTGATAACCTCCTCTTTTGAAATTTTGAAGTCGGTTAAAAAGTATCCTCCGTTAGTCTAAAATACAAGAATGTTTTACAATGATGGCGGCTCGATGTATATAGGAGGCATAGTTGTACCTATATAAATATTGTAAAACGTGATGTTCTTACTTTTAAGAATCGTGTCGGCTATTACTAACATCTTATTCTAGGTTTTCCCAATTAATATTAAGTTCTTTAATAATATCATAAATGTTTAGAAAAGGAATCAAAATTATTAAGTCCTTTTTAGAGAAAAAAAATATTACATTTAAGTAATTTAAAATCTAATCCTGTTTGGCTGTTTGAAAATAAGACGCTGGTTCCCAATTCGAAATCAAACTTGGAGCCAACCACGTGTCACGCGGCGTCTCCGCGCATGCGCCCATGTTGTGTTTGTTCCTTTTTCAAATTTCGGTCCGTATTCCGAGCCGTTTTCAATGTTCTTTATTTTTAGTTGGCATGATTGGAGCTTTCAAAATTAGAATGTCATTTGTCAGTTGAGATTTTTGGGACATTTTAGATTGTCGGTTGTTTTCAATGTCAGGGAAACTGAGTGCAGCCAGAGTCTAAAAAAAATAATGTTTTACAGTCGTATTTCAAGCTACAAGCTTAATACACAAGATTTTACACTTATTTGCACTTAGTCGGTATCTAAGTATCTGAGAGAAACAAAATATAACTCCTACAACAGTTACGTAGGTACTCTTTTGTTGCTCTTGGACAGGAGCCAAGAGTGAAAACGATTTCTTTGATCAATTCCGCTGAGTGACGGTGACAGAAAGTTTACATACGCTCGTCTTTCTAAACCTATCTCCTTGGATGATGTTTATGGTCGCATATATTATTATCTACTAAGTAATTATATTTATATTATGGTAATTATATTTATATAATTCCGAGAACTCGCCACTTCACCAGTAAGGTTACCTATTGGTGCTAATATCTCTTCAACAAGTTTTTCCTGCATACAACAAAGGTGGCAAATAAACTTACTACCTGCCTGATGATAAGCAGACACCGTAGCCAATGGACGCTCGTAACTCCAGAAAAATTACGCTACCCTTTAAAATAACAAGTTTTTAATTTATCTATAAACACCAAAAAAAACATAATCGCACTGTTAATTAACTTGATAAAATGTTTCATGTGTCAGAAGAAAACCATATAAAAACCATATATCGTATTTTAAATTGATAAACAGCATTGCAAGTAGGAATTAAGTATATTCAAAACCCAAAGAGTTCACGAATTCGCGAAATGTTCTACTTGGCTCGGTATCACGCAGCTCGCCAGCCAAACCGAGCATGCGGCTATTCTGTCACATTAAGCGCCAGACAAAGACAAATAGACCGGAAAAACGGCTGTTAGAACGAGATAAACAGCAATTGCAGTCACCGCCTCGAAGGAATTTTAATGATTGAGCACGCAGACTTACTATTATTTTGTCTGGTTACTGGAGTAGTTTTGGATTTAAATATGGAATGTCGGACGGTTAAATGGTAAGCCTAGTTTACTCTAGGCAAGTGTATCCGAAAATGTAATTATGAATAAGTATGCTTTATTTACAGCCTGATATAATTAAGTTATTGGGTTATTACACAATGTAAGGTTTAATCATAATATTGACCATTAATTTGAAATACTTCGCGTGCCCTTTTCCAATTTACTTGGGGTCGGCGCAGCATGTTTTTTCTTCCATACCTCTCTATCGCCCGTCATCTCGTCACTCCAACCTTCCTCTTCATATCGTCTCTCACGCAATCCATCCATCTTTTCCTTGGCTTACGCCTCCCCTTACATCCCTCCACATTCATGCCTAATACCTTTCTTGTCACATGACTTTCATCCCTCCGCATAACATCAACTATGGGTGCTACTTTCAGGTCTCCTCTTATTTACTCATTCCTTACTCGATCCATTCTCGTCACGCCACTCATCCATCTCAAGATTCTCATCTCCGTAAAATGCAATTTCTTTTCATCCATCACCTTTGCAGCTCAACATTCCGGTCCATACGTGACGACAGATATTACAATTTACCGTAATAATGTCAATGACGCGCGTGTTACCTAAGTTTTATTACAGAATTACAATCAGTAGTAATTAGCACGAGTGAATAGGCATCTTCTGGGTGAGCTCGCTTCATCGTCGGCCTGATTTTTGCCTCCTGGATAGATGCTGGCCTAGAGCAATCCCATTTAAAAAAAAAACGGTACAAAAGGTATCAACGGTATGTCATCTTCTTCCTAACGTTGGCATCTAATCCGAAGACTAGTAGCATGAAATTGACTGCCAAATGATCTTCCAAACTAGATAAAGGTAAACCTTGTTGGGATATCTTTTTTTAAACAAAAACAGGTAGGTAAGTACAGATTCAACCCTTTATAGGGCACTATCTAACTCTTGAGAAAAAAAAAACTATCGTTTATGGTCAATATTTTTTATTAACTTTGTACGCCTCTCTTGGGCGTTGTACTCGTAAGAGGGAACTAGTGAGGGATTTCGTGCACGAGCTCGGTTGTTCCGATAGCTCAGAGGCTAGAGGGATTGGCCGCGGATGTTGCAGGTTCGAATCCTGCTCGGAGCATTAAATTTAAAATTTAAAAATTTAAAATTATTCACTTTAATTTAAAATTTGGAATATTTTTTTATATTTTCTGACGTATTTTTTTTTTAATCTTATACAGTGGAAAGAGATTTAAAGTAAGGAACAATTTTAAATTGGTCCGTTAAAGGCTTAAAACAAAACTGCACTTCCCTATTAACGTCCGAGTTCGTCTAGTTACAAAAAACTTTTAACATTCAGTTTACAACAGATAACTGAAAACCTCAAACTTTTCGAACAAATCTTTCATCCTCAGTCCTTTCGAGGACCAAAAATTTAACTAAAACCGAGAATTATAGTGGAGTTCGCAACTTTATGCAAATCCTAACAAGCAACGCAAAAGGTCAGTCGCTAACGACTTGCGAACTTAACAACTTGCCACTCTATCTGTAAGTCATAGTAAAAAGTTTTTTAAGTTAGTCAATCGGAGATTTAAAAGGTAGTTATTTTTTTGTATAAGAGTATCTCGTTGACTTCATTGTAAAGAATTCATTAATGAGTATTTTTTAGTTTAGATTTGAACGTCTTTTCATTAACCGTTTGTCGCGAAATTTTACCTTCCTCTATTAACCGGGGCCCCGAATTCGCGGCAAATTTTTGCGTACGCGTCGCTACCGATTCCCCGCATCTGCCTCCGCCTCGAATTCGCGGTCGCGGGAGAAAACTGAGTATTTATTTATTAAGGTTTGCCAACAGATGTAATACAATAAAAAAATGCCTTCCATTTCATGGGAATTGGATAGGCTACTGTATGAAATCACAGGAGTTTGTATCCTAGGTAATTAGACCTGAGAAGAAGAGCACTGCAAGATACAAATAATAGAAAACAAATAGCAGTCTGACCATAAGGCTAAAGCTATAGTTTACCTTTGCCATATGCAAAAGAGGAAATCGTTATAAATAATAAATAAAAAAATATTAGGGGACAATTTTTTTTTGCACAATTCGAACTAGTAGTAAGCTCAATAAGGTTTGTGCTATAGGTACTAGACGACGATATATTAAATAGATATATACTTAAATACATAGAAAACATCCAAGTCTCAGGAATAAACGTTTCTGCTCACAACAGAAACAAATGCACTTACCAGTATTCGAACCAACTAGGCTAAACAGGCCAATAAATTGATAATGTTGCAGTAATACAAACCCCAGCACAATTTCACCAGGACCGAGACAGTCCAGTTAGCGAGCTAGCAACTTGCAACTCCAGTTGTTTACAACACAATAGTTGCGCCAAGTTTGCCGGCGACTCGCCGTCGTCTTGCTTAGAATTCGGCACCGGTACCGTGGAAACTCGCTGACAACTCGCTTTGAAATTTAATGAATGCTCTATGTGAGCGGCTACCACAAACCAGAAGGAAGTTTGTTCTCGAATCTCCGTCGCACTTGGAAACTCGAGCGAACGGAGCGGGATACACGACCTATAACATCATGAACCGACTTCAATAGAAGGAAGGAGGTTCTCAGTTCATCTGCAAATTTGTTTTTCTTTTTATAACTCTTGACCACATAACCCGATTTTGATACTTAATAATTTTTTTGTTTCAAAGCAGGTACCCTCAAGTTGGTCCCATATAAATTTGGTGAAGGTCTGATTATGGAATCTAGGAGGAATCGAGGGAACTCCTCGAATTTGATAGGTACGCATATGCCGATTTCGGTATTTTCTGTAGGTAAGCAAGCATTGGCTCACGGAAACCACAAATTGTGGTATAGCGAATTACAAAATTAGAGTCGGTTTTTTTTATATAAATTATTTTTTGTTTGTGGTAGGCCCTCTGATATAAACTTAGTAAGTATACCAAGATCAGATCCGTATGGACATTTTGGCCTCTCACCACTCCAAACGTGACTTTAAGTCATTTTGGAAATGTACGAATAAGTACAACACAAAGCCGAGCTTGCCTGTTACCGTCCAGGGCGTGTCGGATCCCAAGGATATAGCAACGGTATTTAGAGATCATTTCATCGTAAAGTAACCCTTAGGTACCACTGCATCAGTTCCCAACTCTGAAACCTGTGGAGGGGGCTTAACTACTTTTTTTACGGCAAGTCAAGTTTCTAAAGCCATCAATGGAATGACGAAAGGGAAGTCCCCGGGCCACGATGGGCTCAGTGTAGAACATCAGAAGCATGCTGGGCCTCACTTATCAAGGGTGTTATCAATGTTTTATTCACTGTGTGTTTCTCATTCCTATATGCCTAGTGACGTGACCAAGACGTTGGTGGTACCTATAGTTAAAAACAAAACGGGGAATATTTCTGATAAATGTAATTACCGACCTATATCTTTGGCTACGATTATAGCAAAAATATTTGACAGTTTGCTTAACACGCAACTAAATAAATATCTAAAAATACACGACAACCAATTCGGTTTCAGGCCAAATTTGTCTACGGAGTCGGCTATTTTGTGTCTAAAGCATACTGTGAAATATTATACGAACAGGAAAACGCCAATTTACGCATGTTTCTTGGATTTATCGAAGGCGTTTGATCTAGTGTGCTATAATATTCTATGGGAAAAACTAAAGAAAATTGACTTACCAGAGGATCTGATTTCTATATTCAAATTTTGGTACTCTAGTCAGGAAAATCAGGTCAAATGGTCAAACGCCTTATCCGAGCCGTATAGGTTGGAATGCGGGGTGCGGCAGGGGGGGCTGACGTCGCCCTCGCTCTTCAACCTGTACGTAAACGAGCTGATCGAGACGCTCAGCAGCCAGCATATCGGCTGCCATATCGACGGCGTGTGCGTCAACAACATCAGCTACGCCGACGACATGGTGCTGCTGAGCGCCTCGATCTGCGGGCTCCACACGCTCCTGGAAACGTGCGTAAGTTATGCTGCCTCACATGGGCTCACTTATAATGTCACAAAAAGTGAGCTAATGGTTTTCAGAGCTGGGACGAAGTGCCCTACGAATGTTCCACCGCTCACGATAAATGGTACTCCGATTAACAGGGTGTTCCGCTTTAAATACCTTGGCCACGTCTTGACTGAGGATTTAAAAGATGATGCCGACATGGAGCGGGAGCGTAGATCGTTGGCGGCGCGAGCGAACATGATTGCCCACAGGTTTGCACGATGTTCAAAAACCGTGAAAACAACCCTTTTCAAGGCATACTGCACCTCCCTTTACACGTGCAACCTGTGGGCCCAGTATACTCGAAAGTCGTTGGACGGTCTGCGCGTCCAATATAACAACGCGCTCAGGGTGTTGCTGCGACTGCCGCGCTTCTGCAGCGCCTCGGGCATGTTCGCGGAGGCGCGCACCGACTGCTTCTACAGCACTCTGCGCAAGCGGTGCGCGGCCCGGCGGAGCAGAGTGCGCGCCAGTCGGAACACCATCCTGGCCATGATCGCAGACAGGTTGGACTGCCCCTACATGGGGCGCTGCATGCGCCTCCATGTGGGGAGCAATCGCTCCTACTAATTTTAATTTAATTTGTAATTTTATTGTGTATTGTATTTTATGTTATGTTATTTTAATTAATGTATGTAATTTTAATTTTAATTAACATAATGGATCTTTGTTATTCGGTATAAATAAATAAATAAAATAAATAAATAAGCATGTTAAAAAGTTTTTTTTATTTTTCAGCTCAAGAGTGTGTGATAAATTTTCCTCAGGGTGTATAAAGCGCTGAAAAAGCAAGGTGACGCATTTACAGTACAGTATTTGGTAGCTAACTAACTAGTACAACAAGAGGGTTCCAATTAACTTTAGCCTACTATGCTTTTTCTACTTTTTGGTGTATATTTGAGTTGAGTTGAGAGTGGTTTATTTGAGCAATAGTCTTCAGATAACACTAGTTAAATGCATTTTTTTTATTATATCTTGATAATACGTTTTTAAATTTTGTGTCGCCAAATCTTGATTAGATGCCAAAAATTACCCCGGGCTCCCAAAGGATACAACCGGGAAAAATGTTAAAACCATACGTCGTATCAGAGAAAAGTTTGGCAGAGAAGGAAGAAGATAGGAAACTGTTTGTTTCTGTTAAATAATATTTTCATGGCCCAGTGGCACCCGCGTACTGCGTGCGGTATGCGAGGTTAAGCAATGTCGGGCGAGGTCAGTCCTTGGATGGGTGACCGCTTTGAGTGGTTACTAACTGAGCGCTCCCGTGCTTTGGAAGGCACGTTAAGCCGTTGATCCCGGTTGCTGTCTTTGATAGCAGTCGTTAAGCCAAGTTAGAGGCCTCCGGGCGGCTTGAGAACTTCTAACAGTCAAGTTGCCCACTCACTTGACAAGCCTATTCCCAATAAGGTCGGTTTCCCCCTCGGGTTGGAAGGTCAGATGGCAGTCGCTTCCGTAAAAACTAGTGCCTACGCCAATTCTTGGGATTAGGTAGCGGACCCCAGGCATTCTTCAGGATGCAACTGTACTGGGAATAACGCTAGGAGGATGATGAATATTTTCATTTGCACTGCACCGCAGTGCAGTTTCGTAACTACTAGTTATAATTGTACCTGCTTTACAGTAATATTTTAGGGAGCGCAACGCCTACAAACTGCTTCGCAGTTTGGCGAAACTTACTTGATCGGTGCTTGCTGTTTTATTGAAAAACAGTTGTTAAGATTTCATAACGTTAATATCAATATAAATTTTTAAATAATAATCACACTAGTAATGAAGACCAATGGTAGTCTCAAAAGTTGGGACGCGCCCTAGCGACCGATGCACCGCGCTGAAACCGCGCGTGTGGACTTGACTTAATGTCTTTGTGAGCTGTTTGCAAGGCACTTAATTAGGTATATAGCTAAAATTAAACGATCATATTACTTATAACTATAACGCATAAGGAGCGCTCGTGGCCCAGCGGCGCCTGCGTACCGCGTGCGCTATGCGAGGTTAAGCAACGACGGCCCAGGTCAACTCTTGGATGGGCGACCGCTTTGAGTGGTTACTAACTGAGCGCTCCCGTGCTTTGGAAGCCATTGATCCCGGCTGCTGTCTACGGCAGCAGTCGTTAAGCCAAGTTAGAGGCCTTCGGGCGACTTGACAAATTGCAGTCAAGTTGCCCACTCACTTGACAAGCCTAATCCCAATAAGGTCTAGTTTCTCCCTTAGGTTGAGAGATCAGATGGCAGTCGCTTCCGTAAAAACTAGCGCCTACGTCAATTCTTGGGCTTATGTAGCGGACCTAGGGCCTCCTTCAGGATGCAACTGTACTGGGGTAACGCTTGGATAATGATGATGATCACTTATGTAACGAGTTGTCTTGTATAAGTAATATTTTTTAAGAAAAAAAAACCGACTTTAATGGGGGAGGCCGGTGAAAGATTATTATACTTAGATGGTGCACTCTTAGATTCCATACAATAAAATAAAAATGGCTACAAGTATGTTTATAATGGTAGAAGACTAAGTACCCTCAATTCCTCATGGAATCATGGAAAAACCTTGCTTGCTTGACAAACAAAACGAAGAGAACAAATCGCCAAACGTGAACTACGCGTCGTTGAAGAGTTCCGTTCTGATCATCATCAGCAGTTCCACTTCATCAAATGTCACTTTTATGAATGAAAATGCTTGATTAGATCATGAAAATACTAAAATCTCTATTTGTGTGCCTTTCACATTTGAGGAATTCCCTCGATTCCTAATGGATCCCATCATCAGAACTCGAGCATGACAAAAATCAATCGTGAAAATAGAACTTGCTTAACAAACACAGCTAGGAGGACAAATCACCAAACGTGAACTATTCGTCGTTGAAGAGTTCTGCTCTGATCATCATCAGCAGTTCCACTTCATCCAATCTCACATTTTTGGATGCAAATGCTCGACATGTTGATAAAAACACAAAAATGACTATATATGTTTGCCTTAAAGATTTGAGGACTTCCCTCAATTCCTCATGGATCCCATTATCAGAACTGCGTTTTGACAAAAACGGGACCAACTTGGATATATATACTTACAATCAAAAAAAGAATTTTCCAAATCGGTTAAGAAATGACGGAGTTATGGAGTAACAAAAACTGAAAAAAAAAACATACAACCGAATTGATAACCTCCTCTTTTGAAATCTTGAAGTCGGTTAAAAAGAGTTACCAGCGATCATGCAGTTTTGGGGGGGATTACGGCCTCGCGCGGATAATTGCGCTCGTATTGGTTAATGTTGTGCGCGTATTGGCAGTGCGAAAACCGTGAAAGTATTAGACAATAACGTGTGTGTGCAAAGGTGGGTGGTAACTCTTCCTAGGCTGAGAGAAAACTCCGAGAGGCCTCCTGTGGATGCTCAGCCTACGCTCTGGTGAAGAAGGAACCACCCCATTCACATGTAAATTTTGTAACGTTAGTGTTACTTGTATGATGTGATGTATGTGAAGTGTACATACCTAATAAAATAAATTAAATTAACGTATTAGTACACCGACGATGTCTATCACAATAAATAAAAATATCTGTTGTAAGATATCGTAAATTAGAAACCCTGTGATATTAAGTACACACATCACAACGCTTCATAAATAGCTTAAATTAATATAGGTTGCTAATTTTAAATGAATAAACAATGCAATTTGACAAATTACCTAATTGGGTCAAACGGCACAAATCTATAATACTGTTTATTTGCCTAATAAATTGATTCCAGTTCACTAGGGCACCTGTGCCAGTGGCATTAATTACTATCGTGCCGATATACTGAAAAATGCATTGTCACCGGGTAAAGTACAGTTGCACCCTGAAGGACGCCTGGGGTCCGCTACTTAATCCCAAGAATTGGCATAGCCACTAGTTTTTACGGAAGCGACTGTCATCTGATCTTCCAACCCGAGGGGGAAACCAGACCTTATTGGGATTAGGCTTGTCAAGTGAGTGGGCAACTTTACTGTTAGAAGTTCTTAACGACTGCTATCGTAGACAGCAACGGTTTAACGTGCCTTCCAAAGTACGGGAGCGCTCAGTTAGTAACCACTCAAAGCGGTCACCCATCCCAGGACTGACTTCGCCCGACATTGCATAACCTCGCATACCGCACGCGGTACGCGGGCGCCGCTGGGCCACGAGCGCTCCCAATTTATTCATCTATTGATTGTTGATTGACAAATTCATGTCTGTAGAAAATGTGAAACTTTATCAGTCAATGTAAAATGTCAAAATGAAAACTGGTATAATTTTTCCATTTGACATGACGGATGTTAAATAATACGGTACTTAATTGAATGACACTTCTTCGGATCTAGTCGTATTCCGAGATTTGCCGATGGGAAAGGATTATTCACTAACCCCCTTATTCATAAAACTTAACAAACCTCTGTTAACTAAAAGTTGTTTTGTCCCTTTCTCACAAACATAAATGTCAAAGTGACAGGTAAGGACAAACCAACTTTAGCGGCATGTTAACTAATAGAGGCTTGATGGACGTTTATGAATAAGGGGGTATATCTCTACTACATATCTGGAAGATATCCCTTAAAGGGATAAGTTCGCCTTTGTACCGATATAACCGAATTTATCTGTAATTTTACGTGTGTTTCGTGTACAATAAAGTATTTACATACCTACATAAATATTATAACCTAAATTTTGCCCACGACTTCGTCCGACTTCAAGTTTATGTTTGGGTGTTTACTACTCATTCACGTCACACACGCAAAAATAGCTTATAATCTACTTTTACCCAAAATATCATTACTCAAAAGGTTTTTTTTTTTTTAATTTAGCATGAATTTTGCTAACACTGCTGAAATATTCCTTCACATATCTATTGTAAATATAGCGTAAGCTTTTTTATGCAACAACGGTAGTAAACAAGCTTACGGCCTGCCTGATGGTAAGCAGGCACCGTCTCCTATGAACGCTTGCGACTCCAAATGATAGAACTGATTCAGTTTCAAAACAGTACAATTAACCCTTGTTTGAATCAGAGTAACACGGGGTTGTCGATGGGCCAAATAGATATCAAAACCATACATCAATATGTAACCTACATCAATAAATATGTAATACATAAATACTCATTGCCACGCTACCCTTTTCTGAAAAAAACGCCAACCATCTATCGGGAAAGGCGGCTTGCTATATTGAGAGTATTACTTAGTAGTCTGATACCTTTTATATCATTTAAATGAAACTCACCTTTATGTGGCATCTTCCAGAATGCTTCTGCCGCCGTGGTTGGTTCCCGCGGCGGCGGCACCAGCCCGCCGACCAGCGTGGTGGCGGCGTGCGCCGGCGCCGGCCGCCCCCACCCCCCGTGGAGAGCCACCCCGCACTGCCCCCCTGGCCCCCACAAAGACCCACCACGATCTACTACCAGCGCAATGACTGATTCTGTCCTCACTGATTTTGCACAACCCTGGACAAGCTTAACTACTTAGCGCTGAATGCGGGCTTGCTATTGGCTGGAGCCAAGTTGAGAACGACACAGGGTTGACACTTTTTATTGAAGTTTAAAATGAATCGGTCATTGAACGCTTAAAAAGATCCTACAGTTTTTTCACTTCCGCGCTTCGCCTTTGCGACCTGCAAAAGAAAAACACGATTCAAGAAATCTATTGACCCTAATGCGGCATTAGACAATCGGATCATCAATCACAATCATTTCTTTGAAGACGACGCCGAATATGCTTCCGTCTTACTCAAACCAGGCTGAGCGCAATGAGTAAGAGTAGTACAGACGTTAATTGCTGAATGATGGTGCTGAATCGTTGGAGAGCGCCATCTATTGTTGCATATCAGGAATAGTTTGGTCGTGAGTTGATTGTAATCGTTGTAATGAACTTAGATGGTATGATAGCTGCCTGCTATACCACCCAGTCCGAACGGTAGTGATGTCTGTCGATCTGTCGGGCGATTTGTTTGAGTTTTTGTTTGACTGAGACGTTGGCGGCCGCTACCATGTATGACGGTGCGTTTTAGAATATTGACTAATGAAATTATGAGTGGTCTGTCTGAAGTGATTAGGTGAAAGACGATACGTCTATTATTTATGCGCGCATGGAAATCAAACCTTCATTATTATTGTTCCACCATGAGAGTTAAGAGAACAGGTTCTAGTCTAAACTACGAACTTAAGCAAGATTACCCTACGGTGCATTTAGTTTACTCGACAATAGTGATATTTGTTAAGTATAATAATCACATTCAGTGCTAAAGAGACACACATACCTATGTAGTTACATAATAAGGAAAGGTTGAGATAGAGTTATGAAGCGTGTAAAAAATACATTACTTTGAGTTGCTGTGCTTATGCTCCCTTTTTAGGGTTCCGTAGCCAAAATGGCAAAACGGAACCCTTATAGATTCGTCATGTCTGTCCGTCCGTCCGTCCGTCATGTCACAGTCGATTTACTCGGAGACTATGAGCATTACAATTATGAAATTTGGATAATATGGATGGAATATGGGGATATGGAATATGGGGACTAGCTGTCAAAGTCGTAAAAAGTGGGTCCCCCACCCCCTCCCCAATCCCCTCTCAAATTTCCAAACAATGAAGTTTAAAATTCTGAAAAAAATCAAAATGGTGTACAATAATAAATCCTTTCAACGATTTTTAGTTTGAACAAGAACGGTCTAACAGTTTTGAGTAATTGCTGAAAAACTGTCTTGCCCAAACAAAAGGGTGTAAGTGCCGTGAGTTACTTATGAAGATACGACCTTTTTTGATTCAATGGATTGTATAGTGGTTTTAAATGTAGATTAGGAGGTGTCGGTACGGAACCCTTCTTTGTGAGTGGTCCGACGCGCACTTGGCCGATTTATTTCATTATCCTCCTGTTTTTATCATATCGTATCGTTTTCCTGGTCATGTGTATATATTATTAAAACAGAGTCTGGAGTCCGCTTTGGAGTGGCAAAGCCAAATATTGAGATAAAGTGTAAATATGCCAATATTTGGCGTAACCACTAGTTTTACCAAAGCCATTGCCGTCTAACCTTCCAGCCCTGAGCGAAAACTAGGCCTGGTTGGGATTACACCGGTGGCGTTGGTCCCACTGCCAACGTTAAAGCTATATTATTTACTTACTGAATATGAATTCAATCGAGACCAAAACATAGGCGCGACAAATCATTCCACCTAACCCCAAGGGCTGAGTAACAGGTACTCAAGCGTTTGATCTTTTCAAGTCCCAATATCGAGTGACTTTGATATTAACCCACACAATGTCGTCGTTGGAGAACTGAGTCCTGAGTCTAGTCAAAGTGAGTGCCACTTGAGTGCAAAAGTTTGGACACAATTATTGAGTTTTTTTGCTAATTGGATTTTGAGTTCGAGCCTTTAATGGTGTGGCTTTTAATGCTGAATGTGAATGTGTTTACTTGTAGTTTTTTGTTTTAATTTGGGTTGACGTAGCGTTTGCGCCAGCATTTTTAAAGCCTAGTTACACGAGGAAAGTAATCGGCATAGTACACTGCAAAGTTAGTTCTGTGCTCTACCGCTCTGATGTGTCAGTAGTATAATATTTTACGTATTTTTTTTAAACGCATGATATGCCTTCAAGACATACAGCACTTTATTAAAAGCTATTGCTCCGTTACCTTTTCAAATTGTCCTACAATTTATGAGATTTAGCCTATGCAGTACAATTGCACTTAGAAAAGTGACTATTGTAAAAATTACGCTTGTGTCATAAAAACTTCAAGAAAACATAGGCATATTTCGTGATATTACAGGCACGTCAAAGATCGGCGAACGTGAATTGTGCCTCATATTGATTCGAGACGTACTATACCTATGCAAAGATAAAACCACGAACCGCCGGACTTTCTCCCACATGCAGCCGAGAAAGCAGTCTATCAGTTTTAGACTCTATTATTAGAATATTAAGGTTCAAAAATGGCGAAATTCTTCGCTTGTACAGCGAACACTCGAACAGATTCATCACTCAGCGCTATCGGACGATCAGCGGCCCTTTTATCTGTACCACACGTATCGGGTTGCCACAAAAACTTGTTTCTAATTAGTAGGTACAATTAGCCGATTTAGTGTGTAGTAAGTGTAAGTGAACCCGCTGAGTGTTGCGTGCGAAAGTTGAGGAAATTCGACGTATTCTAATGAAATAATTTGTATAGTGTTTGAAATATAAAGGCCAGTTTATGTCTGGCAAGTATGGTCAAGTGTTGTATTGTGATTTAACTATCCCATAATTGTGACAGAGTACGACTACTTGCATACTTACGTCAAGTAGTTAATAGCATAAAGTAACTGTTAGTACTACTATTAGCTAAGAAGCTATGTTAAACACAGCTTTTTAGTTAAATTATAACTAATAATATGGTCTGAAATAAAACATTTTCTGATTTGATTGTACAGCCGCATTTTTACTGAGATTAAAATTATATTATTATAAAATCTATATCTACATATTTCCTATTAATTCCGACAGTCAACAATAATCCGGAGCGTTATTATTAGTATTTTTTATTCATTCGCAACTAAGTTTGTATCTGAACATGTATACATAATGTGTGTTAGTGTCGTATATTTAAAATTTAAATACTTTTAATACGTTTCATTGGACTTTGTGGAGATCCTCGGGGGAGGGGTTTGTCCAGCAGTGGACGACTTTCAGCTGATATAAAGATGAGACCAAGTACATTATTTGTCTCTTACACCAATTCTGCTATTTACTTTCATCTCACTGTAAATTCTAACATTTAAAAGTGGGCACTATTAAACGGCTCTTGAAAAAACATAAAACTAAATTGGTTAAATATCCAAAAATAGAATATGTAATATTTGAGGGTAGGTTTAAATTTCATCTAATCTGAGTGTTTTACAGTCTGTAAATGCTTTATAACCTCACAATGTCACTGCAGACTACGCAAACTAAATTCACCTTCGGATCAAAACGGAATTTCAACGTTAAGTAACGTCGGTAAAAAAACAGTTTTTCTACGTAAGTGGCCGTCTGGCTGCGTCAAAGGGAGCGAACGCTAAGTCGGTATTTTAAAATTGTGAGATAGAGATAATGTTGTCGATAGTGGTATAAGGTGGTAAGTAGGATTTGATTGTATAATTTAATAAACTCAAAGTAATACAAATATCGGTACAATAGTAATTATTATGGTGTCTTTTCAATTAATATTAAACGAAAAATACGAAAACCGTCATTTTTTTACATGTGCCTCAACTTTTCAATATCCCAATCCATTCAAATACAAAAAAAGGCATGATCTTAACGTCAATATTTGCTTTAAACGACTATGGAAAACGCTACCACAGGTACAGACTGGCAGTTAAAAAGACAAGTTTGAGGCTACTATTATTTATAACATAAAATACAGATAAACCCGGATAATAATAATAATTCTTTTGATAATTACTTCCAACATAGTATCTCCTGAGCTCGAAGCTGTAAATGCAGCTCTATATACTCTAAACTATTCAGAATTTCAGTCGCCGTTAGTTCGCGCCATGGACTAAGAAATCTACATCCACTTTGAACGCATTACCATAGAGTCAGGATCGGATGTCTGGTGTTCCGGCACACCTCATTAGGCCCGCTTTGATTCAGCAGGTGGGTCTAATGCACGCTCCTTAGTGGAATTGATTCTGTAATGCCGATAGTTTTGTCTTTTTCTTGGTTGTTGCGAGATACGTGTGAAAAGGATATAGGAGTACTTTGGGGATCGGAAATTAAGATTGTTTTACTTAGGTAAGTACAGCGTTTTTTTTTTGGAAAACGAGAGAGTATGTCGGTGTATTTGATACATATTTGTAGATAGAGAGATGGTGATAATTCATCAAGAGAAAGTGAGTGAGTTGATTATGACCTTATAGGTCATAATGAACTTAACAGTAGTGAAGAAACGATTAGAACTAATGATTGCTCTATCGACAAGATAAAGGTCCTCAAATTTGATGATGGTTTTAAAATTGTCGTCGACCATACATTCATCATCATCATCATGTCAGCCGAAAGACGTCCACCGCTGGACATAGGCCTCCCCTAAAGACTTCCACAATGACCGCTCCTGCGCCACCCGCATCCAGCGGACACCCGCGACCCTTACATACATTATGATGATTTATTTGGAAACCAAATTTTTAAGACTGATTATTTTTTACTGTACAGTTAGCACCATTCTTCCATCGGACATCCAGATGTACGGCTGGCTACAATCCTTACCTGGTCGAAATTCCTCTAATTCGAACCAAGCGCTTTGCATCTTCTTTTATAATGCGCACTTCTAAGGTTTGGAATTCTCTGCCGGCGTCTGTATTTCCGAGTTCATATAACCTGGACCTTTTTAAGGCACGAGTGAATAGGCATCTTCTGGGTGAGCTCGCTTCATCGTCGGCCTCATCTTTGCCCCCTGGCTAGATGCTGGCCAAGAGCAATCCCATTTTCAATAAAAGAAAAAAAAAAGAAAAATAGCCGCACTTGTGAATATTTCAAAAGACTTTATTACAAGAGAATAAGAGCTTCTATGAATATTTCAAAAGACTTTATTACAAGAGAATAATAGCTTCTAACCTCTTCATTTAAGTAGCTACTTCTGATGCTGGCTGTACTAAAACAGAAAGTTGTCAATGGGAAATGAATACTATAACCACGTTTTGGGAACTTATTATTTTAACTATAGATACCTACATACTATTGATTCTTCAAGATTTCAGCAAAATACATAATAAATATTTATAGCGCAGACTTCACCAATCCATCATGTAAAAATATAACAAGTGATGTGGCATGAAAACAAAGCTGCCGGGAATATTGCCTATGGTGGCGGCAACTTTTAATCCGAGAACGGGTTGCTACCGCATATTTTCTTAAAAACCATTTCTTTGTCACTAAAAGATGAAAAGTTTGCAAACGTACTGACTTTTCAGTAAATAAAATCAAAAAAATCATCAGCACCATCCTTTATCCCCTCGGTATCCCAGTACAGTTGCATCTTAAAGGGTCCGCTTCCTAAAAATCCCAAGATAATTCTTGTCGAGCCGGCAAGTAGGGTAGGACATTACGGAATCGACTGTCATCTGACCTTCCAAAGCAAGGGAGAAATCTAGACCTTATTAGAATTAGGCTTTGTCAAGTTAGTGGACAACTTGACTGTTAGAAGTTCTCAAGCCGCCCGAAGCCCAACGATTGCAGTTACTTACCTACGTCTTGTGATCACAATTATTTTTCTTGTATCGGCAACCCAGGCAATGCTCCGGGAAATATTGCCAATTGGAATATTGCTGAGAATATTTTTTTTGGCAACACACGTCAGTAAACAAACCTATTTTAATGAGACTAAGCACTTCAATTATTTCACCAGTAGCCATACAAATACTGCTTCATGCGTGAAAAGTAACATACAAAACATATACCTATCTATTTAGCCAAGTGCTCTCAACTTAAGTTGTAGCTTCAAAGCTCGCTTCCTATTCAGGTTTTTAAAGCGGGGAGCTTTTATGTCCTACCCACATAATTAATATTACGACTCTACAAACATTTTATATCGCTTTGAATTTTTGAGAGTCACGCTTTGATATTTGCGTTCATTATTTTGGTTTAAATACGAGAATAGATTTTGAAGCAAGTTTTTGAATAGACAAACTAGATAATTCGAAAGTAATTTGACGTTTTCTTAGTGTTATAGTAAAGAAAAAGTGGTTTAGATTATCAGTAATGGAAACGGGGAACTAAAATATTTGGGTTTTCCGAGTTCACTAATAATTTGCATCAAAACAGAGTTGTAGGTAGCGAGAGTTAAACCCGTTTCATTTTATTTATTTTAATATATCTTAACGTCACGGGAGTTTACTATATAAAAGTGACAGATAGATTCAAAATAAAATTATCCGTAATATAACAAAAACACTTTTTTTTATAAAAAAAATATTTACCAAAATACATTTTTTTATAAAAAAATTGTTTTTCTTTACTAAAAACAAATAAATATGATTACTAATAAAAACTGGTATACATTATGTATATTTGTTTTTCTGAGTTCCTGTCATTTCGCCACTTAAATCGAACAAAACGAAATGTATATTTCACATTTGATATATCAAAAAGCTTAGAATCAGTCAAGTGTTTTACTTACCAAAATACCTAAAAGTTCAAAAAAGAATGCGATATAAACCTCTTTATGTCTGTTAGCTTCGTTTATTAGGTAGGTAAGTCTAGTTTTAGATTTAGCAATGTTTAAAATTGTTATTATTGTAAGCTTTTTTTTTTTATATATACCACGAAGGTGAACGTGTATTTGAAGAATACATAATTATTTGATTTCGATTCTACATGCTAGCTGCTACCTACCGCACACTTAGCGTTTCAAACACCGGCAGACCGTCTAATTCTGATCTCTTCAGAATAGATATAAATTACTCGGAGGCTGTGCGTCAGCAGATTTGCTCCATTGATTCAGCTGACTGACACCGATAGCATATATATACGTACTCCGCGTATTGGAAATTTTAATAATAGGTACGTAACTTACAAGCACTGGATATTTAACTTTAAAACTTGCACATAAATCATGAACTACTTCGTTCTTTTATACGCGTACGAAGTTAAGATTAGGAAAATTATTAGAAATAAAGGTCTGAAAATACCTATGAAGGCCCGGGTGTAGCTACTAGCTACAAAACAATGTGAGTTGGATAAAGAACCGGAATCAGACTGTTTCAAAACTGAGTTTATTTCACGCATAATAAGCGGCTAGAGATTTTTCTAAATTTCTATCAAGTCTCAATTTCTTCGTGCGCCTGAAACAGCGTTTCAGACCATTTCAGAGTGAGCGCGGCAACGTTATAGGTTCAAACAGAAAATCTCACAATACACTACATCCAGGCATTCAAATAAGTACTGGAATTATTAACCCCTAGACCAAAAATTCGACTTTTTATGACATATTTCTTGAATTTTTTGGTAAACTGTGACTGTAACATTGCTGCTGTTTATTAATATGTTTTTATACTGAACGACTATTAAAAGTTTGATTTCAAACGTCGAAAATTATATTTAATAATAATAATATAACTTTATTGCCACAAACTTAACCTAAATATTACAATGAAGGGATGTTTGAACTTAGAACTAAATTTAAAATATATATATATATATATATAAAGAAAAAAAGATCACGAATCAATTTTGAGTTGAGGCAATGGGTCCCAATCTCAGCATATGCTGGGCATGGGGTACCCAGCGCTGGTTTTCAGATTGGTCCCTGGGAAGAAGGCCGGTCGAAGTTGTTCACACATTTTATTTATAAACAAAGGTAGGCTGACAGTAATAAAAAAAAAGCTTAAACTTAAACTCTAACATTAAAAGTAGTGCGATGTTTTGTGCGTGTGTGTGATGTGACTACATGTCTATGTCGCGTGACGTGTATTATGTTTGTTAATTATTGCACGGACCGTAAAAAACGCCGATTATTATACTGGCTGCCCATAATACCAACTCACGCTAAGTTGCTATCGCTACACACGGTCTGATTTGTCGGTACGATAAATCAATCGTCTACTATTGTGATGTGTAGAACATCGCCTTTCTATCGGCTACTACTGAATTATAACCCTCATAACCAAAAAGACTTAACTTCAAAATTCTAGAAACAGACTTATGGCGTTTTACTTCTGAAGCGAGCGTGACCCGTGATCTCGTAGGAATCCGACCCATTCATACTAATGATTCGAGCTCATTTCGCCTTTTTGAATAAGGAACTCTATTCAAATATGTTTTAGTCATTTTGTTTACAGTTAACATGCACTAAATTGTGGTGCTGGTGATTCCTTGGTTTGGAATTTGTATAGGTAATCGTATATGTTCCATTTAGTGACGAGATATATAAATATGAATTTACTTAATACACGCAATCTCAAAAGAAGTAATAAAAATTAAGTTACCTAATTCGTAAATTTAGTTCGTCTTGGGGGGTACTACCGTAAGTACCGTGGCCCCAGATTTTATTAAATCATGGTCTTGATTCTTTATCAAGACCGCTTATTTAATTTTTAGTTTCAGCCATCGTCTTAGTTTAAAGTCACAATTATTCACTCTTTATTAATTAATATCGAAAGATACCTAATTTTATTACTTACAAGTTATAAAATAAATTTGCATAATAAGCTTAACCGTTTGCACGCTGTTACAAAACGCTTTTTTATCAGACAAAAAATTAAATGTCACTTACTGTAAAAGCGAAATGAACACATTAATTTAAATAAAATTATACATTTATCTTCGATCCAGCTATTTAAAACACCGGCGTTGGATAAAAAAAATGTCACAAGTACATGAAAACCTTTTTACTTAAAAAAGGGTATATCTTAATCCTTATTAAGCCCGAAAGGGTGAGGCTATTGAGACCTGTTATTTTGAGGAGGATTATTTTTTTGGCTAATAACACTTCGGTATCATATCGTGCCGTAAGACGGGGGCGGCTTGGTTCAGTTTTAAGAAGATTATTTGAACGTACTACATAAAATCATTTCCTTAAGCTGGCTTTTAAATTTATTTTTTAGTCTTATACAGTTTGGAGAGGAAATCTTTAGGTTTAAAGTACGCTTTAATGGAATGAAGGGAATATGAAGCCGCTGCTAAATTAAACTTATTTTTATTGTACATGGTATGTCCACTTTGCACGATTTACACATTATTATGCGAAAAATACGCTGCAATATTTGCGAATACCAATTATAACACATTTAAATAATCGTATTTTTAGAGAGAATGCTTTTACTATGCATAAAAAATACTATTTGGTCTAAAAGTAACAAAAACGTATGGATATAATGTTATTCTTTAATTAAATGAAAAGAAATCGGAACCCAAATTGGTAATGTCAAATTCAAGGATTAGCGTCAAAAAATAATAACGTCTAAGACCCTTAACTTTTAAGTAACATCGATTACTTAGCACAAATATATCGCACATTACACGCTGTTCACACATTTAGCCGTGTAATGACAGTATGTGAGAGCGCTGTCAATGGTTATGTCTCTCTTTGTCGAAAAATGTCATTAATATGACAAAAAAAATGTCAAAAGTGCCGATTCCCCTCTGGGTTGTTATAATGCGTGTCAACACTTGAACAGAGTTTGAAATAAATAATAGTGCTGTGAATGAATTGTGCTGTTTGTCGGCACGCTTGACTTGACGTCACTCGATTTATTGATTTTTATACATTTTATGGCGTTTCTTTGATGTCAACTACAAATAAGTTTATTTGTATTGATTTAGGTTGAGTGTTACTTTTATGTCAAGTAGCTACTACTAATAAAGTAATTTATATCTAAGGCTGTATTTTTATTTTTGAAGTTTTAAGAGATCTAGTGAGTTTTTTATTGCATTCTTCTTATCAACAGTAATTATATAGACGTAATTAAATTTAATTTACTAAGTACAATATAAGTATTTTAAATTCAGTTGAATTACATTAATTGTCATGTTTTTGTTGTGTTTAACGACTCATTACTATTAAATTTAACTCCACCATCAACATAAGTACATACATGCCAGCAGCATCATCATTATGTGCACACTTATCTGGAGTTATGGTCCAGTTCAAATTTTTAATCCTTAGCTTACATATGTCTATAAATGCCTGTAACTTGTAATAAATAAAATGAAAATTTTATAGATAATTTCAGGTTAAGTAACTTATGATAGGTAGTATCCTGAAGATAATAAACTTTTCACGTGTACATATCCATTTAATTTCAACAAATCACACAAAAAAAACATCTTTTGTCAGTTGCGAACGGCCGTCTGCCATTGTATCCCAAGTATCGCTTACCGCAAAAATTATTTGCTCCCAACAATGCTCTCGAGATCTCTATTTAACGAAATTACAAATTTCGGACTTACCCGCTTTTATGTCGGTGGGATCAAAGATGTCGTGAATGGACGTATCTTCGATTGACGTTTTTCATTTGTTTGCTTTGGGTCGATATTTTATAATCAGTCAATTTCGTAAAAGTGTTTTTTTTTTATTGATGCATAAGAATTATATTTATTACATTTTCATCTTGTTTGTATTTAAAAAAAAATATATATACAGATTTGATTAGCTAAAAATTATAAGGAAATAATATATATTTAAAGTATAGGTACCTAAACTTTAAATTGTTTAAAAAAATCTTTCAAGTAATAATGTTACCTTAAAAAATATTTCAGATTTCTACTATTTATTAATATCAAAAAGTGGTAACTGGCAAGTAGGTATCCAATATTTTTATAACGGAACACTTGAACCTTACTAACTCTACATTAAAATATTTCTAAAAATATACATATTTTATGTAATAATGTATGATATAAAAACCCATTACTAGGATATTTGACGTGTAAAGTAGCCCTTAGAAAATTATACCACAGTTAATCTCCACAGAGAACTTTTAAAATAAAATATCACATTACAACAAAAAAAAAACAATAACGCCAAATGTTTACTTTTACAAATTATCTATAACAATGAGTATTTTATTTCAATTTCGGATGCCGCGTAGGTTTGGGTCAAACTAAAATATCTTATTACACATAGGGATGAGTTTTTTTTTATTGGAACAGGTAGAGTTTTTAAGAACCAATTTTGGGTATAATTTTGCAGATAATATAATTTCATTTTTTTTTTAAATGTATTGAGAATAAGTATTTTGACAAATGTAAATATGCCACAATAGTGTTAGGTTTAGGACTATTTTTAAATCATAGCATTTCAATCAAAACTATTTCAAGCAATAGGAACGTGGTATAGCTATTTATTATAGCTGCAAATAGCTGCTTATTTATATTTTATTAGTAAAAACGAATTAGTAATAAGGTAGAAGTATGATACATACTATCATAAAAAAAAAACCATATAGGGTCGATAGGCCGGTTAGTGACCAGCTAATTTGGTATGCCGGTTTTCGACCACTTGGATGAGTTGACGAACTGAAACGATAATTTCTCGTATTTGGCTGGATTCCCATTCAATATTTACCGAATAAAATACTAATGCACTGTTTCTTCAGGGTGTGCCAAAATATTAATGTATTTAATTCAAAAAACGTCGTCCCTCAGGTGGTTGCAAACTGACGCCGGTCGCTTAACCGGCCTAGCTACCCTACCTAGGTTGATATTGAAATATACTTACTAGCACTCATCCAAATTTGCCAAGTTGTTGCTATTATTCATACTGTTTTCCACGAATCTTCAATTAATTAAAACCACCTATTATTAAAAACAAAATCCTTAACCTCAAAGAGAACTTAAAATTTAAATGACAGACACTGCCAAACTTCAGACTTCACTTCCGGCTTGGCGCTTAGAATCCTAGACGACCTAGACTTAACTAAGACCTAACCTAAGTTAAAAACAAACCACCTACCTAAATCAGCAACTAACAGTCCACACTATAAACACAAACATCACAGTCCAGAAACCGGCTTCTTAAATTTGGTTGAACGCAACCAATGGTCAGTGTAGCGCGTAACCCTAATCACCGAATGCCCTGAAGTATTGGGTGAGAAACGTTCGGAGGCCGCCAACCGTTCACGATGTCACGGCTGGGTAGCGACTGGCCCAGCCATCTGATTCCAAGTCAGCCGTGTGAGCATCGCGGGGGGCGGGGCCTATTCCCCTTCGTAGGGTGGGTGTGCACACAACCATGCTAACCCACACACCCGCAACCGCACACTTACAAACGCCAGTCGTTTAAAGCACGTTGTATGAGACCGTCTTGAGAATTTGACAATGCTGCCAATTGTTCTGTTTTATGATTTTGGAAATTGAGAATGGAATGTTGCTGGATTTTGAAAAGTGTTTACCTCTGTTTTTTTATAACTACTTATTGCGTGATATTATTATATTTATTGTATTTTTTTTGTTACGCATTTTTTAATAATACATATTTTAACAGTGTTCCATTCTTGAAAGTGTTTAATATAATTTTCATTAATTGACAAGACGATTAAAGAAATATTTTCCAAACAACTAGTGAGGTTCTCTATTCGTTACTTACATCGTCTATATTTTTTAATTAGTGATCAGAAGTAGACCCTTAATCTCAATATGGGTACCTACATTATTTCGAAATATAAAAAAAGTTATTATTTATTTTTAAAGGAGTTGTCAGTTACTTACGCCGTACAGACGCGAACGCCAGTCGTAAACTTTACAGTCTCGGTTACGGTCGGTTTGTCTCACCCGTAAAAGGTTAGGTTAGCAGCTAAACTTGACGAACCGACACTTGTCTTATGTGTTTTGTCATAGAAGTTTAAATTGTTTGTGGTAATTAATTTTTTTAAACTAGAAACGAAGGCTTGCTTCATGATGTTATCTATGTTAAAATAGGCAGAGCTTAAAAATACTTCAACTTTTTTTAACAATTGTAGAATGAATTAATTTAGATAGTAGGCAATATTTAAAATAATAATTATAAAAAAAACTTAAATGCTCAAGATAATCATACTTAATATATTGAAATTATGTATTTTTAAATATATATATTTTTGTATTTTGCGCACTATCACTCAGCTTGTTCCGCCGAAATATGCAAATGCCATATTATGGCACTTTTTTGTGCCCTTTTTTGTTGTAGCCAGATTTCATCTGGGATTATAGTCGCCAAGGTTTAAGACCGTTAATGCCAGTAGGTAGGCAAGTCTGGCAAGTAGTCTTAGTTCTTTCCGTTAATGAAGTCGAGTGGCATTAAGGATAAGCTAAGAGGTTCAATTACACGGAATAAGTCGGGGCCTTAATTGATTTTTGACGCGTTCGGAAGATTAGGGTATGAAAAAAAATCTCTTTTTTTAAAACTACTACCTATGTTTTTCAAATCAGGGGTAAACTCGTTTAGTTTCTGTAGTGCCTAGGTAACGGTTAAAAGTTAAAGTTAAGTAGGTACAGATTTTAAGGATTCCTTTAACCACAGGTTTGTCTTAGCTAATTAATTGTATAAAATAATGTAAATATATGAATAAGTTCATAAGTGCATTTTCCTGTAAAATTAAACTTTTGAAATAAAATCTTGTAATAAAATTAAAGTTCAGATACACATCATCTTTTCCTCGATATTCAAATTATGCTACTAGTACACGTATGACCACATAACTAGTACCTAGTTTAGAGCATATTAATGACATTATGTCATTACTAGCTAGATTAAAATATGAATAAGACCCTTTATTGTGCATATTACGAGTATTTGTCTCCGTCATTGACAATTCTACCAAAAAATCTCTCACGCCATCCTATTATCATAGTTACGTCACGAGCAATTATAGCAACAAAACTTAATCATGTCATTACTAAGCGCTACGCCGATTCTAAATCCGCACAATAATAGACTTTATTCCTTACTAATAAGGGCTTTAACTAAAACATTTCATCTTAGTTGCAGTCGGTTTAAAATCAACAAAGGCGCCACGCGGCCAGCGTCACGGTCTCTGGCCTGAGTCTGAGCCCTAATCCAGCCCCATTCCATAAGGGCATAAGCCCCTTTTCACACCACATTTGTGCCAAACGAGAATGCCTGAAATAAGCAGACAATAGCCTAAGGACGCTTGTGGCTCCTGAAAAATTGACGACTCTTTATTGGTGGATTTATTTCTGATAGGAGATGAATGTAGATTCACACTCAACAAAGCGCATCCTTGGAAGCTTGCCACTATACCACCAGGGGCCTATACTACAAAACTTTCTATGGAAAATTTTACAATTTTGTCAAATTGTACGCTTGTAAAGTTTTGTGGTATAGGCCACTGGAACACAACACTGCATACTTACTTCACTTACAGATCAAGTAGTAGTAGTCGGCTACTGTTGTCTTATGTAAGGAGTACTTTCTCGGTGGAGCTACTCCAAATATAAGCGAGATGACATTGGGCTGTACTTTTTCTGTACCCTAAAGGCATATATGACGTTATGGTTATAAGCATACAGCACGCCGGTCTTATTTCACGCTCGCTACTTGCCCATTGTGATATTTGCGATACTGTGTCACGGTTTTCGTTGCGCCTGGTTGATTGAGTTGTAATTTTTTTGGGAGTTATGATCATAAATTATAAGGTTTGTTGACTAAAGATGATGGCTAGGAACTCACCCACTAATCAATTGTATAGTTGAAAGTTGGCATAACCCAAATTTTAGTTTTGCATTTAAAAAAATATAAGTCTTACTAATTATGTTAAAGCTTAAAATTAGAAATGTATATTTAATGTGGGATATTAGGTATATGTAGGTATTCTACTTTCCTAGATAACACGTATGTAATATGTAATTGTAATAGCTCTTGCAATTTGTCATTAAATAGCATAATGTATAAAAAAAAGTTCTTAATTTATCTTACCCCACCGTCTTCAATAAAATAGCGAGATCAATACCCGGCACCATAAGGTCAAAAGGTTTGTGTTTTCCAAACAACGCAACTTTGATAAAATCGCACCCAACAATAGAACATGCGCTAATTTAAAAATTTCTACACAAGTCAAGTCAAGCTTGAAAATCGTTGCACAATAACGTTTAAAAAAAAACATTTTTTATTAAGAAAGTGTTTGTCTAAGAACAATTCGTATACCGCAGCAGGACGTCTCTTGAATTGAAAATCTTTTTTTATTTCGCGTTGAATAAAGTCTTAATTTACGCATCGGTAGCCTCATTTTGTACCAACGGATTGTTCTTAAGACTTTTGGTTACATTGGGCTTATGTTTTTTCTATTGTTGTTGTGCAATAATGGTCGTTTTATAGACCGTTAAATATGAAATTGATTGAAATAATATAAGTTAGCAGGTTATGGGCACAGATGATTTGCAACTACTTGTTTCTGCTTCAAAGTATCATTGTATTGTAAAAATGCTTGGTTCTCATAATTAGCAATAAGATGTTAAGAATGTTTTTCAAGCGTTTCATATACATACATTATATCTACACACATTTAACAAAACAGTAAAACGTAATGAGTATCATAGCTTCGAATATCGACGTAGTTATGCAAAAACGACGCAAACCACACCATTGAGATGGATGATTTTTGTTATAGCTAAAAGGTATTCCTAATTTTACACCGCGTTAGTTGGATCGTTTGGGCAAAACTAAATCCCATTTTAAATGACATTTCATCAAACGTACTAGGTGATCACAAACACGATGAGCCCAGCGTCAGATAGCCATACAGCCCCATACGCGCAGCTGCCGCGCCTTATACGCATCGCCGCACGCGCTGCGACGGGCTTTGTGCTTGCCGGTAGACAGGATGGCCCAAGCGACGAGAATTCACGGTTTTATGGGCCTGCTACACGGCCGACAACATGCCCTTTCCAGAAAAACCAGCGTCCTCAAAACGATGGCCCGCACTCCGTTCCGCCGTAGCGGTGATGCGACCCGCAGCTCCCAAAGCACACAGCGCAGGGCCGAGACAAAAAGGAAGAACGAAAAAGAAGCCTTTCCACAAAGCTGACCTGGCTGTTTCAACCGTGTAGCCATGCAGTGGTTGGCGTCGAAATTAGCCCCGTAGGATTTAGGTTTCTTGGGTTTGTTTAATAGACCACTCGCCTACAGAAAATTAGAAAATCATTCATGGGTAATGGTGTGAAGTTTTATAATAAGCTTCCAAGAAATGTAACTGAATTATCTATTAATAAATTTAAAAATTATGTAAAGCGTCAACTCATATCGAAAGCATATTATAGCACACATGACTACATGAATGATAAAACACCGTGGGATTAATTGTGACTGAAATATTAATGAATTAATCATTATGGCGTTAGATATTAATATGATCTTTTTTTTTGATATTTTGATTTTATTCTAGAAACTGTCTAGATTTCTATTTTTTATATATTTTTCTATTATTATTATTATTTATTTTAGACGATCCTATTGTGAATTTTACTACAAAATAATTTCTTACTTTGACATGTCTACAACAACAATATTTATTTTGAAGAATAATAATAGCATCAATAAATTGCTCATAATACATGTTATAACTGACGATTCGAAAGTGCTTGTTGCTAGGCCTATTTGAATAAAGAATATTTTGACTTTTAACTTAGAAGGGCAATTCTCAGTGGTGTTCTCGATAGGCGAAATTTTTATTGAAAATTTCACTAAAATTTCGAATGCGGCAATTTTGTTTATTTTGTGATAGACATTATTTCGAATGACGATCTCTATATTTATTGCAGTATGGGTTCCATTTTTCTTAATTTTGTTTGTTTACAGTCGATTGTAAATGTAATAATAATTATTTAAGTATTTCAACTAAATTATGTATCTGTTATACTAAGAACAAAAGATTCATTAGTTTATAATAATGTTAGTTCAGTTGCAGAAAGAGAAGATTCTTCACTTTTTGACCTTAACTGCATTAAAATAGAGTTGTAAAGTGACGAATCTTTTCAATCCGTGTCTGTATATAGAGTACATACCTAATTACATATGGTGATTTAACGCATCAAAATTATTTAAGAGTAAAATTGCACTTTTTGAGCCAATATTTTCCGCCATGACACCACAGAAAGATTTAGACAAAAAAAACAGTGCTATATAACCATCTCGATCGCTTGTGGCACCCAGAACGCTGGGCGTTAAACATATTTCGATTGTGAGATTTTAAGAATATTTTTTTATAATATTTTTTTTTTTCAGATGAATATCTCTTGTATATCGACCGACCCGAGAATTCTCCTGCTAGTTTAAAACCAATTTGGTTACCGGCTATTTTCTAAAAATGTAAGTTGAGCCATTGATTCTACCACATAGCATAATTTCAACGAATTTCACTTTGTATGTTTACCCGCTTACTCCTATAACTTGAGCCATAATAGTGCATTAAAAAAGGATGTGCGTTTTTCGCCGATAGGTTACAGATTAGCGTCAATCGCAGTCTTCCGCAACGCGGGCTGTGCGGTTTTAGATCGCGCCCTACGATTGCTTAAGCGACAGCGGAATTCATGAAATACTTACGACACTTTGGCATCGAGCGGAAATAATTCAGAGGTGTTTGTTTGGGAAATACCAGAGATTTCTGTCTGAGGATCGCTATTAACTTGTGTGTGTAGCATAATTAACTTGTACATGAAATAATAATTTTAGACGATGCTTTACCTTTTGACACAATCAGTATAGCATCACTTCTATGAGTATTGAGAATAGGTTTTGGGTCTATATTTCACTCTCGATGGTTCTTACGCGTTCTTGTACCATAAATAAATGATTTCAAAGCCTGTACTAGTAAGAATTATATGACTTGAGCTTAGTTTAGGTCAAAGTTATAAACAAAGGAACATCTACGCCGAAAGTTGTGAGTTCGAGTTCTTGGAAGAATATTTCAACTAACACAAATGCTTAACATAATTTCCCATTATTTTCAATATTCACATACAAAAACTCACGAATGAATGTAGAGATTCTGTTGTAATTATTAAATTAAGTCATTTCCATATTATAATGAACAAAAACGTATAGACCCGGCTAAATTAGATCCCTAACTAAAACACAGTAAATACAAAACTTAACAAGATACTATTCCTTTACATGGTCTGCTTCACAAAAACAATGGTACGAATTTAAAATTTTAATTATATGTACCCTTCGTAATAAATTCATAAATAAAGAACTGAATATGTAATCGTATTTGTAATTGGAATGGCGAGGGGAATATTAACACTGCCTTGAAGGTTTATGAATACATAGTTATCTTATATAAGTTAATGAAGTTATGGAGATTACTTGACATGTCAAGGGTCTCAGAGCTCGAGAGCGAGTGTTGACTTGGCCTAGAACACACACACGTAATCAGGTACCACTTTTTCAGAATCTTTAATTGATAAGCAATTCCTTTACACAAAAAGAACTGTTTTTCTATTTACTTTCTTCTAAAGTAAATCACTGATTCAGTCAATCATGGTTACCCCTGTTTTTAGATTTTTAACCTGTTTTGATCCTTGTTTAGACTTTTTTTGTGAAGAATTACCATGATAATGTAAGTCAGTCATTGCCACTATTTTGTTTCATAGAAAATCTTTAAACCCTGCACCGTATAATGTAGAGACATTTGATGTTGTTTTCTAAATACATGTATAATATGTGTAGTGTATGTAAGGACCTATGCAGATAGTGTCAATAAAGACAAAGTTGCGCAGCTCAATAGAAAAAAATGGGTTATTATTATTATGCTGGTAAGTGATCAGTTAATTTAGAGTGCCGGTTTGCGACCATTTGGATAAGTTGGCGAAATGAAAGGATATTTTCTCGATTTTTTTAATACATCACTACTAAATGAAATGCACACGACTCGCTTTTTTAGGGTCTATAGAAAAATGAGTATCTAAAATAAAATAAAAATCTTATCCTGCTGGTGGTCGCAAACTGGCGCTGGTCACATAACTGGTGTAACTACCCTACTGACTAATTGTGCGTTCTTAATGGGACATTATTGCCTAGTATTATTTCTTGTTATAAATCCAGTAATATTCAATTGATTCTAATCATAATAACATTTCTGAGACATACAGAGGAACAGCGATTGCACATGGTGTAAATAGGGCGTTGGACTATGGATCCCTGAAAATTATTTTAAAAGTTTTCAGAATCGTGGTCAAATTTACATCTATGATTTGAAGGTAAAATGCTAAATAAGAATTATAAACAAAAAAAAAACATTTTATTCATGCCAAGAGAACAGGAATCTAGATTCCTGTTCTCTTGGTATCTGTTGTTATTAACATCACGTCTGCACTCTACACTCATTCATTTAAGACAAATAAACAAAAATCGTTACCTAAAGATAAAACAAAATAAAAACAATGGCGGAACACGAAAAAGAAATATTCGAACAAAGAACGCTCCGAATATCTGGAAAAGTTGAAAAGGCATTCCATTTTCAAATGTGACGCACCTCGCCAGCCAGTGCGTTTCCCGTGCTTTCCCCTTCCACGCACACATAGACAACGGCGGTATCTACTCAGTACTCTACTCAGTACATACCAGCAACGTTTCGATAATGTAAATTCCAAATAATTTAAAAGGTAAAAATATTACGTTACAAGGAAGAATTTAACTCAACTCCTGAAGTTTTTTGAAGTACTTACTTCCGTACTTTTATTTTTTAACCAACATTATAAGTTATTATGTTGCTTATAATTTAATCCTTAAGCGCAATAACTCGTATACAATATTCACATAATTTCAACTTAATCCACTCCTTACCTATCGCTAAAAAAACAAAATACATAAATAACCGAACAGTAACCGATACTAAAACAACACAGATGCATCATATTCCCCCATAGCATGTAAACACACGTATACGCGTCGTCCTGCTCTAGCGGTTAGCTTTCCCGCATAGCGGCGTCTCGTTTACGGCCGGGGCGTGTTCTGGGCTGTGATTGGTGGAGGGGAGAATGGCGTTTATCGGAATCCGACGGCAACCTCCCGTCGGCATTTTCCCGACGCTCCGTATTCTAAATTCGAAAACGTGTTTGGAACGATTGTTCGTTTTATGAAAATGTATTTTTGACGTATTAACGGTAGATTTTTATTCGGATTAGTGGCGGTGTTTTATTGTGGTGTTAAATTGTACAGTTTGTGTCTGTGAGCTGTGTTACATTATAGATGAGAAGGTTGTTAAATATTAAAATACATGTGTAAGTGGTTATTTTAGTAGTCGTGCAAATTAATTAGCATTTACATATTTTACTGAAAAAATGTAATACAGTGTCTTCTTGTAAAAATTGTTTAGAATCCATTGTCAAAACAATGTAATATATCAGGGATTACTTTAGACAATGTATGATTAATATTTCTATTAAAAGTTAAATACATATAAGTACTGCATATTAACTTTTGTAAAAAAACTCAATTTGAATACTACTAGTTTAGTTTTTTATTTGTAAATGTGGCAAAATATTTCACACCAAACTACCAAAAACAAATGTTTAATTTTAAAAAACAAAGTTTTACCTGAAAACGAAAGACTGTCGGCTAATTATTGGATTTTATAAAGTTCAATTCCCAATGTTTTGGTCTTTATTCAAATGATAGACAGGGTTGTTACGCCGATTAAACGACCTGCAGCGTTAGTTTGCGACCATCAAGGTCTGTAGATAAATTCATATGCGTATAATACAATAATATTATAGATATGAATTTATCTACAGACTCTAAAAACAGTGAGTCGTATGCATTATAATTGGTAGTTATTGAATTGTATACCATTAAAAATCAAGAAAATATCCTTTCAGTTCGCCAACTCATCTAAGTGGTCGGAAACCGGCACACTAAAATAGCAAACCAACATGATGACCACTGTTGAATTTTAAAATTAAAAACAAATATACGTCCAATTTAAGGATACTGCAGCCTAATTATTGGATTTCAAGTAGTACAGTGAACATCAAATGTAGATGATCATTTTAGCACTTTGTCGCACTAACGAAATAATACTGCGACAGTTGAAATGCGTCAAAGTAGTGAATGTGACAAGGTACTAAAATGATCATCTACTTTTGCTGTTGACTCTACAGTCGAGCTCTTTAATTTGGTACACATTTCGCAAAAAACAATCTTTGAATTTCTATACAGTTTGACAGGGCTATCAGCCTTGAGGGGTCACAATAGTACATTACTACAGAGGCCGGGACTTCGGCCGGATAGGTCTGAGGCGGGCAACCCCATATTTCCCGCCGAGGTATATATAGTGCTTTTCTCAAACATGCAATGAAATAAACAACAAAAAATACAACATGATGCCTGTGCCATAAATTTATGTGGAATGGAAATTAAAAAAGAGGACTTTGCCGGCCTAGACCTGCAAGATTGGTATGAAATTCCGTTTACGACCTCTTGTCCTAGCCGCACCATTTTTTTTAAGGCATATGTGGCCAACGAGCAGTCGAATGGCCTGATGGTAAGCGATTAGCGCCGCCCATGGACACTCGCAACACCAGAGGGGTTGTAAGTGCGTTGCCGGCCTTTAAGATGGGAGTACGCTCTTTTCTTGAAGGTTTGAAGGTCGAATCGGTCCGGAAATACCGCAGGCGACAGTTCATTCCACAGTTTAGCTGTGCGAGGCAAGAAATTTCTGGAGAAACGCACAGTTGAGGACTGCCAACCATCGAATTGGTGAGGAACGAAACGAAACGTCATACTTCGCAGCCTATTATAAGGAACATAACATCAATATTTCATTGCATGTTTGAGAAAATAAATTTTTTGAGTGTAAGTAAGTTACTTACGTAGGTATCCACGCATTTCCGATCCCAATATTATTGGCCCTCTATTACCACATCAGAAAAGACAAGAATTAATCTAAAGAATATTCACAACCTAAAGGAATGGATTTGTTCTTGTGCTATTCTTAATTTCAGTCTAAAGAAAGTTTTTACTTAGCACCTTAGATATAGAGATGAGAGTGAAAGAACGGAGAGTGAATGGCAAATCGATACAATGAACGATTGAACGAGTGGAAATTCAGTGTTAGCTGCTTCGCTGTTTTATGTGATCAAATTCTACAGTGAATAATGTTTGTGTGTATGCATATTTAACAAGAATTTAATAATACCAGGCAATAATGTCCCATTAAGAACGCACAATTAGTCAGTAGGGTAGTTACACCAGTTATGTGACCAGCGCCAGTTTGCGACCACCTGCAGGATAAGATTTTTATTTTATTTTAGATACTCATTTTTCTATAGACCCTAAAAAAGCGAGTCGTGTGCATTTCATTTAGTAGTTATGTATTAAAAAACCGAGAAAATATCTTTTCATTTCGCCAACTTATCCAAATGGTCGCAAACCGGCACACTAAATTAACTGATCACTTACCAGCATATAATAATAATAACCCTATTTTTTCTATTGAGCTGCGCAACTTTATCTTTATTAACACTATCTGTATAGGTTCTTACATACACATCTCATATATGTATTTACAAAACATCATTAAATCGGTCCGTTAGAGACATTATACGGTGCAGGAATCTTGACATAAAAATCCTCTAATAATAATAATTTGATTTTAAAATGCGAATGAAATGACCAACGCACATTTTGAAATACTCCGAATATTTTGTATACTGCATAGACATTTTTATTCTTTGTTCATGACTATTTTGTTTAATTTATATTCATTAAAGTTAATATTGACTTTGCATGCCACCAGATGGCCTGAATTTAATGGCTCCTACTATACAAACTGTTACCATTTATGTACCTGCATTCTAGCAAATAAATGTATTTCATTTCATTTCATTCATTTCATTTCATTCATTTTATTTCATTTCAGAGTTAAAAGATTTTCTATGAAACAAAATACTGACAATCACTGACATACATTATCATGGTAATTCTTCAGAAAAAAAGTCTGAACAAGGATCAAAAGAGGTTAAGAATCTAAAAACAAGGGTAACCATGATTTACTGAATCAGTGATTTACTTTAGAAGAAAAAAATTAGAAAAACGGTTTTTTTGTGTAAGGAATTGCTTATCAATTAAAGAGTAAGTGCGACAGAGAGGGAGATATTCTAACTTCCATTGGAATGGAGCGCTTAACACAGAATTTCGGTGATCGCCTTTTGTGTGTTTGGGCTGATATTACATTTGCAAGAACTAGCATTCAATTTTCATTATACATTGCGGGTTTGCGGGCTGCCGAGGAAAGACGAGTATGATCTAACCCCGCAAAGTAATCAAATTTGCATACAGCTTGTTGCAAATATAAATCGACTTTTAAACTGGTGGCTTTAATCATAAACGTCCATGAAATCTACTTTAGTTAAAATTCGTTTGTCATTATCTGTCACTTTGACATTTGTGTTTGTTAAAAAGGGACAAAACACTTTTTTAGTTAACAGAAATTTGGTAAGTTTTATGGGGGTGGTAGTTACTTCGCGAGTGACACGTTTAGTGTACGGTCTTGTTGCTAACAGCACTCTTCACACTGTAAAATTTTAAAATAGTCCTACCCTTTCTATATTATTACAACAAATGATGTATTTTCACTAGTCACCTTTATTTACCACTACCACTTGGTCCTTATCTTGCCCCTATTCGTTAAGGGCGAGCGCACACGGCACTCGGCCAATTACTGCGTTACACGACTCGGTGCGTGTGCGCACTCGTTTGTAACCGGCCTTATATCCCGATCTAAAGGGCGCAAGCGACGCCTATCTGCTATAATAAAAACCCGTTGTCAACACAACGACTTCTCAAGTCAATAAAGGATTGGCAACGCTGTTCCCTTCCTCGCCACGGCTAAAATTTAGGTTGGGACACGTCTACGAAAAATTTATGTTAAAAACTGACACCAGTCTGCAAATTTTGGGTTTTAAGTTATTGGGATATAAATAAAAGTGTTATTATCCTATGACTTTATTACAAGGCTGCCTTGCACGACAAATCACGGTTTCAGGTTTACAAAAGTATGTCTTAAGATGCTCACCTGCCGTGTTACAAAAGTCCGTGTGGATTTGTCGATCCAATAAGCTACGTTAAGATGTTAGTCTATGTTAAGTGTAACAATCGGACTACTTCCTACTTCCCTACATACAAAAAAATATTGATTTATCACCGACCTTCACTGAAGTAAATATATTGGGGGACAATCTTACACATATCGACCTAGTCCCAAACTAAGCAAAGCTTGTATTATGGGTACTAGACGACGATATAAATACTTATATAGATAAATACATACTTATATACATAGAAAACATCCAAGACCCAAGAACAAATATCCGTGAAAAATGCACAAATAAATGCCCTGGCCGGGATTTGAACCCGGGACCTCTAGCTTCGGAGGCAGCGTCACTACCAATTCGGCTAAACAGGTCGTAATACTTTCTGTTCACTTCCAGATGTTGTGCAGCGCCGCTTGAAACTCTGAAGGCGAAGCACCCGCGTCGGTGACGAAATTGCTGAGATTTAACCCGATGCAGAGATGGACAAATATATTTAAATCTTTTGGAAATGCTTGTTACATTTTCTATGTGTCGTCGAAGCCCTTTAAAAGGTTGGACTACCAATAAATCTTCACAGCATGTTAACGCCCAACATTTTACATTACAACGTGTTAACATCTAAACAACTTTAACAATTTAAAAAAACTTTAGCAATTAAAAAAAACCCTGTTCGACTGAAAAAGAACAAATTGGTGTCATTTGAATTTAATCATGTGGATTTACCCATACTGTGGAAGGTGTTCAGAAGTTCATGTCTTACCAGAGGAATCTCCAAACTGGATCATGGTTCTGCCTGATGAAAACCCACCCTACTGCCAAATGTATCGGCTGTCAGTGGCTGCAAAAGAACCACATGGTCAGAAACTGACAAAGGCCATCCGAAGCACTTGATTATATAACATTTGGAAAAGACTACTCACATTTACCCACCTTCAGGACGCCTTCAGGGTACTGTTGCGGCTGCCGCGATACTGTAGCGCGTCGGGCATGTTCGCCGACGCGCACGTGGACGGATTTCACGCCACGCTGCGCAAGCACTGCGCTGCGAGTGCGCGCCAGCCGCCACAGTTTCTTGGCCGTCGTGGCAGGGAGATGGGACAGCGCCTGGACCTCTCAGCACTTAAGTTTAGGTACTAACATAGTTATTTAAGTTTATTTGTAATACTAACACTCTATGGATTACTTTGTCCGAAATAAATGCTTTTTTAAATTTTTTTTTTGTTTTTTTTTTATTTAGCCGATGCCAAAAATAAAGTCATCCTGGCCATTTCCACCTGCACAGCCACCAGACAAAATTCACAGTCACACTGCTCACCGGTATGGAGACCGGATTCAAATGGCCAAATTTTTCAAGCCATCCATAATTGTTGCTTGTCCAATCCCTCTCAAAAAAACTCTCTGAGGCCCATCTGGATGATACCAGCGCAAGAGGACCTAATCAACCTCTTATGAACGTATTTCAGGAATAACTTCAGATTTTAAATATGGAGATGTGACCCAAATTATTATTTAAATTACTTTTATTTATTTTTGATGAATTGAGTTTAGTTATTCCCTAAAAAATCATATTCATTACCACAAATTCCAGCATTCATCATCCTACTGGCAACTCTGAGTATATTGAAATGATTTCTATTGGCTACTGTTTGTTTTTAATTACACTTTACAATTTCTAAACCATTGCCAACAGAATGAATAAATGTTGCTCCTAGAAAAATATGCCTAACCAGGAATATTTGAGACAATAGAATCAAAGCTGAAAATTTAAGACGTTACCTAAAATACGCCATGTTACAACGCGCTGGTGATTCTTCTGGAGACGCAAGCGTGCATGGGCTGCGGTGTCTGCTTACTATGAATCATAAGGTAGGCCGCAAGCTTGTTTGCCACCTCGCCCGTCCTGTGCGTTTCGAGCTTCACAGTTGTGATAGACCAGAGGGCCTACCTACTCCAAACTTCGAAAACCGAAAACTTCGTGTCATGCCGTCCCTTTCACTCTCGTGTTTGAACTATATGACGGAATGGGACGGCACGATACGAAGTTCTATTTTCGAAGTTCGGAGTCCTCAGTAGTGGTCTCTATATTTCGACACAACGAACCCTCAGGTTAATAATGGATCGGCAATGAGTTGGAGTCGCATGCGTCCATACAAATATCTCTTGTGATTTCTAATCGTTCTAGTTTCGAAGGTTAAGAGTCCCCAGCACGCTCGGCTGAACTCGATGCTCCATACAAACGTAGTTTCGTTCTCATTTTAAAACGCCTTGCTGAAATAACATGAAACTTTGTATACACAATGGGAGCCGCCATATCTAGGTCGGAAATTAGTTTCTGTTGCTAGAAATAGTTATAGGAAAAAAATACAGCGAGTTTTTTAGTTTTTTACGTCTTGTATGAAAACCTTAATAATCGCTGTATTTTTTCTCCAGCTCACCTGCCGGATCCCATTGTGTATAGAAAGTTTCATATTATTCTAGTATGGCGTATTAAAATGAGAGCGTAACTACGTTTGTATGGAGAACCGAGCTTACTGCGGACTCTTAAGTAAAGCGAAAATATTGGCAATTTGAGTTTCTTCTTCTTCTCTTTTTTTTTGGCGTTCTGGCCAACAGGGTTGGCACAAATTTGCCAATATCAAGTTTTTAAGACTGCTCTGCTCGAGATCTGCAATCAAGTATGTTCTATATTTTATGAAATTACCGTCTATAAAGCAATTTGTGCCTATTCAAAATGATTTCTCTAACAAAACATGTACACGTGCAAATGACGCGAATATTTCCCACCTAAACACAGTTCTTATACAAATGACCAGAAGTGTCAAAATCGCTTGCAGCGTTCGCTCGATCCCAATCCCGATACAATTACACTCTGTATACTCGTTACGGGACCATCTTTAACGCCCTATCATACGAAAAACAATCTTAAAACAACGTTATACAATCCACAATCCAACGCCCGCCCAACCCCCAAACTTTCACCTCTTTCAATAGGAGTTTAAACCTAAATACCTTTGCGTAGGAAAGCTTTCACTTTTCAGGAATCATTTCCAATTTATACCAAGCGAAAACGAACCGTTTCTAATTATGATAGGGTTGGTTTTGAATTGTTTTTATAGAAGGCGGCAGGCTTAAACTCTCGAAACCAATTCTCTAGGGTGCCAAAGGTTTAAAGCCTCCAAACAATGGATGGAACAATTCAATACTTAGCCGATTATAAATGTAGGTAATGCGCTTAGACGCTCTTAGCGGAACTGAAAAACAGACTTAGTTATTTAGGGATGGTTTTATTTCGCGATGTTAATGTAGTTGTTATTTACTCTCGAATTAAATAAAAGGAAAAATATTATTTTCATCACACTTGTTCGTAAAGGGTCTTATTGCACGCTAGCGTATAGAGCAGTTATAGCCGATTTACCTCCCGCGGGAGTTTCTATTTTATCATTCACAAACTCATAACTCCCTCGGGAGTTATGAGTTTGTGAATGATCTGATTGGTTTAAAATATCTAGTTGGCCTTGCTCCACAAGAATACTGCTCAGTGATTGGTTGAAATATTGAAGCTGAAAAATCTAGTTGGCAGCGCTCCACAAAAATACTACAAAAATACAAATTGAGTCTAAACTCAAGCGCATTCTTTTGTGTTTATGATTGAAAAAATATATACTTATACTAGAGGTACATACGAGAGGTTTATACGAAAGGAACAAATATAGAGATTCCACGCGATGTTTTCCTTCACTGAAAATACGGCCCAATATAAAATGCCATTTCTAACGTGAACATTTTACGTAAATGTTTGCTAACAATAATCCTCCCTTGAATAAAGTGAGAATTTTACAGCTCAATACAGAAATAACTCAGTATAGGTAAGTAGGGTGGAAATAAAAATACACTTTAAAGACATAGTATCTAATCAGAAAAGGTCGTAAGTGTCAGTAACATGTAACTAAATTAAACTCTTTTATCTTAGGCTAGTGCGCTCACAAGCCAATGAGCCGAGCCTTGTCCTGCCCATAACTTTATTTATTTTTATCGCCATACCTACCGGGTTTTAAAAGCCATCTCTCAAAGGCGAAATGGCATGTAGCTTGTACACGTAATTGTAGCAGCCCAACTGAGGAAGCACCTCCACCTTAACAGATCATCATCCTCCTAGCGTTATTCCCAGTACAGTTGCATCCTGAAGAATGCCCGGCGTCCGCTATCGAATCCCAAGAATTGGCGTAGGCACTAGCCGTTCTAGTTTTTACGGAAGCGACTGCCATCAGACCATCCAACCCGACGGGGAAACTAAATCTTATTGTGATTAGGCTTGTGAAGTGAGTGGGCAACTTGACTGTCAGAAGTTGTCAAGCCGCCAGACGGCCTCTTATTTGGCTTAACGACTGCTATCATAGATAGCAGCCAGGATCATCGGCTTAGCGTGCCTTCCAAAGCACGGGAGTAGGTTAGTAACCACTCAAAGCGGTCACCCATCCAAGGACTCACCCCGCCCGACATTGCTTAACCTAACATACCGCACGTGGTACGCGGGCGCCGCTAGGCCACGAACGCTCCACCTTACAGATCACAGTCTGTTAACACCACTATAATTCTCTGTCGAGTGTAGATACGTTCGCTCGTTGGAACCAAACTCTAAAGTTTGGAGCGCCGCCGGAGAGTCGTCTATCTTTTAGGCTGGGTTGCACCGACTTTCGATCACAGACTGATCAACGTTAAATATGGCGCCGCGGCGGGCGCATGTACTTTGCGCTGCGCGATGACGTCACGGCAGTAAACCACTTCTGGTTTGGTGCAACCCAGCCTTAGTCTTTTAAAGGTTCTGATCAAGGAGAGGTAGGGCGCAGCGCAGCGCTCTGTAGCCCGGGTGTAGAATACGTCTACGGTATCCCGTGCCTGTCGTACAAGGCGACTATAACGGGGTCCTTGGCGTCAAAGACGGTCGCAGTTGGGGGCTACGATCGTTCATGAAAACAGATTTGTTAATTTTATAAATCATGATATGTGTCACTGACATTTCCTTTATTTTACTGCTATTATTTTTATTATTATTTGCTGATACAAACTTTAATTTTATTGTTATAAATTGACATGTAACCTCTAATCGCAAAGACATTGTACAACGACAGTGTATGATTAGGTAATACCAAATAAATGAATATGAATATGATGGTGGGACCCACAGAGGTGTGAGTGACTCTTAAGGCTACACTGGTGTGTTCCGTAGGAGATCCTAGAGCCGTCCGAAATGAGTTGAGGAGGAACATCTAAGTCCGAGATTACCTCCGCACTGTCCTCGCGGTGCGGTGGTATCCATTACGGATTTACCCACTGGAAAAAAAAAAGAAAAGACCACAGCGGAACGTGATCTGATATACTGAACATGTCAAACAATCAGTTCAAAACATATCTCTGTGAACAAAGATCAAATGTGTTATAAGTAATAATCTCCTAATTTAATGTTAATTTTAAGTTTGCTTTTCTGCATTGTTATATTATGTATAATGTTCCTAGCCTTCTTACAAGTAACTTACCTGACAGCTAACTTTAGATTAATTGTAACTTACACTAAATCTAAAGTTTATTGACAGCTAACTTTACATTTATTGTAACTTACACTAAATCTAAAGTTTACACTGTGTAAGTGTGGATTGACGCTAGAGGTAATTAAGTAGTTTTTACTATGTTTAATGCATGCCTTGTTTGCCTCTAATTGGGTGAAAACTCTAGCAATAGTTCATTATCTGTTGTAAATAAGATTTTTTATTGTATTACATATGTTGGCAAATCTTAATAAATTAATAAATAAATCTGTGGCCTGAATCGCAAGCCGAAACGGATTCACCGTACATATGTATAGGGGATGTATACTTACCTTGTTTACATAGACAAAATTTGATAGCGACTTCTTCATGGATGTAAAATACTCAACGTATTATAAGATAAACATACCCATAATACCTACTTACTCTGCAGCCAAATTACTATAGTTTAGACTAACTTTTAAAACTTTTCATGAAGCATTCTAGTTATCAACTGCTAGCGCCATCTGTACATATTTTCTTTTGATCTTTAATTCATCTACTTACTTACTCTCCTTTAGTCTAGACTAAAGAACAGGTGACAGAGAAAAATACACGAACCAACTTCATTTTAGTTACCTGGAAGGAGCTTTGTGTTCACATGTTTGTACCTTGTTTACTCAGACAAAATTTCAGAGCGATTTCTTCATGAACCTATGAGTAATATGAATATGTATAAATGTAAAATAGTCAACGTAATATAAAGTAAACATACGCAAAATACTTTCATCATATGCACATTAATATGTTTAATTTAGTTTATTACAATAGGATTCCCGTTTGAGACTACTAGCGCCATCTGTACCTATTTTCCTTCGACATTTGGCATCACTGTGGGAAATGCGCAAAAGAGGAGGGTTGGTTCCCTCCGCAGAGGGCCGGAGTGTTTCGCTACCACGCGAAAGATGGCGCTGTAATTCACGTCACCGTATATTTTTGAGTATACGAGTATACAGGGCTGTTTCTCTTGCCGCGTCAGCTAAACTCGCCTATATACTCGCGGGTAACATGAACCTAGTTAGTACAGCGAGCGTTGTACAGTCAGCAACATATACTTAGTGACTCTGGTGGTTGTACTTCACAAGTGGCTCTGTGACCTAGCGAATTTGTTTTTTTTTTTACTAAAAAATCTATATAATTATCGAACCTGCTCACAAAATTTCACAAACTGTTGAGAAATGAGACCTGCGGGGTAAATACGCAACGTTTTCAACCGTAAGGTAAGTAGATCTAAATGTCATTTTCCATGGTAGAAATGACAGATTTACAACCGTACGTTCGAAAAGTTACGTGATTACCCTGCTGTAGAGGATCAACCGGACATTTGCACATACGAAACATTTTTGCCCAAGCTGAAATAGAGACGCTTCGCGCTCGTTCGGTCAATAATGCTGATGCTAATGGACGATTCACACCAAACGGCCGGAGACGGCGCGCTCACCACCAGAGTCAAAGGAATTCGAACCCTCCATACAGAAGCTAGACTGCGTATCCAAACGGCAGCGGCAAAAACGTCGGCAGCTGACCGGCTGCCCGCAACCCATTCAAATATGCTAACTTCTGTATGGAGGGTTCGAATTCCTTTGACTCCGGCCGATTGGTGTGAATCGTCCATAACAGACGAAAGAGCACTCTCTATACGGCGCAGAACCGGAGCTTGTGGAGATTCTCGGGGAGGCCTTTGTCCAGCAGTGGACGTCTTTTCCAATGGTCCAACTTCGAGAAAGAGGTTTATCGTCGAATTCGACTCGGCTGGGCAGCGTTCGGGAAGTTACGGCACATCTTTTCTTCTAATATTCCGCAGTGTCTTAAGACTAGAGTCTTTGACCAGTGTGTGTTGCCAGTGATGACATATATGGCATTGAAACGTGGTCGGTTTCTATGGGCTCATACGAAGGCTCAAAGTCACCCAAAGAGCAAAGGAGAGAGCTATGCTGCGAGTATCTCTGCGCGATCGCATCAGAAATGAAACCATCCGCAGTAGAACCAAAGTAACCGGTATAGCCCTCCGAATCGCTCAACTTAAGTGGCAGTGTGTGGGGCACATTGCACGTAGAACCGATAGCCGTTGGGGCGGAAAGGTTCTCGAGTGGCGACCACGTACTGGTACGTGCAGCGTGGGTAGGCCTCCCACAAGGTGGACTGATGACCTGGTAAAGGTTGCGGGAGTCCACTGGATGCAAGTGGCGCATGACCGGTTATTGTGGCACTCTTTGGGGGAGACCTATGTCCAGCAGCAGGTCCTTCGGCTGATATGATGATGCCACCAAAACATAACTGTGAAAAAAGCCAAGTTGTTATGTACCACCAAAAGGAGTGATATCTTCGGTGATATTTTCGTAAGGAGTAATATCCATTTTCGCACGCGTAACCGGCTGCTACTGGCTGCTCCAGAGGCGCGCACCATGTCTCGCAAAAACTCTCCTCTCGTTCGAGCTCTACACTGCCTTAATGCGCTTCTTGCATCAGCACCGGATGTGGATGTATTTGCAAGTGATTGGGGAATTGTGTGTCGTGAATGCTTAAGGTTATCCCAAGTAACAAAATGTGGTCTTGTAGTGGTTCCGGAGCCAGGTCTATAACAGACTAGTAAAAGTTTATAACCACGGAAAAGGGCCCATTTTATACGCGTACTTTTGCTAATAAAACACTCATAGTAGACTTCGCGAGCACCACTTAGACCAATAATACGCTTATAGTTGGACTACGCAGAACTATCTGCTTCCGCAAAGCCAGCTATGAGCATCTAATAGAACCAGACACCACGACTTAAGCCCATAATAAACTTATAGTTAGATTCCGGAGAACCATTTGCTCCCGCAAAGCTCACTATGAGCATTTAATAGAACCAGGCAGGCGTGTAACGTACTCCGCGCTTCTGTTACTAGCTACTTCAAACATTTGTGAATTGTTGTTGTGTTGTGTGCGGTCGAGGAGAAAAAAAATAAAAATAAAAGGTTAGTTCATCTATTTTGTATATAATGCATTAACAAGTATTTCGCATGTAATATTATACGTTCATACATGTTTGCAGTTTGCACGGCAAACGCGTAAGTATTTTCGGTGAAGTATATTGTGTTTTACATCTCAATTTTTGTTCGCCTTTTGAACACGGCGTATTTACTAAGTTTTGTTTAAAAATAATATTAGTCCTAACAGCATTGTCGCGCCATATTGTGACGAATTAGGGTTCCGCATACAAATGTCTTATGCTTAATTTTAATAACTAAGAGTTAATTATTTTTATGTTTTAGTTATGACTTTCATCGAATTATTATGGTCATATTTCTGGACGTATTCCATTTGTTTATATCCATTTTTGTAATAATTTAATAAAAACTCAATGACTCAAAAGAAATCAAAATGGCCGTAAAGATGAGATAAATATTAAAAGCAATTGTCTTCTTAAATGGACTTCACGAAGATTTATTTGGACACTAATAGTTTTACTAGAAACCTTTATATAGAAATTAAGACTATAACAGCATTCGAGAGTCCACAATAATACCAAGTACACTTACTCTTAGAAGAAACCACTGTATAACTAATTCACTTATAATACACACCCCTACATTGACTTATACTTCCCTATAAGGTCAAGTAACAAATGCAAATGGTTCTAAGTGCATTTAGTTCTATAAATTACCATTACTAGCGTATGACACTTATACCGGATTTATAATTACTTCTTGTAGGCGATTATAAGTGTAACTTACTGGACCAAGTTTTCTCAAGTGTATTTACACCTATGCAACACTTATAGGCCATCTTTGCCTTTACTGCGCCTATAATTTCGTTCTATACACGACTTTAAGTCAACTTATAAGAACAGGTGTACTATAAACCCAAGCGAACTCCGTGTAACCTGTTATAAGCTTGGTAGTAAAACCTGGAACCACTAAGAGAGAGGTACTATTAGTGCTGTGAGCCTGTAAACTGTGCACTACAGGAGAACTTTGTTACTTGGGATGTGAGAAGATTGATGCAAGTATAAGTAAGTCTTCTGTTACATATTAGAATTGTAATCTAGTTTGTATTTCACAGTGACTTAGTTTCGAACTGTAATACTGTGTAATTATTTTGAATAAATAAAATAAAAAAAAAAAACTGAATAGCTGCTAAGTCTGGCACTTGATTTTATATAGAAAACTCCCGTGAGTTTGAGACATATTAAATATAATGAAACGGGTCACTCACGTCTTTAAGCCTAAGGTCGAATAGGTGAGTAGGTCTTTAAGGTTAAGGTGGCACTTGATTGTTTACAGTAAAACAAATTTATTCCGGCTTAATGCATTTTGAGCCTTAACTTAGCAGTTTTCTATACAGTGTGATTATATGATATTGAATAAATCTGCCTAGTCAATGCTTACAGTTCATAATATGATTAATATGATTGCTGCGTCGCCAGTTCCTTTTTCTAATGGACTTGACTGGACACGCTGCCGCGTGTCTAGATGATAGTCTGTATGGGCCTTGTTACCTGATACAAATAAATAAAAAGTCATCATCATCTAGTCCACAATCAATAAAAATGGTTTGGTATCCATATTATCCTGAAACTATGGGTTGTTACTTAACTTCGCAATTCACTGCCGCTAAGCTATGAGCGCTTCGCGTTTAGCTTCACGGTGCAAGGTATTCTTTATAAAATTAGCAGTAAGTATCACAAAGTAGCACTACAATAGATGCGGTGTGTTGGACGCGCGGTGCCTTTTCGCATCAGTAACCTGCGCCCACGCACAATGCCAATGGGCTAATCTTTACCCCGCACAATTTGCACTATTGTCACACAACAACTCTACTGAAGACAACTGAACTGTTGCAAGTTTTCAAGCTGCTCGAAGGACTCTGATAGCTCTGATTTAGCCTAATGCCTGCTAACAGGATCATACATATAAATGCCTGCTAAAAAAGTATATAGTTATATTTCATATAGCCCTAAAAATACTAACACTCAGGCTAAGGCTAGGCTAAGACAGACATTAATTACCGATGTTACTGTAAGTAAGAACGAGACATAAGGCCTATTATATGCACATTGTATACCAATGGGTTTTTGTACTTACATGGTGAAACAAGTGTACTGGGCGACTCCCTGTTTCCCAAGGCTTTGCAGAATCTGTTTCATAACGTTGAAGCTCGTAACTTTGCCTGTGATACCTATCGTCGCCTACAACCACTACTACCACCGCACCAACTTTCAATTCAACACAACATCAGGCGTGGATATGCAGTACAGGCGACGTATAAACGGGATTTGAAGACACCAAGCAGCACCTCCTTCTTCTTGTCTTTGCCCTGGCTTTAATCCCATTACATTTGGGGCCAGCTCTCCTTGTACACTTTCGCCACAACGTTCTGTTTTGTGTTGTCGTTTCGTCCACTTCCAAAGCCATGAGATCTTTTTCAATGGTGCTCTTCCAAGTGGTAGCTGGTCGTCCACGGCCTCTCTTCCCCTCCTCTATCTTCATCACAACCCTGTTCATATGGTCCTCTTTGCGCCTCATTATGTGCCCGTACCAACTCAGGCGATTCTCTCTTAATTTGTCCTCGATCTTTACAACTTTAAGGGTTCCCCTAACGTATTCGTTGCGAATTTTATCCAATCTGGTCACTACTCCAGCCCAACGCAGCATTTTCATCTTTGTGACGTGCATTTTTTGTTCGTCTGCCTTTTTCATAGGCCAGCATTCCGACCCATAGGTGAGTGCAGGCCGGACTGCCTGTTTAAATACCAAGCCGCACCGTTGGATATAAATGAAACTACGCAGACCGATGGCGAAGCTTAGAGTTTTAAGGGTGCCTTTCCACCAGAAATGTGCTATGCAGCTATATGCTGCGAGGATGTGCAAGCTACGCTATGAAACCCAGTTTCCACCAGTGCTTATGCTACGCGGACCAATGAATGTGATTGGTGGATTCTAACGCATCCATAGCATAGCATATCTCTGGCGGGAAGGCGCCCTAACGGTAGTCCAAGCTGTCGGAAATATCTGTTATATACGTGTGGAAAGATAAGTCGGGCCCTGGAGGGAAACTACCTTAAGACGTTGAGATAGCTCAATTTGCTGAAAGGAAACATTATTTTATTTCTCCTAAGAATTAAAACTCCATTCACAGATTTTTAAAAAATGTGCAGATAGCAAAAACTAGTAATTTTTTTGACTTTTTTGTAAAAAAAAAGTTTGATGCCCATTGATGCCAATAGATCCTATTTTTATCAAGGAACAAAAACTTATTAGGGACAAACCTAGTCTAGGATATAAGAGAGCCCAAAAAAATAAAGACATTTTGCACAATTTGTATTGAAAATAAGGCATCTTTTTCAAAAATCTGTGAGTGCAGTTTTATTGCTTAGGAGAAATAAAATAATGTTTACTTTCAGTAAATTGAGTTATCTCAACGTTTTAAGGTAGTTTCCCTCCAGGGCCCGTATTTTCTTTCCACCCTGTATAACAAATTGTTCCCAGCCAGGTTCGCAAATATTCCCGACGGGTTGTAACTAGGATTCTGCGGCGCCGAGCGCTTCGAGTTTGGTAGCATTCGTTTTAAAATTAGCGGTATCACAAAGCAGCACTACAATAAAAGCGGCGTGTTGGATGCGCGGTGCCTTTGCGCATCAGTAACCTGCGCCCACGCACAATGGGCTAATCTTGCGTTTTATACAGCGCTGTTTGTACAACTTTTTTTAAAGTAGGCTTAGAAGAGTCGACGTGAAATATCATCATCAGGTAAATAGATCCCTTTTGAAAAAGTGCCTGTTTGTTTTATGGTTCGGTTAATAATATTGATGCATTACCTTGATTTCTGTTCCCATAGGAAAATAAACTTATGTACACACACAACACATGTACACAACAACAACTTTAAACACGTTTCTTTGATAAATAGGATGTAACTATGATAATAAAGACGACTAAGCAATAACGACGATAGGTCAGTCTAGTGATGGTTACCCTGCCTACAATGTTGAAGGACCTGGGTTCGAATCCGGGGGAAAATATTTATGTGATGAGCATAAATATACCGTCGTTTAGTACCCACAAGATTTTTGAGATTTCCAATGTGATTATTGCTGTCAACCTTCGTAAAAAGAAACCTTATTACACGCAGTAAGACTTAAACTAATTAAACAAGTAGGTAAATAAAACACTGAAACGAATTAAAATTTAATTAATAACTAAAACTAAATGTACATAAAAATCAAAGTTTTTGTTCCCTATTATGCATTCCGAAATCAGTCACAAATGAAACTTTCACAGAGTGTTCTGGGGACGCCCGCAACGGTTCCTGGCCCAAAAAATCTATACATATATATGAATCATTTTTATTTTCATTCAAAATCTATATTAACGTGGCATTGCAACGCATAGCGGTACAGTTAGTATTAAAAATTTGCTATTTTGCCGGAAGATTCTCAATCGAAGTACAAGTTGGATGCTACGCACCAAGAATGAAATACTTCGTCTCTCTACACTGTAAACAAATATCCGTCGATTGTCCCCGTTAAAAAAACCCTAAAAACTACGTAACAACAGCCGGCTGGATATCAATTCTCGATAATCTTCCTAATCCCCCTTCCCCTCGCCCGGTGGGGGTGAAGAAATCCTATTTTCATAGTTCACTTCACCAACCGCCGTAACTTTGTTAGCACGCTTCAGTGCATTGGGCTTCTGGGTGTACGGCAATGAGAGGTCTTGATAATTGTAAGACATTATATTTTCACCCTTGGAATCTCAGCCGTTATCTGGCATTTTGTATACTAACATGTAGTCTGAGCTTTTGAGGTGTGCTGTCTGGTAAACATCCTCAAAGAAAAACGTACCAACAGCGGGACTGACGCGCCCTACATGCAATATTATCTATACAACTAATGACATCTTAAATACATACAACAAACTAAAACAAGTTTGCTAAAAGAATGTAAGATGATATCTGTAGACTTCAAGATATTTTAGGGTAGGGGGTAAAAATGTTTTCATCACACTTGCTCGTAAAAGGTCTTTCTTATTATACGCAGGCGTACAGAGCAGTTATAGCCGATTTACCTGCAGCGGGAGTTATGGATTTGTGTGAACTGATTGGTTTGATAAAATCTAATTAGCTGCGCTCCACAAGAATACTGTTATGTGATTGGTTGAAATATTTAAGATGACAAATCTAGTAGGCCGCGCTGTGCGCCGCAAGAATACTGCTTTGTGATTGGTTGCAATATTGAAGCGGCGCGCTCCTCTCGCAAGGACACCGCGGCGATCATGCACTGATACTGGAGGTGAACTGGTCGATTTCTTCAATATTGATTAGTGCTGGAGTTATTTCATGCCCCGAAAAAACCTTCACAGTTGAAGAGCTTAAACCTAAAGGTGACTATAAATCCTTCAAAATTGGCGTTCCGCGGGAGCTGCACGAAAGGTGTTTGTCTGCGGAAATATGGCCTAAAAATGCTCGTGTTAAGGCCTGGTTTTTTCGAAAAGCAAATAGCGCGGTCTCAAGAAGTTCCCAACGTCAAGCGGAGTTTGGAGCCGACAATAGACATCGTCTATCAAAATGTCCGGGGTCTCAACACGAAGCTTAGTCACTTCAGACAAACCCTTCTGTCTATGGAATGCGAAATTGTTGCGGTAACGGAATCTTTCCTAACTGATGCCGTAAACGACGCTGAGCTTGCATGCGGTGGATGGAGTGTGCTGCGCCGAGACCGCGCCACCGGCGCGCGAGGCGGCGGCGTGCTGCTCGCGGCCCGCCCGGGTGTTGTGCTGCGGCGTTGTCAACAGTTGGAAACAGCAAACGGCGAAGACTTATGGGCGTCATTTGTTGTGGAGCAAATCACTGGCTATATATGCGTAGTATACATCCCTCCAAACGCTGCAGACGAAATTTATATGAGATTGTTTCAGAAAGTAGAGTCAGTGATTGACACGTTAAAGGGTGTTGTGCTTGTGGTCGGTGATTTAAATTTGAACCCGGTTTATACATCCCAAAGTATTTTATGTTACTATTGTTATTTTTGTACTGTATCTGGTTTAAAAGAGAGGAATGGGGTGATGAATGCACATGGAGGAAAATTAGATGTCGTGCTGGTGTCGGAGCGCATTCCTAACACTACAGTATTAGAGATCGCGGGCGGGGGATTAGTTCCGAGGCCTGACGCTTATCATCCCCCTTTAGAGATTTCAGTTCCTTTCGGATGCTTAACGCGTCGACCTGCAACTCAAGTATTGGATCCCAGCAATGTAGACACGCGGCAGGACTGGAACTTTTCGAAGGGCAATTACGAACTTTTGTACAATCTGATTTCGGTAGTAAGCTGGCAGGAAGTTCTTAGTGCAGTGGATGTAGACAATGCCGTAAACATCTTCTATGAAGTACTCAATGGAATTTTTGACCGATGTATACCTAAAAGGATTCGATCAGGGAAGGCCAGCAGATGCTATCCCGTTTGGTTCACTGCAGACCTGATAAGTGATTTAAAGCAGAAAGGTAAGCTGCATCGTGAATGGAAATCCACAAAAAACAAAGATGTGTATAACAAATTTGCGAAACTCAGGTCTGACGTGAAGCAGCGTATAGCGTCTGCGTACAACGCTTACCTTGATCGAATCCAGACTAGGGTAAAAGACAATCCTCGCGCCTTCTGGCAGCACCTAGACAGCCTGAAGTCAAAAGGTGGATTTGTCTCTAGCGTGAAGTTTAACGGAAAACAGTTTGCTGGAGGTGAAGTGGCAGGCGCGTTTGCAGTTATTTCTCTAGCGTATTTTTATCCAATGTTCCAATCCTAGATCCGAATGTGCTTGCAACTGGGAATCAAAACTCTAGTTCCAACATTCATGTTGACTTTATATCTATAGAGGACGTTGAGAAAGGCATAAAACGGCTCAAATCCAATTGCGCTATAGGACCAGATAACTTGCCGTCTTATATCGTAAAAGGTTGTAAGGATCATCTGAAACTCCCGATACAGCATATTTTTAATTTAGCTCTCGCCTCAGGATCATATCCTCAACTTTGGAAGGTTTCGAGGGTGAGTCCAATCCCTAAGGGGGGCGACGCCACAATGGTAGAGAATTACAGACCAATAGCTGTTCTTCCGACATTGGGTAAGCTGTTTGAATCCATACTCCACCAGACCTTATCGGCACAGGTTAAACCTTATTTAAGTGATGCGCAACATGGTTTCAGACCTAATCGCTCTGTAAACACTAACCTTTTGCTCCTGGTTGATCACATATCTGAACATCTTGATAGAGGAATCCAGGTTGATGCACTCTATTTTGATTTTAGGAAGGCTTTCGATCGCGTGGATAACGACGTGTTGCTAAGTAAATTGAACCAAATTGGTTTCACTCCAAAGTTACTGTCTTTCTTCGCTAGTTATCTACGTGATCGACAGCAATATGTCCGACATGGATGCTATGTCTCGGCCCCATATCATACTCGATCTGGTGTCAGTCAGGGCTCCATATTAGGACCGTTCCTCTTCGGAATAATGATTAATGATCTCACAACAGTTCTTAAATCATCCCAATGTCTCCTATATGCTGACGATTTAAAATTAGTTTGCGGTGTGGAGAAAATAACTGATTGTGGGTCATTACAAGAGGACATCAATTTGGTCTACCGGTGGAGTATGGATAACAAACTTCTTTTCAACTCTGCCAAGTGTTGTGTCTGCACCTTCTGCCGTAAGCAAACTCCGATACATGTTGAATACATGCTTGGAGCGGAGCCTATCAAGCGTGTGTTCTGCGTTAAGGATCTTGGCGTGATCTTCGATACTCGGCTTACTTTCCACGAGCACATATTATCACTTGCTGAAAGCTGCTATCGTAGATTAGGCTTTGTAATGCGCAACCTTCGTGAGTTTCAGGATCCCGGGACCATCGGGCTGGTTTATAATGCTCTCGTTAGAAGCAAGCTTGAGGCTTCGTCAATCGTATGGCACCCTTACGAATCAACGTACGCTCTATTACTAGAGAAGGTTCAGAAAACATTCCTACGGTATCTATATAAGAAAACTTTTGGGTATTACCCATTCCTATATCCAACCAAATACCTGTTAGGAACCTTAGGTTATAATTCGTTGGAGGTGAGGCGTAGCTACAACTTGTTGGTTAATGCGTGTCGAATCATACGTGGAGAGTCGGACTGTCCAGAGCTGGTCAATCGCCTCGTGCGACTGTATGTTCCGGATATCCCCAGGATAACGCTCAGGCCTCGGCGGCGCGATTTGTTGGCGGTGCCGGCAGCCCGCACCTGTATCACGCAGGAAGTCGCCACTGCTACGTGCTCTCTCCCAACTCAATGTGCTTTTGGCATCAGCACCGGAGTGTGACTTATTTGAATGGCGATGTATGAATGTGTACTATGAATGTCTGAGATTCTGTGAGGGGATGGATACTCGGCAATCAACTGTACCTATATAATTTTATTGTGTTTGTATTTTAGTTAATTAAATGTAATTTTATACCACAACTTGTCAGAGAGCGCGTTTTTCCGCACCCTGCGCGTCTGGAAGGGCCCACTTTTTGGCCAGGTGGTGACGTAAAATTGTGTGCAAAACACGGGTCGTAAAGCAGAAAGCCCTCTCTCGCATATTTATGACCCTTGCCTGCGGCTCGGGCCTCACACATCTGCATATCGGCCTTTCTTTGTTTTGCAACCCTTGTATCGTAAATAGCTATTAATTTATTTGTATCTAGTTAGTTAGTTTCGTTTCATGACGCATTGGTGTAACTGTAATGTCATGTTAACATGTTTTAAATAAATAAATAAATAAATAAATAAATAATTTCATCATCATCAGCCCACTGCAGTCCACTGCTGAACATAGGCCTCTCCCAAGGCGCGCCACAAAGTGCGGTCCTCTGCTTTACGCATTCAGTCACTTCCCGCCCTCCAACATACCGTTTATTTAACGGAGTAATCCGTCAGAAAGCTAAAGTAACAGAAGTAACAGAAGTGGCAGTGGGCTGGCGGCCAGCCGCTGGCCACATCTGTCGTGGAACCGACAACCGCCGGTGTAAGCGTGTCCTGGAGTGGAGACCGCGCCTCGGCAAGCGTAGTGTGGGTCGCCCGCCGGCCAGGTGTGGCGAGACGACGTACCTATGTCGGAGGTATCTACGAATAGGTCTTCAAAAATGACATAGACGATTTTTATTTATTTAAGTCAACCGTTGGCGAGATTCTATAAAGTTTAAAATTCTGAAAAAAATCAAGATATTGTACATATAAATACCTTCAACGATTTTTGGTTTAATAGGTCTGACGGTTTTTGAGTTAATGCTGAAAACTATCTTGCCCAAGCAAAAGGGCGTAAGTGCCGTGAATTTCTTATGAAGATACGAACTTTTTTGATTTATTGTATTGTTATAAATGTAGAATGTAGATTAAGAGGTGTCGGTACCTACGGAACCCTTCTTTGTGCGTGGTCCGACATGCACTTGGCCGGTTTTAATATTGCAGGACAATCTTTCACACATCGAACTAATCCCATATTAAGCTCAATAAGGCCTGTGTTATGGGTACTAGACCATTATATATTTAATAGATACACTTAGATACATAGAAATAGAAATAAATAGAAATACATTTATTCGTGGCAAAAATACAGAACAAAACACAAAAACATAATAACACATAAAACAGCCACGAAATGGCCCCAAATCAGCATGTGCTAGCCACAGGCTTGCGCTGGTCTTCCTCTGGAGCCAAGTGACAGCACGATAGACAAAACAAAAAAATTAGATATACCAAATCAGTAATACAAATAATATTATTAAGCTATTATACATATACGAGAAAAAAAAAGAATATAAATGAAACGTACAAATAAAAAGTTCACGAGCATCGTGAACGCGACCATAAAATTGACTATAGCTACGTCTGTAGAGTCTGTAGCAACTATCGCCAGCGGAATTATTTTTATTACATAAAATAAATACCTTACCGGAATTCAAACCCGGGACCTCCAGCTTCGTAGGCAGTGTGCTTTATACTAACCACTAGGCTATACAGGCCGACAAACCCCATATCAAATGAACCCCTTATATTTACCAATTAATATTTAATGCGACGTCATTAAACAAACCAAGTACCAAAACCGTTGTAGCTAACTACAAACGTCTTAGATGTTTACAAAGTTATTTCATATTTTCAATTTAAACAGAGGCGCGGTGGGAAGGCCCCTTAACGCGAAGGTTTTATACAACTCGTAATGTTTACTTACGAAGGTAGGTATACCTTAACGTTAAGTACGAGTTAAAGTTTGAAACAAAACCGCAAGCCACGACTAGACTAATTTTGTCCTTGTGGTCAAGAGGTGGGCTTGATATGTCAACATGCATGTACAAGTATGCATGTGTATACTTGCTGTGTTGCTTGCATGTGTGAGGAAGTTATGTTAAAGTAGGATATTAGTATGGTTGTTTCTTTAGTTTCATCTTTATTATAATATTTCACTGATGATCCGTTACAGAGTTAAGGGTCGGCAAAGCGCATGTGACAACCCTAGGAGTTGCAGGCGTCTATGCTTGCCATCGCATACCATCAGCCGGGCCGTACGCTTTTTTGCCACCGACGTGGTATTAAAATAATAAAGTTTAGCAGCATCTGAAAAAACTTAGACGAGTTTTATGTCGAATATTATTTTGTAAATATGTTTGCAAAGAGATGATATTTATGACGACCACTGTGGCTTAGTTGGTGACCCTGTCTACGGAGCAGGAGGTCCCACGTTCGAATCCCGGTCAGGGCATTCTTTTTTGAATGTTTAGCTAGCTCGAATGTTCCTGACTCTTTGGTGTTTTCTATGGACATATTTAAGTATGTATTTATCTAAATAAGTATTTATATCGTCGTCTAGTACCCATAGTACAGGCTTTGCTTAGTTTGGGACTAAGTCGATTTGTGTATGATTGTCCCCCAATATATTTATTTATTTAATCATTTTTATTTATTATATATGATGCATATGATATTTATATTAAAAATAGGTATGGCACCAATTTCTTAGAAGAGATAGACGGCACGAAAATCTACTTTGTCAAAAACGCATCCATCTGCGAATAATTGTTGTGAAAACATAATTCGTTTCCGTTCTAGTGCATAATATAACAATTGCTGTCCTGCGTCATCTGTGTGATCACGTAGACAAATCTATAATAACTCGTAGAGCAATGAGCCGTAGGGAAATATCATCTGTCACATTATTGGTGTGTTTATGGGAAATTAGTTTTTTTTTTAAACTGGTTAGAAATATTTGTTTCCATGTTTAATATAGTGGGTAAATTTTGAGTTGGGTTCGTACAGGGAGGGTTCTGTAGCGCTCATTTTCTTAGACTGTTATAATGACACTCAATGAGGTTTTTTTTTGTTATACCCCCTGTTATGTTTTAGTGGTAGACATGTGTACTTCCGGTACCAACGAGTATGTCTATGAACCCGATGACTTGTTTGAAGGTACAGGAGGTAATAAAATATCTACATATCTAATAAATCTCAAGATTAACAAGTGAAGTTAGAAAGGCGTGTAGAAATAGTCGTCGTCAAGCTATTTTCATTTGATGAAAAGCTAATTCGAATTGCAAGAATAATAGGTACATACACGTCCGTTCTAAATTGCCTTTATCAGCTTACATCTACAAATGCATCTCTTCAATTGTTTTAACATTGCAATTCCAAGAACTCAGGAGCAACGCTCGCGCCTGCTCGCCCGCGCAGAAACTGTCACAATTTGACGTTTCACTTGACGTGACGTACCTTATTCAAACACCGCCTTTTTTTCTTTATCTGTCCAATCACCGGCCAGTATCTTACGAATTTCAACTTTGAACAAATGTGTGAGCGTTCTTTTTTCGAATGTGTGGTTTTGAAATTGGAATTCAATTTTTAATCGCCGGTTATCTCGATGGCCTGTTGTGGGGTATTTCGTTTCGTTCTTGCATCGGACGCGATGAATGCATAATTAAGTGGAAGCGTTTTTATGATTTTGTTAATCCGACCCCGTCATACTTCACGTGATGGCGTGGTTCAAGTTCAATTGAAGAAAAAATCGCTTTTTCTAAATACAGGTTGACTTGGGAGACGTGATCAGAATAAGGCCTATGGATTCAGTAGATCATGAGCTACTGTTTCGTATCACTATCAGTAAGACTAACATATTTTTTCTTGTTGTAGGAATGTAGGGTGACCATCATGGTAGAAAATTAAACTTTTACTTCATAAAAATATAAAAAGGAAAAAAGAGTGGGTGTTTCACTTTAATACGATGGTTAACGATCCATTAACATTGACTAGATATGTAGGGAATATGGGCGGCCTGCCGACATTTCCTAAATCATCCTGTATGAAATAATTTTAATCCTCACTCTTCTGTAACAAAATTAGGCATCTCCAAATTAATTTGTTATATAAAGCCCGATGTACACAAATGCAAGGACCGCATACAGGTTTAACTCCACTGCGGAGTTCGATAGATTGATCGAACTCACTATACCTCGATTACACGAAATGTAGATAAACTTAAACGCGAAACTTGCACGTGCACGTTTGTACCTATTACGAGTAAATCGGGCTGCAGTGAATTGTTGAATTCCTAAACCTAATCACGTAACTCTGTCATCCATTGTTTTTACAGTAGTAGTCAGTTTTTCAGTCTACAATATCTTCACACCACCTTAAGTCTTTTGGTTTTTCTGCAGCTAACTGTACATTATCATCTCAACAAAATAACATCCTTACATCTATTATTTTTCCTCACTACCATTTAAAACGAAAGTAAAAGTCCAAACGTTTTTTACCGGCTGTCGTCCCGTCCGTATTCGAATATAGAACCCAAAAAAAGGTATTTTTTCGTGACGAGAACGCAACCCGATCCCCGAAATTCACTTGCTACTAAGTTTATTATTTGATACTTGGGGGGATTTATTTTTTAAAGCTTCTTTATGGTGTCGGCGTCGCTTTGACGGGCTCTTTAGTTCGGCGTAGGTGTTTGAAATTATATGTGTACTGAATTCAATGATGGGCTGTGCGCTATGGATTTTTTCTGGTGGTATTTTATTGTGTTTACTTCCTTGTTTATAACGTAATATTGTACAACTGCACAATATTAAGTACGTAATACTAGGGTTGTCTTAAACTTAACTTTACATGCGTTAAGGCAAACGTCCATATGTTCTTACCCATTTATTCCAATAAAGAGTTGATACCCTATATAGGTCTTCTTTGGCAGGCACGTTAACCCGTTGATACCGGCTGCTGTCTATGGTAGCAGTCGTTAAGCTAAGTTAGAGGCCTTCGAGCGGCTTGAGAATTTTTAACAGTCAAGTTGCCCACTCACCTGACAAGCTTAATCCCAATGTGGTCTAGTTTCCCCCTTGGGTTGGAAGGTCAGATGGCTGTCGCTTCCGCAAAATAGTGTCTACGCCTATTCTTGGGATTAGGTATCGGACCCCGAGCATTCTCCAGGATGCAACTGTACTGGGATAACGCTAGGATGATGATGATGATGTGTGTCAAATAGGTATTGGATTAGTGCCAAGTACTGGGACGTTTACCTTAATTGTATCGAAACAAATATTAAATAAGGCTAAGTAAGTACTCATAATTCTATATAAACAAAACACACCGATTTATTCCCCCATTGCTGAAAGAAAAAGAAACATAATAAATAAATTTTCTCTAATTGGATTGCCAATAAAGTTATCATTATCATTTAATCATGCGCGATGGTGGTCTTCAAATATCCCGACATTTTAGAAAACAAAATTGTCAAAATGTCGACCGATCACCACCACATAAAAAACTTTCTCAAATTTACACATTAGACAACTTTCGTGCGTTTATTAATAAGCCGTAGAGTTCATTTTTCCCTGTATTATGAAAGAGGGTTTGTGCAAGGAAAACTTTTAGATCGTTTTGATAACAAACTGTACAAAATTAGTATTTAACAATTTTTTGTAAATTTATTTGTAGAAAACGAGGGACAAGATGACAGAGGGATGACGATACTTCTTGTAGAGGCGTTTTTTTAAATCTAGTGTTGGATTAGCGTGGGAGTTACATACCTATATCAAATTTTAGAGACGTAAATGGGTTATTTACGGAGATTACGCGACCAGCGTCAGTTTACGACCACATTAAACATACCTATAAGTACTATTAACATTTCTACAGGCCCTGAAAACGTCGTATGAATATTGTTATGAAATCTATTAAAAAAAATTGAAATAAAATCATTTCAATTCATCCAAGTGGTCGTAAAATGGCATACTAATAGATTAACTGGTCGCTAACCGAGATACCTTGGAGGAGGCCTTTTCCAAGAGGCAAACTGTGATAAGAGAAATTATATAAGTTAAGAGATACTGTTGAAATTTAAAGTGAAGTGAGTTAGTTTTAAGATAGCCCTTAGCTTACTACTAACATCTACAAGTATATTATTTGCTAATAAGTTATTGTTTTTCTATTGCATTTTTATCTCAGTAATAAAAGCTATTTTATTTTTCAATGTTCTTGTTCAGAGCAATTATTTTTCCGTAAGTACAGTCAAATTATAAATAAACTTCGTTCTAAAACATTTTGGTTGTGTCAACCAGTAGGTACCGTTAAATCGTGTCTTACACTATACAAGTAAGTGAATCTTAGTCGTATTCTGAAGTTGTATGGGTGTGTATGGCCGACCTAATTATTCGGAATAATCGTCTTGTACCGATAATTAGTCGAGCGACATCGCGCGACCGCCCGCAACCACATAGATTCTCAAACTTTGGCTAAACTTTCATGAATTGACATCACTGATGTCAGTTATTTGTTGACATTATTTCCCTGCCTACTAATGTTTTTGTGCAACCTCGTACCGGAAGACGCAGCATGAGAAAGCCCCCACAAGGTGGACTGACGATAAAAAAAATATCGGGGTATAACAATAAATAAAAGCCGTTGGATGAGGGTGGCGCAAGATCCTTCGGGTAGGCCTTTTTTGTATACCACGTCGGTGGCAAATGAGCTGACAGCCCTCCTTATTATAAGTGGTCACCGTCGCCTATGGATGCTTGCAACACCAGAGGCGTCATTCATATGCCTTTGCCAAGCAATTGACGTCTTTCGGCTAGTAAGTATGACTAAGGTTTTCGTAATAATGTAACTTCACTTCTCATGTCGTTTGTAGATCGAATCTAGGAACTCGATTAACCACTAGTTGTCAGACCAGGTTGAATTTGACACAATAAAATATGGACTGCACCAAACCGTCTGTAATCGTAAGCGGTGTTTGTTAAAATTTAGCCCTTTACACCCGGACTGAAACGATTGTGAGCCCTTAATTACATTGAAATATAATTTTTTTTAACAGTGTCATTAAAGTTCATTTTAATTTATCTCAATCGCGATTTCTTGTGTGTAATGGGCTAAACGTATGGAGAATTTTGACTAGTTTCTAATGGATTACAACTGCCGGCGACATATTTAACGTTGATCGGTTTGTAATGGTATTCGTAAATTCGTGTTACTCGCCCTTATTAAGGAACCATCATGCGAAAGCTTGCTTCAATCAATACGACATGCTGCATACACGGCATGCAGGTTGAATGCGATGGACTCTTGTTTATTCTTAAGACCTGTCATTTTACCGTGTTCTACCAAATAAAGATTTTTAATTTGAATTTTGAATAATAAAAGTTTTCTTTGGTAGGTAGAGCACGTGAAATTTATATTTTAGTGCCAGCATATACCTGCATATTCTACGCCTTCGCCAATATTTGAGAACCGCCGGTTTCTTCGATGATGGATCGACCGAGCCCGAGGTGTCGAACATCCCGTAATCGAATAATCGAGCCTTCGTCAAGCACCGATTAGTGAGTCGATGCATGTTGAACACCTTCTGCGAACTTCGGTAAAACCTGAATGAATATAACTGTGTCAATCTCAATTAAAAGGTAGATATCTTTTTGGGTGTGTTAAGGGTCCTTATAAGCTAAAATCACTCATCCTATTTAGGCTATTTCCTGTGCGAATTGATACCGTCACAAACAAACAATAACCGTATCTTGAATTTTTTTTCGTTACTAACTAATGCTGGAATATTACGGCCATTTCACATGTATTTTTTGGATTTCAAACATCACTCCATCATCATCCTCCTAGCGTTATTCCCAGTACAGTTGCATCCTGAAGGATGCCTGGGGTCCGCTACCTAATCCCAAGAATTGGAGTGGTTTCAAACATCACTCCAAATCGACAAATTTCAAGCTAAAATCAGTTTTTTCGCTTAAATTCTACTACACACAATAACAGCAATAATTGGCTCAGGTACTATGTAAAACTTTAATAAAAACATCGTACCATTTAATCAGTTTATTGATATTATCAATACTTTTGTCATATTTTCAGTTCAAATACTATGACTGAATTCGAAGTTCGCCCTTATTGACATCGACTAAGATGGACCTTTTACTTGAGATTGAAACATACTTATTATATTTTATTACATTAATGGTACGGGTTGGTCATATGCTTAGTTGTTAGTAGTGTGCGGGCATCATGATCTTAGGTAGTTGTCAGAAGTGTGCTGACATCATGGGCTTAGTTTCTTTTTGTTTTGTTTTTTTAGTTGTCAGAAGTGTGCGGGTCGGCTCCCGAGGCACCATGCCATGAATTATGAACGAGGTGGTTCGCTGGGCTTTAGTTTCGGCCAACTTGCCGTGTGTCCTGGAGCCTCGGGGGTTATGCCGCACTGATGGAAAAAAGCCAGACGATCTGACATTGGTTCCTTGGCGGAAGCGTCGGTGTCTCTTATGGGACGCTACATGTGTGGGCACGTTTGCCCCGTCCTATTTCACGGGGTCGGCAGCCGAGTCGGCGGCCCGCGCGAAACATTCAAAATTATTCTGCCATGGAACCATGCGCGTGCCATGTTCGTGCCGGTCGCGGTGGAGACTGCAGGACCAGAATATTTTTACCCAGGACACTACACATACACAATTCTTAACGATAGTGATACGTTTCAACTGTTAGGAATAAAATGTCAAACATTATAATTAGGGACTTTTTGGGAAGTTTTTAGAATAATATGGAACGGTTTTATCGCAAAGTTTGACATGCGCGGTTTATAAAGACGTCGCCATCGGCGCCGGCGCCGCGTCAACCCACTTGCGCAGCCGATTGGCAACTCGCATTATACCAGCATTTATTCACAAAAGGACGTAAACAACGGGGTACAACTGAGCACATACGACATTTTGTAACTTGGCGCTGTCAGATTTTGACGCTTGTCGAAGTAACACAAATTTACAAAAGGACGTAAGCGACAGGTTGCAACTAAGAACATACATCGTATTGTAAGTGGTTGACGCTGTCAGATCTGATGACGCTTGACGAAGTAACCTTAATGTTCTAAACTGGAGTCGTGAAGGTGGAAAATGGTAGCAAAATTCATCATAAATTGGTATTGGTATTGCATGGGTGTGATAAAAAATGTTTTGAAAATCAACTGACTCAAACGTGATAGAATCGTAGCATAGGTTGACGTAACATTCTCGAGTCTTTAACCCTTTGAACGCCATCATATTTGAATGAAGTAATCACTGATCACTCAGACGCCAAGATATCGATATGATGTAACGTTTAAACCAATTAAAACAAATAAAAACAATTCATTATTGATTTTTTTTATGATCAAACACTACACACTCACAACACACACACTCAACACAGCCAATAAAGGGTCAGTAACGCAATTGTGATTCCTCTGGAGTCGCAAGTGTCCATAGGCTACGGTGTCTGCTTACCATCAGGCAGGCCATAAGCTTGTTTGCCACCGTCGTAGTATTAAAAAAATCATAGTACACCTTCACTCCAACCTTTTTAGTGGTTGGTGGGCACGACGACACACGACCACTTTATAGGCTCTTGGCGTTCAAAGGGTTAATAAAAAAAACGCTGCCCTTGTTATGTTACAGCGCCTCTCGAGTTTTAAGAACTCTTAGTATGTAACTGTTGCATAAAATACTATAAAATTAATAATGATAATCTTTATTTTGCTTAACACACAAGGCCGTGTTCAAACGAGAGTTATTTAATGTCTTAGCTACTAAAGCTTACTACACAATAAGTGAATTTATGTCAGACTGTAATTAATGGAGCTTAACCTCCACACACTACATTAATTACTTGCAAATTTGTATGCCTAACGGCCCAGACCTTTATGAACCTATGTTGAACAAATAAATGATTATTATTTATTATTATTATTCTCTTTATTATTATTATTATTATAAATACATATAATGAAAGTGACTGGCGGACCCTAAACTAGGCTGAGCTTGTATCTTGAGGCTCTGAGTGCTACAACTGTTTTTTTTTACAAAAGGTTTTACTTATGATATGAATTATCAGGGAATGATCAGTTTACACGGAGACAAAGGCGTTATTTTGGCCTATGTAGCTTTAAGTAGGTAGGTATTCTTTTACGATTTACCGCTGACAAACAACTGCTTACTCAAACACTAAAGAAACCTCCAGTAGGGTTACTCTAAGAAGTTTATTAAATTGTAAATACGATATTTCTCAGAAGTCATCCTTTCCCTTTTAAGTATACTATACAAACAAACAACTTATGAAACCCTAAAACGGATTATAATAATGACATTTCTTTATGACAGAAAAAGTGATACTTAACCCACTCTTTGCACTTCTCTAAATTAAAAATGTCCTTAATATGCTCGGAATTAGAGGTGTTTGCATTTTATTACGGCTGTAAAGTAACTTGGTTTTCTAAGGGCGGTTTTTGCGAAGTTACGCGAATTTGTAAATTAACTTTTGGCCAATAAGTTTTGACAATAGACAGTTAAATATGGCGGCTACTGGGCGGTCTGCGGTTCGGTAACCGTGCCTTTTGTGATGGTTTAGTATGTTTATCTATGGTTTGATGTGTGCTTGTCAGATATTTCGAAGGACCATGTTTGCATTTTAGTATGGCAACTTTACTTGAATAACGCTAGGGGATGATGATGATGATTGTCAGTATTTATCACGACATCATCATCATCATCATCCTCCATGCGTTATTCCCAGTACAGTTGCATCCTGAAGGATGCCTGGGGTCCGCTACCTAAACCCAAGAATTGACGTAGGCACTAGTTTTTACGGAAGCGACTGCCATCTGACCTTCCCACCCGAGAGGAAACAAGACCTTATTGGGATTAGGCTTGTCAAGTAAAAAATAAAAAATAATAAAAATAAAAATAGTTTATTTGCCAAAAAGATTACAAGTTTTTCTTAACCTATGACTGCCACACTAGGCTATGCCTGTCTTGTGGAGTCAGATTGAAAACAATACTAATTTGAATTACATCCTACGCTGAAGTTTTGGTTTTCTATCTATTAGAATCTAGTACTAAAAATATTTTTATTAATAATAACAGGCTTAATCTAAACGGGAACAATCACAATTTAGGTAGACTAAAAAGTTTACATAAATTCAAACTATTGTAGACAGCAATTGTGTGAGGTGTGTTTGTGGTGTGAGTGTGTGTGTTTAAGTGTGTGTTATATGACAGGGTGAAATTAAGGTTAAATGGCTGTTATTAAAAGCCTACTAAGAAGTTAAGCCATTGATTTTACCAATCATTTGTCTTCATTAGTTGTTCTGTTTCATAATAACTAAGACTTTTTATCCAAGAAGTTACTATTATTTTAGCTTTACGAACAGTACAGTTTTTAATATCGCAATCTTTGTTTACTTTATTATATATATGTGGTAAAAGGAAAATTTTAAATCTTTTTGCAAAAGCAGTCTTTGTTCTGGGGACTGGTAACTTAAAAACACGCTTATTATAAGAAGTTCCATAACCTGACGTGACTAATTCACGGTGCATTATCATTGTCAACCTACTGATAGCAAGCTTACGGACGCTGAGCACGCCCATGTCTCTATATACGTCTATTGTAGGGTAAAGCCTGGGTTTTTTAAGGATTACCTTAAGCAAAAACCTCTGTGCTCTTTCTAAGGTAATCATTGCCGAGCTAGTTGCCCCTCCCCATACGGTGATGCAGTAAGTTAAAATTGGCTGACAAAGTGCAGTGTATATCATTTTAAGTAGTCTCCTGTCAGTTGCATCTCTTAGTTTCTTCATCACATAAATTAATTTTCTTACTCTATCAGATACTGATTCAATATGGTTAGAAAAATTAAGGTTTTCGTCTAGTGTCACGCCTAAATATTTTATAGAATTCGATCGTTCAATTGAAATACAATTGCAAGAAGATGTACCTTGATTGCAGTTTATTTCATGTAGCCTTATTTCAGGGTAAGTAAGTGGGCAACTTGACTGTTAGAAGTTCTCAAGCCGCCCGGAGGCCTCTAACTTGGCTTAAAGACTGCTATCATAGACAGCAACCGGGATCAACGGCTTAACGGTTAAGTATTTATCACGACATATCTAAGAAAAAAGCAAAAATTATGTATTCTTCAAATTAGGCAGCATATTACATGCACCTATGAACGTCAATAAACTATCTTGTCCCTTATCACCCTTGCTAATGAAGATCCAAAATTGCGGAATTTATTTCTTATGCCGCTACTTGTTCTCATCTCAACTGGTCGCATCTCTCAACCGATTCTCGTGAAATTTTGTAAGCAGGTTTGATTCAGTTAGTCATGAGTAAGTTTGTAGAGATTTTGATTTTTGACAACATAAATTTCGCTAGGTTTACAGCTTACAGATCTACTAGTTCAATAGATTCGAAAAGTGGTATCCTAGTTTCTTTGCAGACTGTACGTGAGCGCTGCCTTATATTTATATAAACTGTTTGTCTTACAGGTTTTCATGGATCTAGTCAAGTATTTAGTTTGAACCTTTAGAATTTTTATCTCAAAATCATCAGCAGTAAATATAAATAAATCCTTATTAGCAACTCCTGCGCACGAATGTAATAGGAACAGGGGCGGGCAGGGGTCGGCGCACGCTTCATATATCCGCGTCACTTGTGAGTGATACATCGACACCTCCCAGTTGACAGCTATCTTAGAACACTGGAAGGATCATATTTTTACTCAATTTTGGAAGAAGGGTAATAACTTTTGCCACTTTGACTTTGACAGGAAGGATCATATTTTTACTCAATTTTGGAAGAAAGGTAATAACTTTTTCCACTTTGACTTTGACAGGAAGGATCATATTTTTACTCAATTTTGGAAGAAGGGTAATAACTTTTGCCACTTTGACTTTGACTGGAAGGATCATATTTTTAATTAACTTTGGAAGAAGGGTAATAACTCTTGCCACTTTGACTTTGACTGGGAGGATCATATTTTTAATCAACTTTGGAAGGGTTAAAATTTTTGCCACTTTGACTTTAACTGAAAGGATCATATTTTTACTCAACTTTGGAAGAGGATGCGTATAATTTTTCGTCACGCCAGCCACGACCTTTCTAAAAAGCAGTTAAACTTTTTTATACAATTGCGGTGGCCAACAAGCTTACGTCCTGTCTGATTGTTAGCAGACACCGTAGTCTATGGAAGCTTGGAAACAACCACAAGCCGACCCAGTATTGACAGTTACAGACATATGCACGTCCCTCACTCTCAAAACAGCGTAGCCTCGGGAGCTCTGGTGACCTTACTCAACATCAGGAACACAACCACCTAAAACCTAAAGAAACCTACCTAAAGAAAAAATAACATGTAAGGTGGAGGTACTTCCCCAATTGGGCTGCACCAAATATGAGCGCGATGACGTTCCGCTATGCCCTACGGCCTACATCTCTCGCCATTTCACCACCACCATCACCAGTCATTTCACCATTTTTATCACTGCCTCTGTCTCTGTCGTCTGGAATAGGCCTTGTTTTACAGACGACAGCATAGCGTCTTTTCTGGTAGTATCCACTTCTAGTGTTCCGTACCCCAAAAGGAAAAAAAACGGAACCGACACCCTTCATCACTTCTGTCAAGGCCCTTTATCTCGGGAATTAACTCAATGCTCCGAGTTTAGAGGTAAAGTAACTTGAGGCTGTGAAAAAATCAAACTTCTTAGTTAACGTAAAAAAATAAGGCTGGGTACTCTAGTCCCTCGCTACGCTCAAAATTCTATCTTAGAATCTTTCGCTTGCTCGGGACTCAAACTCAGCACTTACAGCAAATAACAATTTTGCTCTCTTGGTGCACAAATAATTACTTATCACATAATCTCAGATTAGCATTTTGCTCCAGTTTAACTAAATTGGGCCTTAAGTCCTTAATTAAGCATTACAAAATCATCATCATCATCAATCAGCCAGACGTCCACTACTAGACAAAGGCCTCCCCCAAGGATCACACATTGGTGGGCGCCTTCCCACATTGCGTCTTTGGGTGCGTTGCGTATGCATAATTGCATATTAGGTATGGGTTCTAAAATCAACAGTGAGGTAAACAAACTAATTCTTGACACCCTAAATCCATTTAATGGACACCTGTTCGTGAACACTACTAGTTCTGATGTAACATTGAAGGTGCCAACTAATGAGCCTGTGACAAGCAGGACGTGAAGACCCCACCACCACCACCATATCAGCCCCAGGACGTCCACTGCTGGACATAGGCCTCCCCCAATTTCATGGGGGGTAAATGCCATAATCGCCACGCTTGGCATGCGGGTTGGCGATAGCAGTATCTCCACCGCACTCTAGGAATGCTGCTGCCCATTCCCCGGTGGTCTGAACGTGAAGACACTTACCTGAATATGAAAAGTATGGCATCTGGCACGGAAAAGCATCGATCAGAGACTCCATGGCTTTTTTATACTACGTCGGTGGCAAACAGGCGTATGGCCTGCCTGATGGTAAGCGGTCACCGCCGCCTATGGACGCCGGCAACTCCAGGGGTGTCACATGCGTGCTCATGCCACAAGAGGAGCGTTCGACGGAGGAAATTCCTCAGAATCCAGTACGCGACCATTTAGGTTCTAAAGTGTGGGGTGTGTGTGTGTGTGGTTAGGGTGTGGTTGAAGGTGCCTATGGCAACTAATCAGTCTGTGACAAGCAGGACACTCACCTGAGTATTGGAAAGTATGGCATCTGGCACGGAAAAGCATCGATTAGAGACCCCATGGCTCTTTTAGACATAACTCATACATCTGCGTTCGCGCAGCGGCCGGCCACACACTTCCATCCCGCGGTAGCAGAGGTCGGATTCTAATTTAATTAATTCCACTCAACATTCCCGTGAGCCATTACTCTGCCGATCTACAATCAAAATATAATTTGACCTGTGGTGCTACTAAAATTGTTGTGGACACAGAAAGATTATTAGGTAAAGTCAGCCAAGAAATTGGTCTACCACTTTTGAACCCATAAAAATAATATAGTCTGAAAGTTGTAGACCAATGTCTTGGCAAACCGGAAAAGCGCACCGCCATTACCATCGCTGCAGGAGTGCAAATACCAATCATCAACCTCTTAGCGTTTACTCGGTTGGTAGTTCAATAAGTCTTCCATGCTTCGTCTCGTCCGCAAACAATAACGGAAGCCCACCGCCCCTAAGCACGTATGGGCTGCGTACATACTTAAACTGGCTAGATAAAATTGTGATTCTCTGATATTATGAAATTTTGCAACCCTTCCGTGTAACGCGTTCCAGATAGCACAATTAGTTGTCATTTGCTTGAACGAAGCAACTGCCATCTGACCTTTTAACACACTTGGAAAACTACAGAACTTGTTGGGAATAGAAAGGTTTCCTCGTGAAGTTTTCGTTCTTCGAAAAGCACCACCACCACCATATCAGCCCTAGGACGTCCACTGCTGGACATAGGCCTCCCCCAATTTCATGGGGGGTAAATGCCATAATCGCCACGCTTGGCATGCGGGTTGGCGATCGCAGTATCTCCACCGCACTCTAGGAATGCTGCTGCCCATTCCCCGGTGGTCTTGGTCGTAGTTTAAGGACATACCCGGATTCGAAAAGCAACTCTTTAAATATCAATACATATTTATTACATACGTTTTTTTAACCCATGGTGTGAACATGGGATTCTGACCCACGACCTCTAGCTTAATGTCGCGTGCCTTACCGCTCAGCTCAGCGTTTCTCGAATCTGTGCCAATAAAACAACAAATTATCCACAACCACACTCAAGCGCAGAGGGCTATGGAGCGAGTTATGCTCAGAGTTTCCCTACGAGATCGAATCAGAAATGCCTTATTATTATTTATTGTTTATGGAATGTGTACATGTGTGTGAACTTGGCTGTGCCGCACAGATCGTGACCCATCAATGGTCCTGCCGGAAGACCAGCGCTGACTCCTGAGTCAGCACCATGCTGAGGCGGGACCATTTCATGGTAAACTTTAAAAATTGTAAAACTTCGTAACATTTTGTCTGTTTGTTTGCCATGAATAAAGCTTTTCTATTTCTAAATAAGGAGATCAGCACGAAAACAAAAGAGTCATCGACATATCTCAGCTAGTTGCAAGACTTGAAAGACTCAAGTGGAACTGTACAAAACTCCGGGTTGTTTACATAGTTTACATTAATAAAACACCAATGCAATTTTTCAACACCTTCGGTATATTCCAAAAGATCATGCACGTACTGACTTACGATTCTAATATGCTAAATCTACGAAAACATTCCATTAGTTAGTTTGCGACCGGAACAGCGACATCTATCAGCAGAATAGGGAATTAAAAACAATCAATAACATACGTTTTTTTTTAACCCATGGTGTGAACATGGGATTCTGACCCACGACCTCTACTAGCTTAATGTCGCGTGCCTTACCGCTCAGCTCAGCGTTTCTCGAATCTGTGCCAATAAAACAACAAATTATACACAACCACACTCAAGCGCAGAGGGCTATGGAGCGAGTTATGCTCAGAGTTTCCCTACGAGATCGAATCAGAAATGCCTTATTATTATTATTTATTGTTTATGGAATGTGTACATGTGTGTGAACTTGGCTGTGCCGCACAGATCGTGACCCATCAATGGTCCTGCCGGAAGACCAGCGCTGACTCCTGAGTCAGCACCATGCTGAGGCGGGGCCATTTCATGGTAAACTTTAAAAATTGTAAAACTTCGTAACATTTTGTCTGTTTGTTTGCCATGAATAAAGCTTTTCTATTTCTAAATAAGGAGATCAGCACGAAAACAAAAGAGTCATCGACATATCTCAGCTAGTTGCAAGACTTGAAAGACTCAAGTGGAACTGTACAAAACTCCGGGTTGTTTACATAGTTTACATTAATAAAACACCAATGCAATTTTTCAACACCTTCGGTATATTCCAAAAGATCATGCACATACTGACTTACGATTCCAATATGCTAAATCTACGAAAACATTCCATTAGTTAGTTTGCGACCGGAACAGCGACATCTATCAGCAGAATAGGGAATTAAAAACAATCAATAACACCCTATCTATGTAGTTTATAAGAACATGCCGTTCCACAGAAAAAATAAATACTATAGAAATGGTAATAGGCGGGGCACGCGTAGCCGCGTGTATGATCGGATTTACATGCATCTGTCAAACGCAGTCAAAAGGCAGTTCAGTTGTCAATGGACTGCGAATGTGGAATTATACCCTTTTAAAAATATAAAAATGCCTTGTTGTGCAATTTTGTCGTACCGACAACGAAGCTACAACCTAAAGGATCAGCCGGGAGTGATTTCTTTTCACTGATAAGCACTAAAATAATTGTTTTTTGGAAAACATTGCGATGGATTATGACATTCGCCATTACTCCGTTAATATGAGAGAATCGGTATGGATGCTTGACATTATTTACGGAAGAGTTTAATGTAGATGTAGTCTGCTTAACAGAAACTTGGTTAAAGAATCACATGATGAAATTCAATGTAAATAATTACGTATTGGCCAGCGCGTTCAACAGAACTACAGCAGAGGGTGGTGGATCTATTATTTTAGTGAAAAATGGTTTGACTTTTAAGGAACGTAGAGACGTCTCAGGCTGTTCTGTTGATCGTGTTTTTGAGATTGTTTGTGCAGAGATGGATCAGTATCTGATAATTTGCATTTATAAACCACCATCAGGTGATTTAACATCTTTTATAGAAATTATGGAGGATGTACTCAGTAAAGCAACAAGTGGTAAAAAGTCAGTAGTGGTCTGTGGCGACTTTAATATCGATATTTTATCACAATCAGTTGAAAAAGATAAGTACATCACTCTTTTGAAATCTTTCAATTTTGACTACTTGTTTGAAGTACCTACCAGAGTTACTCCGACCTCGGCCACTTGTATAGATAATATTTGGTTAAACAGTTCTCATATAGACAGTAGCATAGTGAATGGAGTTCGTTCGGATCATAAAGCTCAGATGGTCAGGCTACCTTGCGAAGTAAAACATCCAGATCGCGTTATAGAAATAAGACCGCTGAGTCGAAGTAGACTAGAATTACTAAAGTCTAATCTACTAGTCGCCATGCCGAACACCCAGGTACAATCAAATGATCCGAATGATCAATTCAAAATGCTTCTGAATACAGTGTGTAACGAATTTAATAAGACTTGTAGTAAAAAGCGTATTAAGATAAACAATAAAATGAGATTTAATGAGTGGGCAACTACCGGAATTCGGAAAAGTAGATATAACTTATATCAACTTTATGAAAGGAGATCTTGCACCACTGACGAATGTTTCCATCAGTATGTTAGGGATTATTCCAAATTGTTTAAAACAGTGTGCACGAAAGCAAAAGCAATGCACTTGAATAATAAAATTAAGTCCTCAGATAATAAAGCCAAGACAGTCTGGAAAATAATAAACACAGAGACTGGGAAGAGAAATAATAAAAAGTCCACAATTTCTTTGAAAGTAAAGGATAATCTAATAACTGATGCAGTAAAAGTAGCTGATGAATTTAATAATTTCTTTTCTAAAATTCCTATAGTCACTACTCAAAGTTTAGCATCGTCTACCACAAAAGCTGAATCCCTTCTGAATGACAACGTAAAATTAGAATCACTAACTAATTTCAAATTTCATCATGTTTCTCCTCTAGATGTACTGAAGTCCTTTGAAATGTTAAAAATAAAGAGCACTGAGGACTTATGGGGCGTATCAGTCAAGGTAATGGAATCTATTCTGGAGGTCGTTGCACCAACTCTAGCTCTCATTTTTAATAACTGTATAGACTATGGCATTTTTCCAGACTTAATGAAATGTAGTAAAGTAGTTCCAATTTTCAAATCAGGTCATAGAGATAATCCTTCTGATTATCGTCCAGTTTCTATCCTACCTGCGTTTAGCAAAATATTCGAAAAAATAATGCTTACGCAATTGGTTTCTCACTTTAATTCTCACAATATTTTGCACGCATAGCAGTTCGGCTTCACGAAGGGTAGGTCAACTACTGATGCAGGTGCAAGTTTATTAAAATTTATTTTGCAGTCTTGGGAAGAGTCGCACTACGCCATCGGAGTGTTCTGTGACCTTTCCAAGGTTTTTGATTGTGTAGATCATGGTACTTTAATTTGTAAACTTTAGTTTTATGGCATCAGAGGGCATGCATTAGATCTCATGAAGTCATATTTAACACAGAGAAATCAAAAGGTAGCGATAAATAAAGCCATTTCGTCAGAGACAGTGGTAGAGATGGGAGTACCTCAGGGTATTCTAGGTCCGTTCCTGTTCCTTGTTTATGTAAATGATCTGCCATATATGGTAAGCCGACGATCAGGCATTGTAATGTTCGCAGACGACACCTCATTACTGTTCAAGGTAAATAGGAGAGATACTGAACTCATTGAACCAAATAATACCCTCTCCATGATATCTGACTGGTTTGCTGCCAATAACTTAGTATTGAACCCGAAAAAAACGAAATGTATGAAATTCTCTCTAGCGAACTCATCAAACAGAAACTTAGATACAAATATTAAACTTAATGGTCAAACATTAGAATTTGTTACTTCTACTGTATTCTTAGGTATTACATTGGACTCAAAATTGCAGTGGGGTTCCCATATAATAGCGATAGGAAGTAGGTTGAGCTCTGCTGCATTTGCAGTCAGGAGAATAAGGCAGCTTACCAATGTGGCAACGGCACGGTTAGTTTACTTTGCTTATTTTAATAGTATAATTACTTATGGTCTTATCTTATGGGGATCAGCTGCAGATATTGAAACTGTTTTTATTTTGCAAAAAAGGGCTATCCGAGCAATTTATAACTTGGGGTCGCGTGATTCATTAAGAGAATTTTTCAAAGAAATAGATATTCTAACCCTGCCGTCCCTATACATATTTGAAATAATAATGTATGTTAGGAAGAATTTGGGAAATTTCCCAACGAACGCTGTTAAACCAATAGCCACGAGAAATACTGGGAAACTCAAAATAACCTTCTATAGACTAGTCAAGGCGAAAAAGTCGTTCTTGGGAAATTGTATCAAATTCTACAATAAAACTCCTAAACACATTACTGAACTTAGCAATTCTAAATTCAAAAATGTAGTAAAACAAACACTTATTTCAAGAGCATATTATAAGATAAACGATTACATCATGGATAGGGATGTTTGGCAGTGATATCGTCCTGCACGGGTAATCTATCGCGAAAATGTATTTTCTACTGTAGCATTGTTATTTAAGTTATTTTGTAGTAATGTAATTTTATATTTAACTATATAATGTATATTGTTTTGAAAAAATGACACCTCGCCGAGTTTCTTACGTCGGTTCTTCTCGTGGCAGAGGTATATTTTTCCGAACCGGTGGTAGTTTATTGACGTTCATAGGTGCATGTAATATGCCTAATTTGAAGAATAATCTACTATTACTTTTACTTTTTTACTTTTATTGCTTGCTTGCGAATGGCACCGATTAAGGAACTACCGTAATGTCACCGCAATGTATCGCGCTATTCGTGCTCTTTTCCGTTTGTCATTTTATCGGAGCAATTGGTAGCAGGATTAGAGTGGTACCCATACCTAATGTACGAAATTAACGATTATGTTAAAATAAATTTAATTATGTTTTAACTTGGGCACGACAATAAATAAAAAAATCTAATAATTTCTACATGTCATTATATAACATAACTCATCAGTTATACCATCGTATAGTCCGATAGTTATTTGTCATAGTTCTAATTTAAAATAACATATTAAGCATAGTTTGCTCATAGAATAGAATAAGTTTTTTTTTTGTTTAAGTACTATCTATTTAATTTATTTTACGCGCAAGAACTCTTGCCCACATTATATAAATAGGTACCTACATATTGTACTGTAATAGAAAAAGAAACGTATTTATTGCAAATCAAAATTACACCACATTCTATACATTCTATACATCCATTACTATACATTCATTCTGTTTCATTATTGGTACGTTCACATTCAATCAATTTTAACCATAGATAACCCCCTGTGCCCATCACATTACGCTTTGTAGACTCCACTTAAAACCAAGTTTGAAATGATCGTGCCTGTATTTAATAAATGTGAAACAGGCAAGTTCGTAAATGGTTATTAGCGATAATAAAATCCCATGAAAAACATAAATGTGAAATGGCAGCCAAGTTCAATATGCGATGCGTGGTTGTCGTCTTCACCGACAAAATAATTGTTTTGCATTTTCTGCTTCTGGATTGATCTTAACCTAAAGTGAATAGCTATCTTAAATTATCATACCTTAACTTCGAGACACTTATTCGAATATTTAACTAGATCGTTGCCAACGACATACCTACTCTGCATTATACTCAAACTCAAAGATTAAAGTTAATGAATAAAAACATGCAGTTTTAAAATAGGTAGCCAATAACATAACAAGCCATTAATTCATTAAAAGCACTGGAAAACGTTATGCATGACAGAAACTGTGATCTTACAACGTCAAAATTCGTTCAAAATTACGAAAACCTATTGGACGCGCTTTCCGTTTTAGACAGGTTCTAATCAACGTATTTATATCGATAATTAACGATTATACCCTCACCCCTATTTCTTTCCAAATTTTAACTCTCACTTCCAAATAGGTGTGCCACCACAGACTTTCATAGTAACATAAGACCTTTGGCTTCGAACGCAATCAAATGTCAAGAGTATTTGACCGCGGTCTCCATTTTGCAAACAAGGATTTCATACCAATTTCTGTCCATAGTGCGTCTCGCTCACACACGCTTGGCTATGTAATAATGCAAAAGGGAAAGTATATATCAATACTAATAGAATATATTTTGTATGCCTTAAATGCCTTCCGATTTTTAGCCCCTATATTGACAAAGCAAAGACTTACCTGTCATTTTTTAGGCATTGGAACTTAGGCCCTAAATTGATCTAGTTTGAGGTCATTTTCTTGCTAAAAATGACAACCGTTAAAATCGTAATGGAATTATAAGCGTTATCCATTCAAAAGCGTTTTGCGTTAGTGTTGGCGTGTATGTATTTAGTTACGATTGTGTTAGAACGGCTACGGTGGTTCTCTAAGTAGATAGCTGTTACGCCGCTTCCATCTTTTTATATATTCCGTGTGCCGTTCGCTAGTTTGCGGACGGTACAGAGACATCTAGTGACGAATTTTTATATTAAATCTTAACAGGAACATTGCTCGTAGAACTGATGGCCGTTGGGGCAGAAAGGTTCTCAAGTGGCGATTACACACCGAAAGGCGCAGCGTGGGTAGACCCTACAACATGGACTGATGACCTGGTAAAGGTCGAAGAAGTCCGCTGGATACGTGTATCGCAGGACAAGTAATTGGCACTCTTTAGGAGAGGCCTATGTCCAGCAGTAGACGTCACTCGGCTAATATGATTATGAGAGTCTCACAATCATATCAGCCGAGGGACTGAGACGTACCAACCAACGGTACGGAACAGTAAAAAACATTATCTAACCTAACCTTTAATTCTTGAACGTCGGTCGCCATGACTGGGTATTACGCTTTCATTGCTGGTGACTCCACCAGAATCTCAAAATGGACACTAAAGTCGTCCTCTAACTGCTACTTCTAGCATCCGGGTTCGCCTTCCTAGGAGTCGTGTGCTGATGCCCTCACTTCAGTACACAGTCTACAGAGAACACGCCGCGACCCCGATGACCCCCTTTATAACCAAACCACACGGAATTACGAACTGGATTTTCTCTTTTATTGTGAACATAATACTTTTTTCGTCTGCCGCGCGCAGCCGTGTATGATGCATTCTTGTAACAGGTGTTGATATATTACTCGTTCACTGAAAAAAAGGTCGTTGAATAATAACAATTTCGTGACATATCTACCTGTTCCTTACATTGAAATAAAGTATTTATCCGTACATACATAGAACACTACTGTTCTGATGTACTTTGGGAGTCTACGTATTTTGGGAGTTGGAAATAATGCTTGCCTTTGTTTAAAAGTCGTTACCAAATGGATAAACTACATGGGTAATTTTAGAGAATATTGATCAAATTGTAGTTATATCTGAAATTATTCAAATAACTTAAAGTTATTATAATGTTCTAGTCGTGAAATACAAAAGTACGTCACTACATTTTTTATCTCTCTTCTTTTACTAACAGACAAACGATGTTATTAAACACAAACAATCCTTAACGTAATTTCACCTATGAGTGATTTCCTGTCCAATTTACGATTCACAATAAAATATAATTAACTTTTATAAGCGGTTAATCAAAATTTAAATAGCAAATCGAACAGTAGCCACAAATATTCAGTTATCAAATGAAAAAGTTAACTGGGCGCAATGACCCTTGAACCAAATCACTATTTTCACTTCACCCTTTAAAACTAAGCCATTTCGAACGCTATTTACATTAGCATAAGGTACAATTTTGTTTATTTATTTGATTTGGAATGATATATTTAATTTGGTACTCTGGCCAACATGTAGGTACACTTGTCAAGAGTCAGTCGAGTGAGAAATAGGAGGCTTCCATGATACGTTACGAGTATGCATATGAAATACGTACAGTCGTACATACACATAACATATCATCTTGATAAGATCAATGTGTAAAATCATCAGTGTGGTCCATGTGGAGTTCAAAGTAGAACAAACGAACATTGTTAGGTAAGAGCTACTTAAGAAAATGGTCTATAACTTTTCGAATCAATTATTTTATATATTAAGTCTCAAAAGTGTTATACCTCTTTGGCTGACCATACTTGTAATGCTATCAAAAAGGCACAAGTCAAAAAAATATATAAATTAAATACTTGAAAAAACCAAGGGTGATGGAAGCGGGAAAACCTTTCCTAATTTCAAGAATTGCTTGGTTTCCCTAAAGCTTTACCTAAAGTACAAAGAATTTGAAAACAAACAATTATTTTCGTCATACTTGCTCGTACACGTACACGTGGGTCTTATTGTACGAAGGCGTATACAGTTATAGCCGATTGACCTCCCGCGGGAGTTATGGATTTTCATAACTCCCGAGGGAGTTATAAGAGTTTTGTGTGTGATCTGTTTTGTTCATTGGTTTAAGAAAATCTAGATGGCCGCGCTCCACAAGAATACTGCTCTGTGATTGGTTGCAATATTGAAGCTGAAAAATCTAGTTGGCCGCGCGCCGCAAGAATACTGTATTCTGATAAACTCTCGTTCGCAATTTTCCGCTTACGCCCCTCGTTAAACAATGCACTATTTTTATATACGTTTCAACTTAGTACTTCTCTGATAGCATTACATTATTTGACTTTGAATCTCGATATCGAATTGCTTGGATATATGAGTACATTCCATTTACTTACTCATGAATTCAAACACCGTCTCATAACCATGCCAACTCTACATTCTAGTGCAGTAAACATCAAATTAAACACCCTCACAATAGAACTATCAACACATTCATCGACTTGGGAGGCTGCGGTACTTTGTGGGATAATCCTGGTCCGCCATGCATTAGCCAATCCTGTCGACGCTATTGCGGCTGCAAATCCCATTCTAAAACAGCGTAACAGCCCAAGCTTTCCATACAAACATAAGCCTTTTACAAAGGTTTTTGGAAAATGCCGCCATATTCTCCGATAAAAGATTTTTGTTGGTTTAATTCGCTTCTTTGTGTTTGGTTGCGATGGATCTGAGGAGCCGACGTTATCAATATTGGCACAGGTTCGGCGGCTTTTTTCATGTTTTTGAGGATAAAAGCGATTGTTAAGCGACGTTTTTTGTACGTAAAAGTAAAAAAAATTAAGCAACGATGTGCTAGAACCACATAACAATCGTAACAGAGAGCATTTCAGCAACTAGTACGAGTACTTAGCAAGTCCAGATGAATTCAGGAAAAGAAATAAACTGACGCGTTTATTTCTAACGCGTCAGTTATGTAGGTAATACTAAATCTGCTAGCAAGTTAGAGTGCCTTACCATTAAAACGAAACGGAAAAGATCAGAGTGCAGGAACTAAATGGTTGACCATTTCTTCACGCCTTTACTACATTCCGCCTGAGTGGAAACGCAACCTAAAGACCCCAAAATCTGTATTAGTTATATATTATGTGTCTGAACGGTCATTTTAACGCCATCTAAAGCTCAAAACAAAACTTGTAAGTAGCGGCAGATTCTGTTTTCCGCAAATAGATATTTTGCAGTGTCTTCAATATAATCATTGATAAAATTTGCTGACGCCTGTAACATGTTACCAAGGTATTTTACTCTATGAATAAACGTGGCTGTACCACTGGCCAAATCAGCCTCCTAACCAAAAACACCATTAAATTCCACAAAGAAATTGAATTCGATTCTCCGGGTTTGTGAGCATACAACGTGCGCACACACCTAAGTACTTTATAGTGCCTGCTTTGACCAAGATAAATCGATTCAAGTTCATCGAACGAAGCAAAATCACGAGAGAACGCCCGCGTTTAAAAACCTACACACTTCCAAATTCAAAACGCTCCAACGGTCACTTTATAATTTTTTTCGACGGCGACGGCGGCCTGAAATCTTAAGAAGGATTTAAAATAACAATTGTTACTTGTAATGGATATGCACTAGAGCATAAATGGGCTGTTTGTTTGGACGCCGACACCTCAAAAACGTATTGTTGTCTAAGAGTTTTGAATAAGGATTTTTGAGGAGCGGTGACCAGTGGGCACTGGCCATCTGTGGCCATTAAATGATGGTCTGGTGCGCACTTTCATGGTACTTCGATTGGTATTGGTGCAACACTTCAGTTCAATAAACTCGACAAACAGTGCATGCACCTACACTTATGCACTTCGATGATAATGTGATCTTCAACGTGTGTCGGTTTTCTCTTTCGTATATTTTTTCATGATTGATTTAAAAAAGAAAACATGTAAACATCGGTAAGTATCTTTGATGGATCATTTGGAAAATTCAAACCTAACCATGTGAAAACGAGTGACAAGTTTGGATCACGAATTGAATTGGCATACTCATTATATTGGTATGATTTCTCAACTTTTCTTGGGAAATAATCTGCCTTTTTATTTTTACCTGGGGAAATACATTTATGCATCTCGCCTTGCCGGGGAAGTAGGACGGGTATGCCGAACTCCCGGGAACCACCCGGAGTATCGTCTAAAACCTCCAGGGTATGCCCATCACGCAGCATTAGTAGCGGTGACACGGGATCGCCAAGGCACACAACCGCGAACACCGCCTGCTGCCGAAGCTGTCCCCTCTCGGTTGCGGCTTGGGCCCCCCACCCGTCGGCAAGCATGCAGGGCGACAACACACACTTGCCGACCAAAGGACTTTCACGCCGGGAGAGTGTGAAAAACCCTGTCATCACCCCCTCAGGTCCCCTTGTAACTTTTTATAGAGGTTTTCTCCCTCGCAGCCACCACCCGGCCCCGGCCTGACGGTGACAGCCCCCGCTTCGGACTATAGCGGCCCTCTGCCGCAGTCAGGGTTACGGGTTCGTAATTATTAATACAGGCATACGGCAGCATGGCCTGTCCCTCTAGCCGCACCTGGGGTGTCTTGCAACTCCCTGGTGTGGAACTCCCCATCCCCCCTTGGTCGCATCTGGACTTTACTCCGCTAAAACAGAGGAACACCCAGAGTGACCCCATCTCCGGGTTATTGGTAGCACCGGTAAGCGATCCCTCCGAAGATGAATCACTTACCGTTGCCTCCAGGGCGCACCGGCCAGAACCCTTCCCCTACCTCCAGACCCGCGAGGGTCCCCGCGAGAGCCCGGAGACTCGTGGAGATTACCCGACTAGCGCCCCGGGAAATAATCCGCCTGGCAAACAAGATGAAAAACATTAAGTGATGTCCCCCGGTAGGGACCGCGATTTCTTTACCCAAAAACTGCCTCCGCCACGCAATGGTCGGGAACAGAGTTCAAGTGGAAGAGATTAAGGGGGATATCGCAACAAAAAACCGCGCGGGATAGCCGAGCGGAGGTGGCGTGTGTGACATATGAAGCAGTAATCGGCACTATCGACAGTCGGTCGACAGTTTAGGAAAAATCAATAATTGAAAAACGCCTCCGCCCCGCACCGCGCCGCCCCTGCTCTGTGCGTTTCGAGCTTTAATGAAATAGAAAGAAATCAATCAGGAGAAAATCAGAAACAAAATATTAACTAACTTAACTGTGCTGCTGGCATCATCATCATGTCAGCCAATATGGTGAGAAAGTGTAAACATATGTGTTTTTCGTTGACTGTACTGTACACAGTGGTAGACATTATGTGGGCTGACTTTGAGTGCACGTCGACGTATATTTAACTTATTTCCTTAGGTAGGTAAAATCAAAAATATTTTATAGTATCAAAACTATAGTTTCTACTATACAAAGTGTGATCAGCCCAAGATTTTATGATTTTCCCGTCAAAATTATAGGTAATATTTGAGTAGTCAGACTCTAGCTCTAGACCTTACAAGATTGACAGTTTTAAACGAATTATCAGCAAAGTGGGTCATGATTCAGTCGGTTCGATTGTACTCTTCACCTGTCGGTCTTCTCCCGTACCTACTCTCGAGGTAGCCAAGCCAGCGAAATATAGAAAGTAAACGCAATGGTTATCCAGGAATTATCAAAGGCTTCGTGTTAATTTGATGATTAGTAGTCATAACTGACTGCTAATCGTCGAGTTATTGACAGAAGTTATTAATTTTATAATTAAAATAGTTTTTAAGTAAATTAAATCACTGAACACTAGTTTTATAGGATAGATACCTATTTGTAATTATTACTAACCAATGGATCTTAGTTATCCGAATAAAGAATTATTATTATCTATTTTCCCTCTATCAAGGCGAGAGTATCTTTATCATAGGTATTGTGTGTTGGTATGGTGTTACCAATAAATTATTGTATTGTATTGAAAAAACCGGCCAAGTGCGAGTCGGACTCGCGCACGAAGGATTCCGTACCAGAAAAAAAACGCCAACAACTACTCTGTTGTATGGGAGCCCCCTTTAATTGTTTTTTTTTTAGTATTTGTTGTTGTATCCACAATACACACAATACTATTACGGTTCTTGATGTCTAGCTCGGCAAGTGGTAGCCATGAAAAAGGGCTAAAATATCACGTTTTTTATGGGAGCCCCCCTTAATTATTATTATTATTTTGTTTTTAGTATTTGTTGTTATAGCGGCAATAGGCATTTTAGTATTTTTTGTTGTAGCCACAATAAAAATACACAATCTGTGAAAATTTCAACTGTCTAGCTATTACGGTTCTTGAGATACAGCCTGGTGACAGACGGACGAACGGACGGACAGCGAAGTCTTAGTAATAGGGTCCCGCTTTTACCCTTTGGGTATGGAACCCTAAAAAGGCGTGGTCAGCAGTACTCGTAACCGACAAGTATGTTTGTATGAAGAGATCAAAAAGTTGTATGGAATTGATTGATGCGAAAAAAGTATGTGCAAGGACCGTAGTATTTGGCATTCTCTGATCTCTGTCACAATGGGATATGGAAGTGAGTATAGGTATGTGTAAGTACGTTAATTTTCCCTTACTGACTCGTTTATATTGGTCACTATCACTACATAAACTGGGGTTCTTCAAGAAAGGAGTGTATAAATTCTTAAAGGGTCGGCAACGCGCATGTGACACCCCTAGGAGTTGCAGGCGTCCATAGGCTGCGGTGACCGCTTACCATCAGGTGGGCCGTACGCTTGTTTGCCACCGACGTGGTATAAAAAAAAATGAACTAATTATGGAGTGCCTCTACATTTTCGAAGTTAACCATGTACATTAAGAAAAACTCATCACTATTCAGGACAATATCGGAGGTATTTACTAGAAATTCTAGGTACCCCCACAATCTCATTCCTGTTTCCGCCAACACGGCCCTAATGCGCAAAAGTGTATTTTGTTTAGCCAGTAAATATTTACAACAAATTGCCTGTCGATTTTAGAATGTTACCCATAAAACAATTTAGGCATAAACTCTTGACATTTTTAGTTGAAAATTGCTTTTATTCTATTTCTGAGTTTATATTGTTTAAATATAATAATTAAATATGACACGATTTTATTTGAAATATTAAGAATTAGAAATAATATATGTGGCATGTTAGTATTGTAAGGACATCATTAATTAATAATTTGTACGCCATCAGGCAGAGTATAGTGCGACATATATTTATTGTTTTCACCTCTGTAACCAGATTTACCTATGCTCACAAATAAAACACTTTGAACTTTGGAGATAATGCTACTTCAAATAAGTCCAAATATTTTAGTAGGTACAAATAACAGAAAAGACACTGGTCAATGCAACAAATGGCCTGTAATATAAAGTAACAGTTTCAAGACTAGTATCAGTAACAAAAGGTTCTGATTCAGTGTTTTTTACAAGTATTCCTTTGATCGGCATAAGTAGAAAGTAACATTGTGTGGTTGGACTTAATTATCAATTGAAAATCTTGAAATGAATACCGTATTCACACAGCGTAGTGATTCGAACAGCAGTCTCGAATGTCGGAAGCTCATGAAGAAAACTCTAAATTACGTTTACAGCAGATTTTAGGAAATGAAATGGGATTCATATCGATGAGAAAGGACGTTTTCTAAAAAATGGCCGGGAAGACGTTTCTCGCTACATACTAAAAGGTGAAGTGGTAGAGTGTATTATGGGTAGCTTACCTTAGATAAAAAAAGAAACATTCCAGGCCCTTACACGCGCCTGCAATGATAGATATGAATTTCACGTTTTAGGAGTGTTTAAAATAAATAAATAAATAAATATTGGGGACATTATTTTTACACAAATCTAACTAGTCCCATAGTAAGCTCAATAAGACTTGTTTTATGGGTACTAGACGACGATATATTTAATAGATATATATGGATATATACTTAAATACATAGAAAACACCCAAGTCTCAGGAACAAATGTTTCTGCTCGCCACAGAAACAAATGCCCTTACCGGGATTCGAACCCGGGAGCTCTAGCTTCGGAGGCAGTGTCACTACCAACTAGGCTAAACAGGCCGACAGAAGCTGCTGTTTATAAAGTATAATTCCAATAAAATATATTCCTTTTTGAGTAAGTAAATATGTAGCCTTAGCCTCAGCCGAAAAGGCAATTGTGAAATCGTCTTCATCATCAGTCATTTAATAAACAGACTCCAAAGAATGTCCATTGAAAATTAGGACTCATCCAATTCTCTTAGTTAAGTATATGTTGCGGCAATAATGTATTTATTATATAACATCCGCGCAACTCCGGTTTATAATGTAGTCATTTCTAGGACTGAAAGTGCTTAACACATTCAGCGCCGAGAACTACTACGCGCTACATACGGCGAATACGTGGCTACGGCCTACAAGCGTATTTCGTAGCACTAGGCGGACACGAATGTGCTAAGTGTTAGGTACAGTCAGCCATGAAAGTGTTTTACCTTTTTTTCGACTTTATTATTTACCACCGCCGCCAGTAGATCACTTTCTTAGCTCACCGTTCGTTTTTTTCTCTCGACTGTATTTTAACTGTCAATAGTACAGACAGAAGACATTTTTGCAACTAACTGTACATTGCTAAGCTAACGGGAAATATGAAATGACATTACGTACTTACATAAGCTCCGATTTTTTTTTAAATCTAAGTTCTAACCTATATTTATACAGCCGATTGCTTAAAGCATGTACAGTAACTATAATTTTAAATAACATGATTAAAATACAGGTATTTTAAATTACTTCATATTTCATGAAAAGTTATAAATATTCATATCGGAGTAGATACACTGTGCGCGTACGCAACTCGGTAGCGCACAAAGCGGCTCGTCAAAGATGGCGGCCCGTTTGAAGCAACAGAATGGAGTTTTAATGCGAACAGACGCAGGGGCATTTTCGGTCGGTTACTTGATATCGAAACATTGGTTTTACGTAACATTTGAATTTCGGCGTATCGGGTAAGACGTTAACTTATTTCAGTGGTACAGTCGCAAAAATATCTATCATCATCATATCAGCTGCCACAATGACCGGTACTGCGCCACCCGTATCCAGCGGACTCCCGCGAGCTTTACCAAGTTATCAGGTGGTCTACTCCGAAATCCGAACTTCGTATGGTGCCGTCCCTCTCACTCATATAGTGTATGACAGGAGAGTGCAAGGGACGGCACCATAAGAAGTTCGTATTTCGAATTTCGGAGTAGACCCCCAGTCCACCTTTCCGAGGATCCAACCATGGTGCGCCTTCTGAGGGCCTACTCCGAACTTCGAAAATCGAACTTCGTTTCGTGCCGTCCCTTTCACTCTCGTGTTATACACTATATGACGGAAAGGGACGGCACAATACAAAGTTCGGAGTAGGCCCTCTGGTATCTGGAGTTTCGGACAATTAGGACACTGTGAAATACAACAGTGAATTAGCCTCATAGACATTTGGACTGGGTTGTTACCTTTTCAGAAGGGACCACAACACATGACTCTCAATTAGATTGCTCTTTAAAAATTGCTCGGCTTATGTTAGATTTATTATACATATGTATAGATAAAGTTAAAAAAAAAAATACTTTTTCTCTGTGTTTTCTCTCTTATTGCTTGGCTTTAAGAATATTTATGTAAGATGTGGTTCCATAAAGTTTCTATCTATCAACGTGCCTACTTTGATACTTTTCTGATGAGAAAGCTCTTCTTTAGCCGATTTCAGCTTAGCGACTTGGTGTCTATGTATAACATAAAGTATAATATTGTTTACTATATTATTGTCCTATAAAGTATCGACGGATTCAGTTCTACCCTTCACATTTTTATAAACATACTGGGGTAGTTTTAAATGTTGTGTATGTCCATATCTCCGTTGACAACTTGCTGGGACGTGACCAACATGACCGGTGCAATCCGTGTTGAACCATTTGCGTTAGACCCGTAATCTTTCTTAATTCAAGAGATATAAGGCATACTTTGGCAATATATTTATACTAGCACGATTTTTACACATTATTATCGCGTACAACTGAAATTTATTCACCTTTTTTGAGATTCGCCCGGTGTTTCGAATGTATCACAACATCCGTGGTCACGAGTAGACCTCGGACCAGGGCCCTATTACACAAAACTTTACAAGTCTACAATCCCACAAAATTGTACAATGTTACATAGAAAAAGTTAACAATTATGTCAAATTGTACGCTTGTAAAGTTTTGTGGTATAGGCCCCAGTCAGCCCGGCTAGTATGATAGCTTATACCGTTACGTTTTATGTGACGTTTCAGTACATTTTGGCCATATAACGTGACGGTATAAGCTATCATACTAGCCGGGCAGGCATACTTACTTACTACATACGGAATACTTTGGCACCTAATAACGCTAGTTTTCTTTTTTTTTTTTTTTTTTTATAACCTCCTCTTTTTAACCGACTTCAAAATTTCAAAGACGAGAATATTTATCGTAAAAAAGCTAGTTACATTATTGATTTATTTGTACAAAGGCACGATAACGAACCATCACATATTTACAGTTTGGAGTGAAGCTGTTAATTCGTTTTTATCCCACTGCGAGCCGGGATCGGGATTGAACTGTGCTCCTGACAGCGACATCTGACGGAACGTACGGATGGCAAACAAAACTATACATATAAACTGAGGTGTCTTTTAAGAGGCCTTTAACGGGTCCACTAGCGCCACTCGTAAATAATTGTGATTATTTAAAATTAACGATAAATATTGTAACAAGTAAATTTTTAACAAAAAAAACACCGACTCCAAACTTTTCCTTCGATGTAGCCTTACTTAGCCCATCCTCTTGGTATATAATTTGAGGAGTTCCCTCGATTTTTCCAAGATCCCGTCATCAGATCCAGACTTGGTGACAATGGGACCAACTAGAAAACACACCCTTTCAAACAAAAAAATAATTTTTGACATCGGTCCACTAGTCTCCGAGTAATCAGTGAACATACATAAAAAAAATATTCCGACGAATTGAGAACCTCCTCCTTTTTTTGAAGTCGGTTAAAAAGGAGGCCACTATACTATAATGTATTTTGTATTGAAGTACCTTTTGAATACATTAAACTAGTTTTTACGTTGCACGATTCGTCGATCTATGCGTCCACGGTGAAAACGGCCGTTTTATTTGTGAACTCATAGACCATGCGCTTGTTACACCTCTGGAGTTTCAAGCGTCCATAGGCTACAGTGACCGTTTACCATACTCGTAAACACGTTAGTTTGCCACCGACGTAGTATAAAAAATGTGGTTAAACGGTTAACTATTGCATTACCTACAGGAAGACAGGAATGATATGTAAATTTTTCTCCTAATTTTGACCGTAAGTAAGTATTGGCTCGTATAAAAAGTCGCGGAATTTTTAGGACCTTAATACAAACCGTTTTTAGGACTGCAAACGCTAGTAAGTAGTATGCTGCTGACGCTATGCGCGGGCGCACGTCGCACGGGAGCCGTCGGCTGACGGCGCAGCGTGAGCCCGCCCGAGATAATCTCGCTGTCCGCCGTGACCTCACTCACCCTACCTAACGACAAGACACACAGCTATAATAAAAATATCTTCAACCAATAAGACTAAAATTATAATCTGTCATAAAATCATTTTTGAGGCTAGCTTTTGTTGTCGATGGTACATTTTGAGGTCAAAACTCCATCTACGTCTAGATTTTAAAGAGCACTAAGATCATGATGATGATTATGGTTAGCCCGAAAGCCAAGGCATCTGAGATCTGAACTGCTACCGCGAAACAAAAACGGACGAAGTTCGAATATCTCCCTCTCTGTAGCTCGAATATGCAAGTACGACAGAGAGGGATATACACGAACTTCGTTCGTTTTCGTTTTGTGGCAGCAGCTCTGGGGCGCTACCACGACTTATAAACGAACTGTCTGCTTCGCTGTCGCACTTGCATATTCAATCGGCAGAGACGGAGATACTGGGGTTCGCGAAAGGAACCTCTGACCACCGAAGAAGGGAGTCATGGGCAAATTAATCATCATAGATTACTCCACAGACTGATAATCAGTTTCTTATACTTTTTTGATCGTTGTTATGTTCCGTATTTACTGTGGAAAGTTCACCGCCATTTTACTGTGCGTGCGTACTGACAAATACTCACACAAAGAAAAAACCTCTGGACTGCTCCACTCAACAATCAACAACAATGTGATATAATTTACCTATATTATATCACATTGTTACATTGTTTCTCTAAATGTAAAAATGACATGTAAAATTAGTTATAATTTTATCAATAAATATCTCAATACTCAATATAAAGTTTTCATTACTTGGTTTTGTACACAGAACAAATGTATAACTCTTGGTATACCTAGATTTCACCCAAAAGTTGGTTAACACCTTTTTACGGTAAAGCTTTGTCAACGGTTGTCGGTAAAAGAAATACTACAATGACATTTGACAGAGCAGTGTGGCAGATCTAAAAGTCACTTCAATTCATGAACCCTAAAAAATCCAATAGCCAAATAGCCTTATGCTGCAAATTACGTAACGACTTCAATAGTTTTTAAAACTGGTGACGTTGGCTTATACGCATCCAAGATGAAGAACCTCACACCAGTACTCCGCCTTAACATGAAAAAGTCAACGTCTACCAACTGTGGTAAGAACTCAAATCTGAACAAGCGTGCACTCCTCAAGCCCTGTCATGTCCAACCATCGCAAAATTTGCCAGCAAAATTCACGTCCGCCACAAAATACAATAGCCTGAAAAACTCTCTGCTCGTAATAAGCACAGTTTGCAAAGGCGTCATTCTCTGTCCTGGTGCAAGGAATCTATACAATATAGTGGATAAGTTTAAAAGACATCCAATGCTTCGATACGTGCAAGATTACCCGCCTGGAAAATCTCCAAGAGAAAGACAGGGGCACGAAAAGATACTAGCGGAACAGCAGAAACAACTGGAGAGGTTGAAGAAGGAAATAAAGTGGAGAGAAAGTGTCGAGAAGTTCCCTAAATACAAGCCGAAGTGACACTAGAAAATGTAATGCTCGAAGTAAACATGCAGTTCGTCTGTTAGGTTCCTTGCGCGACTCTCTCATTTCCAAGTTACATTTACCGAATAATGTATTTATATAAATTTAGCCATCCATCCATCCATATTTCCATGATCTATCGAGCGACCTTTGTCTAGTTGTGTAACCATTAAGTATTTCTACTAGCTCTGAACTTCAACTACCGACACCACCTAAAGTTATGTAAAGTTCGATTTAGGAATCAACTCGTCACACCAAAATTTTGTTTTAATCGGTCACACCGCCAAAAGCAGTATTATTTGTTTCAACTCGTCACAACAAGATTTAGTTCTATTAAGTCACATCATAATTTTGTAGCTATTGGTCACACTACAAATCTCTTCTTATTCGTCACACTGTCAAACAGTTCTAACTGGTCACAAGTAGAATAATAGGTTCGGTTCTGGCGCATCGCCGGCCGCTGCCTACAGACCCCTACCCCTAGTCGCAGTTCTACTGACACTCCTCCTCGCTTCGCTCGTCGTCGTACCTAACTGAGACCTTGTGACCAGTTAGAACTGTTTGACGGGGTGACGAATAAGAAGAGATTTGTAGTGTGACCAATAGCTACAAAATTATGATGTGACTTAATAGAACTAAATCTTGTTGTGACGAGTTGAAACAAATAATACTGCTTTTGGCGGTGTGACCGATTAGAACAAAATTTTGGTGTGACGAGTTGATTCCTAAACCTAAAGTTCGGTTAGTAAGAAATGGATTTAAACATTCTCAAATACGGCCTGCGCGAAATTCACCTTAAAAATATATATGGAAATGAGCGGTACGACATTCTCGACTCAAAGCATTCGAGTTAGGAACTGAGCGACGAATACTGTGATTTACCCACTTACCTAATTAATAAACACTGAAATAATTGTTTTTTTTTTTTACCTAGTCCTTACATCGACTAGTCACTAGATTAACCCTGAAGTATTCTTATTGAATTTTAATACTGTACAGTAAAGTACTCAAAGATATATTTACTATGACGGTGGCAAACAAGCATACGGTTCGTTTGATGCCCACACGGACGATTACGTGATCCCACCGGTGATGCTCATGGCAGCCAATGTGTAGTAGTAGTGTTATTAACCTTTTAACCACCGTAGTCTGATATATAAGACATAAAATATCCAGCTCATTTCGCCGCAGTCTAATAAGTGATAACTGAAAAGTAATCTAATAAAATATTTATACATAAAAAAACCGGCCAAGTGCGAGTCGGACTCGCGTACGAAGGGTTCCGTACCAGAAAAAAAAACGCCAGCAACTACTTTGTTGTATGGGAGCCCCCCTTAATTATTAATATTATTTTCTTTTTAGTATTTGTTGTTATAGCGGCAACAAAAATACACAATCTGTGAAAATTTCAACTGTCTAGCTATTACGGTTCTTGAGATACAGCCTGGTGACAGACGGACGGACGGACGGACAGCGAAGTCTTAGTAATAGGGTCCCGTTTTTAACCTTCGGGTACGGAACCCTAAAAAAAAGTGTAACCTCGTACCGGTGGCGACCAGGGCATGTTCGCTGAGAAATTATCGGCGGTTAAAGGGTTACGCCTGGAGTCTCCTGTAAATGTCGTATACCTTCTTTTGATATATATAGTTTTTATACAACGACGGTGACAAACAATCTTACGGCCCTCCTGATGGTAAGCAGACACCGTTGCCTATGGACACTAGTGACTCCAGAAGAATCACAAGTGCCTGACCCTTTATTTACTTGAGAATTCGTTGTGTTGATAGCTAGAGACATATGCACCCCCCCTCTCCAACCCCTCCCTCACTTCAACAGAGCGCATCCTCGGGAGCTCTGGCGACCTTAATTGACCTTACTCACCACCAGGAACAGAACACCATATACCTGAAGGAGCAAGTAGTGATGTTATTATGGCAGTGGTCTTTTGTAAGGTAGGTTTTGGAGGTACTTCCTCAGTTGGACTGCTCCAAATTTGAGCGGAATGACGTTATGCTGTGCTCTACCTCTCTTAGATAGGAGTAATAATATCCACCACCACCACCATATCAGCCAAAGGACGTCCACTGCTGGACATAGGCCTCACCCAAATTCACGGGGGGTATATGCCATAATGGCCACGCTTGGTATGCGGGTTGGCGATCGCAGTATCTCCACCGCACTCCAGGAATACTGCTGCCCATCCCCCGGTGGTCTTGGCCGTAGTTTTAGGACATACCCGGGTCGGGGGGTAATAATATCGTATGGCTTTAATTCTGAGCACAAAGTACAATATATACTGAGATAGAGATACCAGTGAAATACTCTACATAGATCGTAGCGCCGTTGTGTATTGAGTAAGAACTAACCGCACGAACGCTGCGTCTCTGTCACTTCAATATACAAGTGCGATAGAGATAGCACCCAGTGACATCTAGTGCAAACAAGTTAAACTAAAATTTTCATAGAAAAATTCGTACTTTGAGCTGAAAGGCCCCTGATTCTGAGTTACAATTTAAGTTTACTTAGAAGGTGCGGGAGGTATGCGAGACATATTAGCGCTGACCGCTGCAGCAAGGGACTGGCTACTCAACTTTGAAATAAAAGGGTAAATGTGTAATAAATAATAATAAGTATACTTTAAAGACATGGCCTCTACGTGTTGGCTATGTGGTACTCGGTTGGTACTTCGGTACCACGGTACTTTGGCTCCGCGCACGCCTTCCAAAGTTCCGGGACACCATTCAGCGGAAAAGTATACTTTTATGTGATAGTAATTAATATATATACATATACACACACACATCATTATTCGTACATTACATAACAGAAAATAGGTAGGCACTATATCAGCCCTAGGACGTCCACTGCTGGACACAGGCCTCCCCCAGTTTCATGGGGGGTAAATGCCATAATCGCCACGCTTGCGATCTCAGTATCTCCACCGCACTCTAGGAATGCTGCTGCCCATTCCCCGGTAGTCTTGGTCGTAGTTTTAGGACATACCCGGGTCCAATCGGGTGCAATCAGTTATACATAAGGAATTAGATATAATTTTATTGTGTAACATAAAAAAACCTTGAAATCAGTGGGAATTGCAACAAAATTAATATTATATTTGACTGTGGTCACGGTCACTGAAATAAAATTCAGTCACTTCTTACACAGTGTTATTTTTAACCTCATAACCGCCACACTACGAATGAAGTCTGCTCTGTACGCCGCGGAACTGAAAATCTAGTGTATTCATCATGTAGACCGTGGCGTGTGAGGCATTCCATTGGCTGTCACAACTAGATGACTTAGGCGATGAAGAGGTTAATCATTGTCATCAGTCTGATAAGAGCACCCAGATCAGGCACCTATTACACCAACTTGATAATTGTCATCTGACAATCTGCATCGCTAGGTCGCCAAGTAAAGGTCAGTTACTGATCAGAATCGTTCTCATCGAGCCAGCATTGTATGTCGGATAAGCGTTTGTTGACCCTGGACGGGTTCGTGTTTACGCTATACAATTAATGCCCTGGTAAGCGATATTGTGGTATAGGGTGGAACGCGCTAACCCGTTTAAAAACTGGTTGATTCTCGCCTCGAAGGTCAAGTTGGTGAAATACGAGTAGGTCCAGATTAGGGAATGCAATACCGGGATACCGGGATCCCGAAATACCGGGATCCCGCATGCTATATGCGGTATTAATCCCGCACGTAAATTATGCGGGATCCCGCGGGATTTGCGGGATTGAAGAGCGACATAGTTTATACGTGCTACTCGTAGCGCGTACTGGCGAAACAACCGGAATTTATTCGCGGCGGAGCCTAGATGCAACGGCGGGGGAAGGGGGAGCCGTAGAAGAGTATTTTGTGCAAATTTGTCTATTTTTTAGCTAGTTTGAAATTGTTATTACGTCATAACGCATCGAATTTTGCCGTTTTAAGTTCATTTAGTGTTGTTGTAATAACTTGCAATAAGATTTTCAAATAATAAACATTAACAAGTGCTTACGTTAACAAATGTAGTGTTAATTATGTCAGAAACCATATATAAAGAGTTTTCTAGTACTGCTGTTGTGTGGCGGTATTTTTTGAAGGCCGAATATTTTTCACCACACTAAAGCAAGGAAACGCACCAAAAACCAGCAAAACTTTGAAACATGACGCCATCATGAGGCGTTTGAAATGGGTGACGAGCGATTTAAGGACAAAGTGGGTACTTTCCGAGCTGTGTAGTGAAAAATAGCTCACTAACTTGCGGGATCCCGCCAATACCGGGATCCAGCGGGATTAGAAATCTCAATCCCGTTGAATACCGGGATTGATTTCTTCATGCGGGATTGCATTCCCTAGTCCAGATACAACGACACGGTTTTGGGATTATGACGTGTGTATTTTCACTTGGTCAGTCTGCATCGTATTAAATACATGGAATTAACGAGTTTTAGAAACTGATTTAACCACTCGCAGTCGATGCTACAAGTATGCGCCCCGCCTCGTCTCCCATCAAAATTGGCCACTGAATTGATTTGAGGAAACGCGCTAACTCTGTAATATCTCCATCTTTAGGGAATTATACTCTCAACGTGTCCCTCAGTTAATGTGTCCCTTCTGCTTCTGTAACTTTAGTCGATACATTCTTCTCGAATCCAGTTTCTTTCTTCTCTTTTGCGCTTAGAGAATATATGCAATGCACTTTTATACCCATGTTGTTTAAGATTGCGATATTTGACTCGGTAGGTTTCAAAATAAATGCGCCCATGTTCTTCAAATAAGCTGCGTTGCTATTCATAGTGTGTTCCGCCAAATGGTGGAAATTCGAGGTGGGAATAACTGTACGGGCACTTCGGTTCAGAGCATTGTTCCACCGGATGAACGAAGGCTTCGTCTTCAAGTGTGCTCCGCGCCTTAAATTATAAAGCGCATAGTGGTGGAAATTCGTGGAGGGAACAAATGTACTGCCGCTTCGTTCTAGAAAACTATTCCACTGATTGAACGAAGGCTTCGTCTTCAAGTGCTTCAAGTTCGATATAGATGGCACAAATGTACGGTTGCTCATTAGAGGGGTGTTCCAACGTATGAACGAAGGCTTCGTACTGTTCAACCACCGTTGACAAGCATTCAAGGCTTGGCGAATGTTCTGGATGGAGAAAGCCATCGTTCATGCGTGATTTACTAAATTAGTGTAATTTATGGCATAACTGAAATAATTACATAAATGTAGGAATGACGTTTGATGTCTAACAGGAGCTATATGACAGCGTTTGTCAATATTAATACCTCAAATCTTCCTCAAATAAACTTGTGAACGAATGCGTAATTAATGGTCGGTTGGCATGGAGGCCCTATACGGATTGCGGCTCCACATGCTTGGCAAACAGCGAACAACAAACATAAACATGTGGATAGGTGTTTGCCTGTGTTTGTCTGTTTTTGTTTGTGTTTGCCGTGATCGGCGTCGGTATCGGTTTTTTGCACAAATCAAAGGATGTCCGACAAACGTGTTTGCGATGTATCCAAACGCTTGTCCGGACCATACCAAATCCGGAATATACCATCATGTTCGCCAAGCCTAGGGATGCCGTGTTTGTGTTGGGTGATTGAGGTTGGTGTTTGGTGTTTGTGGAAAATATCAAGTATGTGGAGCTGGCATGAGATTTTTAGATTGCTGGTTGGCAGCCGAGCCGAGACAAAGCAGAGTGTTTACAGTAAGGCAATTTTAAAATGATTGCCTTCTCCTTGTTGTATCACTGTGTTTTTTTGTATTGCACCTACATTGGAGGGAATACTGGATATAGTAATAAAGACCTTTTCACGCTGTTCATCTGAAATTCAATCTTATGCCAATGTCATAAAGATGGTGTCATTTTTCTCACTTTATCTGTCACTCGATTATTTTGGCGGCCGTCACTGTCGCATTATTTTATAGTTCATTCATTAGGAATCTACGTTGGGAATATTAGCAGACCAAAATAAGCAAAATTTCTTTTTTCAATGTCGATCTATGTAAAATTATTATGATGTAAAAAAGCTATATACAAGTCCTCATTGACCATGGCTGTATGTATCAAGAGCGTATGCAGAGCTAATGACAAGGAATTCATAAAAGCGTGGATACAACAGCGATTTCTTACTCCAAGACCCTCGACCTTGCCAGCTAAGCGACCTGGAGATCTCAAGTGTACGAAGCCTTCGTTCAAATGGAACTGTTTACAACCGAGGAATTACACACAGGACTACTACTTGGCTGCAAAATTCCATCATTTGGCATTTAACATCCTCATTTACGATGTCGGTTATTTCCCGAATATGACTGCTCGATTCGCCAAAGATGACGGGAAATTTCCTCATTGGGACAAGCATCAGGATGGTATTAAAGAAGGTTATGAAAACGAAAAATTGGAGCAGGAGATGTCCAGGCTGAGGCGAAAGGGGGTTATGAAAGACATAACAGTAAAAACCCCAGAGGGTATAAAGGGTATGGGCGGTGGAAAGAAGTATTCGGTTGTTGATGACTAATCATAAAGTATTGTAAAAATAATTCGACATCAATTTTACAATTGTGAATCTAATGAGAGTAATGAGAAAAATATACCGTTTTTTTTGTCACATGTGTTCGACGGTTTCCTTCCTGGTGTTTGACAGTACCATACAATTGTTTTTTTTTTAATAAGATAATATCTCAATTTTACAATTTTAAATTAAAGGCAACAATTTAAAAACAATTTGTGCTCCTAGCACGAGTCTTCCAGATAAAATGTGAAGGGTTTCATGCCTGAGCTTGATTGTGACGATACCAGTTAGCTAGAGCGATTGGCCGCTTATTAGATTTCGCCAGCAGGTTCGAATCCTGCTCGATACACATTTTTTTTTCAGTTGGTTTGCAGAAGTTACTGCTTATTGCAAAATAAGATTAATATCAACAATAATCTGTGTGTCCGTTTTGCTTTTTTGGATATTTTTATTTTATACAGTGTTAGGTTTCTTCAAACAGTGCTTAAAAAGACCTAATTAAATAGAGTGCAATCATAAGCCTATAGTATTTACAATATGTAGAAATAACTTGGTAAACTTGATGAGTCCTCTGGGAGTAGTTTTCAGTGAGTTTCATTGAAAACAGTATAATTTAATTACTTATGCCACATAAGCTATGTGCACTTATTTTTCGTATTTATATTGGGGAACAATCTTACACAAATGGACCTAATCCCAAATTAAGCAAAGCTTGTACTATGGGTGCTAGACGACGATATACATACTTATATAGATAAATGCATAGAAAACATCTAAGACCCAGGAAGGAAAAAAATATCCGTACTAAATGCAGAAATAATGCCCTGGCCGGGATTTGGCAGTTATATTATACGTATATTAATGATGCCTTTTCCTTTTCATCCCCATGTAATAGAAAGATATAATTCAGTTTAAACCAAATAGAAGCCTCGTAAGCCTAAAAGTACCTACTTAGAAACATAAGAAACAGATTTGAACTCGGGACCGCGTAGCTTTCCAGGTAGAGTCACAAGCCACTCAACTAGGCTATTACTGCTATTAGGTCATCAAAGGAATGTACAGGGAACGAGAGGAAGGATAAATAAAATCATAGATATCCGAGCTCAACGTTTCATTTATTTCACTAATGCATTAATCTTTCTTCTCATAGTTTTCAACTTTAGGCTTCTCCAACTTCTTTTTTAATTCTTCTAGCTGCTGTCTCGCTTTCTGAGTAAAGTAGCCTTCTTCGTTCGCGTTCTCAGGGTGGACAAAGCCTGGCATGTTAACCTTGTCTACTTGTTCTACCTTACCCGGTGGCTTGGTTCCCTTTTCGACATATCTGACTTGTATACACATTGGCGCTTTCCTGAAGCCATGGTAAGTCTGGACACAGCGGGCTAAACTATTGGAACACATATTGGATTATGATAATTTTGTATGAATTAGAATATGTTAATTAGCCTCGTTGAAGCATGTCTGATGAAATCAATGGGAAAAGCATTATTGTATTATTTTTGTGTAGTTTTGTAAAGGAACGTTGACGGAATGAATGTCATCTAACGTCAAATTAACGTACAGTACGATTACTTTGAGTTTGACACTGACATATGCTCTTATCCCATTGCATAGTATACTTTAACGCTTATGTAATAGAGTTTCTATTACAAACATATGATTTTGATACAGTGTCTACGTAATAGAAACTCTGTTACATTAGTGTTAAAGTAGAATATCCAATGGAATAAGGGCATATGTCAGTGTTGAATTTAAGTAATTTACCTGTACTGTGAAGTGAAATCTAGTGTGAATTACACCAAACGAATTATACCAAAATTTTAGAGCCGTACTAAAAAGGTAAATAAGGAACCCTTATGGTGCCGCTCTGTTTGTCTGTCTGTTTATCACCTCGCTAACCATCTCAAGAAACTTATGCTTATAGACAGAGGATAGCTCGAATGCATTGAGCATGTCTAAAAAGAAATCTGTGACAAATGACCTATACAAGGCGGCTGCCCTATACCAAAACCTAGTATCTCCATCTGACCAAATTTTACAGGAGAGCGTAAAAACATAAATTGTGTTAGCCTCAAAAAAAATCTGCATGTTTCGGTAAAAAAAATTGACATGAGTTGGTAAAATACTAACTAAGGTTTGTATGCACATTAGAATTTTATAATAATTTTATTATCAATCACGTTTTATACCGCTTACTAATTTTCCACCACGCCAAAAACTAGTAAGTCTCAGGCGCTTGCTAGGATTTGAAATGGCACAAGAAATATAAGTATATAAATCTCCGGTAATTCAGCGCAACAATACCCAGTATAAAAACCTAGTAAAGCTCTTTGACCACGCCAAAACCTAGTATATCTCATACTATGTTTTGATATGGGATATGTGACTTACTGGGTTTTACGATAGTAAACAGTTGCTAGACATGCTACTTACTAGGTTTCGAGGCATTGACAATTCTCGTAATTATAAAGATTTTCGAGCTGGTATCTCTGTAACCAGGTAGGGAACTGGGGACTTACTAGGTTTTTACAAATAAGTTAAAAAAACAAAAATCCAAAAAAATGTCCCTTACTAAGTTTTGATATAGGGCAGCCGAAGGGGGCCCAAAAGTACAGTCTAATGACTATGTTTGCCAGCCATCAAATAATTTGGTCCTCATACAATTCTAAAAAGTAATAGGTACAGTCGAGGGCTAACATTTGCATACATTTTTGGACCTTATTTTAATAAATTAGCGGCCGGCCATTGTTCCATAGTGATTATATTATCTTTGCCATTATAGGTATACCTACATATTGACTAAACTTTTAGTGAAAATGCTCTCAGGTATAAATAAAGAAAAAGCTTAGAAACGACAAGGTCTGTACATTAGTAGAGTAATAATTTAATGCAAATATACAAAGGTACGGTAATCACATAATTTTCTTACAAACATTAAAAATAAACAACAATTGCTTCCTCTTAATAACTCTGAATTCTGATGCAGTGATAAATAAATAATAGTTCCTCTTTAATGAGACAATCACCTTCATATTCTTAGAATCCCAAATAGTGCCATCAAATATGCACAATTTATAGTGCTCAAATATATCTAAACGTGCACGAACGCTTTGGCAATAGTGAGATATCTGAGCGACTCGTTTGCGCTGATATACCGATGGCACCTTCCCAAGCTTCAAAAGCAAATTAACTTTTCGGTTTCTGTTCAGTAGTCGGCTCCTTCTGCGGCTGGCTTTTCAACTTCTCTTTTATCTTCTTCAACAGTTCAGTCTGCTTCTTATAGAACCATCCTTCTTCCTGAGCTACCCCGTACTCGCCCAGCGCTCCCCCAGACTGCCTCACTGACCCACCGCCGCCTCCCCCTCTCCCCACACCAGAGCCAGGGAAACCAGAACCTTGGATGGAACGATGAGGGCTCCAATTTGGCGTACGTAGGGATATTGAACGCATGTTACCAATTTTGGTGAACATTTTTTTGTGTTTATATTTGTTTCACTGACGTTTTTAGTTGACGTTTGTTTTTTCTATGTAGGGCGTTATTGGTGGTTTGTTTTGATGTCAATGTAACCTTTTTACCAACGGCGGAACGGAGAAGGTAATAAATGATACGCTTTTAGGGTGAGAGGTTGCGTGTTTGTTTGTGTGTATACACTCACCAAAACGATTTTGATACGGTTTTCTGAAATCGGATTGTGGTTCATTCGGGGCTGTGTGACTCTTGCGAAGGATAGGCATTTTAGCTCAAATAGTTCCTCACGGCCTGAATTATAGCATCGCCAAAACATGTAACTGACCGAATGGTGCACGAATGTGCACTTTATGCTCATTGTAATACGAATGGTCACGAATGATCAGTTAATTATGTTGGCTTTTAATTACCCGTTCTTTAAAGTCATGGACGATAGCGCTTAAGAAGACCGAACTATGAACACAATGAACAACCACTTTGGCTTAGCACTACCAACTAACCCTACCTATGATGCTAAGTATGGAAGAAAGGAAGTCCCGGGTTCGTATCCCGGTCTGGGCATTTATTTATGTGCTTTGCTTAGTTTAGGACTAGCTCGATTAAGACGTGTAAGATTGTCTCCCAATATTTATTAAAGTAACCCGTTCACTTTTGACTCTACCTTATCACTTATCGTATCTGAGACTTATCACTTGAGGAGTTTAATCAATCTCCAAAAAAGGCTCTAACTAAAGTGTTTAAAAAACCTATTCATCCTGAGCTCAGGCTATTTACACGTTTCCCTTTCGCCACAGGTTACGACAGTTGCGATCGCGTTGCCAATAAGCACCGAGACGAGGGAAGCGGCAAAGCGGAACGATGCTCTTGAGGCACAATTAACCAAATTAAGGTACCTAATCCACCATTAAACTATGGTGTTGGAAAGATTTTTACGATCATATTCTAGTATATCTTGACCCGGAGATACTTAACAACTGTTTGTGATCGGAGGTCAGACGTACACTGGTTCTTCAGCCGATAGTCGGAGCGCTGTGACTGCCTGCGCTTACGCATGTTTTTTTCGCTAATTTCGCCATTTTCATCGGTAGACTAATTATTTTTAATTTCTAGTATATAACTACAGTTTTCAATAGAAAAACGTACAGAGATGGCGGCTGTGTATTGTTAGAATAGTATGTGTATTAAACCGACTTTAAAAAAGTAGGTTAATCATTTCTGTGATCATGGGTATATTCGAAGTAAGTAAAATAAACCGCCATTATGTAATGGATAAATACTCATAATAATTAAATGAAAAGGAGTTCATAAAATAATACTACTAGGATAGCATATTTATTTTATCCTTTGTTGTTTTGTAAACTTTTTTCCAATTTTAATTATAAATCCCTCAAATTGCTGCGCATGTCACCGAAATTTAATTTCCCGTTTTAAAAATTCTTAAGCTTAACATTACGGTGATTTCTAACTTCAGTTACATATTTAGAATGAAGTAAAAGAGTAAAGTGAAATGGGTTTAAAAAATATGATTGTGTTGAGCTTCTTACTTATGGCTTTTCACCTTCAGCAGACCTAAAACTAACAGAAAATCCCTTTTATTTTGTTTTAGATTCTACCTTTAATGGGATTGGTGGTAACGGTATTCGCAATACGGTTAGTATATACTTATTTCCACTTTTTTTAAACTTATCCTCATACTAAAAATTCTTGACCTAAAATAAGCTCGTACAATAACCAGTGATAAAGAATTCACTCTAGTAAAGTGTAGCGCTATATGTCGAGAAAACATTGATGTATCAAAATGTTGTACCTACTTACTTTAACTAAAGGCCAGAACAGTAAATCTTTTCATTTCATCTTTTATTTCAGGGTACCATTATGTCGCCCAAGACACGGACAAGTGGATAGTTCAGCTGAAAGCAATGAAATTTGTTTGTGCGCTACAGGTTCCCCTACAATCATCAACAGAATAGATACAGAACATTTTGGTGTAGAGAGACTAGTTATTTTCGTTTACAGGAAACCAAATACAGGTGAAATCATCAGCTTCATTCCTGAGAGAGAGTATCAGCATCGAATTCCTGACTTTCCAGAAGACTATGGCATCGTTGAAGACATTTCCTATAATCCGTCTATCTTAGACATATTTAATAACAGTCCGAGCAAGGATATAAGAGAATATAACGATACTGATAAACCTAATTCAATTCCACAACCCGACCAACCTGACGTTATTGATGTTAATCCTAATGACTTTGATATTAACGGCCACCCTCAAGGACCCGAAATAGACACAATAAACCCACATTGGCAGATACCGGTTATAAAGCCTTCTGAAGTAGAAGATATAGAATACCCGAAATGGCCAAGTCCACCAAGTCCCTCTGATACCGAACCTGCAGAAATAATTCCACACCAAGAACGAGAACCAGGACCTGAATACGAGACGATAGATGCTCCTATAAATAACAATGAATCGTTCGATTATAATCAAGAAGAATCCCCAATTCACGTAACACCAGGATATCAGAATGTAGAAAATCCGTTTGTAGAGAACACAATTACAGAAATACCAGTGATAAATGATTTAGCACATCCGCATGTCTCACCGTTACATTCTGGACCTCAAAACTCAGAAGAAGAACGCTACCCCAGCGAAACTTCTGATGAAGGTGAACCGAACAGAGACGGAGAACAGAGTTCTTCAGAATCTCCTACTATTCATGCAGATCCATTAAACCCAGCCGGGAACCACCAGTTTCCGGATGATTCTGCTGAAGATAACCGAGGTGGATATGTAGATGTACCATCAAATATAGTTTCCTCAGCCAAACGATTTAGGGTTCCTTTAAAAGACAAATATGGGAGAATCATCGGCTGGACAACGCACGCCTCAAACACTCATTGGGGAAAAGGTATACATATACCGCCTTTCATGAAATATGACCCTAGTTCTCATTACGACTTTGGAGGTCAAGGGGTTCCATCTTTCGACTATTGGCTCAAGCAACAACTCAAATTCACAACACTGCATGGAAATAGGGTACCTACAAGCACTAGCGATATTGTAGCATTGCACACTGCGATACGAAACCTTCTTTTACAAAACGGCTTCGTTGTTACAAGACACGGAACTCTTACAGACGGCTATGGTCAAGTAACAAGTTTGAATAATCTGAAACTTCGACCAATCTTTATAGGAAAATCGTTTTCTTATGATCGCTTCATGCAGGGTGGAGGTGTTAAATTCAAAATACCTACAGATTCTCCTTTTCTAGAAGGCTTGTTGCTAACCATGATAAAGCCGGCAAAAATATTAGGAATAGTTCCATTAAAAATAACTTCGTTGCCAGATGAATTAAGTACTGGATATAAACATAAGAAATTCACTAATCATCATGGACATCCAGTAGGTCAAAAGGCGTCATTCAAAGTATTGCCTATCGAGGATCTAGTGTCGTTTAGAAAAGATTTGAAAAAACGGCGTCCAAGACCGCACTCAAAAAGTAACAAGTCCAGAGATTCTGCGTTACTACAACAGGCTCTGTCCGAGATATCGAAACCAGGGAAGGGACGTGGAAGGGAAAAAGAGGTTGAGAAAGGCATTATAAGTGAGGAGAAGCCAGATTTTAGAATAATTGGAGGTGCCTCTGCAACTAGCAGTGGTACTCCCTTACTGATTAAAGGTAGATCGGGTAATATGAACTAGAGACATAAGAATCCTACTTATAGTTAAGTAAAAGTAGTATTAGAATAGACATATGAAATGTTTGGACACACTTTAGATATTATTTGACGACCCAAGCTTGTTGCGGACTCATGAAACTATTTTTTTAGTAGCATTAATAAAGGGATCCCAGCATAATTTTTTCCATCATTATAAAACTATTGCAAATCTTGTTTTCAATTTAGCGCCATCTTTACATAAGTTTTAGAACCACTACGCTGCTGGAGAGAATTCTTTACGCAGAGGCAGAGCATTATAGTTAGCAATGTGCTGAACTAGTTTTGCTACTGCGCGTTAGGTGGCGCATACTTTCGCTTTTGATGCCATCTAGTTGATTTAGTGTAAACTGCTGCTAACTACACCGAAGCAAACAAACTAAAAGTGCTCGTTGGCAGTTTTTTGTAATCCTACTAGATGGCTGCACTAATGTAATTGCTTTGCTGTATAACTTTGTAATCAATCATGAAGTTGAAGTGGCTCATAAATACAAAACCTTTATATATTCCATCTAATAAACAATTAAAATGCTAGCTTTAGTCCAAACTAAAGAAATTTTAACCGGACTACAATTGCAAGTGCAACTCAAAACAAAATAGACCAGTCGAACTCGAACAAACGTTCAAGCTCTTATTAGCTTAGCCTGTGTCTTGCTTTGCTCAGTCAGTGACCGGCTGTCGTGAGGATTGTCGTGTGTCGCTCGCTCGCAGTTTTCAAACGCACGCCGACGAAAAAAACTAAAAAACACAATTTCCTAAATGAGACTGTTTCGAAAAACTACTTTTCCAAGCAGCTGTGAACCATTACGAGGCTGAAGTGATTGTTTTTAGTTCGCCTGTTAGTTTTTTTGTAAATTGCTGTGATTTCGCGGTATCGTGTTCTATTGTTGAAAGCTAAATGTTGTTGTTTTAAGAGGATGTTTTCGATATCGTCCATGTTCCTAGGAAATCAGTTTCTGGTTGGATTTTGATGGAATTCTGATCTCAGGTAAGTCAATATTTACATTATATTGTAACTATAAGGTTTCTTTTCTTATAAGAGTGTGACAATTTTAACTTGTAGGTACCTGATTCAACTGCCGGCCTGTGGGTATGTAACATAACTTGAAAAAAAAATCAATTAAAAAACAAAACAGGTATAATGTAAAAAAGTATTCCACCATCGGTTGTGTGATTATATATTTTTTAAGCAATTGACAAAGGTTTAAAAATAAATACAACGACCCGCGAAACTGTTAGCATAGTTTGGCGATCCAAGAGAAGAAAGACAGTGGATAAGTAGTAGCTATTGGAACAAGGCTTTTTGAAAAGTTTTCTTTTTTAAAGGTAAAGCGACATCTCACGACTCACTCCTAACAGTCCAAACACCTACTTTAGGCAAGCTGCATTTGTTTTGTTTTCCTTCAGGAACTGTTGAATAGTTGGGGTACCTAACTTACTTAATTGTTAATTTATTTAATTAGCTAACTGTTAACTGCTCAAAATAGTCATGATGATAAGTATGAATAGTAATCTGGTTAGGACTATTCTCCAGTAGTTATACCTACCAATTTTGGGCTAATGCTCTTTCTGATTGCAATTATTGCAAACTAACTTGCATTTCCTACTGTCTCATTTTCCAATCAGACCCCCATTACTACGGTTGTGTTGCACCAACTTACGATAACAGGCCGATCAAAGTTAATATGGCGCCAGCTGTCATCTCATAGAAACTTGTCAAACTTTCCACACAATCAGATTTTATCGAACCCCGCTTACAATTTTATTGGAAACGGTGTGCTGCAACACACCTCTATCGATTCCGATACTCGTACGGAACCCCTAGAGTGGCGAAACGCACGGAACCCCAAAGTGACAAAACGGCGGATACAGCCGCCGTTGCACCGACCCACTTCCCGCGACGAAAAAAGACAGTTTCGACTCAAACTGATTGATCTATTCTCGAGAAAACCGTAACTCTGCAGATGGTACCTTTTATACCGGTTAAGTAGGTACCTAGGTGTGGTAAACATAGAATAGGTTTATTAATTATCTACTAAGTCAAAATAAACAGGAAGTTTAATACCTAGTCAACAGCAGAAGTAGATGAAAATTTTAGTATACTCTGTCACTTCTACTACTCTGACGTATCCCCAACATTCCCAACTGTCGCAGTATTGTTACGTTAGTACGACAAAGTACTAAAATGATCATCTACATATACATACTAGTGGCTCTGTGACCTGTAGACGACGAGTCAGTGTTCCAAAAACTGACTCGACAAAAAAATCTATATAATTATCGAGCCTGCTCCCAAAATTTCACGAGAATCTGTTGAAAAATGCGACCTGTAGAGGAGAACATCCGGACAGAGATACGACAGAATTTTTATCGAAAGCTGAAACAGAGACGCTTCGCTCGCTCGGTCAACAAAAGCATAATTCTAGAAGTTAAAATTTCTGTCAGGGCGGGCTCCACAGGACTTCCCAACATAACTAGATATTATTATTAGATTTTAATCGCTTCAACATAATGCTATTAAATACTCTGTATGGACAAAACAAAATATTGCTCAGCGACATCTAGCGGTAGGTAGTTATAATAATTAAACAGCTAAATAACAAATTAATGGTTGATGTGTTGTAATGTGACTTTATAAATAGGTAACGTGCTGATTTTAATGGTTCGGCTATTGATTAATTAGGTTTCGTTGTTTTGTTGATGATGATTTGTAAACAAAACTCAATTTTGCAACTTAAACGTGTTTGCGTATTTTCGACGTGCCTCGTTCGCATTTCACCTACTGCGCTGATGCACTAGAACCACAAGACCATCAGCACCAAAGGCATCACAGATCCTCAGAGATCTTTTGAAAATATGAGGGAAGACCCCGCGAAAATCCATTAGCAAAGTTTGATGGAACATAAGTCCTTACCTCTAGAATTATCGATCTATTCAAGATGGACAAATCAAATAATCGATTTAATTAATAACCTTCATTTCTGCGAGCTCGTTCTGCAATCTTTATCGTCATTCTCTTGCGCAAGTGTTGGGTAAAAACGATCAAATGCAACGATTTCTGCGATCACCATCCTTGAATGACATACTTAATGGTCAAAATCTCATCGTGTTAACATACCTACCACGTTTAAGGATCTAGGTCATCAGATACGATGAATATTAGTGATTAGGTCCACACCCTTTACGATCGCTGTTTCATGCCTTTGCGGCTAGAGTACATTTTACTACAGTTTTTGCATCGTAGAATATTGTTTGTCTTGAAGTACACAATACTAATGGACTCTTTAAATGTTTGTCTACCTCACCTATAAAAACTAAAAGCCCACCGAACACTTGTAAGTAACAAGAACACTTAACTTTTTACACATCACTTAGCCAACAGAAGTCACGAATCAACTCAAGGACCGAAACCAGTTCGGTATAATGATCCGTCGTCGTGCTTTGTTCATGCTGCTTATACACATACAGTGAATATGAACCGGAAGGTACTCTAAAAAGAGTATTAAACTTTTTTAACACTTCATGGTAGTATGATTTTTTATTTAAGTGCCTACTGCCTACGTTTTTGGCATTCACTTGGCGAGCCGAGAGCGTGTCCCACCTACAAAAGTAGGTAACTTATAGTCCCCCAGGATTTCCAGGCAGCCGACCGAACTTGAAATAATAACAAAATAATTACAAAAAAATCCTAGGCAGTGCTTAAGGCCGAGCCACACCGAATGCGTGCGCAGCACGTGCGCGTGCGCGTGTGCGTGGATGGCGTGCGCGTTGTATCGTATGAAATGTCATAGTAGGTAACACACCGCTTGCAAGTCAGGCGCACGTGCACGCCATGCTGCTCACGCATTCGGTGTCTCACCCTCGCACCTCACCCGTTTTTATATGGAAACTGTGATAATTTGACAAATGACATTTGACAGTTTCCATATAAAAACGGGTGAGGTTAGAGGTGAGGGCGAGTTAGTTTGTGAATGGGAGGGCAGGACAGGCGTGTATATTTCTTTACTCGCCTGCCAGCTTGCATCGTGCGACGCCTGTCCGAGTGTCCGCAAACAAAGCTTTAGATATTAGCAACGTGGTAGCAACAAAAATCCCAGTTTAAACGATTAGAAGCTCTGCTCTAACATCCTTCATTTTGAAGATCTAAGTTATGATAGTGAAATCATAATGTGTTATAAAAAAATAAGAGCATAAGTTTGTTGCCGTACCCAGTACCCAACACTCGGGACTTGTGGGTACAAGTCCCGAAATCGAAGACGTACTTCCTTCAAGGCCGCGACTACCTTATTAATGCTAATTCGTTCAAATCCCTTCAAATTGTCCCAATCCAATCGAGATCCGATCCGCTAACTCAGTCGCTGTACAAATTGACCTCATAAAAGATCAACTCTAAATTGGTGCTTCCCGTCCGTCTGTTGTACTAATTTTGCCTTGTATCAAAAAGACGGCAAAACGAATAGCCTCGAACGCACTTAGTGTCTTTTGGTTTTGGAAAGCTGTATTGGCTGCTCATCTTTCAACCCACATTCAAGCAAAATCACTAAATAGGTATACGGCGCGGTACGCATCCCAAATGGCATAAGTACACGAAAAGCCAAATGATCCCTAGCTTACCTTGTTTTTGTGGCACTACTAGGTCTGGTGCATTCATAACATACTACCTGTAGACGGAAAAATGAAAGGAACTTCAGCAATATCTTTGTTTATTTTTAAAGGGCTCACATCATAATGGTCATGTTTTGGGCCTGTTTATCGTGAAGTTTCTGTCGTTAATAACAAACTATATAATAATAACAATACGATGGAAAGGTATTTCGATTATTTCGAGTCAAGTATCGGGTTTAAATTTTAGAAGCTGTATGTTTAGATTCTATAGGTCATATTACATGAACATATTTTCAATCGTTTCAAATTTTTAAACGGTTGGAGAGCTTATTTATCCGAAATGTACGGCATATTTAGCTGCCGCCGATTTATTTCCTGGTTAGTGTTCCATAGCTAGATGAAATCAGTATGATTTGGCCCCTAAAATTTTGCTAGTGATAACAAATCCGACTTGTATCAAAGGCATTCAGAGAAAATTTATTGATATCCGTTTTATATTCTAATAATTCTGTATGCTATAGTATTGGCAGTCACACGAAATATCTGATATCTACGTTCTAATGACTAGACTCACCTTGTGTGCTCAGTCATAGTCCAGTCGGTGCTAAAACAGTATTATGTTAAGCTTATGATTATGACATGTAATATGGCGCTTTGTGTTACATATGCCTGTCTGATTTACAGCTCTACCGCTCATTACTTAGCTTAAGATATTATTACACCTGTTCTATTGTAAATTATAAAGAAAGATAAATATCTATGTATAAACTGACTTCCAGCGATTCAATCTGGAGATGAAGCTTTGGAGTTCAAATGCTTTAAGGATACGGTCTGTAGTCTAGGACCGGCTTGTGCGTAATTTCCGGAAAATCTCGGGATTTTTAATTACCTGAAAGTCGGTCCCGAGACCGTAAACCCTATTACCGTGAAGAATATTTACCTACACAATTAATGTAAACCAAAATTTTACTATGTTTAACATCTTAATCGTGACTTCTGAAAGTTCTGAACAACCCAGCATGGTTTTATACGGTTACTGTCGTCAATATACTTGACTCTTTGTGGTTATCTCAGTATTTATCATAAAATCGCCAAGACCAGGGTATGACTCAGCACTCAGAGGTACTTTTTCATAATCTACCAACCACAGTATTGTGTTATTGTCTTTGGCCCTGCATAGCCACCTTTAGTTATTTATACCCAAGAATGGAACACAATGTTTACTATAACTTTGACTCACGAATGAAACAGTTCGTGACAGCACACACACAACTCAAAAACGACTTAGACGCCATTTGATTTCAAGGCATATCCAACTTTTTACATCGTCTATTTCGGTAGAATCATTATAAAGGTACGAGTAAATCATCGCATGTGCTGCTGAAACTCAAGGTTTATAGGACCTTTTTGGGTTATGTTTTAGAAATACCGTGGTTCACGGCCTGGCCTTTCAATTTGCCGCCATTATCAGAGTATTTCTATTATCGGATAAACTATTGAGAAATTACCCGAACCATTGAATCAAATCTGTGATAGTTTTCTACTGTTTCAATTTGTCTTTGTGCAAAAGTGAGAGAGATTGATTATTGTAATATTCGCTTCATTTCATAATTATTTAAGTGATGCTCTTAACAACATTTTAATGATTTATGTTTGAAAGCCCTTCTAATTAACTTAATTTAGGAGACATCGTTTATGAAACAACAAATTTATAGAATCTTCCTAAGTTCGTCAACTCTACTTTAATACTGTTAAGGTCGAAAAGTGACGAACCTTTTCATTCCGCGACTATACAAGTGCAAATTACTTGCACCAATCGAGTTACGAACTCTAAAGGAATATAAGGTTATAAATTTAAATTGTGATGATATGTAGACGTTCGTGTTTTTTTGAGATATGAATATAGAGTAAGTAACTCAATCTCAGCTATGATTTCAAAGCAGTAGTGACAATTCTGTAACAACTACCGCCAAGATGCTCAGATTATTGTCGGTGGCAATGGGCGCTGTACCCTGTACCCTATGCGAGATAATTGACCCAAAAAGGTCAAACACTGACTTTTGCAATGACTATTAGCCTCACATGACTCCAAAAATACTTATGTATTTTATATTGGTGATTGTTTTAAAGTGAATCCTGTTTCTGTGACTTTAGGGTTGAATTGAATAGTAACCTCATGATAAGCTAGCTTATGTTCACGTTAAATCATTTAAATTTGATTGATACTGATGTTTATAGTTAAGGTGTGCACTCCCGCCACGTAAACTTGTACGTAATTTCCCAAAAGCCTCGGGGTATGACTGCAAACCCTATTTAATAATAATAATAATAATATTGGGGGACAATCTTACACAAATCGACCTAGTCCCAAACTAAGCAAAGCTTGTACTATTGGTACTAGACGACGATATACATACTTATATAGATACAAATACATACTTAAATACATAGAAAACATCCAAGACCCAAGAACAAATATCCGTGAAAAATGCATAAATAATTGCCCTGGCCGGGATTCGAACCCGGGACCTCTAGCTTCGGAGGCAGAGTCACTACCAACTAGGCTAAACAGGTCGTCAATATAGGCAGGTATTTATAGTTATGATCAACTGTAGTAAAATATGCTGAGTGACCAAGCTGGAGAGCACATTTCGAGTGTAAAAAAATCTCTGACATAATTCCATAGTATCATTTGTAACCTGTGGTTACTGCCGGTTTGATAAAAAATGTCTGTTCCAATTTCCAATAGCGGCTCGAATAGGCATGTTTGCGTCAGATATATCTATAATTTTAAGCTCATTAAAAAACGCAGCAGACCGCCTGTTGTGTACCACTTTACATGTTTTAATTTGATCTTTTTTTGTGTACTATTTTTGGTGAGCAATAAAAAATAATTGATTTTTTTATATGTATGTTTGTATGTAAATACTTTATTGTATACAAAAATTATATTGTATTGTAGTAGATTTTTATATCGCCCTACCTACAGAATATAAAAAACTTAAGGTTTACTTAATATTGAACAAAACCGATGTCTGACAGCTAGTAAACACCGAATCATGCTATCACGCTCTATCGCATAGCACGTGCTCTGTTGTATAGTTAGGCTATTCTCGTATACTCGTCAATGCCGTAGCCTAGTAACCTGCTTATACAACCTAGTTGAATGATATTGTCACTGTCCATATGTGTCAGTCGCGTTCGGATGAGTTAACGCCCCAGCAAATTAGAGCCTATAATTTTGACCTTTATTAAATTTCCCACACCCACCTGCCCGCATCCCAGCACCTCCACCATATCAGCATTAGTGCCTACAAGTTTGACCTTTATTAAATTTCCCACGCCCACCTGCCCCGCATCCCAGCATCTCTACCACATCAGCATTAGTGCCTATAATTTTGACCTTTATTAAATTTCCTACACCCACCCCCCGCATCCCAGCATCTCTACCACATCACCATTAGTGCCTATAATTTAGACCTTTATTAAATTTCCCACACCTACCTGCCCCGCATACCAGCATCTCCACCACATCAGCATTAGTGCCTATAATTTTGGCCTTTATTAAATTTCCCACACTCACCTGCACTCATCCCAGCATCTCCACCACATCAGCATTAGTGCCTATGAGGGTTGCGTGGTCAAACCCGATAAATCAAAATAATAGCTTTTTGAAATAAAAACTCTATATCCCTAACATATAGTTCTTTTTTCAAAAAATATTTTACGCGACTTATCAGGTTTGACCCCGCAACCCTAGGATTAATTTTGACCTTTATAAAATGTCCCACACCCGCCTGCCCCGCATCCCAGCATCTCCACCATATCAGCATTAGTGCCTATAATTTTGACCTTTATTAAATTTCCCACGCCCACCTACCATCATCCAACCAGATCTCCAACACATCAGCATTTGTGGATATAATTTTGACCTTTATTGAGTTTCCCACACCCACCTGCCCCGCATCCCAGCATCTCCACCACATCAGACTTTGCACTAGTGCCTATAATTTTGACCTTTATTAAATGAATACTTAGTATATTTTTAAAAGTGTCGCGGGACTGGATTATGATATTTAATGTCGGGAAAATAAGGGTCGGGAAAAGGCCCGTTATTTCATGGGTATTGGATAGGCTACTATATCGAATGACGGGTGTTTATCCTACCATTGGTAATAGAATACTGCATTCGGAAATATTACATGTTATGCCGGCCATGTCGCTTGTACAGGAAATACGAATGTGGTATTCTTTTTATCTTTATTGCAAGAAACCTACAATCAAAAAAGTTTGTGAGCTCAATAGAGACTCAAACTATTTCTCGAGCTCGGTGACAAAATTATTAATCGTTTACAAAAAAATACAGCGACACTCAGTTGGTAGGTGACATTGGCATTTTTGCCCGTCGTTGTCGGATTTTTTTACATCTTCTCGGCAACAGCGCGTCACTAGACCATCTCACGACCGTACAGGCATAGTGAAAAAACGTTTTCCAAAGACCACAAGAATTTGAATCTTATATCAAAGTTATAAAGGCTTTGACAGGGCAAAACATTCTCGCTTTATCTATAGATGAGCTTGTCATTCATAAACCGGCAACGGCTGACGATAAAGGACCGCCTGGCTTGAATACTAACGGGCTGACCGGTCATTCACGTCACTATAATAGTACACGAGCCAGAAACAGTTTTCTTAACCAAGTCCCTCTCGACCGATAACTTGTAGGCTCCCGCTGCTCCACCTACCCACAAAACCGTAGCTGAAGCTGAAGTTATTGCCCGAGAGGAAATGACTGATGAAATTTTAGCCCGGCTCGTGGACTTACTAAGGCTTGGTTCAAACCATCGGTAATCGTAAGTTACGTCCGTTAAAGTTTGATTGAATGAGAAGTTTGACAGCTCTCTATGAGATGAGACAATTGTGACAGCTGCCAGCCGGCGCCGTATCCTGTTTAAAAAAATGATTATTGTCACAAATTATATTGAGGTAATGTTTTCTGTATCAATGCATATTAAGATACAGAATTCAAGTGGGAATTCTATAAAACATTGGTTGAGAACTAACGTCTATTTTCCGTGGCAATTTCCTTTCTTCTTGCTCCCCTGGTCGGGGAATTTACACAAATGTTTATCAGTCAGTCCGTGAGCCAGTCAGTCAGGCAGTCAGTCAGGGAGTCAGTCAATCAGCCAGACAGTCAGGACTGTCAGTCTGTGCGGAGGTTTGACGCCCCGACTACTAGGTTGGCAATAATGAAAGACAGCTTTTATAAAATAGCTAATAACGACTAAATTATGTACCAACGACTACTTTGTCAATGTTGTGACAGCGACTGTACCAATGACATTGTTACAGTTTACACGTTTTTCTACACTTTACATGCGTACACGCCTTAATGCATACATGTAATTTAATTCATACGCACTACTAAGCTAATGATTTCCTTGAGTATGCATTGCATAAATTATGCATCGATGAAAAGTCAAAGAGGCTTAATGAATTATTTAGTAGGATTATAATTACTGCCATACATAGCCTTAAATCCTCACACCTTAGAACCTAAATGGCGTACGGTACGATTTCAGAGGAATTTCCTCCCTCGGACGCTCCGGATGTGTTGCAGGCGTCCATAGGCTGCGCTTACTATCATGCGGGCCGTACGCTTGTTTGCCACCGATGTGGTATAAAAAAAATGCTATATGCTAATGTGTAGTTTTGTCGTACAGTCAGCCAAGAAATCGGTCTATACCACTTTTGATCCTTAATAAACGAAAAACAAATAATACAAGAAATCAGAAATCAGAAATTATTTATTTGCATAGACACAGTATAGCTAAGGATGTTACAGTACATATTGTTTCTTGTATCTAGCTCGCATGCAAGCGTGCAAATATACAGTAGTAAATTAAAATGTCAAAAGAGTAAAAAATAAGTTAAAATCAATATAAAATGTTAAATTTAAATACTAGAAAAAGTTTACATAATAGGCATATCAAAGTCAAAGAGGCACAATAAATTCATTAAATCTAATACAATTACAATTATATAAATAAATACTACTAATTGTAATAATCTCAGTGTTCGAGATACGCCTTTACGCTGTAAAAACAACGATCCAAAAGCCAGTTTGTAAGACTGCGTTTAAAGGCGTTTCCCTCTAGCAGCTTTACTTCCTCCGGGAGATGATTATAAATAACAATGCACATATTGAATACGTTTCTCCTGTAGATCATCTTGTGACTTCGAGGGTGATATAAAAGGTTCATAATTTTTACCCTGGTTTGCCTGTCAAGAACTCGTATTTAGCTTCAAAAACTGGTAAACCATTTTGTTCGTCGAGTGTACATGTTTGATTATTTGACTGAGAAACGAAGCATTTTTTTGTCATGTTAGTTTTTATATTTTTTTAAATTGAAGAAAAGAAATGCCGGGCCTACAGCGCACAGAGCCACTATTGAGTATTATTATTGATTATGACGTAAAGTTAGAGATGATGAGTGACTTGCGTTACAAATTATACATGCAATACAGACAAAATAGCCCAAATATGGTTTTTACCAAGACTTCAAGACAGACAATGACGAGAGAGCGGTCAGATCATTTCATCCGTTTCGTACTCAACAGTTACCCTTAATACCGCCCTGAAGAGTAAAGTAAAACCATTAAAATTTACGCCTCTCCTCACACATTGAAACAATGTCTATTGAGAGATTCTTACGAACTCTGAACATGCAACATAATCCCGTGACAATGCGTCTCGTCCACATATTATTATTAGTGACCTTTTTAGCTCCAATATATCTGTTTGCGACTACCATTGTCTGTTTATCTACATCTACTAAACTTGACTCTGTCGATGTTGCCAAGGGCGCGCCTTTCACCGAGATGCTTCAATGTATGCGCACACGCAACTCAGGTGCGGGGAAATGCGGTGCAAGGTCACTGCGGCCCGCCCGACTCTTACGTAGCTCAGTTGTGGTGGCGAATAATGTAAAGTGATTATTGCAATAGTACAAATACCAAATATCCTTTCGATCCTTCAGGTGATACGGCATGTTAAAAGGGCGTTAAAATTAGAAATGGCTTTATAGTTAACGACATAAATCATTCTTCTTTATTATGACATAAAGTGTACTAGCATGACAGCTGTAAGCAAATGGTAAAAAATCTCGCTAACGTAGAATGTAGTACATTGTCACTACTGCCGTACTGTACCATAAGGCCCATAAGTGCGGTTGAAATATAACGTCAACTTTTTTTTTATTATAAATGCTTTTGAATCAATAGTTCTCTGGAACATTTCCATAACTATCCGAACTTTTGAAATGCATTCAAATTCACCAAGATTGCTAGAAATCGATTTTCATTCAACTTAAGTCTATTAGCAGTATATGGTAGGTAGATAGGGTAGGTAAGTAAAGTAGGTAGGCTAGGTTCTAGTATTTTAAGTTATTAGATTACTTTTTATACATTTTGTGCACATAATGCCCATTTTATCATGAGACAAGAAAAATCAATCGCTATTATATTACGCTCAATTAACAACTTGTTTTCCATATCTGGTTATTGAACAAGAATAATTAGTCACTTACGAGTGCTATACTAAACACGCTTCAACTTTACGTTTATTGTGTTTACCCACTTTTTACGGTACCTTTTTGCTATCACCGTAGGTAACATATAACTTGAAAGACCAGTTAGCTTCAGATTTAAGTTTACACACAATTAAAAAACGGTAAATAATCTTTTCGTAATTAATAAGCATGTTCTTACCAAATACATTATCAATTGTTTTAACGATTACTACACGGACAGTCACAATAAGTACATACGCCGTACTAGAACGCCTATATCTATATGGATCTATACGGGCTATTAGCATTGTAGTTTGCAATCCTGCAGGCTATAAGATAGAGTCAGATAGGGAGATCAATGACCTTGCTTTTCTTGCTCAATTAGCTTGCGTAATTGCAGTGGCAATCAGTGAAGATGCGCCTATACGGCGAGGTGCACAGGTATTGCAACCAGCGGGTAATTACTCGTACGCACCGTTTCCAGCGTATACGTAAAGGATCTCAGTGTCTCGTAGATCTAAATGTCCTTTTTCGTAGTAAATATGACAATTAGTTTTACCTAATAATCTAGAAGATAGAGATTAAATTATATTTCCTGAATATTTATTTGTTATTAACATGGCGTAGGTAATAATTTCATTTTTTTTCTCGGTAATCTTCGTAGATAAGGGGTAATATTTTTTTAAATAGATGAAATTTATTCACCGTTATAAAAAAATAAAAAAAAGTTTTACCTACCGTATATCCGAACCGTTACGTTTTGCCCTGCGGGGATGTTCATTGGAATATTTGACTCCACTTAGCGACAAATTTTACTTGGCCATCATCAGAAGTGTTGCATTAACACCTCCGATTATGGCAATTGGCCAAGTAAAAACTCTGTTGCTATCCCACTTCAATAAGCACTTGATGTTCCACTGCGTCGTTTCCTCATTTGCCCGTCGCCACAGATAAGTTGGTTGTGAGTTTGTCACGAGTGTTCTGAACTTGAAATCTGCGAGGTCGTTTAAAAATGCTGCGCCAGAGACAATTCGTTTTTTTTTTAATGTGAAACGCACGTATATTGGCAGTTCTTATAGAATATCACGTTTTCGAGTCACGTAGCGTGGATCAGCATTGTGAATTGATATTATTAAGTGCTTAATGAATTCGTGCCGTGGACGATTAAAAAATATCAATCTTCAGGGTTATTCACAGTGCTTAATCTCACGATACTGGCTGGGTTCAGGGAGCTACTAATATACATGGGCCTCAGATGCCAGAAATAAATGCTGATTATTATTAATTCTTGTTCACGAGGCCTCCAGGCGGCCTGAAAACTTCTAACAGTCAAGTTTCCCACTCACTTGACAAGCCTAATCCCAATAAGGTCTGGTTTCCTCTTCGGGTTAGAAGGTCAGATGGTAGTTGATTTGTTAAAACTAGTGCCTACGCCAATTCTTGGGATTAGGTAGCGGACCCCAGGCATCCTTCAGGATGAAACTGTACTGGGAATAACGCTATGAATGATGATTCTTGTCACTTGGTAAAATTCGGCTCCCACATATACGTACACCCAAACGCGGGTGTCACCACCGAACATTGACAGTGACTTATTCACAACTCCACTCAGGCGAATCCGAACTAAAATCGGTGATAGATTTAGAGATCAAAAATGTAAACAAGTGAGTTGCCACCATAAAAAAGTGAGTAATTAAAAATCATTGGAATACTTGAAAAAATTACCGCGTTTTATATTTTAAGCGAAATAAATATCAATTAATCCAAAAAATAACCACTCTGAATTAAATAGCTTTTTTAATAACGTATTGGTGTTGTTTCAATAAAATATGTGGAGATATGATTTATGCTACTGGTAATGACAAGAAAGAAGATTTGATCTCTAATTCCATGTCAGACTTTAGTTCAAACTACGAAGTTCGACCTCTGGGGTGATATTCACAAACCGATTCGTCCTCACCTCACAAGTTAATAAGAGAGGGCTGATTAGATTAGTATAGTTGTTACGAATCTCGGGGTGAATGGGGTTAGGTACACTGGGTTTGTGCGCGTTATCGTAAGCGGTAGTCATTAAAATCTGTAGGTATGGAATATTTGTTAGGGTTGCTGAATGTTGGCCAACGTCACCGAAACTATTAGCGGTACCACAAGCGTTATTTGGCTACGCGCATGCGGCCCGCCTGATGGTAATGGACGCCTGCAACTCCAGGAGTGTTACATGCGTGACTGCTTACCATCAGGCGGTACGCTTGTTTGCCACCGACGCGATATTAAAAAATATAGTAAAAACATTATTTTTTTTGCAAAAAAACGGATTTCGCTATCCTACTCCACACTTAAATTTAATGGCATTTTAGAGAAATGAGATGATTATTGACATAGGAATTTGCAACAAGAGGCACAGTAGGCAAAGATAAGGTACCATAGATAAGAACTTCCTATTTGTCACCTAAATAATGATGATTTGAGTATAATAGTCAGTTGTTTAGAATGACTAACCTTCAATTTGCGGCGCTGTTGTGGTTGTTATTTGTAGGACTGTATTAGACCAGTCATAAGATAATCTTTACTCGGTATACCTACTGCTTTTCAATTATATTTATAATTATAACATCAAAGTTATTGGGATTAGACTTGTCAAGTGAGTGGGCAACTTGACTGTTAGAAGTTCTCAAACCGCCCGAAGGCCTCTGACTTGGCTTAACGACTTCTGTCATATATTGCATCTGGGGGCAACGGCTTAGCGTGCCCTCCGAAGCACGGTAGCGGTCAGTTAGTTACCACTCAAAGTGGTCACCCATCCAAGAGTTCACCACGACCGACGTTGCTTAACCTCGCATATCGCATGCGATACGCGGGCATCGCTGGGCCACGCGCGCTTTGTGAAAGACCACTGTTTACACCAAAAGATTACCATAACCACGCGATTTACCAAGGAGGTATCAACTTGACCGAATTATTTCTAAACTTCATAGAACGTAACAGCAATAGCGCATTGCGTGCATAAATGACATAACCCTACCCGGTTTGACCTGCTTCTTTTGTCATACCACCATGCTCATACAAAGTGTCATGCCGTGGAAAAAAATCCTGTTACTTAAGCCTTTTTAAGTGGCAATTACAACTGTTCGATATTTATGAAATGCAATAGCGTAAGTAGTAGTGATGTTGCACAAATTTGAAGCTAGAGAGCAGAGAGTGTTCTTAAGGCTGAATTTAGTTGCAGTACATAGTGTGTTAATAAGTTTTGAGATGACTAAATACTCGAATAATTTGCATAGGTACATTTTTCTTTTAGCAGTTTTCAAACGAATTGTAATTTTGCGACGGTTTTCTTTAAAATCTTGTCAAAAACCAGTTATTTTGACAAATAAACGTTAATAAGTAAGTGATTGCAACTGTCCATATGGTAAGTAGATAATTTTAAGGCTTAATTTGAGTCTAGTTGTGAAAACTGAAGGAGAAGGCTACCTCGTACGTAATACCCGACCGGAACGTAAACCTCGCAGGGTGGCAGCTTCGGACTCGAGACAAGAAACGTGCACCTATTTACAGACTTTGCAACCACTACAACAGATTTCTGAATAACATAGACCTTATGTCAAATTCTCGCGCCCAGTTCAAGGCAGCCATTTCAAATTTACACAAAGGTTAACTCTTATTTACTTTACTCTTATGCGCTTATATCCATATTGTTGAATCCTGCTGATTACTATCATATCAAGCATTGCAAATCATGTGCACAATATTTAATCATTAAGTTATATATTTAAGTACAAACTTGGTAGTTATAATTCTAGTATTGGTATCTTGTGTCCATAGTGAGAAACGTTAAAGGAAGCATATGTACTTATTCACCTGATCTAAATCTGTTTGTGTCCTCTTCATGTATGTTTCTGTGTTATCTCCTGAATAAATAAATAAATAAATAAATAAATAAGACTTTCAGACATGTTCCATGTTAATCTACATTTATATCATTTTACGTGTGTATCATTTCTTAACGAACAATCCAAACTTTTTTATGAATCGCGTATTTCGCACAACAGTACAAATGTTTTGGGAAGGCTACACAGCAGCAGTGCTGAAGATTAACCAGACTCAACTCAACATCAAATAATTTTATCACTATTGACTCAACCCAACATCAAATAATTGTACCACTATTGGCTCTGTGAGCATACCACGCGAATCTCGCGAGTCAATAATCATTATGTTTTTTTTGCCGATTCAGTTTTTGGAAATTTCTTAAAATTCGCGTTGCCGTCGGTTTCGCCAAAACCGAATCGACAAAAAAAACCATACCATTATCAAGCCTGTTTTTAAAATTTCTCAAGAATCGGTTCAGAAATACTACAGGGGTCGCGACATCAGGCAGCCGGGCATCCGGAATCCGGACATACTGATGTTTCGCTCGCTTCGCTCGCTCGGTCAACTAACGTAACGAGAGAACCAACAGACAGAGAGATAACAATTTTCATAGTTTGCACTTGTTTGTCTGCCACAATCGGTTTGGTTTTCTTTTACATAAAATAGGTAATCATTTGACCACTATCTCATGAGGTCAGGGGTGTTACATACATACTATACCACCTAGATAGTGCCCATTCACTCTCGTCTTGAAACGGTCCCAGTTACATTAAGTACCTATCTGGGAAAAGGCATGCCGGGAGAGAATTTCACACCTATGTCCTCGTAAGAAAGCTAGCATAGCGTTTCGTGCATATCAGTGACTAGTCAACAACATAAGGGTGGAACCCATGTCCGCGCCTTGTGGCACGATGGCGAAATAGTGAGGGAGGGATTAATTTGTGTAGTTCTAGCCTACACTCTACAAAATGCAATTGTAGCAAACAAACAGGGTTCGAAATTATCAAGATAACTATGGTCTTTGATAATATCGTGATACTTACTCGATAATTATCCTATAACTATCGGATACTTATCCCTGGAACTTCTTTCAGAAATTGATATCTACGTTGACATTTAGCGAGCGTGTTCGGAAACACACCAAATTTTAGGTTGTTGTCAAATCGATAATTATCACACTACAATCACGATAATTATTAAGATAACTATCATTGATAATTATCCTTTCGAAGCCTGCAAAGAAACTATTACTCGCCCAAGTTGTTTATGGTAAGTTGTTAAGGGTTGTTTATGGTAAGCCGACAGTCATTTTAAACATGGTCTCAGTTAAGCCAGGCTTATCCCACTGTTATTTTGGCGCGAAATGACGTTTCTACGATAACCTCCTGGTGTAGGTCTAAGCTGCTGTCAGGGTCATTGGCATACCGCATATCGCACACCACTGTAAGTATTACATGTTACTTGTGATTGTCAGATACCTAAATGGTCTCCTTGTATTGCAAGTGACGTATTTAAGCCAGAATCTTTTATGCATGCAGTATAAAAAGTTGCAGTGCACCGAAACCTTCATGCCGTGACGCGAGCTGCTCTGCCTTGACCGTGATGCTAATGAGGATGTTAGCCAACCTCCAATGGCGAATACACGCGAAACCTGACACACGAACCGAACTCACAGCACACGGTTCCGTGTAAAACACGTGTATAGTTGGGTTTTTTATACAACGACGGTGGCAATGGCAAACAAACGGCCTAGCCTATTTAATTGATAGAATCAGGCGTTACTTTGCGGAAATCCATGACAAGCTTCTTGAACAATATTTCTTTGCTATTCCGCTAAGAAACGTGCAGGTCTATTAGTGTTAATGTAAATACGCAAGTGGATACATTAACGCAAATAGACCTACACGTTTTTTAGCGGAATAGCAAAGAAATATTGTTCAAGAAGCTAGCCTATTTATTTATTTATTCCTTAGGCTAACACTTACAGACAGTCTAGCTAAAGCTACATCCAATACATCCATGCGTGAAAGATTGGTCTTAAAACTTCTTGGATGTAGCTTGGAGTGGTAATAGACTCCAGGTACCGGGTGCTGAGCGTTAGAACCTTTTTTTTTAATACCACGTCGGTGGCAAACAAGCGTACGGCCCGCCTGATGGTAAGCGGTCACCGCATCCTATGGACGCCTGCAACTCCAGGGGTGTCACATGCGCGTTGCCGACCCTTTAAAAAATTATACACTCCTTTCTTGAAGAATCTCATACTGTAGTTCCTCGGGAAAACCTCGGCAGGGAGCTGCCACCGGAGCGTCCGAGGGAGGAAGTTCCCCTGAAACCGTACTGTACGCGACCATTCAGGTTCTAAGGTGTGAGGATGAATGCCCTGCCGATGGCGAGCGGTGCGATTCAGTACTGTAAAACATATCCAGTTTGTTGAGGATAGCGTTCAAAAGAGCCAACCCACCATTTATGGATCACGACCTATGGACGCTTGCGACGCCAGAAGTATCACAAGCGCGTTACCGGTCCTTTATCGACTTGAGGATTCGTTGTGGTGAAAGCTAGCTGCTAGTGAGACATATGCAGGGCCCTCACTCTCAACACAGCGCATCTTTGGGAGATCTGGCGACTTTACTCAATCCTCATAGGTAAAGAACACACGGTAGGTAGAAGTATAAACTAAGGGTTTTTCCAAGTTTGTCTTTTGCAACCTTTGCAATTTTCTTTTTGCCCCTATGGTTGACTAGTAGAAAATGGCATTAAGTCTGTCATTAATGTGTAAATTTTCTTGTGCCACCACGATATAAGCCCAAGGACGTCCACTGCTGCAATAGATGACGTCCACTGATGCAGATTTTCTTGTGCAATGAGTTTAAATTAAATAAACAAACAAGCGAGTAAGTGTAAAAACGGTCCACATATTCCAGGAAGAATGGTAGCTATTTTTGAGAAGCCACCCAGCGGTAGGCCCGCAACTTATAATCTGGAAACGAGGTTAATAATTATTAATTAATAATAATCATTAATTATTATTATAAACCCCTAAAATTAATACTACCTACTTGTTACTACTGGCTCTGTAAGCTGTAGACCTAGCGAATATTCTATTCAAATTTCAAAATTTCCTCGTCCCGTCAAGAAATTATATGTAATTATCATATCCTGCTCACAAAAATTTTACGAGAATCGTTTGACAAGGGCGACCTGTGGAGAACAGCTGGAAATGCGACCTGTGGAGGAGAACAGCTGGAAATGCGCCGGCCGGACGTACGAAAGCATTCTTTTCGAAGCTGAAACTAAGCTTATATATTCACTCGGTCAATTACTACTTACTGAGTTCAACTTCGCTTTTCGGTTCGCGGCAGCCCTCTGTTGTTAGTGCTGCCTTTATCGAATTAGCGAACTAAAATTCATCCAAAGCAGGAGAGCACTTAAGATTCAAAAAGTAGAGAAGAAGAGATTTACTTCTGAGAGTGATAGCGGACAGGCTTGACAGTCGCTATGGTCAGCATTGGGCAAAGCTGCATCGCTCCCTAGCTCCCTTCATCATTTAACCTAACATAGTCATAACATGTATACTAACATACTTAATATGGATTTTGTGTGGTCTGAAAGTAATGTTTTTTTTTTTTTTTTATAAAATAAAACAATATTTTATTTTTACGGTCCGTGAAACGCAACTCTAACCACGTTTGCAAATTAATTTACAAAGACGAACATAATTCCTCTAAAGAGTCTAAAGTATGGTTACGTTACGGCTGTGCCGTTCGTTTGCGATTAACAAACCCGCCTTCTCATCATCATCATCATCATCACTAGCCTCTTGTATTTTGACACCTGGATTACTAACAACTAGGCGTGGTCGGTGGCTATACTTTACTGGTTTTCTGAGAGCTCTCAGTAAGCGTTGTGAACCAATGCGTGTATTTCCTGCGAGACCACATAATAGATCCATTATATATCTTGACATTCTTGACTACCTCGTGGAGATTAGATACGCTTCAGTTAGGTTTAAGATATTCTGAGTTACTTCAAACCTCTTAGTAAAATGGCGGTAAAATTAAAAAAATACTGATACTTTCAATCTTAATTTTACAATTTCACATACCTTTAAACGAGCAATTCTTGAATATCTATTTATTAATTTCGGGAATCTCGGAAACGGCTGTAACGATTTCAATGAGTTGTACAATTCAGCGGTTTAAGGGGGTAAAAATCGATCTAGCTGTCTCATCTTCGGGAAAACTCGTATTCTCCGAAACAACACGAAAGATGCCGAGCAAAGCTCGGTCGGCCAGGTACAGTCAACAGCAAAAGTAGATGATCATATTAGTTCCTCGTCACTTTCACTATTTTTTTAACTGTTATTTTTGCTGTTTAAATATGAAATTAAATAAAGATTATGACAGGTTTATAAAATCTATACAACCTCATGTACTATTTTAGGCATATAGGACGGTATTTTACCGACCGTGTAGGAGGACCGACTTAGTCCACGAGTGTATTATACCAATTTATCTAAACTGGACAGACATTTGATCACCGTAACTATTTAAAAACGCGGAAATCAATGGGAGCCAATCGTGAGCCGACTAATGAAGAGCAAATATTGACGTGGATTTAATGGATTTCTACAAAAAATAGATTGATGTGAAGCAATTTACGGGTCAATCTGTAAGACGTTGTTGGAGAACGCAATTCGTGTTTTTAGGGTTCCGTACCCAAAGGGTAAAAACGGGACCCTATTACACCATATACATCTCTGAGATATTAAATTAATTTTATGTACTTTTTGTTTATTCGGACAGATCGTATTCAATACGTCCTTAATATTTGTAAATTTATTTTTATTTAATTGTTAATCAGTATATTTTTTTAATCATAATTATTAAGTAAGATTGTCAGTTTTATTTAAATAGTATAAATTCACGCTTTGACTTGTAAAAGTGCCCTTGTGGCCTATTTGCAGAATAAATATTTGATTTTGATTTTGAAGACTTCGCTGTCCGTCAGTCCGTCCGTCCGTCCTTCGTCACCAGGCTTTATCTCAAGAACCCTAATAGCTAGACAGTTGAATTTTTCACAGATTGTGTATTTATGTTGCCGCTATAACAAAAAATATTAAAAACTGCCAAGTGCGAGTCGGACTCTTTATAGATCATGCAGTACGGAACCCTTCGTGCGCGAGTCCGACTCGCACTTAGCCGGTTTTTTTAGTCAGTTTTGTACAAATAGTAATCAAGCGTGCGCTTCTAACGCTTGTTGTTGGACCCGGGTATGTCCTACAACCACGACCAAGACCACCGGGGGATGGGCAGCAGCATCCCTAGAGTGCGGTGGAGATACTGCGATCGCCAATCCGCATGCCAAGCGTGGCGATTATGGCATTTACCTCTCATGAAATTGGGGGAGGCCTATGTCCTGTAGTGGACGTCCTTCGGCTGATATGGTGGTGGTGGTGCGCCTGTAAACAAACTATGCAAAATTTATTTGTGTGGCAGTGACGTGGCAGTTGTAGTTACAAGCGCAACAGGCACGCACACAGTGGCAGTCAAGTTTTGTACAGTCAACAGCAGAAGTATATGATCATCTTAGTACCTTGTCACTTTCACTACTTTAACGCATCCCAACTATCGCAGTATTGTTACGGTAGTGCGATTAAGTACTAAAATGATCATCTACATTTGAAGGGATCACGGAAAGAATATGTCTAGTCATTTGAAATTTCAAAGGCAATTTGCACCTTATGTCTTTATCAGTTAGGTTGCTTTTTGTTATGAAATTTAAGTGGTCTAGACATGTTTTTTCCGTGTACCCTTCATTTGCTGTTGACTGTACCTGATACTACACCATTTGATCGTTCAATGTCGATTCCAATCCATTCTACGATATCCATGGTGGGTGGTACCATAATATTGCATTGTTACCGAACGTACATAATTAGGTACGCCTTCGTCAGATCGTATACCGGCACGTGGCTGAAAAATGGATTGCTAATTTTGAGACAACTTACATACGAACCACCACCACCACTATATCAGCCGAAGGACGTCCACTGCTGGACATAGGCCTTCCCTTATTTCATGGGGGGTAAATGCCATAATCGCCACGCTTGGCATGCGGGTTGGCGATCGCAGTAAAGATCGCCACCGCACTTCAGGGATGCTGCTGCCCATCATCCCCCGGTAATCTTGGTCGTAGTTTTAGGAGTTTCCCTGCATATAGTGTTAGCTATTTTATAATCCATTCAATACATAAACGCTTATATGTCAAAAATAACGTCGGGCAAGAAAGCACCACGAGTGGCATAATGATACGAGTGCAAGTCTACTAACGGTTTTTAAGAAATAAAGTGACAGACGTCAAGCAAGGTGGGACGAAGAATGGATGAATACTTGAACTATATTTTGAAAACATGAATTAATAAATGTCTACAATAACAAGAATAATTACTATTAATAGGAACAGTCTAATAATCATCACATATTTGCATAATATTTAATCATCTCCATCACTAATTAGTAATTAGCACGAAATTCAAGGTGTCTGATGAAATGTAGATTCACAGTCAAACAGCCATACAAACAATACACAAACAATGCAATGGCGAATTTCTTAATTGGCCTGCGACCGCTTATTGTTCGGATATAATAAAAATGCGCTTTCGAAATATTTCGAAACAAATACTCAATTTGCGCGGTCTCCGTGGCCGTAGTCAGAGTCAGAGCTGCTACCGCGGAATGAAAACGAACGAAATTCGTGTATCTCCCTCTCTGTCGCACTTGCATATTCGAGCGGCAGAAAGGGCGATACTCGAACTTCGTTCATTTTCGTTTGGCGGTAGCAGTTTTGAGATTGAGGGCAAGCCGCCAACCGAAAACGAAGTAGCTATGTGCCTGTCTGTCGCTCGAATATGCAAGAGTGACAGAGATGCAGATATTTAGTTTTCGGTTCACGGTAGGTCCTCAGGCTGCGCAAAGGCCATGGACGTCCGCCGTCGCGTTCGCGCAAGGCCCACAGGCGTATGCAATTAGTACCTACGGGCCACTACGGGCACATCAGTGCGCTACGCAGCGTTGAGTGACGTCACGTTTTTAGGCTCGTGTAACATCTGTTACGTACTAACTTATATTACATCTGTGCCATTGCTGTGCTTAGGCTCGGATTACATGCATCGAGAAGCTGCCCCGGATCCCGTAGAAGTGGGGGAGAGAATGGCGGGGACCCCGGATCTATTCCGAGTTTCAGGATTGAATATGTTTAAATGCGGAGTGCATGTTCATATATCGGTATTGATAGTAATATTCTTATTAAAACTATACAAGGTGTAAATGAAATTTCGAAATATTTCAAAACTAAAAAACTCAATTGGCGCGCTACACGCCGCGCCGCGTCATCCGTGGCTCGTGGCCATAGTTGAGTAGATTCTGTATTTGGCTCAGACTACATGCACCTGGCATCTGCGCCGGATCCCGTAGAAATGGCTGGCTTGGAGGAGCGCAAGCGCCAGCATGTTGTATTACCTACTTTCAACGCAACATACTTACATTTGCGCAATAGTAGGTATATACTGCATCGATATTTTTTCTTTCCAATGTGTCATACAATTAGCTCGTAAGTAAGCTTATTAACAATATTGTTCACGATTTCGGTGTCGATACAAACCCGATAGGGTTTAACGACACTTTTCCGTTATACCAATGTATCAATTTTCTATTGTAAATAAATAAAAATAAAAAAATACCGACCCGCATCCGTACATCCCGTGCCAATCAGCAACCTCTCATAAGTGTAGGTGTGCAGTAAATAATCTGTACCGTACCGATTAGGTAGGCTGACAGCTGACGGCTTATACTGACAGCAATACATACGTTTAGGCGACTTCCTGACTTGGTGGGGCGGGACCGATTATTTTGTTCTTTGACGTGAGCTTACTAATGTGAGATTTCCTCACTTGACGAATTACTAACAGTATTACGTTTGCGCAGTAGTAATACCATGCGCAGAAGTGGGGCAGTACTGCATTAGTATCAGTTGACACTGACAGCTGACAGTTTTCTCATATCGTACCGCCTCCGCATCACCAACTATGGCTTGAAATAATTAGCGCATTATGATATAAAACAACTAATTTTATCATTAGTAAAGACGTCGAGGTCGTTGTTTACAACTTATTAACAGCCACCACCACCACCATATCAGCCGAAGGACGTCCACTGCTGGACATGGGCCTCCCCCAATTTCATGGGGGGTAAATGCCATAATCGCCACGCTTGGCATGCGGGTTGACGATCGCAGTATCTCCACCGCACTTTAGGGATGACTTATTAACAGGTGTTAACAAAATTAGATTACGGTCAATGGTAATGACCAAAGATGTAAATACATCCATCTAGTTCGATCGTCAAATGTACATTAATGTAATGTTCGTAATATGATTTAATAATATTTATGCCACACCTAGACAAAAAGTGACTTTTACCGCACGCTACGTGTACGGAAAAAGCCGCTTTCTGGCCAAGTGTAGTAATAAAATGATGTACACGGGATGGTGAACACGGGAGGTAATAAATGAAGCCCTCGATCGCATATATATACGTCCCTCGCCTACAGCTCGGGCCGCGAAATCTGCGATCACAGCCTTTTTTTGCTTTACCACCCTAGTTGTGCAGTGTACATTGCACAACTAGGTACCATTTTATACGTTGAATTGATGTATAGGTATACGTTTGTAAATATTTACAATTGAAAAAACAATTAGTAAAAACTAAAGCTACCCTAAGATTTAAAAAGATATTCAATGAAGATATTTAGTAAATTTTCGAGTAAGGTAAAAGTCCCAATACTTGACTATTTTATCCCAAATTTCCAATAATTGACACCCCGTGGTTTTTCTTATCACCAGTGTATAAAAGTTTAAAGGGTCGACAACACGCAAGTGACACCCCTGGAGTCGCAGGCGTCCACAGGCTGCGGTGACCGCTTACCATCAGGCGGGCCGTACGCTTGTTTGTCACCGACGTGGTATATAAAAAAAACAAGATTGAATGTAACAATATTCGACATTTGGGGATGCAATGGGGACGTTTATACCTTAGATATTCTCTGGATTACACTGACCCTGACCTGAATGTATTATTAAAATTAATCCGTTTAAAAGCGTATACATAAGAAAATACTAATAGTTTGTATGGCAGTTCGATAACGAGTTTTATTATACGCCGGAAAAATCATCGATGAAAGCCTAATCACAATCACAACATTGTCATTTTATCGACTTCTTAGAATCTGATGTCATCCCACATTTTCCTTCCAACATTTCAGCCTTCAATAATCAATTGAATCTCACGTGTAACTTCCAAGAAGCGATTAAGTTTTCGAATGCACGTTCGGTTCGTGCTTGCTTTTCCGGGTTATTTTAACCTTCGGACAAGATTACTGGTTATTAACTTTGTTTTTTTTTTTTATATTGGGGGACAATCTTACACAAATCGACCTAGTCCCAAACTAAGCAAAGCTTGTACTATGGGTACTAGACGACGATATACGTACTTATAAAGATAGATAAATACATACTTAATTACATAGAGAACATCCAAGACCCAAGAACAAAATCCGTGCTAAATGCACAAATAATGCCCTAGCCGGGATTCAAACCCGGGACCCCCAGCTTCGGAGGCAGTGTCACTACCAACTAGGCTAAACAGGTCGTCAATTGCTTTGAAGAATGATATGCCTTTGTGGGAGCATTGGAAAATTTTCCGGCAACGACCGGGAATACTGCCAGAAATACTTCCTAAGGTGACTTCCTGGCTTGGTGGGGCGAGAGCGATATGTGATAGAAATTTTGTGAGACGTGAGTTTATACTGATGTGAGATTTTCTCACTTGAAGAAAAAAAAAACTGACAGTATTACGTTTGCGCAGTAGTAATACCATGCGCAGAAGCGGGCAGTACTTACGTATTCGTATAGGTTGACATTGACAGCTGTCAGTTTTCTCATATCGTACCGCCTCCGCATCGACAAATCAGCGAGGCGCCTTAGTTCTAAATTTCAAATTAAAGTGAAGAATTGAAAAAAATAGTGCTCCGAGCAGGAATCGAACCTGCGACATCTGGCATACGCCAATGTCATTTTTCTCGTAATTTTTTAAATGCCTGCGAAGCTAGACGTCCTGAGGTCGATTCCCGGTAAGTGCAATTGTTTCTGTGGCGAGCAAAAACATTTGTTCCTAAGACTTGGATGTTTTCTATGTATTTAAGACATATCTATTAAATATATCATCGTCTGGAGGTCCACCAGACGGTGGTGGTACCCATAACATTAGCCGTAGCTTTTTTTAGGGCATTATTTGTGCATTTAGCACGGATTTTGTTCTTGGGTCTTGGATGTTCTCTATGTATTTAAGTATATATTTATCTATATAAGTATGTATATCGTCGCCTAGTACCCATAGTACAAGCTTTGCTTAGTTTGGGACTAGGTCGATTTGTGTAAGATTGCCCCCCAATTTATTATTATTATTATGTATCTCCGTTTTAAATTCACGAGGTGAAACCCGGTCATTTGGAAGGCGTGCGTGGGGATATAAATCCAACACGTAGCGGCCTTTTGGAGAAGAAGTTTAATGTGATGTAGTACACCTGCTAGAACCCATTCACGGCTACATCGATAGATACCCGTGAACCGGTTCCAGCAGGCGATGGGACTATTGTAAGTAAATGGAAAAAATAAATCGGGCTATGAATGAATTTTGGGTAGAAAAAGTAATGGGGCTATTGCTAGAGTTCCGGACACCTGCCATAACATAGTTAAATGCTATCGAGGCAGGCGGTGACTATAGCCACTCGCTAGATGGGCTCCTGAAAGTGCCGTCGTAAAGACGACCAAGAGCAACACCGGTATGAGCGGCTCAGGGGTGTCGAGAGGTGTGCTGCGCTTTCTCCGAAGTTACTCGCGGCGTTATGCCCTTTAACACTTCCACCCCTGGAGCATATAGCTCTAACGACTCCTCTCTGGACGGCCAATGAAGGCAAGCCAGAGCTGAGAGTCCTACGGGTCCCCTTGGGATTCCACTCCGACCGACGAAGACACGCCGGAGACGGAGGCCCTGAACGACTCTCGGGAGCACTCGGGTCTGTGGGGTCGTTACTCCCCAACAGCTCGCCACAAGCTGCCCTGCGGGCTTATTATTATTATTATTGAAATGACTGGTTCAATTTGTGTAAAAGATTGCCCCTAATATGTTTTTTAGGGTTTCGTACCCAAAGGGTAAAAACGGGACCCTATTTTTTAGGGTTCCGTACCCAAAGGGTAAAAACGGGACCCTATTACTAAGACTTCGCTGTCCGTCCGTCTGTCACCAGGCTGTGTCTCGTGTATTTCTGTTGCCGCTATAACAACGAATACTAAAAACAAAATAATAATATTAATTAAGGGGGGCTCCCATACAAAAAACGTGATATTTTAGCCCTTTTTCATGGCTACCACTCGCCGAGCTAGATCTCAAGAACCGTAATAGCGAGACAGTTGAAATTTGCGCAGATTATGTATTTTTGTTGTGGCTACAACAACAAATACTATTCCCGCCCGGGGTGATCAATTTTATATTTTTTCATTTTCGATTGGAATTTATAATTCCGTTAAGTGGACGTTTCCACTTGTAAAATATTTACATTTAGAAGGAATGGGGTAGCACATTGTTACTAATGATTCTCAATGTAACTTGAGACATTGGTGCCGTTTCTAAAAGTTGTAGTAACTTTGACGGTAGATGTCGCTACAAGTCTCCCTAAGGCTTAATTAAAGAGTGAACTGATTGAAAGATTCGTCGCCTCGGGATAACCCGAGGTAGCTCAGTTGGTAAGAGTGATGGACGGATTCTAGCGGTCGCGGGTTCAAATCCCGCCCGGGTGATCAATTTTTCATTTTCGATTGGAAATTATAATTCCGTTAAGTGGACGTTTCAATTTGTAAAATATTTACATTTAATAAATACTTAAATCAAAATAATAATAATAATTAAGGGGGGCTCCCATACAACAGAGTAGTTGCCGCTAAAACAACAAATACAAAAAAAACACAATAAAACAAGTGTTTAATGGCACCTGCTTTTAGCCATTTTTCTGGTACGGAACCCTTCGTGCGCGAGTCCGACTCGCACTTGGCCGGTTTTTTAGAAGTATAGGTGGACAATAGATGTCAACTATTGGACATAGGGACGTTTACATTACCTATACTTATCGAATTCATATGAAGATTAGTGCTTTTCTGCTCAATTTTCTTTAAATAAAATAAACTAGCTAAATGCAATCTACGAACAATCGAATTCATCCGGCCGAAGACAACAGCCGTGCATAAATTATGGTAATCTTGACAAAGGCAGCACTGAAGGTCGCGGGCCCTGAAGTAAAAACTCGGCCTTATTTTGGGCCCGGTTCGACCGGTTAGTGGTGACATCCTACGCTGACACTTCCAGGAATATTGTATCTCGGTACCGTCGACTGCAAAAAGATGGACTGTTTTTCACCCTTTTGCCTATATGATATGATTAAATGAATATGAATATTATATGAATATACTTTTTTTGTCGGCGACTGTAACTGTACAATATTTAAGTAGTTTAGGTATGCAACGATGCTGTATTTATATTTAAACTTTTTTTTAATTACAATGAAAAAAAAGTGGTTGTTTATGATTATGATACTTATCTTATCGCCAATTCACGCTATTGTGCCACAACTGAACTTATTTATGAACTATTTTTGAATAAGTTTCTGTTAAAAAAATATCTTTTATTGCCGACTGTACTTTTTCATAGTTTTGAGTGGGTTTCTGCGAGTCCAAACACGACGTGTTTATCTTGTGTAGCTTAAGATTATGAGTTGCTATGGCCTTCTGTCTGCTTTTAGAGCAGCTTGTCGGTACCATAATATTGCATTTTCACCGAACGTACATAAGTAAAAACGCATCAGTGCCCGACAACTCAATGTCCAATAGATGACATCGTAATGACACTAGATTCAAGGTGCCAAGTATTGGGTCAGCGACGAGCACTGGTACTTTTACCTTATGCTAAATTTCAGCTTAACCGGAACCAAAAAGTGGCTGAAAAAAGGATTGCAATTTTTGATGACAACTTACGAGTACATGCATACTTACATATATTATACGAATAGTGCAAGTTAAACAAAATGTAATTATTTAGTTCTAATATTAAAATCAAATCACAAATATGTTTTGATTCTAGGTTAAGTTTAAAATAAGCTTTTGTTTCGCCTTAGCAGGGTCCATGTAGCACTGTACTATGTACTACCGTCAGAACGTTTAAGACCAAACACAAAATATGCAAATGATCAACTTTGATTGATTATTCATTCAACCTTGATTCATCTGTCCGTAATACTCTCGACCAGTTTGCAAAACTCCAATCCTTGTGAGAAACAGCCCATTGCAATCTTTTTCCCTTGTTTGGTTTCACTAATAATTTATGAAAATGAAATTAAAAATTGTGTTTGGTCTTAAACTTTCTGACGGTAGTGTACCTATTGGTACACTGAAATCTTGTAATACCATAAATAAAAGCTTGTAAAAATAGGTCGGCCAGATTGGTCAATGGTCATTGGCTTTGTTTGTCATTGGTCACGGTCCCAAGTAGTCTAACCCCCTTAATTATAAAACTTAACATACTTCTGTTATTTAAATTGCGTTTTGTCCCTTACTCTGAAACACAAATGTCAAAGTGACAGATAAAGACAAAATAATTTTTTCGCCATTTTAGCTAAACTAGGTTTATGGCCACAAGACTTCATGTATTACATGTTAATATGGTCTTGTTAGTTTATTACTGTTAAGTTTTCTCATGTCAAACCACATCTTCGTTGTGCCGTTAGGTTCCCAAGCAATTACCTTAGATACACGTAGGCAATGTCAGCCAAGCGCGGCAGGGAAGTTAGGGTTCTTTGATATTGTCTTTGTTATCGATTCAATCCACAGACATCAGGGAAAAGCAGACTCGCAGTATCAAGCCAGATGATTAGGTAGTTGTCTCGTTAAACGCTTATGGTGCACCAAAATGAGTTAAAATGCGACTGATAGTAAGATCACTTTCGGCTGTTAACGAATTGTCTCCATTTTAAAGTTCTGCACCAGGATCTTAAATCCCATATAAACTTAACACACCACAACGTCAGTTCAGTAAAATTTGCAGTTATGAAGATGGAGACACAGACAGGTGAAGACCTGTCAGATGTCACTTGTCTGTCTCTCTCAAACTTTCTAATTTGTTGAGAATCTATCAGATGTACAGAAATCGTTCAACTGACATGAGCGGATCTATTTTACTCTGATATCTGTGATTTAATCACTTTAAACGGGTTTTACCGTATTATCATCATCATCACCCTTTATACGTCCCACTGCTGGGCACAAGCCTCCTCTCATTGCAGAGAGGGACGCCCTCCGCGTGCGACGTCTATTTGAGAACAACCGCTCCCGAATATTCACGAACACACCATACGGAACGCCGCGGCCGACGGGCCGCTGCAAGCCGCGGGCGGCGGGTCAGAACGACCACGGCCTAAGTCCCCACGTTGGCCCAGTGCGGGTTGGGAACTACACACACAACTTTGAATTTCTTCGCCGATGTTTGCAGGTTTCCTCACGATGCTCTCCTTCACTGAAAAACTAGCGATAGATATCAAATGAGTTCCAAACCCGCATATTAGGTATTAAGTGTCTACAGTGTGTTGTGGGCGATGGGCTAGCAACCTGTCACTGGAATATCACATTTTCTCCATCGTTAAACCTACAATTGCTAAAAGTGGCACTGAAATTAATTTTCGTGTGCTCTGCCTACCCCTTTTGGGAATAAAGCCGTGAGTTTATGTATCAATGTATGTAAATGTCTACATGATGACGTTTCGAGCGCTTTACAGCGCCCGTCTTTACTAACGAGCACAGTAAAGGTCATAAACCGAAACGTCATTTTAGTTAAACTCTGATAAAACTAGTTACCTACAAATATGGAATTAGAGGGCCTACCGCGAACTTCGAAAATCGAACTTGGTGTCTTGCCGTCCCTTTCACTCTCGTGTTATACACTATATGACGGAAAGGGACGGTTCGATACGAAGTTCGATTTTCGTAGTTCGCGGTAGGACCTCTGGAATATTATCTGACTTCGCTAGACCATAAATGCAGAAACAATTGTATTTACCCTGTCCCACAACTGTACCAAGTAAATAGTTACTTAATGATGTTACTACCTATACTATACATTTTGTAACACAATGGTGCAAATTACTTGACAAAAGGCAACTGATTGTGACACAAGCCCTTACAAATAATTCACATGATTGCTATCATAAACAATTCATCTTGAACTTTATCATCATATCGGCCGAAAGACGTCCACTGCTGGACAAATTCCTCCCCCAAGGATCGCTACAATGACCGGTCTTGCGCCGCCCCCATCCAACGGCTTCCCGTGATCTTGACCAGATCGTCAGTCCATTAGTGGGGGGCCTTCCCACGCTGCGTCTTCCTGTGCGTGGTCGCCACTCAAGAACCTTTCTGCCTCATCGGTCATGGTTCTACGTAGAGCATGGATACCGGTTTTCCGATTACATCGAAGAACCTGAATTAACGATGACGCTGGCGCGCGGAAACCTGGAACAATCGGCATGAAAATTGGTTTACTGTCACAACGTTTAATTTGAAAAAGTGAATAATGACTTTGCGGTTGAATTCCCGAAATAATACTTATAGACTATAAAAGCAATAGTGAATATTAAGGAGAACACAGCCTCATTTCTTGTCGAGAAGTTTAATGTTCTAAAAAAATTAACGATAAATATATTAATGAGATACCATATCATTGTCAGCCCGCAATCGCCCACTGCATAGGCCTCTCTACGCTACTCACCCCAATCTCGTGCTAGTCTCAAATGTAGTTGGGCGGGACATATTGCCGCTGAGTGATGGAAGGTGGACCAAAGCACTAACGGATTGGTGGCCACGTACAGGCAAAAGAGGCGTCGGTCGGTCCTCCACCGGCTCGATGGGTTGACGATATCAAAAAGACCACGGGTCACACCTGGATGAGACTAGCACGAGACCCGAGAGAGATATCAGTGGTATCACCTTGGGCCTTCCAAATTCACGTGTTTTTCGGACCGCGAGGAGGAATGCGCCTTAGCTTAAAATATGTATGTATGTATGTATGTAGGTATGTAAGCACTTTATTGTACACAATACAGGTTGAAACATAAAGAGGTTACAAAGCGTTAAAGTACAAAGGCGAGCTTATCCCTGTAAGGGATCTCTTCCAGCTAACCTTTGAGCAATTGAATAACTTCTTATTTAAAATCTGTGTATATACCTGGACCCGGGTATGTCCTAAAACTACGGCCAAGACCACCGGGGGATGGGCAGCAGCATCCCTGAAGTGCGGTGGAGATACTGCGATCGCCAACCCGCATGCCAAGCGTGGCGATTATGGCATTTGCCCCCTATGGAATTGGGGGAGGCCTATGTCCAGCAGTGGACGTCTTTCGGCTGATATGGTGGTGGTGGTGGTGGTATATACCTACTTATATTGAACTAATAATATACTGAACCCTGTTAACACTAGCCAATCATACTTGGCCGCTTTTCTTCATTAAGGTAGGCAAATAATAACAATTTACCCACGATCCATTTGCGGCACCACGGTTGCTGCTTGCGACACTTGTCGGCACAAACTAAGAGTGTGAGCGATTTGTCCCTAACTGTAAATCTGTCAAAAATTGGTCGAATTTGCTCGAGATGTGAGAAAGTCCCAGTGTTTGACACTGTCCCATTAGTTGACATCACATGTGACAAACTGGTTGACAATAATTGATTATTTACATTAAGTATTATGTATAGTAGTTATGACACTTTTAAAATAATAAATGGAGTTCAAAAATTTTGAATTTTTTCTCACAAAAAGCTTAACAGTTGCTATAAATTTCGAGTCGAATCGTGCTTACGAGTTTCACGACACAACGAACGTAAATAAAATAATAGTTCCCCTACCTAGTAATGTGCTGTTGTCTGCATGCAACATGCAACAAAGTTGTAAAGGAAGGATTTGTACGTATACAGACAAGACACATGTAAATTTAAACAGAAACCTGTCAACAGGCGCCTTGGTAAGTTGGTGCCTCCGTTTGTTAATTTAATAAAAATCACATTCTCGACTGGACTTGAACCCCTGACTCCGTTTGAAGGTTGTTGTTCTAGTCATAATTACGTAACGGTTACATTGTAAATCCGACAACAAAGCGCATCTACAACTTATTCTATACTAAAACAAAGGTTCCAGTGGTCGACATCGGCCCAGTGTTTGTCAAAATCAATTGTAATTTTGTAATCCATCCAAAACTCATACAAGCCGTCAGCAAAGAAGTATCCATTTCAATAGACTAGAACAGTAGGCAAAATAGGTTAGATATACATCTTAATTAGGTATCATTTTTATGTTCTGAGGTGCCAAACCTAGATTAATATTTTGGTAACGCACTTTCAAAGCTTACCAAAAACCAATTAAGACTGCGCAGTACGTTCGGTTCTCCATACAAACGTATTTATGCTCTCATTTTCAAACGCCAGGCTAGAATAACATGAAACTTTGTATACACAATGGGATCCGGCATATCTAGGTCGGACCATAGTTTCTGTTGCTTGAAATTATATACAAGCCGTAAAAAACTCAAAAAGCCGCGGTATTTTTTTTTCTTTTACAATTTCTAGCAACAGAAACTATGTTCCGACCTAGATATGCCGGATCCCATTGTGTATACCAATTTTCATGTTATTCTAGCATGGCGTTTTAAAATGAGAGGGTAAATACGTTTGTATGGAGAACCGAGCCAGACCGAGCGTACTGCGCCCTCTTAAGCCTCTGATCAGGTAAAGGCATTTTGGATTAACGCACACGCATCTGGAACATTTCTATTAACTCGCGAAAATACTTGCCAACTTAATTAGGATACTTACCAACAAAAATTAGGTAGGTACTCGTACTTCCACATTATCGAATTACGCATATGTTTCACAACTTATGTTTATAGCTTTCAAACCTTTTGTAATTCGGTGCATTCGGTCAAGGAAAACGCCCCGACGGATAAGGATCGGTTTGGCAACGTTGCATTGCACTGCTTGTCCCATAGGAAAGTTAGTGTCAACTGTCAGATGTCATTTACCCTCTTTAGACGTCCCACTACATCAGTCATCAGAATTAAGATTGAGTGTGTCAATTATCAAACACTGGGTCGTTTAACTTATTACTACAAAATAAGTGTCGCATAGAAGAAGCACTGTCTATCAAAACCGATTTTAGACAGCTAGATCACAATAATGGCATCCAGCTCTACCACATGGCACGTGCTCTTTCGTCTACTTAGGGTTGTCACTTATTCGCGTCATCGTAGCGCAACGCCGGGTGACAACGCGTGTCAATATCGTCGATATTGGCATTGAACGGCGCGATATTGGATTGTCACCACCCAGGTCATCAAGTAATGACTTAATCTGAAGCGGCCAGTGGAACCAACCTAATAATACCTTCACGAAAAACGTTACGTAACGTTAGTATAATTAAGTCAAACAGGATTCAGACCCGTTGCTTCACCGAGGTAGTCGCTCTCACCAACTGAGCTATCGAGGTATGACATACAACATGATAGAATTTTTTAAGTCCGCTGCAATACAACGTTATTTAAGGGTTGGACTAATGACTTCAATTAAGTCATCTGTTCAGGCTATTTTCTGCGTAAATCGATACGTATCTTGACATTTTCTGTTCGTCTAGATAGACTATTGTGGCATAATTTCATAGATTTTACATCTCATATTACGATTTTTGATTCACAAATATTGTTCAAAACATTGACAATTCTCACGCTGAAAACTGTTTTCCCGCTTATATTGTACTACATGATGATGATGATTGTATTACACTGCTACATACAATAAAGGCAATAAAATGGTTCCGTTACTATCTAAATCCTCAATATAATCACATTTTAAGACACATTTCAGTCAGTTGAATATATGCTTAAATTCAAAACTTTTTAAAAATTGTAAAACCTCTTAATATTACTACTGCTAATGTGCATGGTAAAAGAAACGTCCGATATCTATTGCATTATTTAATAAATCATCTACCAAAAGAACTCCAACATAGATACTTAAACAGCTTGAAGTCGATACTGGCTTTAAAAAGATATCTAACGTTATCTGAAGCTAATAACAGTCTTTTGTAATGTAGGAGTATATGTACCTATATGTAGTAAATGTACCATAAGCGAACTGCTCATCAGCATATAAACCCCTGAGGTTCCCGCTGGTGAATCAATGTACTACTTTTGTATCATGGATTTTGGCCAATAACTAAAAAAAAACTTGCTTTCTTAAATTGTGGTATTAAGTTATGTGGATAAATAGAGTGACCCGCTAGCAAACCGATATTAAACCACTCGAGCAATATAGATTACGTGTCCTTTCACTATCACGTTGCAAAATGTTTCATTGGCGCTATTTATATACATTCTCCATTTTGTTTGTATTTGACACACACATACCTTACCATAGACGTTGTACACTTGTTTCATTCCTGTTTTTGTAGCTCTCTGACATAAATGGATTCAGAATGTCACAACAATTAACATAAATGTACCAATGACTTTAATTCCAATAATTGACACCTTGTTGGTCATACGTGTGACCTCTTTTGTTATGATTTGACCAATAAATTTATATCTTGAGATTGATACCTAATGAGTATTAAATCATCATAAGGTAACGTTATGAATGGAATTCGGAAAATAAGTATAAATGCTTACTATTTTTTCCTGTTTTTATAATCGGCACGTACTACGTAGAACTTCCTTTATAAAAAAAGAAAAAAGTGTACTTACTTACGTTTCAATATTTTCCAGTTCTTAATTTTTAATAACGTTAAATATAATTAGTCATTTGGCGTATATATTTTAGAAAAAAAAACATGAAGTCGTTTACTGTCAGGGTTGTCAGGAAGAGCCCAAACGAAAGATATTGAAAAAGTTTTTATTTTTAAGAATTAAAAAAAAAATTATGCTATCGTATATTTTTGGAAACAGCTAATAAAGCCCTTTCATTTGATACTCCACTCGGTAGGTTTCTGAAGATTACATATGTATTTGTTTTTCTTTTCATAGAAAAACATATATGACGTCGATAGCTGGAACATGTCCCATGTGGCTGATATCCACCCAAGTCTAAAAGACCCCCACTAAACCTTCATAGAAAAAAAATCTCCATAGGTACGCGAACTTTTCTACAGGACATCAGTTCCTAGATTAAAGTAAGAACACGTGCCGTATCCATTGATACCTATAATACTTACCCGTAACGCAACCAAACCGATTGTGACAATTGGTTTCGGCGCAGACGCCGCCAAAATGCGCAAACGCAGCGCAAGGTCGCGCAACTTCAAGGCTTCACGTGTAAATTACATAAAGGACATACATAATATGGGTAATTGTTACAAAATATACGATTGTGTTTGTACATGCTATGTATATTTACCATGTTTTAACTTATGCGCTCATACGAAGTTATAATTTATGCACCACATACCATACAGGGTGTCACAAAAATGCCGTGGATCCGTTTAAGGCATTAATTGGTATCGCATTCTAATTAGAAACAAGCAGGTAAAACAGTGTTTTGACTCAAAAATGAATATTGTATGAGGTAAAAAGTTTTGAATGAGGATTTGATTGGTAAATTTGGCAAAAGTCCCCATACAAAACATTTTTTTTGCCTTATTGTTCCTAGTCAGAATGCGATACCAAATAACGCCTCAAAAGGATCCACAGCGTTTTTGTTACATCCAGTATAATCTTCCTTCACTTCACGGCCAATACTCGTAAATATCTATGCCACCGATTTTATAAACTAGTCTTTAAAGCTTAGTGCTCGATCTTAACTTCTGGGAACTAGAGATTACACGTTTCCTTTTTTTCTGTAATAATACTAATGTTACTTGTATGGCATTTATTATTCGAACCGTGAGATCTTCGAGATTACAGTACGGTTGCCAGCTCTGTTGCACTTTTAGCACCACCCAGGGGTCACGTGTAGGGTTTTTTTTCTGTCTATAGTATCATTCCATGTCTCCAATCTGGCAGGCTTTTTATTACTCATTCAGGGTGTGATATCATTACCGGTGCCAAAAGTATCTTGAATTATGTAACGATATTCTCGGTTAATGTCTTAGCTCTTTAAAATAAAAATAAACAAAACACAACCAAACAAATACACGCGGAAAACGATACAAGGTACACTTTGTAAATTTTAGTACTTATACGGTAATGTGATAGTATTGGTAGGTATACGGACACTTGGGTGGTACATTTGCCCTCATTTGAACACAAATGCTCTATTTAGCTCCATTGATAAACATAATGAATGGATCTTGTAAATATCAGTCAACCTAAGACCTTTGTTTCGCACAAGCATCAATTATACTAGAGGAATTTGAATTAAGTTACAATCATCACACAAGCACGACTAAACGTGACTTCTGTAAAGTTTAATACAAGGTCTCTTCAGTCACTCCTTTCCTTTAATACAAAAAATATTATTAAGATATACTCGTACGTCCCAGTGCCCGCGACAGCGGCCCAATAGGTACTAGACATCATCATCATCATCATTTCAGCCGAATGACGTCCACTGCTGGACATAGGTAGGCCTCCCCCAAAGGCTTCCACAATGACCGGACCTGCGCCACCCGCATCCAGCGGACACCCGCGACCCTTACCAGGTCATCAGTCCACCGTGTGGGGGGCCTGCCCACGCTACGCCATCCGGTACGTGGTACTAGACATATTCAAGCTTAATTCATAGCAAATAATTTATAACAAAAAAAACCGACTCCAATTTTGTACTTGCTATGCCGCAATTAGCGGTTTCCGTGAGCCAAGATCCGTGAGCCATATGCAGACGAACTGAGTACCGTATCCTTCTATTTAAGTCGGTAAAAAAGGTGAACATTAGGCTGTCATCATCATCATCATTTGGCATTAAGGTGTCATACTGGGACGTTTGCCAAAAGATAAGACAGTGACGTCTTGACCGGACTATATCAAAATTTTACAAAGTGTCCCAGGTACAGGCTAAGATTCTTGACTAATATTTACTGATATATGATACATGAAACGCAATACAAAAATATCTAGAATTTATGCCTAATACCACGGTCTACTCTAGAGATAGGGACTGGAATATTCCACGGGGTAGTCATCCCTACCCCTTTCCCCGGGCGGAGGGGGGGCTTTCACATCTATTCATTAGCATTCCAGTTCCATACATTAATGACTGGCATGACCGTCTACTGTATGGGACTGGAACGCTAACCGGAATACATGTGAACGACTGAACTAGGTATTATGCTGGGTGCTCTCGGTATTTAGATGTCAGTTCATGATAAATATGGTTGAACCTCGTGTGTTCATAAGTTTTGAGACGAATATTATTTTGAATAAATCAATTACAGAAAATATTTCTGTCAAGGTTATTGTTATCTGGTAGAGTCAAGGTATCTGGTAGAAAGAAAGTTAGGGCAGCGGAACGACAAGTTGTACACGAAAATGTCGACAGATGTTTCAACTACTGCACAGACAGTACTGCAACCTTATCACCCTACGATGTTCACGACGCGGGCGATTATTACGTATGAGGTAGCCTTTTCTCTCAATTTTGACTACTAGACGCTCAAACTATGCCTTAAAATTATCCATTTACCAGATAGGCTATTGGAATCATTTGTTAAAGTTTATTTGACACGTTTATTCATCAAAATAATTGGTTTTTTGGCAAAGTTTTAGAGAACACCGTAAGAAAATTAAATTTTCATACGAAAACTGCTAAAGCAGAAATTTTATCACTTAATAGAAGTAACTTTCTTCGAGCCTGGCTCTAAATACTCCTGATTAGTCTTTTTGGACAAAATTATCTTTTATGAAAACACAATTTATAGCTAAAAACCTGCCGTAAATACTACTCAAAAATAGTTACTCACAAATAAGCTACTGGAAGAGAAGCAAGAGAATCCCTGATGAAAACTTTCGTGTCTCGCGGGGTCATTATCTAGGTGTAGCCGACGCAATAAATGGCAAATAACATAAAATATTGGAACGCAGTTTAAATAATACCTATGTATATTTATTAATCAAACTATTGTCAAGTAAAATTAACAATATGTTTGTAGGTATATATAAAAAAAAATGAAAACATCGAGTATTTAGCCGTCTCAAAACTTATGAACACACGAGGTAATGTGGTTGATCACATGATGACAAACTCACAACCATAGAGAGATCGAAAAAGCATGCGGTTATGCGATAGGGTGACAAGAAGTGATTCTGTATAGGGTAGCTTCGCCGGTTCTCCGTCCAGCGCCGGTTCTCGTCCTTTTGAGTGACTTCTTCCTAACAAATGCATAGAATAGGAGTATATAAACAATTACCCGCGCAAGTTTTGGCTCTTTGCATTCCTTAATACCGAACCTACAATGCTAACTATAAACAAACATTATTTAACAACGTGTGACTAAGATATAATTAACGAAAGTTTACACCACATTTTAGAGCCTCGAAAACCACGCCAAACTACAAAAAAATTAGTGTGTAAGGAAAACTTTGAAGTAAGTTTTGTTATTGTTATTAACTAATTGCAGTGATATTTTTGGCACATATTACTAGTAATATACATAACGAAGACAATAGTGAGTCTTAATTATACTTATTTTACCTAAAACCTGCATATATTTAGTGGACGGGAACCGGACCATCAATTTTGCGTATTTGCCAGTTTTCGTCTACGTGGACGGATAACCGGCTTGGGGTAATTTTTCTGGATTTTCGCGTAGGTCCGGTTCTCGTCTATTGAAATCAGATCAAGATGCAGCAAAGGTAATCAAGGTACAGAATAATTATTGAAATGAATACAGATGAAAGGTATTAGGTACATAAGGTTTTTTTTTTTTTCCTTTTTAATAATGATTATTATTATCTTTTAGTTCTAGTCTTGTTAAAATCATAAAATGATATGTAGGTAATTTCAGTATAATGATGTATTGCAATACATAAGGTCCACTGCTTTACTGATGACGTTAGCTGTCAAATTTTAGCCATAAACAAGACTAGAGTACGATGACGTAAGCGGGGGTTATCGATAGGAAATCAACATTCAATTAAATTATTTTCGTTCTTACTTTATCTTCACAAATCTAGAACCTATTTAATGCCGGATCCACATAATGGAACATGATGGCCAACGTACAGGATGCAGTCATACGGTGGAACGAGATGAAAATATGTCTATCTCCCTTTAACGCACAACTGCTTCCTTTACATCGGATCGTCATGCATGGCCCATTGTGTAGTCTGGCATAAAAGTTGTTCTACAATTATTTTACGTAAATATTATATATGGCGGTGTTTTCTTTCTTTCAATATTCGTTGTGGCAATGACTCTGACAAATTACACGGGGAGTTTACCAAAGGGAAGTATTGTTTTACGATAACTTTTGGTGGAATATGCCTGGTTCTAGGCGTTATAGCAACACATGCAGAGGTATCTCTAAAGCTTAAGACAGGGGCGCCACCGCGAACCGAAAACGAGGTAGCTGACTCTCTGTCGCACTTGCATATTCGACTGAGAGAGAGCGAGATACTTTATTTTCAGTTTACGATAGGCCTTAAGGTTCAGGCATGCAAGATTCACAAGCAGGAAGCTTGTTCACCAGGTTATCAGTCTATTATTTATTATGAATATATATCAGGATATAATTTGGCCTAAGCAACTGGATGGCTGATTTCCTGAACGGGCAATTGACCCGTGTGGTCTTACAAGTAGAAGGCTAATCATCGAGTCAAATGGCTTTAGATGTCAGTGCCCATCAGGGACCTATTCTGCCTGCTACCTTATTTTTATTGCATATAAACGACTTATGACTGGTACCTGTGTGTATGCCGATGATAGCACTGTTGTAGTCAGATATCTTTCTAAAGCACAGGCCAATAAAGATGTAGTTCAATCTCGTCGACAGGATATTATGAATCGGAATTGACTCTTAGAGCAGTTTCAGATTGGGGCGATGCTAATAAAGTCAAATTCAATACATCCAAGGCACAGAAGTGTCTCATCACTATTAAACAGAGTGAACGAACTCTCGACCCCCAACTTTCCGGAGTGTATTCATACCAATTTGCCAATTTCTGACCATCTACAGCTCCTTGGCATGAGCAGCATGTCCAATATGAACTTTGGGTCCTACATTGAATTCTTGGTGTAAACTGCAGGATCCAAGCAAAAACTTGACAACCTCTCTAAGGTGAAGCGGTACTTCACACCTGGGCAAATTATAAAACTATTAAGTACAGGCAGGGTACATGCAGTATTGCTGCCAGCTCGGAGATGGATTTGCTTAATATCAGCTGGCTTGGCTTTGATTGATAAGCGTGCCAGGAAGCTCATTAGTACCTAACTTGGACTTGGTTGAAGCTAAGATGCAATGTCTAAATCATCGTAGGAAATTCGCCTGCATATCGGTGTGCTAGGATTACACGAATTAATCCCTCCCTGACCATTTTGGCATCTTAGGACAAAGCGTGGACGACATGGTTTGACCCTTATGTTGTTAACAACAATGTTGACATGCCTCTGATGTGCACGAAGCGTTTTGATTCTAGTTATCTTACCAAGACAGCTAAAGAGTGGAATAATTTTCGGGAAAATCTATTCCTATTTCATTATTTACAACTTACATCTTTTCAAGATGAGTGAGTGGGCAGTATTATCTATGACCTCACTTACCATCAGTTGAGATAGGGGTCAAATGCTTATGCATGAGCATCCTCATAACGTTTTTCCTGGTTATGCTCTAAGGACCCTGGGTTCCGCTTCCACAATTAATCGAAAGATTTGGCGCAGGCACTAGTTTTACGAAAGCAACTGCCATCTGACCTTCCAACTCAGAGGGAAAACTAGCCCTAGTTGGGATGAGACCGCTTTCCTCACGAAAAACTTCCTTCACCGAAAGACTGCTATTAAATTTAAAAATATATTTCGTACTCAAGTTTTTTTTTTTTATAAGCTAGTGGTGCGAGCCGGGGTTCACACCCGCTACCTCTAGATTGAAAGTTGCATGCTACAGTGGCTCACTCAATAATTACCTTTTATATCTATAAAAAATAAGTCGATCATTTCTTTATTTCTTAAAAACAAAAGCCAACTATTGAAACATTGTAAGATAAATAGCTAAGTACCTACGCATTAAAGGTTTTATACTCAGAAATTGGTTTTTGAGTGTATGAATCACTCCTCTTTTCCTATAGACGAGAACTGGCACCGCGTGGACGAGAACCGGGACAATCGGACGAGAACCGGCAAAAACCATACTTTTTCATTTATCATCTTATACAAGAATAACGGTGTATGTTATTAGTTAAAACTTAAACTTGGCAAAAAATAGAGTATATTGCCATTAAAAAGAAATATTACTCGTATAAATTGCTATAGTTCAACATATTATTTTCCCGTCACAAAGTTGGCAACTCCACTAATCGGACGAGAACCGGCGAGGCTACCCTATTTTCGTGTCAGGCATCCGGTATAATGCCTAAGTTAATAACTTAGTAATCGAGACACCTATTTTCTATCCTGTTGGTAGACTACCCAACTAAACTACGTATCAACCTATAATATTAAAACACTAGGTACTCGCTGTATCCAAAATGCCACTGACGCAACGCTACTTGATCTTCGTATAATTGTGTATCAGTTCCACTCAAAAGTTCAGGTTTCAACCAATTAACCGAATGGCACAAGATCAGAAGAATACTCTTTAAATCTGTACAAATTTGTACCTTATTCCTCTGACTTAAGTTTCTAAATTGTAGTTTATAGGCCTATACGGTTAAACGCCGCGCACCGAGACGAAATCATAATGCGAGGATGTTCTTGCATACTAAACAAGGTCCAAATACCAACAAGGTCTGCTTCTTAAACCAAGTAAGTCATGTCAATTAAATTGCCTAAACCTTAAGCTGCATCCCCACAGTCCTGCATGGCGGACGGAATTGAGCGGTACGAAGCCAAGATTGGGAGAGATAGGTACGTGATCCTATCACTTGACATAATGACTTTTGCCTTAATGTTTCATTACACCTTATGTTCCACTAGACCTAATAGTGGTCGGCGGTTAAGAAGTCCTGACATCTGTCATTTCCATACATTTTATTTATATTTACAAGTCACTTTGAGGTTATAAAATGTATGGAAATGACAGGTATCCGGATTGACTTCTTAACCGCCGACTACTATAATGCATTTTTCTCAAACATGCAATGAAATATTGATGTTATGTTCCTTATAATAGGCTGCGAAGTATGACGTTTCAGGTGCGGCTAGGACAAGAGGTTGTTAATGGAATTTCATACAAATCTTGCAGGCCTAGGCCGGCAAAGTCCTCTTTTTCAATTTCCATTCCACATTTTGTGGCACAGGCATCATGACATTCTGCCACTATGTGTATTAAAAACAAAACTTATTTTTTGTTGTTTGTTTCATTGCATGTTTGAGAAATGCATTTTATTTTCTTCAGAACAGTGCACTTTTCGGGTTTCGCTTTCGATTTTTCGCCTTCGTAAACCACGTAATTGTAAATTTAATTAACTGAACCTTTTCCGAGTTCCCGGAAACAAATAAATATGTAATAACATGACTTGTTAGTTTAAAAAAATTTAATAAAACTTTTTACAAATTTATGACGACGTTCGTTCTTGACCCGGATTGCCGGCCTTGGACCCAAACAATACAAATAACGTGAAATGTATTCGTTATGGTAATGTTTTACGGTTCAACAGCTAGAGCCCGAGGAAAATAAATAAGAGTAGATAAAGGTCATGGCGTGACCTTTACCTAGAATAACGTCTTCCGATTTCGAGATGAGGTCGGCCGATATTCGACCGAATTTGACGTGCCCCTAGGGTTAGCAGAGGTCCCGCATTTTTCAGGACGTTTTGATTTTCAGCATTGATATTTGGCCATGTCCCGCAATTCAGTAATAAACCCACTTCGCGATGTATTTGAGCAATGTACCGAAAAAATAATAAAATTATACTCCATCCATATTTTTTATGGTTCCGTACCCGAAGGGTCCAAAAAGCCCTATTGCTGTCACTCGCGCGTCCGTCTGTCGTCAGTCACACATTTTGTTCCGAAGAATATTTTAACTTCCCATTGACCTATGAACTTGACATTTTGTGATCATGTTTATTATTAGGTACCTCCGTATATTTTACCAACAAATACGAATATATTATATTGATAAATCACATTTGTTTTTTAGTTGTATCGTCCTCGGTGCGCGAGTCCGACTTGCATTTGCCCGGTTTATTTTTTCTTTGTTGAGCCCTCACCCAGCGTTGTTGCTGTCAGCTAAATGGATATGTCGATGACAACATAAAATCGCTAATGTCATCGCGATTAAACAAGAAACAAAACGTGACAACGCAATTACGAGTAGGTACATCGTTAATTTACCAGATCCGCAAAACTGAGACCATTGATAAAAACTCAACGTGTTTTTGGCGCTGCGTTATTTTTTTAACCGACGTCAAAAAAGGTGGATCTGCTGATCTGCTCCACTCGACTGTAACACAGCACGACCGACTTTCGATTGGGTGAACCGATTTTAATGATTCTTTTTTTATTTGAAAGCTTGTGCTTTCCGTGTGGTCCCATTTCAATTTGGTCCAGATCTGACAATGTCATCCATGATAAAACCATTTAAGTCTTAAATTAGCGTTATGTGCACGACAAATGGACGAATAAAGGATGATTCACAGTAGACCGTTCCGTGACCGTGTCCGGGCCGGCCCGTTATCTATGACGGCAAACGCAACGGCCGGCGTATTTCTCTAAAAGAAAACGGGCCGGCCCGGACACGTAACGGCCTACTGTGAATCATCCTTAACTCGGTTGAAGTTATTTTTTTTTGTTAAAATTATTAATACGACGTCAGGCGTATGGCCCGCCTGATGATAAGAGGTCGCCGCAGCCTATACCGCCTGCGACTTCAGGAGTGTAACATGCGCGTTGTCGATCATTTAAAAAATATATACACTCCTTTCTTAGAGATCCCCATTCTGTAGTCTCTCGGGAAAACCTCGGCAGGGAAGCTCATTCCACAACCGGAGCGTTCGAGGCAGGAAATTCCTCTGAAACCGTACCGTATGTGCGCGACCATTTAGGTTTTGTTAAGAGGGCGCAGTACGATCGGTGTGGATCGGTTCTCCATACAAACGTATTTAGGCTCTCATTTTAAAACGCCATGCTAGAATAACATGAAACTTTGTATAGACAATGGGATCCGGTATGCACCTAGGTCGGAAATTAGTTTCTGTTGCTAGAAATGGAAAAAGAAAAAAAATACAGCGGTTTTTTGAGTTTTTACGGCTTGTATGAAAACCTAAATAATCGCTGTATTTTTTCGCCATTATAATTTCAAGCAACAGAAACTAATTTTCGCCCTAGAAAAGGTGGATCCCATTGTGTATACAAAGTTTCATGTTATTCTAGCATGACGTTTTAAAATGAGAGCATGAATACGTTTGTATGGAGAACCGAACGTACTGCGCCCTCTTAATAAACTATTCAATAATATCTGACACGACACTATGCATTCTGTATGTTTGTAACCTTCGAGAAAATGAGAAAAATAAATGTAGTACACAAAGGCGACAAACTAATTTGTATATGGGTAGCTTTCGTAACACAAAGGAAGCAATTAAGTTTTCTTAACTAAAACCCATAAATATTTACCATTTTCTTGCAATTCACCCAGGGTAAGAGCTGGGCCACACGGAGGGCCAACTCCGAACTTCGAACTATATATCATGTTATACCTATATGACGGAAAGGGACGGCACGATACGAAGTTCGATTGTCGAAGTTCGGAGTAGGCCCTCTGTTGCGTTGCGTCGCGTCGTCGCAACGGATTTAAGGTGACATGTCATAAAAAAAATGTAAAACGTCATAGCGACGTCGCAGCTTTGAACACTAGGCGCCTTCTTCATTTGTCGACGCGGAGGCGGTACGATGTGAGAAAACTGTCAGCTGTCAGTGTCAACTGATACGAAAGCAGTACTGCTTCGCTTCTGCGCATGGTATTACTACTGCGCAAACGTATTACTGACAGTATTTCGTCAAGTGAGGAAATCTCACGTCGGTAAACTCACGTCAAATAAGAAAATACCTCTCACATGTCGCTCCCGCCCCGTCAAGTCAGGAAGGCGCCTAATGTGATTCTTGCGGTGCGGCTGCGACACCGCTGCGCAGTGTTGTGAACCGGTTACATGTAATTGTTATTCTCTAAGGCCGGGTTGTTGATCAACGTTAAATATCGACCTGTTTAGCCTAGTTGGTAGTGACTCTGCCTCCGAAGCTAGAGGTGGGTTCGAATCCCGGCCAGGGCATTTATTTGTGCATTTTTCACGGACATTTGTTCTTGGGTCTTGGATGTTTTCTATGTATTTAAGTATGTATTTATCTATATAAGTACGAGTATGTATATCATATCGTATTATATCATTTATTTGCATTGATCATACATCGTCATACACAATAAACATGTCAAATATATACACTACAGGCTACATCAATTGACAATTAAATTAATATCGTCGTTATTATTTATATCGTCGTCTAGTACCCAGCATAGTACAAGCTTTGCTTAGTTTGGGACTAGGTCGATTTGTGTAAGATTGTCCCCCAATATTATTATTATTAATATGGCGCCGGCAGCTGTCATCCCATAGAAACTTGTCAAACTTTCCATACATTGAAATTTTAACGAACACAGCTTACAATTACAGGCGGTTTGGTGCAACCCAGACTAAGGTCATATGATTGTTTTAAATCACTTAGGGGATAAAAAGAATGCGGATATTTGTATGGGTGTTCTCTTAAAGAGTTCTATGCGGGCGAAGCCAAGCAAAAGTTAGTTTCGCAATATGTTTAAAAATATTAAAATTCATGGATTCATGATAATGGAATCAACAAATAAGGGTCAAAGCTACATAAAGTATCCTTGAAGGATTAAGAAAATGGAAAATATTGATAAGTGAGTTAATTTATGTCGACATTTATGTAAAACGGTTAAATAATATGTTAATTAACCATGCTATATATGAATGTTTCACATATTATGACGATTATAATGATTCTCGCGTAGTTAAAAAACTTGTTTACAAAAATAACACTTTTATATGGTAATCGGCCGTATGTTTGACACCCTGTTTCACTTTAGTTTTTATAAATTAAGATTGAAGGTGTAGGTAAGACTATTGGAGCACTGTTAAGCACTGGAACATTTATCGTATAAATATGTAATATAAAAGATTAAAAGAAGAATGTAGTGGAATTATAACGATAAGAATTCTCAAATCACAAAAGAAAAGTATAAATCACTTTCCAAACATTTTTTATGAACATAATGTAAATGTTGTTTTTGTTGTATATCTACCTAATGGAGCGTTCGTGGCCCATCGGCGCCCGCGTACCGCGTGCGGTATGCGAGGTTAAGCAATGTCGGGCGAGGTCAGTCCTTGGATGGGTGACCGCTTTGAGTGGTTACTAACTGGGCGCTCCCGTGCCTTGGAAGGCACGTTAAGCCGTGGATCCCGGTTGCTGTCTATGATAGCAGTCGTTAAGCCAAGTTCGAGGCCTCCGGGCGGCTTGAGCACTTCTAACAGTCAAGTTGCCCATCACTCACTTGACAAGCCTAATCCCAATAAGGTCTAGTTTCCCCCTTGTGGGTTGGAAGGTCAGATGGCAGTCGCTTCCGTAAAAACTAGTACCTACGCCAGTTCTTGGGATTAGGTAGCGGACCCCAGGCATCCTTCAGGATGCAACTGCACTGGGAATAACGCTAGGACGATGACGATGATGTTGTATGTCTACCTAATAACATGTACACGTAAAGCTAAGGAGTTATCTTACTAAGAAATGACGGACGTATAAAAAATGGTACCTACAACAGATCCATATTAATTTATTATTATTATATGTATAATAAACATTATAAAACCAAGTTTTCATTCACGAAAGAAACATAAGAATTCGCATCATGGTCGTTACATATTACAAATTCAACGAAAAACCTTAAAATAGGCTAGTTTGCAAAAAAAAATAAACGATGCCATTCGAACCAGTTTTTAAAGAATATTTGTATAGGGCCAACTACGATTAAAACACAACAAAAGCAGCAAATGAGGGTCAAAAGTGAATTTTGTTCCCGGACGCCAAATACCGTCCATGCCAATGATATTTTAAGTATAGATACGTTACCCGCGTACCTAAAGTGTGCCGCTATAAAGACGCTAAACATCGCCTATTGGCTTCAGTCGCCCCCGGGCAAGCGAGAGAGGCGAATGTTGACACGAGTTCCCGCCAACGACGTAAGTGACCTTAAAAATGCCGTCATGCGTGTTGCGAAAGTGCACTAATTATACATCCAAATGTACTAAGGCAACAGGCATCACATGCCACAAGTAAGTAAGCTGAAATTATGTTATTTTTTCCATTTTATCCTTTAATTTACCAAATATGACGCCATGAAGACGCTGTCTCAGAGAAAGAGACTACCTAGTGTCGTTTGCAATGAGAGTGATAAAGACAAACAGACTGCGAACATAGATCAATGTAACAGATGCGTCATACTAAATCACATTCAATTCTAATTATATGGGTTACATAGTCAACTTCAACTTACTGCCCTATTTATTTCTTCGGGTTTATTTAGAAGAAAATAATGCTGTAACTATTAAATGTTAATTTTTAAAGTAAATCTCTGAGTACCAGTGACGAAAAGTGAAGAAGTGTCCTTTCTTGTATCCTGTACGAGGTCGGTCTGTAAGAAGTTTTTGTTGCTTGATAGAAATATAATCGATTGACATCAACAGGCATGAAACATTTTTTGACAAGATTAGTTTTGCTGTCTGTACATTTATTCAAAAATCCGTGTCCGAGTCAATTATTTTGTAATTCTTTGACGTGCCTGCTACGCAAACGACAACCCGATAACGGTATTGCCATTACTTACACTCGCTATCATCCGTCGATTAATAGGTAGAAACAGTTTGCACCTTCTGCGTAGTGTTAGTTTCTTTAATCTGTGTCAAACGTGCGATGATTGGTGTTCCGGGTGAAGGCTGTCTCTTTCTTATGTATTATTTTAATAAAGCTATCTCTTTTACGCTTTCGATGAAGTGTGCGTATTGTAAACAATAAAACAAAATGCGAATGTGTGATGCCGCGATGTTGGAAGCACTTTTTGCGCTTGTAATGTTCGAGCATAACCTATCTATACTTAAAATATCATTGGTCCATGCCTACTAATTGACAGAAAATTATGACGTCACAACAATCATTAATTCATTAAGTACCCAATATATGAACTGGCAAAGCCAAGTACCTAACAACCTATCAAAAACATTAATTATCTTTACTACATTACGAAAACATTATAATAGAACATTAATAACAGACTCTGTAATGACGGACGCACATCATTTACTTAGGGTTCATCTGATTCAACACATTGCATACCAATATGATTATATTAATATGTAGCGTTGTGCGCTGCGTGTTCGCTTCCACGCATTACCTACGTGTCTCGTCGCTGTCGTCGCTGTTTTTTTTTTAATACCACGTCGGTGGCAAACAAGCGTACGGCCCGCCTGATGGTGCAACACCGGGGGTGTCACTTGCGCGTTGCCGACTATTTAAAAATTTATACACTCCTTTCTTGAAGAATCCCATACTGTAGTTCCTCGGGAAAACCTCGGCAGGGAGCTCATTCCACAACCGGAGCGTCCGAGGGAGGGAGTTCCTCTGAAACCGTACCGTACGCGATGTATGTATGCTAACTGTCAACACATCGAATCCTCAAGTTAACAAAGGGTCGGCAACGCGCTTGTGATTCTTCTGCGTCAAGCGTCCATAGGCGACGGTGTCTGCTTAACATCAGGCAGGCTGTAAAGCCGCTTTTTTCATGTTAACTCGTCAGTTCTTATCTCCTTTTTTTTCTGGGGGGAAAATCCTTTATGGATACCACCGCACCGCGGGGACAGTGCGGTCTTTATGTCGGACTTGCACCGACTAAAAACCCCCCGATCGTCCTCCTCAACTCATTTTGGGTGGCTCTGGCATCTCCTTCGGAACGCACCAGTGCCGCCCTAGAGTCTGTGGGTCCCACCATTTGCTTTCATAGGCGATCACAGCCCCCAACTGTGACCCCAAGGACCCCCTTCTAGTCGCCTTCTACGTCAGGCAGAGGATACCGTAGCCGTATTCTATACCCCGGCTACAGGGCGCGAGTTCTCATCTCGCATAAGTCGTTCACTTTGAAACTATGTTAACAAACCAATTTAATAAGTACAACTTAGTAAAGTTGAAATACCCCCGACATTTTCATTTCAAAGCTCTATATCTCAAAAACGGCTGAACAGATTTTCATGAAACATGGCTAAGAACGCTCGGGATAAATTATCTATGACACAAAAAAACTAAACGAAAATCGATTCATCCGTTTCGGAGCTACGATACCACAGACAGAAACACAGACATACACGTTAAACTTACAACACCCCTCTTTTTGCGTCGGGGGTTATAATGATTCGGGTTATGTCGGGGATACAACTGTTAATTTATATTGGATATTTTTTACTTAGCGTACCTTAATTTCGTCACTAGATCACTAAATATAAAATAAATCCAAACGTAAACGAAACGAAACGGTTGTGACGAACAACTGAACTTTTGTTATCTTTACTACCACTCACTTTCAGACAATAAACTATTTGTATTTGTAAAAGTATTACGCTTACGTATTTGAATGCTAATCTCCTGATACCATCACTTTTCTTTTAGCGCCATCTAGCGTTAGTGACGGAACTAAAATTGAAAACGTTGATTGTAGGGCAGCTAACTCATAACAAGCACTCAATAAACAAGTATCCACTTCAAAACGGAACCATCATGATAAATAATTCGATCCATGTAGGTTTTTTGTTTGGTTTAACTCATGTGTCATGTTTTACCGGACACAATATTGTCGATCAATAATGAATAAGTTAGGCCCTTACTATTAAATCTTCTCTAAAACCAGGCCTATACGAACAATCATAAATACTTATGTAGACCACAACGACTGCGCGAAATGTATTGAGTCAATGCGAAATGTCGAACGAAATTGACCCCATGTACGGGTTTTTATTTACGACCTTCACGGTGCATTCTTAGTTGATTGTTATGCAACAGTGCAAGTCCATTACGACATGATGAGCTACTGCGTATTGGGATATGGGGGATAAGTGCGTATTTATCGCATATTGATCATTTTGTGCAGCCAATCAAGTTATTAAGAGTAATAAATGTACGGATCGCTGTTTCGTGAGTAAGCCTTGCTTCATGCGCAAAGAAAGTCCCCAATCGGTACGTGGGGACTACTACCCGCTACCTCGAGAGAGCCCTGTGCCCAGCTGTGGGACGTATATAGGCTGATGATTATGATGATGATGACGGACCTGATACTGGCGAGGCGTCCATGGAACTTGATTTCCACCGAGTTGCAAATTTAAAGAGTGCCCTTTACCTAGAGTTATTGAAAAAAAAAAGTCTACTTGACTTCATTGTATGCAAAAAGACGTATGATAAATAATAATTATGTTTACAAAATGCTTTCGTTTTCGGAATTCGGAAGTATAATCGTTTTAATATAGGGTTATTATTAACCGCCGACGCAAAAACAGAGGGGTGTTATAAGTTTAACGTGTCTGTCTGTGGTATCGTAGCTCCCAAACGTCGGGGGTTTCTAAACTTTTCTAAGTTGTGGTTATTTACTTACTTTACCTATCGCCTTAACAAAAAATAATAATTATATAGTAAATATAAAAAAAACAGATTCAACATTATATTTTTTTCTGACTGGATTTATTAATTTCAGGTAAAATTCCGAGATGTATTGAGACATCGGCCAGCCGCAACACAGCAGTAGGTAATTCCCGATAATTTATCCCACTTCACACTGTGTAGTTCACAGTGGCATTGTGCTATTCCCATATTTGTCTCCAGAACTATTCATACGATTTCAGAAACTATTTCAGGTATTTATAGAATGGATCTTCTAGAAGTTCTAGATGGACATAAACTATATTTTATCCCGCGCTTAAAGTTCTTGGCAATACGCGGGAAGAGCGGTGCGGGCAGCTAGTGAACTAGTGATCTTATAAATATTATAATAAAAATATATATATATATATATATTAGAGTATTCTCTAGGCTGGTATTTATTTCGTCGAATTTATATTTTTCTACGGGGCACCCGCTTAATGTACCTAATATCTACCGCTAAAAAACCAAAGTAATTTTTTTTCAGAATTACATTCAACATTTTTCGAAAAAAATATTGAAAAATAAAATCATCTTGAATGGGGGACGGCTAATTTTCAAAGTGCGGTAGCGACCCCTAAAAAGTATTTAAAAATTCCGAAAACAAATTACATTGGTTTTTTAGCGGTAGATATTACATTACGCGGGTGCCCCGTAGAAAAATATAACTTCGGCGAAATAAGGAGTGTGGTCCTTATTTCGTCGAAGTTAGTAGTCTTCTCCGGTATCATCAAACCGATAAGTGCGAAAAGAGTTGTAACTCATTCTGAGAACAGCAATTAAAGCTTATTCCGAGTATCATAGTATATCCAATATAACTGCTTTGCGTCATATCACACATGTTTTCACAGTTGTTCCACTTGATTATTCGCGTCATTAATCGTTTTATCATCATCAATAGGTTCATGACCTTGCTTGTGGAACGCGTGCAGCGGTGCGATACGCAGGTAGGCGACGATGTTTTCCTTCCCCGGAAAGCCACTGATAAACAACAAATGAAATTTCCTACATAAGTTTTGTGACTTTTTTGGTAATACCCAGTGATACAGGTCGGGATTCGAACACACCGGATTTAAAGACGCATGCCTTGCCGCTCCGCTTTAGCATTTATGCTTAAAATATAATTTCTATGTCATAAGTCATAAATAAAACATTAAAAATCGTATATGAATTTTTAAAATTAGGAATGAGCAAAGAAAATTGTCAAAAGGCGCAAATTGTCGTAAATGGGGGAATGTCGGTTATATGGTACCACTTTTTACTCATACGGGGATATTTTCATTGTAAAAGTACTTATGGTCCATATAAAAAGTTCAGTATTTTGGCTTTCTTAAATAGTAAGATGAGCATTGTCAAAATGAACTTTTTCATAGGGACTACTGGTCCGATTTAGCCGACGAGTTTGTTTAATCGAATCATCAGCATATAAATCGTATCTATGACGCATTTTGCATGCAAACTGTTTAATTATGGTATAAATACAAATATTTATTGTCAAATATTTAAATTGTTCGTGTACAATCCAAAAATGCTTTTTCGTTTAACCTATGCCAGAAATTAATGGTACTTACTATTTTTTTTTTTTATTACGAATATAAAAATATAACCATAAAATTTCCCAATTTCAAAATGGTTGGTATATATATATATATATTATAAAATTTAAACACACACACACATATATATAGTGTGTGTGTGTGTATTTAAATTATGTTTATTGCGCACTTTTGCTTACCTTCAACATAAAATAACACTATAGTTTACATTAAGTCCAATGAAATTCTATTTTTTCCTCTATCCTATCACATTCATGCTTATCCATATGCCATTTTTGATTATAATTATCGACAGTGAAACCCACCCAATTGCAAATAAAAAAGGTTGTATTAAAGGAAATATTGCAGTGACACGATTTAACTGGCGGTACGATATCACCGACTCTCCCCTTTTCTGAAAATCACTCCCGAGACAACGCTTTTGGAAAGGGTTATTTATGGCGAAATGGAGACCTTTATAACTTATAACCGTATGTTATAGACGCGTAGGAATTTCAATCCAGCATTGGACAGCATAAAACCGCGCATGAGCTATCTCGCGCGCGAGAAAGCCCACCTGTCTCTTTCTAAGTGCGACGATTAGAAATGGAAGGATAGTCTTTCTTGTGCAAGCTGTGTTGCAAAACTTGCAAAGTGTGTACAGTATAAGTACCTATGCATATGCACTTACACTGGCGCCTAAGATAGTACTTACGCACTGACTCGCAGTAGTAAATAGCTTGACATTAGACACTAGATAACTCCTATCACTAATTGGGTCATTTAGATGTGGAATGTCAGTGCTAAACATTTACAACTGACCCCAGCAAAACCAGCATATGCCTGAACTCCGGTTACGTACAGTTGTTAGGAATTCTGAGTCCAAGTTATAATAGGACACAGTGATGAAGAGCTTTGAGACAGGTTTTTAAATGAACGCTATAATGGCTACTCAGCTTTGTAATGTAATCCTTTTGAGCAATTTGAATGGTAAAAACAATTAGAAAAGACAAAGGATCTGTTTCGTGAGTGTTGTATTTGAGGGGCGCGGTAGAGAATTAAACCAAGTAACTTCAGTATTTTCATTTTAGATTCAAGTTGTCCTCGTTAAGTTAAAATTTGCTATATCAAGCCTCTATTCTGATCATATCGTAGCATTCGTAGCTATTCCATAAAAAGGCGGAATTCCAGTAAAAAATTTAGCCTTCGTGGTGGACCTAAGGTCCAGTCTATACTGTTTATTTAATCAGATAAGTAGTTCCTGAGATTAATCCCTACATACAAACTTACAAATTCACGAACTTTACTTGTTTATTAGTATAGATACACCGTCCATGAAGCTACTTGACCTTAAAATAACAATCTGACGGCAAATTGTATGCAATAAACAAGATAAATAACCGTATATATTTAAATGGTAAGATACCTATACCGGAATCAAATAAATACAATATGAAACCTAGTCACACTCAGCAGTCTACTACCAAAACTGAATCGAGGGAATATGAGTAAGAATCATATAATATAACTGCCACTCGTTTTTAATAAGTGCGATATGGAATCGGAGGTAAAGGTATTCGATTTTAGTGATTATATGTCTGCTGCGAAAATCTAACATTCTAGAGGAACAAGCAAGTATATAAAAACTGCAGGATGTTGAGTCAAGTTATTATCCATTTTGTTGAGGGCATTGAACTGAGTGACGCCATTTTGTGGAAACATGCGTTTCTTATGTCTAATATACCTTTATTTACGCTTAAGGTACAATATCTGTACGAAGTAAAGGCCAAAAATATATGTATTTTTTCACCACGTCGGTGGAAAACTAGCTGACAGCCGTCCATGGACGCCTGAAACACCAGAGGCGTCACTCGCGCGTAGGATTGCCATACGTCAGGATTTGTCCGGACATGTCAGGATTTTTGACCTTTTGTCCGGGTTGCGGCCGGACTTGGCAAGTGTCAAGATTTTTAAGAATGACCTCATAAAAAATGTTTACGTGATATATTTATTGCAAAATTTACACTTAATGAATAAAAGGATACATAAAAGTAGTATAGTAAGTAATCAACAAAAACAATGTTTTTTCGTTCAAAACAATTTAAAATAGGATAAATTACAGCTAAAGAGGATATCACTTTGTTTGCTTGAAACTCTACTTACAATCTGCTTTTGTTATTTGCACAATACAACAGGTAGATCCACGATACAGTACACCGTGGAGCGCAGCGCGCCGCCGGGGCGTCGTTCAAGCGACGCCAAATCTCTTTTACAAGAAATGTCAGGATTTTAAAGGTGATGTCAGGATTTTTATCAGGACATTTAATTCTTCCATATGGCAACCCTACTCGCGCGTCGCCGATTCCTAAGAAACCTTTTCACACCTTTTTTGAAGGGTCCCATTCCCATTGCCCATTGGGAATAACTCGGCATCAGCTAATTCCACAACCTATTAGTATAGTAGTAATAGTGGGTATAAAGATGCTTTTCAGAAGAGTCATTGTTGCCCGCGAATGAGGGATCTTTGTACTTTTCTTCCCTCATTTGAGGGCAACAATGACTCTTTTCCTCATAGAACGTGTGAAAAGCAGTATGTACCACTCGGTGGAAAAATTATTCGTAAGACATTTCATGTTTTTAGCAGCGGGCCTCATAGGCGGCGTGAAAAGCAGTGTATGTCATACGGTAGCGAAATTATTGCCGTCTTGGGCGTAAACACTTGACTCCCTCGCTACGCTCAAAATTCTAGTTTAGAATCTTTCGCTTTTATCAGGATTCATACCGCCCTCACCGTAAACATATCATTTTGCTCCCTTGAAACACAATCTACTATTCTTTATTTGTAAACAGGTCGTATTGTGAGCAATACCAGAAAACTTTAATGTAACATTTTTCAGTACACAGCTCGGATCGACAAAGATTACAATTGAAGTTCGCTTGACAGTACTTTGATACCGCTTCCAACTTTTGTTTTGTAAATAGAGAGAAATTACCAGAATCTTGTGTGGCTTTACCCGTGAGAGTGGGAAAAAAGATAAGCATTGCTTGGACTTATACCGACCGAACCATCGCATCTGTTTAAATTGTTTTTGTATATCTTTAACCTGAGGCAACGTTGAGTGTTTTACTTACCCACTTATCGTTTACGAATTCAACTTATTTAGTTTACAAAAAAAAAACAAGTTTAAGCTATGAACCGAAAGATACTCATACGTAAACTCACGCCTGTATTTCCACAAGGGGCAGGCTGTACAATTTAATTTCAGTGGCACTTTTAACAATGTATAATGTGTATATGTGGTTTTAAGGTTAAGAAAATATTACAGTGATGGGTTGCCAATCCATGGGCCACAACAAACTTCAACCCGGTATGATGAGAACTAACCAAACATAGTGCGAACGCCAGCGAAAGGCAAGAAAATTACAATTCAGCGTTAAGGCGCAGGGTAGGGCAAGCCATTATCCATACAAAGGTTGTGCAAGTTTTTTGCGTTAGTTTTGGCACTACAGCATTTTATTTTATTTTTTATTGGTACATATTGGATATACGCAGAACTTGATGTTGAAATTTTGCATTATTTAAAAAAAAAAAAAAAAATACAAAAAATACAAAAAATTATTAAAATTAAAATAGAAAAACATAGCTAACAAAAAAATAAGCATATGGACCAAAAATAGTAACTGGAGTGCAAACACAAACGAAGAAAAACTTGCACAAAGTTTGTATGGAAAGAGCTTGCCCACCCCTTCGCCTTAAATCATTGACTAAGGCATACTTACTTTATTGGTATAAAAAAATCTTTTTATAGCACACCAGCTGTCGTATAAGCAATAAGACTTTTCCGTTATCAGTTATATCCATCCACCATATCAGCCCTAGGACGTCCACTGCTGGACATAGGCCTCCCCCAATTTCATGGGGGGTAAATGCCATAATCGCCACGCTTGGCATGCGGGTTGGCGATCGCAGTATCTCCACCGCACTCAAGGAATGCTGCTGCCCATTCCCCAGTGGTCTTGGTCGTAGTTTTAGGACATACCCGGGTCCCGATCAGTTATATAATATGCAAAATATATCCTATAAGGCACGTGCGGCCAACACATATAGATTTAAAAAGTCTCATTTGCCATTATTACTGCTGTAAATTCACGTCTTTTTATATTAGCTGGGTAGTGTACTACCGTTCTAGAGTTAAAAGGTGTATGATACTTAGATAAGTATTAAGACTATTGAGATAAGTCCTTTTGGATTTGTGCAGCAGTGTAATTAGCATACCACAGTCATTAGTGCGCCCACGTGAGAATTTACCTTTACCTTTATATGTATGTCCGCTTACCTATTAAGTATAACAACAGGTCTAAAAATGATTTTGTACGTGGCAAGATCGAGTGATACCTACTGTAAGATCGACACTATGTTAGTACACATACATAACTCGTAGATAGAACCGACAGCCGAGACAGAGGCTCTCAATTAGTTTTTTTTATTTTATTTGTATGTAATGTGCTTATGTGATATTCATATCTTTGTCACAGAATAGACTTACATTCTTTGAAACAGTATTACATTCTTTGTCGTTACACTACTGGCTTTATTGTAAAAAAAAAACAAATTAAATAATTAAATGTTTTTGCTATATATATGTAATAGTTCCAGTGGATTTCGGGTTTCATCTTATCTGGATTTTGCTTTTATTGATTAAAATTGGGAAATAGGTTTGTGTTATAATACAATATACACCACTTTTGCTGTTATCAAGAATCCTTTATATAGTTTTTCCAAAACATTTATGAACTTGGCATACGCTTTTCCATTTGCAATTTTGGAATATTTTTTGTTTTTTTAGCATTATTCACAGCTCAATGATATTATTCGCTATACATTGATAAATGCATTTCAATGAAGGTTTATATTTCAAATATCACTTAATAGCTTAGAAAGCAGTAAGTACCAAATGAAAAGTGTAATACTTCAAATTCGGTAGTGCTCTTATTTGGAAAGAATAGAATCATTAAATGTTGTGAAAAAATTCCAACTATAATATGAAATTGTTAAAGAGAGACCAAAGTGTCCAGCACATTTTTTTGAAAAAAAAATGTTTTAGAACCGACCCTATATAAAACACCCGTTTTTCCAATCTGTGCGGAGGTTGCTCGTCTAGCAGCATTGGATATAATTTGTATAATTAAGTATGATATCCGTTTCTGAGCTACGCTAATTTTTTACACGTCTTCTTTGTTCTCGTTCTTTGAAAAGAAACAATGATTTGCGTAGCGTCACAGCTCTTCGCACAGACAGCAAAAAAACAACTCAGTAAATGTAATAAGTATGTCATTATCTTTTTTTGTTGACCTTACATACACATCTAAATGTCAAAATTATTTTGGAATAAATGTAGCTTCTAAAGTACCTAGCCAGCTTTTTAGCTACCCAATTTTATTCTCCAACAAAGTGTTGTTGCAGAATAATATTGACGAAAACGGCGGGACTAAATTTAATGAGGGATTTTAATATATCGTGTTTGTTGAAATGGTTGTGTATTAAAGATGTTTCGATGTTTCTGCTTCTGCCTTCATCGAAAAGCTAGAGGGCCTACCCCGAACTTCGAAAATCGAACTTCGTGTCGTGCCGTCCCTTTCACTCTCGTGTTATACACTATATGACGGAAAGGGACGGTACGATACGAAGTTCGATTTTCGAAGTTCGCGGTAGGCCCTCAGATATAGGTCTGGATCAAATTCTCAAAATGGCGAACTTGCGGCTTAGTTTTGTTTTTCAAGGCCCTCGACCTCGAGTGGTGTAATAATATAAAGGGCTTTGAACGGAGAGTACTAAAATATATCAATACAGTCGGGATTTAATAAAAAGTTATGTTCACTTGTTTTGTAAGTTTATTAACTTTTGCTACTCCAGGATTGTAGTCAAAATTTCTCCCAATTGAAAAAAGATATTTTTAGGACACAAGGGATTACTGCAGATGCACAAAGGAAGCGTCCTTTAAATTTTTTGGTACTAATACAGGCCACACCCTGTATATACCTATAGTCCGTTGACTTGGGACATGTCACAAGTCAAATATTATTCCCCGCTTTGTTAATGGCGGTGACTGTACCTTCTTGAACTCGTACCGTGAATAAGTGGTTCGTCATGAGAAATGGTTTATCCATGACTAATCTAATTTACCTAATCATGTTTATTTATGTACTCATTAGCACGTGTACATTCGATATGGATACGGCGATAACTACCCCGTAAAATGGGGTGAGTAGGGACAAAACTGACATTCAAACCTCGATAAAATTTTATTTTTACATATGCAAACTGAATGGTGTATGTAATAAGTGTTCCGGACGTTTGTATTTTAGTTTTTATTTTATTTTGGGCAGTTACATTTCATAACTTTGACGATAAACAAAAAATCCCACCTCACCCCGTAGTCTCTCGAAATTGTGAGATGGGATTTCATACAAAGGTGTTTTTAGAAGATTGTTGGATCGTTTTTTTTATTATGAGTATTATTATAGCTCCATTTTAAATTGGAATAAATTATTTTTGTAGCATTAGCCTTAAAATGTCATCTCATCCCTTCTCTCCCCATTCATAACCCAACTCTCCCCGCGAACCCTACTCACCCCATTTTACAGTACCGAGAAAAATCCTTATAACACAGACAGCCTTATCCTTGTTACACTATGTTCTATAACATTTATATCAGCCAGTGTGGGAGGCACCATTGCCTTTATTTTCGCCGGTTGTACAGCGGACGTAAGTGGCCCCCGAATTTGTATGAAAATAGTAATTTGTCAACTGGACAACCATGTTTTCTTCCAGAATTCGTGTTTCTGCGAGATGCTACATACACATATTCATATAGACTGTTCATCTTACTAGAAGAATGTATTGATTTTATCAAATATGTATACATGTCTGTAAAAAATAATGAAAAGAAAGCGGAAGGACAAGAAAAAGTTGATTGACCCAATTACAATAATTTAATTAAAACAATTGTCAAGTCGAAATGATTCAACGGTATTAAATAAATAAAATAAAATAAATATAAGGGGACAATCTTACACAAATCGACCTAGTCCCAAACTAAGCAAAGCTTGTACTATTATGGGTACTAGACGACGATATACATACTTATATAGATAAATACATACTTAGATACATAGAATCTATCCAAGACCCAGGAACAAATATCCGTGCTAAATGCACAAATAATACCCTGGCGAGGATTCGAACCCGGGACATCTGGCTTCGGAGGCAGTGTCACTACCAACTAGGCTAAACAGGCTGTCCTATCTCGAAATCAACCTGAATAAAGCAATTTGTGTGCTAAAAACATCCATATACCTTAAATACTTAAACGAATCCCATTTGGCACAGTCCTATTATGACGAATGAGATCTTTATGGTGTATTTTTATCCTCTTTGAAGCGTGTTTACACGGGATCCAATTAGGACTTAAATGCTAACGCGTCAAATCCGGCTCAGGAACATCTTGGAGTAGGTACGGATAGCAAAACAGTCACGTTATTTGTACCGCCATGGTGGCAAACAAGCATACGGCAAGCCTGGTGATAAGCTACGCTAGTAGAGTGTAACTTAAGCGCGTTGCCGATCGATCTTTTGTTGTTATTTTTACAGGCTTTTATTTAGTTTCACTCACCTGTCTCGTTGTCTGTCTGTCGGTCTGTAATCAAATCTTGCAAGTAAAATTTGATCAGCTTCCCGGTTTCCGATTGAGCTGAAATTTTGAATGCATGTATAAATCGGGATGACAATGCAATATTATTATGACATAGAGCTGATCATATGATGGAGATAGAAGGTGGTCATAGCAATTCCTAAACAACACAAGATAAACTCATCATGTTTGGGCTCATTTGAACCGACTCAAGTAGTTTATGATTGTGGAAAAAAGTACAGTCGGCTATAAAAGCTTTACCAAAAATGAAATTTTTGACCAAAAACTTATTGTCCTCTTAAATAATAGGCAAACACCGTAGCTATTATGGACGCGTGTGACGCTTGTTTGCCACCGACATGGTATTTTTTTTTATTTATTTATATGGAGAACCAACAGCTTTTATAGCACAATAACACTTTGACATATGTAAACAGATAGCCAACTAGGAACTCACTGGTAGGTATAAAATAACAATAATTGTATTTGTATACCTTTGATATAAAGAATTGTATCTGTTTTATTTGCTCTTGAGTGTAAACACACTGTGATGATGGTGATATATAAAATATTCAAAGTCAAAAAAATCAAAAATCAAATATTTATTCTGCAAATAGGCCACAAGGGCACTTTTACATGTCAAAGCGTGAATTTATACAATTAAAAAAAACTGACAATCTTACTAAATAATAATGATTAAAAAAATATACTTATTACCAATTTACAAATATTAAGGACGTGTTGAATACGATCGGTCCGAATAAACAAAAAGTATATAAAATTAATTTAATATCTCAGAGATGTATATGGTCTCTGAGCGTCCAAATACGATTAATAACAATTATTTAAAAGTCCTTAGAGATGTAAATGATCTCTAAGCGCTAAAATTAAAATAAGTAAACTTAATATTGTTGTAAATATTTATTAAGACAGTGAGCCGTGGAAATAATATGAACGCCAATTTTCAATTCAGTTTCTTCATTTCAGACATGGTCCATAACATCAGAGGGCCTACCGCGAAACACAAACGAAATTTTCCGTCTCTGTCGCATTTGCAAATTCGTTGTAAGTGCGAGAGGGAGGGAAAACTTCGTAAGTATGTGGTTGGCGGTAGACCCTCTGGTTTACAAATTTTGCGCCTTCATTTTATCGTCACATTGCTGTTTTTTTACACCAAAATATGTTCAATTTACCGTTCATAAAATATAGAATACGCGACTGGATTCAAAAAAAATTTGAATTTATGTAATTGATCGAAAGTATGTCTTTAACACTCTGACCAACCGATTCCAATCAATTAACATTTGGCAATCATCCACGCTATTAATTAGATACTTAATTAAACTGCAATTCAATTTCGTCTAGACTCAATCATTTTGTAAATTGATTTGTAATTTGGTAAAGAATTGAATTGTTTGTAATAGGCTATTGATGTCTTCTTATTATTTCTAATAATTGAAGCTGTGATTTTAATTTAACTAAATTTTTTTGGGCGTGTTTAACGCAGCGTAAATTTAGTTAGTTTGAGGTTTTGTAAATGTTTTAATATGATTGGTAGAGACAATTCAGTTGGATAGGATAATTTAGGTTAATGTTAGCGCTATTAACTCCACTTAACCAACTCGAATAAAAATTTGAGTAGTCGTTAGCAGGGTGCGCCCGACGTAATCTAGCGAAGATATTGTCTATCTAACCGGTGTAAAAAAAACCTTGCATCTAGTTCGGTGATTATTCCTCCGTGGTATTGGTTTTTAGGGTTCCGTACCCATAGGGTAAAACGGGACCCTATTACTAAGACTCCGCTGTGCGTCTGTCTGTCCGTCTGTCATCACTGTCATCAGGCTGTATCTCATGAACCGTGATAGTTAGATAGTTGAAATTATCACAGATGATGTATTCTGTTGCCACTATAACAACAAATACTAAAAACAAAATGAAATAAATATTTAAGGGATCTCCCATAACAAAAAACTTTTAAAAAGTTGCTCGTTGTGTTCAGGCGCTGGGTCTCAAAAAGTGTGGGAAAACTAAAATCCGACTCGTACTTGACCAAAATTTTACTTAATATTATTTAACGTTCTTATCTATACTATAATAATATTATAACGCTGAACAGTTTGTTTGTTTGTTTGAACGCGCTAATCTCAGGAACTACTTGTTCGAATTGAAAAAATATTTTTGTGTGGGATAGTCTATTTATCGAGGAAGGCTTTAAGCTATATAACATCACGCTGCGACGAATAGGATCGAAGAAGCGGACGAAGTCGCGGGCAACAGCTAGTTACTGATAAAAAAAAATAGTACGGAACCCATCGTGCGCGAGTCCGACTCGCACTTTTTTAAAAACCTAAGTGGCTTTAGTGTCTATCACGGTGGTAAGTTTGGTTATTCTATCTGTTTGGTTCAGGACGAGGAATCACAACGAAATACGCGAATCGGGGGTTGTGTATTTAGAGTAAAAAATATTTTCCTTCACTATAGGTAAAGAAATCGGCGGGCTACCATCCTTACCTGGTCGAAATTCCTCTAATTCGAACCAAGCTCTTTGCATCATCTTATATAATGCGCACTTCTAAGGTTTGGAATTCTCTGCCGGAGTGAATAGGCATCTTCTGGGTGAGCTCGCTTCATCGTCGGCCTCATCTTTGCCCCCTGGCCATGAGCAATCCCATTTTTAATAAAAAATAAATAAAACATATTTAGTCATAGAAAAAGTGTTTCGCTGACGCTACCCCAGATGCGCCGGAGTGGGATTGTTGCCGTTATAAATAGACGCGCGAGAATGCAACTTACTCGCGACTCTCGCGAGTGTAGAGTAGACATGGGGAAAAGCGTTACATTTCGATATCAGTGACTGACGATCCCGTTCCAAAAAAGTCACAGTGAAAAGTCATCGTGACTTTGTCACGCCTGTTACTGGTGTCACTGCATGATATTTGTGGCACGTCACGGTCCTGTAATGAACGTTTTTTTTTTGTCACACTATTATTTCAACGTGACTACGCCGATTTTACAGCCGAGTTACAGTCACAGCACTCCATAGCGTCAGTAGCGTCACGTCACGCTCCGCGTTTGTCGTGATTTGGGTACCAGAGACTCCGCTGGGAACAGTAGGAACGTATGTGACTTTGTAACGTTGCTCTTTTGTGAAAAGTCACAGTGATACGTTTTGACGGCGAGTCACGGTGACAAAGTCACCGTGACGTTATTTTTCCCCCATGTCTAGTGTAGAGGGCGCTAGCTTCCGGGTCATTGCAGATTCGCACTTGGCTGTTCGTAGGGCAAGAACATTTGGGGTTGTTCGTACTCAGTTCCTACCTGTTACCAGGCGTGGATCCAATATTCACGTTACCCGTTCTATCCAGCTATTTCCACGAGGTAGATTGTAATTACTTTACCACAAAATAAAATCCCCATTTACATATTTAAGCTAGAATTTTTAGTTTAATCTGAACGGGGATTCTGTATCCAATTTAATTGGTAACTTCTCTTATATACGTAGGCATTTAAATCACTCAGCGTATTTACAATGAATTCTAGTTTGCACAAGTAAGGCAAACGTCCCAATATTTGACAGTTGACAGTTTGACACCTTAATTCCTAATTTATGTAATGAATAAACATTGAGTCAAATAATGGGCCAGTGTCATGACTCACAACTTTTACCTTAAGAGTACGCAGAAAGCATGGGTACTCCATACAAACCAAATACAAACGTAGTTTCGCTCTCATTTTCAAACGGCATGCTGCAATGACATGAAACTTTGTATGCACTTGCACAATGAAATCCAGCATATCTAGGCCGAAAATTATTTTCTGTTGCTTGAAATTCTTTTTTTCTTTTTCGGCCTCAACTTTGCCCCCCGGCTAGATGCTGGCCAAGAGCAATCCCATTTTTAATAAAGAATTATATAACAATGGAGAAAATTTACAGCGATTATTAAGGTTTTCATACAAGACCTAAAAATCTCGAAAATACGCTTTTTTTTCTATTACAATTTCTAGCAACAGAAACTAGTTTCCGGCCTAGATATGGCGGATCCCATTGTGTATACAAAGTTTCATGTTATTTCTTGTGGAGACACTGGGACCGTGGAGCGCGGGTGCCCACCGACTTTTTGGGCAACTATCCCGAAGGCTGGCCGAGGTGTCAGGAGACCGTAGGGCTGGCTCGTTCCTCGGCCAGCGGATCAGCATAGCTATCCAAACGGGGAACGCTGCCAGCCTTATGGGAACCCTTCCACAGGGCTCCGATCTTGGTGAGCTTTTTTTTAATTAGTTTTAGTTGTTTTGTTTTATATAAATATCCTGTTTTCAGCATGGCGTTTTAAAATGAAAACGAAACTACGTTTGTATAGAGAATCGAGTTCAGTCGAGTAAATATTTCACATGAAACATCTTTCAACTGCAAATTTTCAAATGTACCTACTTCGGTATTTGGAAAATTTAAAGAACTCTTCCAAGAACGCGTATTAAACCGTCGGACGATCTTAATGCGTTCCCGCAATGCATTACGCTCAAGTGCACTCGAGAGCATCTACTTTACTGAAAAGGGCATATGTTTGTACGATATCCATGGGGCTTACGTCTTTTTAAATGGGTAAGATATTGAGGTTAATTAGAATATCAAAATTTGATTGCCATTTGCTTAACCTGCAATTGTGAGCGAATATGGTTAAGATCTTACGTTATGCGTTGGTTAAGACATACTATACTATACAATAATACTGTCTTTTTTTTTGTTTTGGTTATTAACAAAAAAATTTATACCACGTCGGTGGCAAACAGGCGTACGTCCCGCCTGATGGTTAGCGGTCACCGCAGCCTATGGAGGCGCAACTCCCAGGGGTGTCACATGCGCGTTGCCGACTCTTTAATTTATAAACTCCTTTCTTGAAGAACCCCATACTGTAGTCCGTCGGGAAAACCTCGACAGGGAGCTCATTCCACAATTGGAGCGTCCGAGGGAGGGAAGTCCTCTGAAATCTTACCGTACGCGACCATATAGGTTCTAAGGTTTTGTATTATACTGTCTAATTTTTATCTTATACACACGCGGATTACAAAAACGGTTTTTTTGTGGCTTCGTGTAACTGTTATTAATTATAGGTACTTTTTGAAGCTAAGAGTTGTGCCGTTGAGACATTACAAAATTTACAAATGGTTATAGGAAATTTGACCATCGGTTTAGCCTAGTGGTTGGTCCTGCCTAGGAAGTGACTGTCCTACCTTCGAATCCCGGTTAGAGCAAATATTTGTGTGATGAGCAATGAGCATTGAATATTTGTTTCAGCGTCTTTAATGTTTTCTATGTATAGAAATTAGAAATGTATGTCTATTGAATGTATCGTCTTCTAGTACTCATAACACAAACCTCATTAAGCTTACCATGGGACTGGTTCGATTTGCTGATAGAGTGAAACGAAGGCCTCCAATTCAACTTCGGCAAAAATTCTTTTGTATGTCCGGCTGATATCCGGATTTACGGCTGTTCTCCTCTATAGGTCGCATTAATCAACCGATTCTCGTGAAATTTTGTGAGCAGTTTTGATAATTACACGAAATTTCTCACACGAAAGTTTAGATTTTTGGATGTTTGTTGCTCAATCACGCAAAAATGGCTTAACGGATTATGATGAAACTTTGTATACTTACAAAAAAGCTTTGCCTTTCTCACAATTTAAGACGAACATTTTAACGAACACCAGTTTAGCTTGCAGACGGTTTGGTGAGACCCTTAGTTTTGCGTAATTTCCCCCCATTAAACGGAAGGATATATGTCCAGAAAAAAAACCCTGATAACTTGTTAAGATTGGAAGTATGGTTGCATAACGCTCCAGTTCATAAATAAACCTGCGCCCGCGTCGCCTTCCTTGCTGTGACTGTACGAGTATAGTCGGTCTAACTTGTTTTAACTTATAAGACCAATTACTTAACAATTGTAATCGGCTTGATAGAACAGGTTCATGGATAAGGAAGATCGGGTTTTAACAGTTATTTAGTACAATTTTGTAGTTGTCGGCCTGTTTAGCCTAGTTGGTTAGTGACTCTGCCTACGAAGGTAGAAGTCCCGAAGAATCCCTAGGGCATTTGTTTCTGTAGTGAGCAAAAAAATTTGTTCCTGAGACTTGATTGTTTTCTATGTATTTAAGTATGTCTATTAAATATATCATATATCATAAACGAAACCAAGGAAATGGAAACCTCTAATATAAATCGTTCAACCCACGTATAAGCAACTTTTCGCCCCACTCCTGCTGTCTTTTCTCTCAGGGGACTAGTCTATTTGTGTAAAATTTGCCCATAAATTTGAATACATATTAAGTCCATATATATTATTATTTATTGTACATAGTACAGGTATTATAAATATAACGAAACTTATAATTAGAATAAAATTATTGAAATAATAAAAAGATAAAGAAACTAATATATATATATATATATATATATATATATATATATATATATATTATTTATTTATACTACGACGGTGGCAAACAAGCTTACGGCCTGCCTGATGGTAATCAGATACCGTAGCCTTGGCATATGCACGCTTGCGACTCCAAAAGAATCACAAGTGCGTTGCCGATCCTTTATTGATTTGAGGATTCGTAGTATTGACAGCTAGAGACATTTGCACATCGATGGACTCGACACAGTAAGTATATCCTCATCAGCTTTGGCGACTTTACTCACCACCAGTAACATCACATACCTTCCGATTTCCTTCCTGATTTATCGATGCGGATATGAGAAAACTGTCAGCTGTGTCAGTGTCAACCGATACGAATGCAGTACTGCCCCAGTTCTGCGCATGGTATTACTACTGCGCAACCATAATACTGACAGTATTTCGTCGAGTGAGGAAATCTCACATGAGTAAGCTCACGTCAAAGAACAAAATATCTATCATATATCGATCCCACCCCGCAGTCTCCCAATAAGCAAGTGGTTTTTATTTATTTTATTGTATTGCAGTCTTAGCGGCTGAATTTCGAACGCAAATTGTACCACAGAATAAGTAATAATATAAGTAAATGTACCTACTATTGATATTGAGCGTGCCATTTGTGACGATGCGCTGCGCCGGCGCAAACTGGCTGTAATTCAATTTATTTCGCGAGGGCACGGCTGGGTCAACACAGTGCCAATCACCTTCAACCACTTTGTGATCCTAGTAGCCTAGCAAGTATAGATGATCATTTTAGTACTTTGTCGCACTAACGTAACAACACTGCGACAGTTGGGATACTTGGGATGCGTCAAAGTAGTGAAAATGAAAAATGTACTAAAATGGTCGTCTACTTTTGCTGTTGACTATTTGAGGTTTTGGTGATCTCGCATTGCTTGAATGAACTGAATGAATGGTAGAATAGAATGAATACTAGGTAATTTATCTCTACAATCCAGATTTAGATTTATAAGTACCTATAAATAAATAATAATAATGTTAGCAACACGAGCGCCCCCTGCCAGCTTCGACTGGAACCTGTACCACCACCGCGCGACGAATCTATAAAAGAGGATGGAGTGATCGGCGCGCGCTTTTATTCGCTGAAATTTGCTACGATAATCATTGGAATTTGCTACGATAATCATTGGAATTTGCTACGATAATCATTGGAATTTGAACTGTGTTACAATTTGTATCGATTATAAAGAAATAAATCTGATTTGAAACATTTCTAGAGTAACTTCATTTTTATAAAGTTAATAATAATAAATAAATATTTGGGGACAATCTTACACAAATCGACCTAGTCCCAAACTAAGCAAAGCTTGTACTATGAATACTAGGCGCCATATACATACTTATATAGATAAATACATACTTAAATACATAGTAAACATCCAAGACCCAAGAACAAAATCCGTGCTAAATGCACAAATAATGCCCTGGCCGGGATTCGAACCCGGGACCTCTAGCTTCGGAGGCAGTGTCACTACCAACTAGGCTGAACAGGTCGTCAATGGGCAATGTCTGAAATTTTTAAAAGTCCTTGATTATTTTTCTAATGGTAGGAATAACCCTCGCCATGAACAGAAAAAAGTTTCAGATTTTTCGGTTGCGCCATATATTTTTTAAAAATATAAACATTTTATATCACCTCGCGTCTGCCCCGTATCAGACTACTACGACATTTCTAAGTCCGTCGAATATTTAAAAAAAAACGCCTGCTTGGATCTGTGGTACGCAATGACATTGACAGTTCAAGTCATACGACCAACCTATGATGAACTGTCGATGTCATTGCGTACCACAGATCCAAGCAGGAGTTTTTTTTTTTAATATTCGACGGACTTAGAAATGTCGTAGTAGTCTGATACGGGGCAGACGCGAGGTGATATAAAATGTTTATATTTTTAAAAAATATATGGCGCAACCGAAAAATCTGAAACTTTTTTCTGTTCATGGCGAGGGTTATTCCTACCATTAGAAAAATAATCAAGGACTTTTAAAAATTTCAGACATTCCCCATTGTCATGTGATTCTTAACTCGAATTTGCGAAATCAAAAGATTACGTTTAACCAATGGTGACCTGCATTTACGTAAGCCGGTTAGAAAATTTAATACTTGGCCTTTTTTGGACTTTAAAACCCGAAAGGAGACTTTTTTGCGAGAATAATAGAAATAGATTGTTACCCGACCCGTTGTGTCACACTGCCAGTCAATGTTCTTCATTTTCTGTTTGATTTTGAGATTGCAACACATGTGGTACAGTCACCAGCATTAATATCTGGCTAATCAAAGGCGGCAGAAATATCTGACACGTCCTAACGGCCCTAGAAATAGAGCCGTGTCAGATATTTATGCGCACTTTGTTGTGGCAGATATTGGTGCTGGTGACTGTACAGTGGATTGGTACTAGTTACCTTTAAGTACTCCAGACTGATACTGTCCGTATTTGTCTGGAATACTTTTTAACTAGACCTAAAGATTCGAGCTATAATCACAGAAATCGAAATTCGAAGTTCAAATGTGTCCATCTCTACCGCTCTTATAGTTTATTCGTGATAGCGCCGCGCAATCCCCGCAGTAAGCTCGGTTCTCCATACAAACGTAGCTTCGCTCTCATTTTAAATCGCCATGCTAGAATAACATGAAACTTTGTACACACAATGGGATCCGGCATATCTAGGTCGGAAATTAGTTTCTGTTGCTTGAAATTATAATGGAAAAAAATACAACGATTATTAAGGTTTTCATACAAGACGTAAAAAACTCAAAACCTCGCTGTATTTTTTTCTATTACAATTTCTAGCAACAGAACCTAATTTCCGACCTAGATATGGCGGCTCTCATTGTGTATACAAAGATTCATGTTATTTCAGCAAGGTGTTTTAAAATGAGAACGAAACTAAGTTTGTATGGAGAACCGAGTTCAGCCGAGCGTACTGGGGATCTATTGAGCACGCTAACTATAATTAATATTATCGTTATCGATCTATAGTCTATGACATAACCTCGTACCGATTACCAGTTGCTACTGACACGAAATGTGATAATAATGCAATTTGTGGTAAAAAAGCGAACCGCTTTTAAATCAGCTGTTTAGTTACATTTACGCTATTTATCGGTTAGGTAACCTTCGTTGTAATTGTTTTAAGTGGTTTATTAGTACAGAAGCCGCTATTTGATTGTAAATTGAGGGTAATCATTTAATTTCTCAAATCATTTCTACTCTAGGCAGTTCTGACGTCCTCTGGGGGACTGGTGATGCGGGCGGGAAGCTTCCAAATTATCACTTTTTTTTTTAATATGCACATTATTGGATGATCTTTTTGCATTTTCTTCTAAACAATTTTTTGCTACCTATATAAGGCTTCTTCTTCTTCTCGAGTCGATGGCTCCGAGTTAGATTGCGTTGGACCAGAATCCAGCGACGTCTATTGCGTTTTGGTTTGCGACCATCAGATCGTCAATAGTGCAGGATGTAGGGCATGCTGGGCACTGTGTGAGGTGTTCCATAGTTTGCGGCACCGTTCCACACAGGCATCGGTTAGATGGTGTTTCGATGATACCCCATCTGCAAAGATTTTCCTTACAGCGACCAACTTGAGTACGCAGTCGGTTGAGCGTTTTCCAGGTAGCCCACGGTAGTTTGTTTCCTGGAGGCAGATGTTCATTAGGTTGGACATAGTCCGGGGGCGGTGGCAGCGTCTGATGCCATTTTTTAAGCCTCGCTTTTGGTTGGGGATCCGAGTTGGGGACGACTGACGCAAGAAAGTTTCTTCGGCTTTTCAGGCGAGTGGGTGCCGGTTGGAAGTTGTAGAGAGGGTGTCTTATGTCTGTCTCTTGTCGTCTTTTTTCCTCGCTGCAGGCGACACTTCTGCGCACTGCCGGTGGAGCAATTCCAGCCAGAGGGTAGAGCAGTTGCAGTGGAGTAGGCTTTAGGCAGCCCGTTATGATGCGGCATGTCTCGTTAAGGGCAACATCGACCTCCTTAGCATGTGCAGAGCGAGCCCACACAGGACTAGCATATTCGCCAGCGGCGAAACACAGTGCCAGACCGGTTGTGCGCAGAACGTAGGCCGATGCGCCCCACTCGGTAGATGTTAAGCGTCGTAGGATGTTGTTACGTGTGCTGACCTTCTGCTTAATGTCTTTGCAGTTCTTTTTAAAGGTGAGAGCTCTGTCCAATGTTAATCCTAAGTACCTTGGATAGGGGGAGTGCTCGATGCTGATATCTCGCCAGGTGATATTTAGGGCCCTGTTTGCATCTTGGTTACGCAAATGATACGCGCAGGACTGCGTTTTCGATGGGTTCGGTTTCAAACCGTTTTCATCGTAATAGCGTCCTAGGGACTCTAAGGATGCTTCCAATATACTTTCCGCGTCTTCGAAGGTTTTTGTCTGGGCTGCAATTGCGAGGTCGTCTGCGTACAGGTACTTGGTACTCGAGGGATTAGGGGGCTGGTCATTAGTATAGATGTTGAAAAGTGTCGGTGCCAGTACGCTTCCTTGCGGGAGGCCGTTTTTCTGACGGCGCCATCTACTCTTTTGTGATTGCAAGTGTACCTGAAAGCTGCGGTTATGGAGCATTTCACGAAGGATATCTATAAATTTGGCGTCAGTTGTCACGGCAGCTACTTTGGCAAGTAATCTGTTGATGTTTACCGTGTCATAAGCAGCAGACAGGTCCACGTAGACCACACCGGTTACCTTGCCAAGCTCAAAACCATCCTCAATATGTTGTACGAGCTTCAATGTTTGGCTGCAGCACGATTTTCCTGGTCTAAAGCCGGCCTGTTCGGGTGAAAGATATTTTTCAACAATAGTTGTGAGGCGGTTGAGTAGCATTCTTTCAAAAAGTTTATAAGTGTGGCATAGGAGAGATATTGGTCTAAAATTTCTTGCATCCGTGGGGGATTTTCCTGGTTTTAGGAGGGCTATTACTTTTGATTTTCTCCATTGTCTGGGGATGCTTGCTGATGTTATGCAATTATTGAACAGCTCAACTAGCCATGATATTGCCGTTTTACCCAGGTTCTTTATTTGTTCCACTGTTATGTCATCCACACCAGCAGCCTTGCCGTTCTTTAGAGACTTTATGGCAGTGACTATGTCCACGATAGAGAAGCTTCCGCTTATTTTGCCTGCCTCTGCATTTTTTAGGCTCGTTTTTGGCAGCTTTGGGAGTTTTTGCGACGGTTTGCCATTCAAGAGAAGTTGATGGGCTACTTGATTTGCCGTCACCGGGCCGGCTCCAACCGATGCTGGTGGGTCGCAGGTAAGCTTATGTATTGTGGACCATGCCTTCTTGCTGTTATGGGTCATGTCGATGTTAGTGATTGTTTCAATCCATTTTTCCCTTCGATTCTCACTCAGTATTCGTATTAGGTCCTCTCCTAAGTTTATTGTTTCAGCTGAAAAAGGATCGACATTAAATTGTGTCTCGTATTTCAGGAGGAGGTCCGCAGTATCTCGTGAGAGTCCAGGTACATAAAGCGTACGGCAGCCTCTAGGTATACACTGGCGTGATACAGTCCAGATTATGTCCACGAAGGTGTCGTAGTTTCGGGGAACCGGTAGGACACCACGAAGCCTCGCATTTATTAAGGTCGAGTATTGTTCCCAGTTTGCCTTTGCGAAATTAAATCGCCTCCTGAACGGCACACGGCTAGGTTGGACGGCTGCTCGTACACTGCACATTAATGGTCTGTGTTGTGTTCTAGGGATGGGCTTACATATTGTTTTTATGCATTGCGAACTTATTGAGGTGCTAGCAAATATTAAATCCGGGTTATAACCTCGCTTCCATCGATTGCTGTTGAACGAAGGGGGTAGCTTGGAGTTGTGGATTAGGTTAAGGTTCTGGGCCTCGGCCCACGTTTCAACAGCGTGTCCACATTCGTCCGTATCTCTGTAGCCCCAGTTTATGCTATGGCTGTTGAAGTCGCCGATGACAATTTGTATTGCCTTGTTGTTAAAGTTTTGTGGTGCCCTGAAGTTAAAAGGGCTTCCTGGGGGTTTGTATATGGATGTTATTGTGCAGTTAGCAAGTTCCACCGTGATTACTTCCATTGTTCCCTGTGAGTAGGATACGGAGATGATAGCAATACATTGATAGGGGTAGA